>OY728125.1:1487287425-1488537425 GCA_963277665.1 Viscum album | reverse complement strand
TTCCATACAACCTTCCCCCATGGGTATGAATGAAGCAACCATTTTTGTTACTGTCGATTATAATTGATGGACCGAGAGGACCTGACAATAAAATTTATGTTTATATGAAAACTTTAATTGATGAGATGCAATAATTTTGGGCTGATGGTGTAATGAATTTTGAATTGGCATCTAATGAAATTTTTAGACTCCAGGCTACTTTGTTATGGACAATTAATAATTTCCCAACGTATGATAACTTATCAGGTTGGAGTAAAAAAGGAGAATTCATCTACCCTTGTTGTAATAAGAGTAAGAAATCTATATGGATTAATCACTGTAGAAAGTGGGCATATCTTGGTAACATACACTTTCTTCATCCATTTCACAAGTTCAGAAATGACCATGTGTCGTTTGATTGGAATAGAGAGCATGGCCCATCACCACAAATACTGTCTGGGGTTCAAATTCGTGCACAACTTGATTAAGAAAACATCCATACAATATATGATTTTCAAGATTTATTGGCTCCTGCATTTCCTTCTATTCCTAATGTAAATATATAGTATAGTCATAATTAGAAGAAACAAAGTATTTTTTTTTGAATTTTCTTATTGGAAATATAATATTTTAAATGTGATGCACATTAAAAAAATGTATGTGATAATATACTGCACACCATTTTAGGCATCAAGGGGAAATCAAAGGACAATGCTAATGCTCGACGTGATTTTAAAGAAATGGGATTGAGAAAATCTTTACATTTACAACTGGGTGAAGGTAATTGGGAATACATGCCTGCTGTATAGTACATAATGAGTAAAAAAGAGAAAAAATCATTTCTATAAATTTTAAAGACTATCAAGGTTCCATATGGTTATTTCTCTAATATTTCCAAACGTGTCAATATGACGAGAATGACATTACAGGGGTTGAAAATTCATGATAATCATATTATGCTTCAACAGTTAATTTTTATTACAATTCATGATTGCTTACCTACCCAGGTTGTTGATCTTCTGATTGAAGTTTCTAATTTTTTCAAACAACTCTGTTCAAGGAATCACTACATTAGTGATTTGAAAAATCAGCAGGAAAAGATTGTACTTGCACTATGTCACATAGAGAAACTATTTCTGCTATCTTTTTTTTGATGTCATGGTTCACTTGAATATGAATTTAACTGGTGAAGTCATTTCCAGCGGTCTCATGCAATTTAGGTGGATGTATCCAATAAATAGATACTTAAATATATTGAAATGGTATGTACACAACAAAACTCATCCGAAAGTTTCAATTTCCAAGGTATATTTAATGGATGAGTGTACTAATTTCTATGATTCATATAATGAAGAGGTTTAAACAAAGATAGATAAACCCTCCTAGAATGAAGAGGGTCCAATTGGATAAGGAATAACATTTGATATGTACAATGATGAGTGGGTTCAAGCACATCAACATGTGTTGTTCAACACTCCATCAGTTATGCCATTGATACAATAATTTTTATAGTTGATATTTATTATGTTTCTATATTTATTTTATTACTTACCTTTTATTGTGTTGTGATTTAGGACACATATCGCTGAGTTGAAATGTGAAAGGCCCCATGCAACTGACTATCAAATCCAAAAACATCATTTCAATAAATTTCATGAGTGGTTCAAGAATCATGTACGTATAAATAATTGATTTAATATTTTTATAGTGAAACTTAGTTGTATTTTCACAATCCTTTATCCATTTAACTATGTGAAATTTTCAGATTCAAAAGATACGTGATTTAAGTACCCATACTATGAGAAAAGAACTCAACCAACTAGCTGATGGCCCATTTATTATAGCTCATTACTACAAGTCTTTGGATTCCAATGGATTCTGATTTCATATTAATGATGTTGACATGAACCAAGCCACAAAAAATAGTGGTGTTGGTTGTTCTTTTGTTAGTGCAGGTTATTATTATAGATTGCTGAGGGATATTATTGAGGTTATTTATGGTCGTGTCTTAAAACACATATTGTTAAGGTGTGATTGGGTTGATCCGGTTTGTGGAACGAAAGTTGATAAATTCCAATTTACGTCAGTAAACTTTAACAATATGATATATAAATATGAACAAGTAAGCAATGATCCCTTTATACTGACATTGCAGGCAGAGCAGGTTTACTTTTTCAGCATTGATTCTGATTGGAAAGTTGTGGTGAAAATGTCTAGAAGAGGGGTGTTTCTGATTAACCAAGATTAACCTAACATTGTCACATTTCCTAATAAAACACTTGAAAAAACAACAATAGATTTACAATATGAAGATATAAAATGGACCAAAGAGATAATTGAAGGAGATACGATAGACTTACATGATTAGTGAAAATTGTAATTATTTCCCCAGTTAATGTTTGTAAAAATATTTATGAGTTATATATGTATAAAAATCACTTGATTTAACTATAATTTTTTTAATGTAGGTATGTTATAGGGTGGTCAGAGTGGTTCACCTGATGTTTTCGGTATGTATGTTTTCATTTTTATATATTAACTGTAATTTTCTATGTATATTTCCCTAATTGTTTGTAAATTTTAATTAAAAATTTAGTTATATTGTAATTAAATTATGAATTTATGTTTATCAGGATCTAGTTCATCTTTCAGTAGATGTAGGGGCCTTGGTAGAGTGGTTCAATCCTAGAATTCTAAAGCCTGATTGGATGTGTTATTTGATGACACATTTCATCCAATTGGATAAGGTGCAACTGTATTGATTTGCCAGTTTGGTAATATGATACGAGACCCACAAAGATTCCCTCTGACAACTCATGATTGAACCTATTTCCCATAGGATACAATTGATTGATTATAGAGGGAGGTTCAGGTAAATTAAATGTTTAATTTTTCATGATATTGATTTTATTATTGTCGCATCTACTAACTATTTTTTAACAGGATAATTTGACATCCATTCCAGATTAGTTTTGGGCCATATGTATCGCCAAATTCTAAAAATTATGGAAGGATTATAAGGGAATGGTGAAGAGAGATCACTGGATACTATTTTTGGGTGTGCCATATATTCTACAGTGAGTCCCTTCGGGCATTCTTCCCATGAAGTGGCAGGATTTGGTTGCGTTTTGGTCAAGTGAGGTGAAGATGGTAAGATTTATTGATTTTAATCTAAAAATGAATACTTTTTCATATGTATATTAACTGAATACCTTGAATGTAGATCGAGTTTTCTCATCATTCACGTAATTGGGTGATGTAGGGCACGCCTTCCAGACTTGGCACTCGACATGTATCACATCTCAGACATGATGTAAGTTTAGAATTCACTATTCATTCATATATTAAAAATATTATAGTATAACATGGTGAACCACTTTATTGAAGTTACACCAATGAGGTGAGATGATTGATCAGATGTCCATATGGGTGAGGACTCGTAGGGCAGGCCTGAATGACCTGAAGGCCTTCATTTTTATTGATTTTTGATAACCCTACTTTCAAGGGATGAGGGGGAACCCTTATAATTCCCATAGGCTTAGAGATTACATGTCCCATAGGCTTAAGAGATTACATGACCTGAAGGTATTAGGGAATTCAACCAGACTATAACTACAAGGAACTACCCCTCTCCAGCATCTGCATCGTGATGGTAGCTCTCCACCTTCGCATGGACATCTGGATAGGCTTCCTGTGCAAGCACATGTTGGTCCTGATGAAATAAACATACCCTCTCATTATTCTAAATCCACTTGGTTCTGCTTTGGTGAGTGCACTTGCTCTGAATCCTCCTCTAGGGCTTATCCTTTTTTCTAGAGTCTATTTGGGGCAACTGCACTGATCATGTGGCTTGAAGGCCTTGAGGTGGCCCGAAGGCCTTAAAGGTGGCCCAAAAGCCTTACTGACCTAAAGGCCTGGGTGGATCGAAGGACTTAAGGACTTCAAGCCCAAACCGATGGCCCAAGGTGAATAGTTATAACTGTTACAGTACCGAACAATACCTGCTACAGAAACTGCTACAGTACCTACTACAGTACTCACACAGTGCTACTACAGTACCTACTACAGTACTACTACATTACTACTATGGTACCGCAGAATTATGCCTCCACCTGGTTTTGAACCTAGGTCTCATGGATGTACTTAAGGATTCCTCACCAACAAGGCTGAGGCTCATGTGCCTCATAGGGCGGGTGATCCCAATGTTTCCAGTGTTATAGTAAGATAATTATTTATTAATAAATGTATTTTTATTTTATAGTGATTATTCATATTTTTTCATTGATTTATTATGTATATTCTATAGGATCAATTTGATGCTTAGTTAGTAGAAATTCTAGAGGAGAAATGTCATAGTATTGTGTATAGAGATGAGATATTTCAGCGTGTCATGGGGCGTAACGGTCATGGTTATTTTTTGACTTATGGTGATGGTGTCCCATGATGTGCAGTTGTTAGAATAGAGATGATGGGTGAATGCAGAGATGCAGGGATGCACATGCAGACAGAGATAGATGCTGCCATCTAGGCTATGCAGTGCAATATGGATGCGTGGTTTCAGAAGTTACGTGCAGAGTATGAGGATATTTTATCATAGATGTTAGCACATATCAATGAAGTGATGATGCAACGTCCCATTGATGGTACACAAGTGGCGCCAAAGGTAAACAATAAAACATACCATACTCATATTGAATTCTATTGATATGTTTAAGATACATAATATTGATATATATTGTAGGCTCTGAATATAGTTGGTGGACATCGCAGTGATATTAGTGATCCATATAAGGATTAACCCCATGCATGAGGTAATTTACATTAACATTTTAATATCATACATGAATTAGTAATTAATAATTATTCTCAAACTTTTAGTTTTATTTACACCTCTTTGTTTTATTGTTTTAATTCTTATGATTTAATTCATTCTTTTAAAGTTTACTTTATTGTTAATTATGATATATTACATAACACTTCAATTTATTAAGATTTATCTTTCTTTTAAGTTTAATTGGATGGTTTTTGGAGTATCCCTTTCGATGAGTAGCATGCTCATGTAGACACACATCCATTTCTTGTTGGTATAATATATACACCTATGTATTTTTTAAGTGTTTGGAGAGCTTGAAAAACGTGCGTGGGGTGGTCAAAAATAGATTAATGATCTTGAAATTCCATGAAATAAGACTAAAAAAATCGGTGAGTGAATTGTGAAATGGTTGGGCAGACGACACATCAATCGGAGGTGTCGTGTGACCGCGGTGACCGAAAACGCAAATACGATGCCATAAAAGACCAAAACGAGTGTTTAACGGTCAAATTCATAGATAATGTGCTCATAATGACTTGAAATCATATAAAAACAATATAATTATTATTCATGATCTGTACAAGGAGATGACACGTTAATCAGACATGTGGTTTGCACGGTATGATTGAATATGTGTTTTTTAAGTGTTTGAAACGCTTGAAAAACATGCGTGGGGTGGTCAAAACTAGATAAACAACCTCAGAATGACATGAAATCATATGAGAACTACTGGTGAATGAATTTTTAAATGGTAGGGCAGACGACACATCAATCAGAGGTGTCGTGTGACCGCGATTACCGAAAATGAAAATTTGCTGCCATAAAACACCAAAACGAGCATTCAATGGTCAAATGCATAGAAAACATGCTCAAAATGACTTTAATTCATAGTAAAAAAATCTAATTATTATTTGTGATGTGTACAAGGATACAACATGTCAATTGGACTTGCGGTTTGAGCGGTATGACTGAATATGTGTTTTTTAAGTGTTTGGCGCACTTGAAAAACGTGCGTGGGGTGGTCAAAATTGGCCGAACAACTTTGGAATTCCATGAAATAATAAAAAACAACCAATGAGTGAATTGTGAAATGTTCGGGCAGATAGAACATCAATCAGAGGTGTTGTGTGACCGCGGTGACCAAAAACGCAAAATCTGTGCCCTAAAAGACCAAAACGAGCGTTTAACAGTCAAATGCATAGAAAACATGCTCTAAATGACTTGAAATCATAATAAAACAATATAATTATTATTTCTAATGTGTATGAGGAGAAAACATGTCCATCAGACATGCAGTTTGTACGGTACGACTGGATATGTGTTTTTTAAGTGTTTTTCGTACTTGAAAAACGTGCGTGGGGTGGTCCAAAACTAGCCGAACGACCTCAAAATGCCATGAAATCAAACAAAAAAAACTGGTGAATGAATTTTGAAATGTTCAGGTAGAAAGAACATCCATCAGAGGTGTCGTGTAACCGCGGTGACTGAAAACACAAATCTGGTTCCATAAAATACCAAAACGAGCGTTTAACGGTCAAATGCATAGTGAACATGATCTGAATGACTTGAAATCATAAGAAAACAATCTAATTATTATTCATGATTCATATGAGGAGAAGAAACATCAATCATATGTGTGGTTTTTATGGTACAAATGAATATGTGTTTTTTAAGTGTTTGACGTGCTTGAAAAACATGCGTGGGGTGGTCAAAACCAGCCAAATGACCTCAGAATGACATGAAATCAGACAAAAACAACCAGTTAGTGAATTGTTAAATGGTCTAGTAGACAGAACGTCAATCGGAGGTGTCATGTGACCGCGATGACCAAAAATTTACTTCTCATGTCATAAAAGACCATAACATGCGTTTAACTGTCAAATGCATAGAGAATGACATCAGAATGACTTGAAATCAGACAAAAAAAATCTAATTATTATTCATGATGTGTATGAGGAGATGTAACATCAATCAGACGTGCAGTTTACATGGTATGGCTGAATATGTGTTTTTTAAGTGTTTGGTGCGCTTGAAAAACATGCGTGGGGTGGTCAAAACTGGCCAAATGTCCTGGGAATGCCATGGAATCAGAAGACAACAACCAATTAATGAATTTTGAAATAGTCAGACAGACAAAACATCAATAGAAGGTGTCAGGTGACCGTGGTGACCGAAAATGCAAATCCGGTGCCATAAAACACCAAAACGAGCGTTTAACAGTCAAATGCATAGCAAACATGCTCAGAATGACTTGAAATCACAATAAAACAATCTAATTATTATTGGTGACATGTATGAGGAGATGACACATCAATAAGACGTGTGATTTGCATGGTACGATTGAATATGTGATTTTTAAGTGTTTGACGTGCTTAAAAAACCTGCATGGGGTGGTCAAAATAGGTCAAATGACCTCATAATGCTATGAAATCACACAAACAACAATCAGTGAGTGAATTGTGAAATTTTTTGGCAGATTACACAACAATCAGAGGTGTCGTGTGATCGCGGTGACCGAAAACACACTTCTCGTGTCATAAAAGACCATAACATGTGTTTAACTGTCAAATGCATAGAGAACGACATCGAAATGACTTGAAATCAGACAAAAACAATATAATCATTATTCGAGACGTGTATGAGGAGACAACACATCAATTGAATGTACAGTTTGTGCGGTATGACTGAATATGTGTTTTTAAGTGTTTGGCATGCTTGAAAAACATGTGTAGGGTGGTCAAAACTGGCCGAACAAACTTGAAATGCCACAAAATCAGACAAAAAAAACCAGTAAATGAATTGTAAAATGGTTGGGCAGAAAACACATCAATCCGAGGTGTCATGTGACCGTAGTGATCGAAAACACACTTCTCATGTCAAAGAAGACCAAAACATGCGTTTAACTGTCAAATTCATAGAGAATGTGCTTGGAATGACTTCAAATCAGACAAAAAAAAATCTAATTATTATTTGTGATGTGTACGAGGAGACTTCATGTCAATCAGATATGCAGTTTGCCTGGTACGACTGAATATGTGTTTTTTAAGAGTTTGACGCGCTTGAAAAATGTGCATGGGGTGATCAAAACTAGATGAACATTCTCATAATACCATGAAATCAGATGAAAACAACCTGTGAATGAATTGTGAAATGGTCGGGTAGATGACACATCAATCGAAGGTGTCGTGTGATCGCGGTGACCGAAAACTGAAATCTGGTTCCATAAAACACCAAAACGAGTGTTTAATGGTCAAATTCATAGAGAATGTGCTTGGAATGACTTGAAATCACATGAAAACAATCTAATAAATTTTCTTGACATGTACGAGGAGACAGAATTTCAATCAGATGTGTGGTTTTCATGGTACGACTAAATATGTGTTTTTTAAGTGTTTAGCGTGCTTGAAAAGCGTGTATGGGGTGGTCAAAATCGGCTGAAAAACCTCATAATTCCATTAAATTAGAATAAAATAATCGGTGAGTAAATTTTGAAATGTTTAGGTAGAAGACACGTCAATCGGAGGTGTCGTGTGACCGCGGTGACTGAAAACGCAAATCTGGTGCCATAAAAGACCAAAACGAGTGTTTAACAGTCAAATGCATAGATAACATGCTCATAATGACTTGAAATCAGATTAAAAGAATATAATTATTATTCGTGACGTGTAAAAGGAGACAAAACATAAATTGGATGTGCAGTTTGCATGGTATGGATAAATATGTGTTTTTTTAAGTGTTTGGTGTGCTTGAAAAACGTGCGTGGGGTGGTCAAAACCAGCTGAACGACCACAAAATTCCATAAAGTCAGATGAAAAAAGCCATTGAATGAATTGTGAAATTTTCGGGTATATGACACATCAATCGGAGGTGTCGTGTGACCATGGTGACCGAAAACGTAAATCTGGTTCCATAAAACACCAAAATGATCATTTAATGGTCAAATGCATAGCGAACATGCTCTAAATGACTTGAAATCCTAGGAAAAAAATCTAACAAATGTTCCTGATGTGTACGAGGAGATGACATGTCAATCAGATGTGAAGTTTGTGCGATATGGCTGAATATGTGTTTTTAAGTGTTTGGCGCATTTGAAAAACATGCGTGGGGTGGTCAAAATTGGTCGAACTACCTCAGAATTCCTTGAAATCAGAAAAAAAATGGCAAGTGAATTGTCAAATTTTTAGGTAGATGACATGTCAATCAGAGGTGTCGTGTGATTGCGGTGACCGAAAACTCACTTATCGTGTCATAAAAGTCAAAAACATGCTTTTAACAGTCAAATGAGTAGTGAACGACATCAGAATGACTTGAAATCACTGGACAACCGACTTATTATTATTGGTGAGGTGTAAGAGCATATGAAACATCAATCAGAAATGTGGTCTAATTAGAACCATATAATTTTCAATTTTAAATTTTTAAAAAGGTATTTCGAAATTATTAATATATTTACAAAATAAAATACTTTTGATCTATTACACTAAGCTTGAATTGAAATATGTTATTGCATTTTAATTATTTGTTTGGATGTTTTTTTCGATACTAATTTTTTTATTAAATTTTTTCATGCAGTTATATTCGATGATGGATGTGGATCTTGGAAGATGTCGAAATGAAGAGATTTACGTGCATATGAGTTTAGTTATTTTGGAAAGGTTTTTTTTGTGATTTTGAAATACATGGTTTTTTATTGTATTGCTGGATTTTTTTAAAAATAAAATAAAAAAGCTTATAGTGACCGCCTTTTGACGACAGCTATAGGTAGTTTCAGCAGCACCTATAGCGACTTCCAAATGGAGGACGCTATTAGCAACACTGATGGGCCTAAAGCGTCCACTATTTGGTAGACGCTAGGCCACTACTATAGACCTTTAGCAACAAATTTTGGCAGTCTCTAAAATCCTTTAATCTACTAGTGGATGACTAGTATTCCTTGTTGGGTGCTGTTGGTTTCTACTATTTTCTCACAGGGGCATTAGTATGATTCTCCCACTTTTTCATGAGAGACCTTGGTTTTTCCTACTGAGTATACTCATATGCTCACCCTATGTATATAAAACTATTTTTAGGTTTCTAGGAGGACAACGTGGACCGTGCTGGGCATTACTATCCCAGACTTTGGGACAGTTTTCATGTCACTGATTAGCCTTGTTTTTGGTATTTAATTTGGAGACTCTTATTTTGTAATAGTTATATTTTCAAACATGCATGTGGAAATTGTTGTCTTTCTTATATATATGTATGTCTTGGAGGTATTTTGGGATGAACCATCTTATCTCCTGATCTTGTTTTCTTATAAAGGGTAATGCCTTCCATATTGTGAGATCTTTGTACCCTTGGTGCTAGTTTCCACCTCGAGGCCTATTGGAGGTAAGACTCAGGGGTTATTATATCTCTTCCTTCATTTCCAACTAAGGAGGGGCATCTTTTGAGGGAGGGGTTTGTGATAATGTGACCCATATGTGTCATACTGTGATGCACCCTGAAAATTACGAAATGTGATTTAACATCATAAATTCACCTAAAGGGAGCTGGGATATGAAATATTATGGTGTAAAACCACTATTCATGGTGTAAAATGATGCAAAGGGGAAAAAACGATCAGATTTGATGAGATTTAGGATGTAAGACCTCCCATTATGACCCAAAATGGCCTGAGACTACCATTAAATACCCAAGACTTATTTTTTATGCATTTATGGGAGAATTAAATTCAACTCGAGCACCCTCGGAGATCTATAAATAGAGGATAAAACTAATGCTACCAAATATTGATATAGAGACCAAATTCGGGGGCGAGTTGCTGCACTACTCCAGATTCCTCCACCAGTCTTCATCTCCATTTTCTTTTATGCATTCTTTTTCATTATTCCTTCCCTCTCACTCCCTCATTACTAGAATGATGGGATAATTCCAAACTTGTTCTAGGGTAATATATATAGAAGAGAAAGGTGTGTTGGATATATATATTTATTTTATTCATATATTTTGGGTTTCCATAATTTCTAAATCTAAATTCAAATCTCTTTCTTTTTATTAAATTCATGATGATTGATTTTTGAATATAAAAAGAACCTTTAAAAATTAAATAACTAATTGACCTAAAATATTTCATGACCATTGAATAGTCTAGGGTAATTAGATTTAAATATGGTATCGATAAAAACTTTATTAGGTAATTCCATAATGTACTTGACCATGGGAAACGGGGGATTTCTGCATTAAGGAGGAGATACCTTGACCATTATATCTCTCTCGTATTGAGTCTGACACCACACATGAATTACATAATTTAATTTATGAATCCAATTGCACATTAAATCAAAATCTATAAAACCCCATAATGCCTTTAAAATTGACAATCAAAACTTGATTTTCTTTTTATTCTCTCTCTCTCTTTATTAAAACAACCAAATTGATTCACACACTTTTCTCAAAACTAATTTCATCCTTAATTTTTCATTTTAATTTTCCTAAAAATATTCTAAGTTATTTCTTCCCATTCTTTATGGATCAACCTCGATTTACAATTTTCTATCATTTAAAATTAGTTAGTGTAATTCAAGTTGATAAATTTTTTACTTTGATATCTCCAATAGAAGTAACAAAACTTTAGGGTGATGTAATGTTTCTTATGAGATGATTCTTATGGTATGATGGTTATAGGATTATTGAATTATTCTTATGGTCTCAACATGATTAATACCATTCTTGTTTACTATATTATACTTACACAACTCTGATAATTCTTATTGAGTGATGCTTACAGAATGATTATTATAGAGAGATACTTATAAACTTAGTGAATCATCCATACAATCTCATAATGATTATAGATTTTCCTCAGTTAATCCCTATAAAGTATCATTATAAGGATAAATTATCCTTATAGTTCTAAAAATGATCCTTACATGTAAGGGTAAACTAATTCTTACACGAATTCAATGAATTTTCCATATTTTGATCCAGACAACCTAAAAAAGCTTCCAAAACCTCTTAAACTAATCTATAGGACTCCTCAAGGACTCAAAAAAACTTCTAAAAATAAATCATCATGCATTTCAATCAATTTTTACAAAAAACAAAATTTTCCCACAATTCCAAGGGCACTCAAGGTTTACTAGTATTGTAAATAGAATGAGCTATTTAGGATAATACTTGTATAATACTATTCTTATTGAAAGAGTAATTAAATCTTTACCAAATAAATATAATTATAAAAAGGTTTCTACTGATGAAATTAAAAATTTAAAGGAATATACTCTTAAAGAGATTATTGATTCATTATTACAGTATGAATTGGAACTAAAAAACATTGATGAAGAAAAATCTATCAAGAGAAAAAAGAGTTTCTTTCAAAGAAAATATGAATGATACTATTTAATAATTTGATTTTGAGTTATAGGTGAATTAAATTGACGAAGCTTCTCACATAGAAAAAGGAGTGTATAAAATAAATAAAGGATATTCAAGAAATAATAAAAGGGATTATCCTAGACATAATCAAAAAGGAGGTAGGAAAGGTAATATTGTTTCAAATGATACTCTTAAAGTATTTTTTATAAATTTAGAGGAAAAGTACTTGTTAAACCTAATTTTACAAAGATAATAGGAAATATCAAGAGGATAATAAGAAAAAGATATATTAAAACTGGTTGGAGTTGGAAAGAGAATTCAAATTCTAGTGATAAATTTAGAATTGAAAAAAAATCAGAAAATTTATATCCCATGGCTTTAGTAAATTAGGTTAGTGATTTTAATTTAGATTTTAATTATTATAATTATGAAAAATCCACTATTGGTGAGTTATATTATGATATTGAAAGATTAAAGAATAATGTTATAAAAATTTATGATATATACATGGAAATTATGAAAAATAAAAAGAAGAATATTAAAGAAAATAATATTCTTTATCAAGAAGTAAAGAAACTTAAAGAAGATAATGATAAATATAAAAAATTTATTTCCAAGAACAATGAATTTGAAGAAAAAAATTCTACAATTTTATATAATGATTTATAATTCTATTAAAAGTTAAATGAAAGGTATAAAACTAAAATTTAATGTTTGAAGTAGAACTTGTCCACTTTTTTTCCCAAAAGAATAACTCTATTGTGCAACTTTTGAAAAATGAAACTCTCTTTGAATTGAATCAATATTAAAATATAATTCATTTAATTATTTTTTATTCGTTTTATTTAAAAAAACTATGATAAAATGATTTCCATGAAAAAATTAATAAAAATAAAATTGGACTTTGATATGATAATCAATTAACCAAAATGTACAAGACATTATTTTTAAAAATTTATAAAGAAATTATTTCTACAGATATATGTTTTAGATATAGGATGAAAATATATTATACAAGTGAATAATCTTTAAGAAATTTTGGGAAAAAAGATCCTTCATTTATAATTCTTTTACTTTAATATTACCCAATAATACATGGAAAAATCAGTTTGGGATCCTAAAAATTCATTTTATAACCTGATTGGACCAAAATTTGCATGGGTACAAAAATTGTCTTAAAAATGACTTTGTAGGAAATATGACTTGGATTTATTAAAAATGAGACTTGATAAAAAGAAAATGTTTTTTCTAGAGGTATGATAGGAGATGCATAAAATTCTTTAATATTTAATAGATATGGAGGTTATGTGACTTTTAGTGAAAAATCAAAAGGTAAATTAAAAGGATTTGGATAAGTTTATATTTCTAAATCTACTATCATTTACAAAGTATTATATATTGAAGGTTTGAAACATAATTTAATATGTATTTTTAAATTATTTGATGATGTTATGTTTTTAAAGATTCAAAAGGATAAATGAATTATTTTTAAAATGATCCAGTCTTATTTTATGCTTACTAAAAAGAAAATATATATTACATTAATTTTGTTGAACTAACTGAGAAAAATCTTAAGTTTTTAAATGTTTTATAGTTATAAAATATTATATGGGATAGGAGGCTTGGTCATGATAATTTTAAGCTTCTACATAAGCTATCAAAACAACAAAAATTTCTGCAACTACCTAAGTTAAAACTAGACAACAATCATGTTTGTGATTCTTGCATGAAGTGTAAATAATATAAATAAAGTTGTAGATTAGTTAAAAAATTTAAAAATGTATAATGGAAATATGATGATAATATATTCAAATGAGTATAGAATATTTTTATTTCATCAAAGAATCTGTCTATGACCAGCATGCCTCCGTACAAATTCTAGGGTCCTTATTGAAAGATTAAATCATTTTTCCTTTATAATCCCACTTCATATCAGAACTATTTGTTTGGAATTCATCATCATCATGGAACGATAGTTTTTTTGGTCATTAAGAATGATTAGTATATTTTCATTTTATAATTTACTTACATACACATAAATCAATTTTTGTTTATGGATAGTGGGTATGAAATATATTTTTAGTCTCTGGTATACTGGATTATTTAATCACTATTTTTACTATTTAATTAATTGAAAATATTTTTTAATCCCTTGAATATATTAACTTATTTTCATGGAAAATTGTATATTTTAAAGTATATTTCATGAGGAGTTCTCACTATTTCATCCAAGTAGTTTTTGAAATCTATATACAATAATTTTGGATTTTTCTTATATAGTTTTGAAGTTAATACTGTTTAAAGAAGGAAGAAAAGCTGAAATTACAGGGGTGATTTATTGTTTTTTTTTAATTTTTTTTCAATTGATAATTATCTTCAGATTTCATGGATTTAGGGGAAAAAATATATTCAATAGATACCGAAATCTACTCATTATATTTTTTATCATGCAATTTTTACTTTCACACAACTTGAGCATGAATTATTTATTTTTCTTACCATGCGCTGAAATTTTATATTTTTCATTTATTACAAGTATGATGAGAATTATCTACTAGTATTTAGTGTTTAATATAGGGGTAATTATCTTTTCTTTTTAAGGGAGAATAACCTGATTTTTATTTTTTAAAAAGGAATATATTTTTTGTTTTTTAGTTTTTATTTAAAAAAATTATTTAAAAAATTGTGAGTATTTTTAAAATTTATTTTTAACACTTTTTACTATGTAAAAAATGGAGGATGATTTTCAAGGTTTTTTTATTATAAAAAGAGGGATATTTTTCGAGTGCCTCCTTCACATTTAATTTATTTATGTTTTAATAATTATAAAATCCTCATTTTATTCCCTCTAACTTGAGTATAGAAAAATGTTTGAAGCTTGCAATGATTGTAGAAGAAAATAATGATGTCTATTATTTATTTATTATTAATTTTTTGTTTTATTTTTTCTATATATATTCATATACTTATTCATATATTATTCTATATTGCGTACCTTATAAAGCTTAGCTGTGTACCCTATGAAGTCATAATTTTAGTAAAGTATTATACCTTATAAAGATTAGTCTATACCCTATGAAGATGATTTTTTGGAGAAGTGTTATACCCTACAAAGAAAAATTGAAACCTATGAACTTGTACCTTATGATGTTTCCAACTCTACAAAGTTAGAATTTTAGCTAAGTATTTTACCGTATGAAAGATGTACCTAGTTAAAGATATACCCTATGTTAAAGATATACCCTACAAAGATAATGTATCTTATGAATATAAAACCTTATGATGAAGATGTACCCTTTCAAGATAATGTATAATATGAAGATAGAACCCTATGATGAAATTAACCCTATAAAGAGATTTTACCCTATAAAGTTTAATCATATAAAGATTAAAATAATGCTTTCAATGGATAACTTACACGATTAATTATCTTACGAAATTTAGAGTCTTATTAAAATATTCATGTCATATGAAAATTAATGTCCTAAGATTTTTTTATATCTTATGAAATATATTTTTTATCTTATTAAGTTTTTATATTATGAAAATATATATCTAATACAGATACATAAATCTTATAAAAAAATTCATATCTTACAAAATTTTTCTATATTGTAAGAATAAGTATCTTATGAACTATAAATCTTATTAAATGATAATGTCTTATGATATTTAAAATGAATCAATAGTTTATTTTTCAAAAACTAAAAATATGCTCCATTTTTTATTTTCTATATTTTTATTCACTGTATATTTAAATTACCTATTTTCATTGATATATTTGTTCCAAAAATACTTATTAATTATTTTAATTCTATAAAAATTAAATTAGAATTTTTTTATGTAGAATTAAAATATTTTCATGATGATTGAAGCATTTATAAATATTTACTTTGTATGTTTGGAAATGACCAGATTCAAATTTAAATTTCTTGAAATATGAAGAGTCCATATAAAATAATTTATGATAGTTCTAAGGACATTAATATTGATTATTATTAGATTATTTACTACTATATTAATTATTTACTCATTCTAAAGATTTTCATTATAAAATTGTTTTTAGTTTTATAGTTTATCGAAGCTATTTCCAACTTTGAAGTGGTTTTTTATTTTCAAGAGAGAAAATTACAGGTGCTTCTTGGTAAAGGATAAACTACAAAGGATATTATTTTTGAATATTTTATGAATATATATATCACTTTATAAAGTTTTTTCATATAAAGAAACTCCATAAATAGAGTTTTATATAACCTATTCAAGAAATAAGTCAATGATACCTACTTGAACATCAAGTGTTGTACATGTAAACATGCTTCTCTTATTATTTTATTCATTTAGCTAAAACTAATCATGAATGTATACTCTACTAAGGAGATAAAATTTTCCTCTTCCTTGATATTAATAACTTCAATATCTAATCTAGTTTCTAGGGTGTTGTATCCTTCATATATATTTCATGTGTGCATTAGAGTTTATGTTTTTTTTCATTCAAAAGTAGGATAGGTTGGGTTATACCACCCCTTTAAAAGGTATATCAGGTTATGACAATAGGTGAAAAGGTTGTATTTTTCAGGTTATCCTCTAGGTAGAAATATACAAGTCTATTGGTTATTCCTCTAGGTTAAAAAAGGTGGGGATATTTGGGTTGTGAATCTTAGTGTGAAAAAATCATTATAGTTGGGTTGTGAATATAAGGGCATTGCCTTAAAAATTCCATAATCTTGAGTTTTAAGTTAAGAATTCATTCTATTACATTTTAGGATCTTTTCAGGTTTATAATTTTATAGAATTAGGTCATAACTCATACATAACATAAGTATATATTAAAAAGTGGACACTTCTGACCAGTATTAATTTTATTCATAATTTAAAACATTTAACATAAAACATGTTTAATTTTCATGAAAAATATTCATGAATTTAAACTTTGATTATTCTTTTCCTTTACCCATCATTAAACCCTATGAAAAATATTTTAAAAACATGATATAAGTATAAAAATCTCATTAAGGGAAATAAATAGAAGAAATATGTTAGTCCAAAGAAAAAAAATGAAAACCCATGAAAAACCTTTTCTTCAAAACAAACCTTTTTAAACATAAAATTCATCATATTTATTTTAAAAATATTATTTACCTTAAACTTTCAAAATAAATGATTTCCATGAAAATTAATTAGTAAACATAGAAAATTCATGTATGTGACTTTGGAAATCAACTTCATAGAACACTTACAAAACCCTTAAAAATTAGAATAACCACATAACTTACATTCAATATAATTATCTAGAGAATATAATCATTACCCAATGAAATGGAGTTATATCTGGGAGCACTCATTGTGTAATCTATATCAGGCTCACTCTTAAGCTATAATGAGGCTCAACCCATCATATAAACAATTTCCAAGGACCATAACATGAATAAAATAATTTAATATTGCAATGTTTCATCATAAAACCCTTTAAAACTGTATGAAAAACTCTTCTGGATACCAAAATACCCTTTTCTTTTAAAAAATCATTTTCAATACCAGAATACCCAAAAAAATAGAAAGTGGGATTTTCTTTGAATAAAATATGAAATCTTTTAAAGGAATACAAACTTAAAATAATGATTATGATGGTAGGAAAAGTCATTTTTTCTGTATATATTAAAATATAACATTCCTTTTCTTCTTTTGTAAAGAAATTCAAAAATTTTGTAAAAAGATCCCATTTTAAAAAACCATGAAATAAAATCAAGAGTCATAAAATTTACTTCAGAAATATTTTATTTCCATATAAAAAAATCCATAAAATAATTTTAAAAATATTCACATAGAAGAAAACGAGTTGAAAAATTAATCGTTAAAAGAATATTTTTTTTAAAAAGAAAACCCCTTACATAAAACCTTAAAAGATTAATTTTTTATTAAAACATTATAAAAAAGTGAAATACGGTCCAAAAATGACCTTTAAAATCCACTGAATAATAAATAATAATTTCTTGAAACTTTTAGAATAACATTGACATAAAAGATAAAGATTTAGAAAATAAATCTTTAAAACATTTAAAATGATGTTTTAAGTTAAAGTGTCTCTTACCTTGAGTCCAAATAACCTTTTATATTATTTATCTTCTTAAATAATAAAATTATATTAATTATTTACTTACTTAATAAATTTTTAAAGTTTATTATTCCTTTTATTTTATCTCTTACCATGCTATACACTTATTTAATCATTTAAATTCACTTCAGATGTTTTGATGGCATTTGACTTATATGTCAAAAATGAATTTGGTAAGTTGACTATAGTCAAAGATGTAATTATTATATCATCTAAATAATAATAATAATTAAATATTTATCATATTTATACATCAATTATACTTTTAAAACAAATCATGAAATAAAATTATGAAAAATGAACTATGTTACAATCATGGAGATGGTAGGCCATATGTACACTTGAGTAACATTTCCATTTTTCAATGATCATTATGAAAAGAGGGTAAGTATTATTTTATCTTTAAATAATGATAATAATATAATAAAAAACATATTTAAAAAAAAACATATATATAACATCTTTGTTATTTGGTGATTCAAAAAGAATCACATCGCTTCGTGGAGGTGGTAGTACACACGTATGCATGAATTGTGTTATCATTTTTCAGTGAATGGAAAGGTAAAATATAAATGATATATTATCTTTTAAAAATGATAAATATATCATGAATATAATATATAAACACTAATTCCATCATTATAACCTAACATGAGCAGTGATTATGGGAAAAAAATTATATTGGTTTGCGAGGTGGTAGTCCACCATACACACGAATGATGGTTTTGTTTCCCATTTGATGGAAGAGGATATGGATCTAAGTTATTCCATTAAAATAAAAAAATATAATTATATGGGAGATAATGATTTTATTATATCATCATTTTTGAAAAATATTTGAATGAGGTAAAGAAATAAAACAAAATGCTCGGTTAAGAATGATACCCCTTCCTCAGATGAACTCTTTAAGTTTGCACCCAAATCCTTACTAAGGGGGTTTTATAATCAAAACAAGGCTTATAGGATGTAGAAAGATAAGTGAGTAATGTATTTTTGTAGGTATTTTCTGAACCAAAATTTTTGTAAGTGTGAAGTGTAGAGGATAGAGGGTGGCCATCTATAAGTGGGGGGGGGGAGAGGACACACTTGAAACATTTGAAAAGAAAAAGTTATACCCACATTTTTCACATGACACAAGGCTCAAAAATCAACTATTATAAATAATTAGATGATATAAGGTCTAAATATGGACAAAAAATAGATTTCAGACAAATTTTTTATTTAATTTTAACCCTTAAATTTTTAGTTTAACCCCTAGTAAACCTATTTTAATCTTAACTATGGTAAAATATTTTTACTGTCTTCACTATTCATTATAAACAAAAATTAAGTTGAGCTTGTTACGTAATATAAATTATGATGATTCAAAATATTTAATTCATTTAAAAAAAATTAAATTCATATATGTGGAAGAATTTAATTTAAAATTAAACCCACAAATGCGATGAAGAAGTGGTTTTTCAAGAAATATATTTTTCAAGCATAAGATGATTTTATATTAACTCTATGACTAGTAATTATCATTATATGAATTGAAATTAATATTTATAGATATATAATCTATAAATTTAATTTAAATAAATCATCATCAGGTATTTTTTTAATTAATTAAAATGGAGAAACATTATTCACTTTAAAAAAGTTTTCAAAAAAATGTTTTTTAAGCCCAAAAATAAACTTATACTAAAATATATTATAAAGATGATTCAGAAGTAATTAATTGGATTAAATATAAGTAAATAATATTTATTTTACTATAAATAAAATTTAAATCATAAATTGACTTTTAAATTACTTAATTTATTCAAAATAAATAATCATATTTGAAAAATCAATATTTTTCACTATTCACTGAGAAATCAATATTTTTCACTATTCACTGAAAAATCAATATTTTTCAAAAAATACCAAAATTTCTCCCTAAGTTAAATTTGATATTATGATTTAAAAAATTAAATTCATTTTATCACATATTTTTTTAAAATTTATGGAAATTAAACTATAATATTTTCTCAGAAAAAGCAATAAAAATAATTTTTAAAGAATAAAATTACTTTACTAAAACTTGATTGATCATTTACTAAGAATTTATCAATAAATTTATATTGAGTAGGAAATTTATATACATACATTTCATAAATTAGTTAATACTATTCATACCCACTAATTTAATGGCTAGGTTATGATGATCATATTTGAATAATTATATTTCGTGGTTTGTTTTAGTTTGGTGTTGCGTATATTGTATACTGTCTAACATATTATTCTTTTCTAAAATATAATGGTATTAAATACTACCCATATTTAATAATTTTTTCCCTCAAAATTTGAACATGATCTCACTAATCAAAGGTTTTACACTTTAAAATACCTTTCTTAAAATCCCACATCGTAAAAGGGTTAATGAAACTTCCTCTTAATAATAGAGATAAGAAAATATAAAGGTCACCTAGAATAACACATAACTAGGTTTCCAAGTAGGAAAAAATTGGTGGGAAGTGAAAATATAGACACAAATAAAATATTAATGCCCAAATAATGATGTAGAGTGATAAAGATCATTGATAACAAGAAATTAATTGAATATGAGAAAGTCAATAACTATAAAACCATAAACCAGATAGGTGTGAAAAACACCATCGATTTCATAATAAATTATGGTAATAGGAAAAAATTATGTTTCAAGATCATTTTCCTAGAGTTGAGTAATTCCTTTACCATTTATAATAATAACATAAAAAAATATACTTACTTGTCAAGTATAATTTCATCCTTTAAACAAATTCCAGCACAATATTGTCTTTTTATCTAAATGATGTGTATTCAAGATGATTTTTTCAGGCCCAAAACACTAATATAAACTTATAATGGATCACATAATCCACAAAAGGATAACAAGATATTCCTCATGTATTTAGACATTAACCAAAACCAAAATGGTTAACATAAGGTAAGATATTTCCCAAAATGAATAAACCTTTATATGATGAAATACAACATTAATCTCTAATGACTCAACACCCAAAGTTTATCCTAGATCATCCGATAAACAAATGTCATTAAAATTATTTAAAATATTCCTAAATAAGATTAAAACACAAAAAATTAGAAGGGTTTTATCACATATTGTTCCAAGATTGATTTAACATTTATCTCTAAATAACACAAATCAATTTTAAAGTATCATGTCAAAAAATTTATATCAACCAATCATATAATCTCTAAGATATATTAATCATTTTCATAAATAACCTAAATCAGTATAAAGACACATTAAAATAACATATGCTTCCAAAATATAATTCAAAATTTATTCCTCAAATAAAATCACTTAATGATTAGTCTACCTAAATCATATAAGGTTACCAAAATCATGAAATTATTTCAAAATAACATTAATCACTAAATCAAAAAATCACTTTTAAATCCCATTGTTATCTATACGATAAAACATATGTTCGGAAAATAAACTTAATCATTAATTTTCAATTTGTTTAAGTAAAAGAATGACATCATACTAACCAGGACATCACATTAGATAGTGGTAGGCACTCCACCCTATCACCCTTTTGTTGTGGGTTTAATCCCCATGGCCTTTCTAGATGTAACATGTTTTCCTTTTTCAAAAACTATACTAATATAATTCTTATAACATTCCCATAATTATGATTAACATTCTCAAAAATAATCTTAATCATCAATGATCATATAGACCCTAAAGTTTATAAATACCTTTAAACTTATGATTGCAAAATGAAAAGATAATTCTACCTCAAATAAAATTTTCACATGTTAAAATTAAGGTTACATATACCTTAAAAATATATCAACACTTAATAAATTTCTCCAAAAGTACTCCCATTACATAAAAAATTAAAATATTATTAATGAATTTAAACTTATTATCATCATTAAATCTACCACTACATCATAACTATTAAATCCTTATATGTAGGAACCTTAATCACTCAATGTTCTTCAAAATCCATTAACCATGATTTTCTATCTTATTTGTTAATAAATCCTTCATACAAACAAAAATATAAATTGGGTCTTAAGATTCAAAAATTTCAAAACATAAGACAAGATATAATTCATACCATTTATATGTCATTTTCAGTTTCCTAATCTTAAATTGTATTGGAATTAGGCTCTGGTATACATTTATCTGAACAGTTTTGATGATAGCATTCTTAAGCTTCCCCCTAAAAAATTGATTTTCATAATTCCCATACTCCCCACATTTAAAACATTCAATTGACACATTTGGAATATTTTTATTCCTATTGATAAAGTTAACAAAAAAATTCCTTTCTTTCTTAGAAGATTATTTCTTTATGCACTCCTTTACCACATAAAAAAAATCTTCCCAAATGTTTAAGACATTTTTCCGGGTGATTCTTCCCGCATTCTTGAAACAAGGGTCAATGAATATTTTTACTTTTATGATTATCACCTAAACTTACATATAGATTCATTTCTATATTATTTGGTACATTAGAAAACTTACCTAGGTTTATGTTGTTAATCATAACTTATGATATCTAGTTAAGAATAGCCACAAGATTTTTCACTATAGATCTCATTCCATTTCATATCTCATTCAGAAAACCACCAAATTTTACTTCACATCAATTATTAATTTGGTTCCCACTAGATCCATCTACTTACTAAAACAAAAATGGTTAGTGTGAGTATATCAAATAAACCATCTTATGTAGAGGATAAATACTAAGACATCCTTTACTATTCTATCCCCTATTCAAATTTTTATATTTATCCAACCATAGTTCTCTTTAATATACTAACCTTTGGGGTTATAGAGAATTTTTATCTTAAGATCAAATTAAATCCTAACCTCTAAAGTTATCTAAACCTTTCCTCTGATACTAACTATAAAGACTCAACCTTAAACATTCCATAATGTAGAGTTTTAAGTCAAGAATTTATTAACTTACATTTGAGGATATTTTCAAGTTTAGAGTTTTAGAGAATCGGGTCATAACTCATACATAAAACAACCATATATGTAACGACCCGAATCCGGATCCCCTCCACTGGTGCCCTGTACCCGGTTCACCACATGACCTCAAGCACGTTTCCCCAAATGCCAGAGGCTGCCGACTAGCAGTGAGGGCCTTGGTAAGTTATTGGGAAAACTATTCCCTCATTCGGTAAGGTATACAAGGTAAGAAAAAAAAACAATATACAGCGGAATCAGTAAACAACATGAAACAACTGAAACCCAGCAGCAGAAACAATAACTATATAGCAAAAGATAATAATGATGCAGCAAGTACAAGTATCTACGGAAAACAGAAAACACAACAACGTGCTGAAGTAAAACTGAAAAACAAAGTGCAAAGGAAAACAAGATAAAGTCCTCAGCATCGTGAGCCTCGGCTCGGTCCCATGCTCTCCAGCTCCAGTGCAATCAATATTCTGAAGTAGAAGGGCGCTTGCCCTTATCTATACCTACAACAACATATTCTACTTGGGTCCAAAAGCATGGCCCAAACAGGGTGTGAGATACAATTCCAGTAGGCAATCACCCAAATATTTGTGCCTAACAGTCAATGAATACAAGGCAAGTAATAAAACAAGAAGCAGTAAACAGGAAAGCACAAGCAGCTAAAATCCATAGTTCTAACAAATAAAGTGCACAAGTAAGCAACCATCAACAAAAAGAAAATAGGTAACCCTCTAGGTATCTCTCACAGCCTAACCCCTATGGTTCAACCTATAAGTACTAGCAACCCTCTAGGAGGCACACGTAGTCTCACCCCTTTGGTTCAGCTATGAAAATAATAGACTCTCTGGGGAAGCACTCACCGTTAATTTCCCCTATAGTCTCGTATCATGCTAAAGGATATCTGGGGAAGCACTAAACATCTATTCCCCCTTTGGCCCGCGTCGAGGAACTACAAACTCTCTGAGGAAGCACTCAACTTTAATTCCACCTATGGTATCATATCGTAATTAAAAGACACTCTGGAGAAGCCCTTCTGTCAATTCTCCCTTTGGTCTACTAATCTAGGTTCTCACAGTCCTGAGTGAAACTAAACATGCTCAGCGTGCATGTACATCATCCAAGTAACCTAAAAAAACTACTTGGCTATCAACTAAGGCTCAACAGCAAAACAAGGCAACAATCCACAATCCTACAACTAGGCATGACAACTGGAAAAATGCCAAATCGGAAGAACAAGCATAGAAAACATCCAAGGCACAGTAAAGCTACCATAATTACCAGAAAAACATATACTCTAGAAATCAAGCAAAGAAGGCAATACAACAAGGGAAAAACAAGAATACACAATACCCTGTTTAAAGGTATTGGTGGAATTTGCACAAAATATTCATCAAATTTCTACAGAAAGGCACCAACCACCTACCTTGATCCTAGGAGATTGATATAAGTGAACCACAATGACAGATTTCCCTTGGAACGACGTAGATCTAAGAAAAAGCACAAAACGCTCAACCTACGATAAGTTGGAAACCATGAGAAATCAAGAAACAAGACTCAAGCAGAAGGGAGAGCTCACCACTGCGATTCCAACGCAATTAACCGCGCTCGAATCAGAGAACGGACGAAGAGGCAGAAGCTCGTCGAAGGTCCGACCATACGGTCGCTCTCGGGTGGACAAAATCTGGAGAAGAAGATGAAATTGGGGGTCAGGCGTGACCCCAGTCCGTTTAATGAAAAAAAAAGAAAGTACACGGCGTGTACTGGGTCCTTTCCGTACTCCACCAAAATCGGCCTCCATGTCACCCCTACACACCGTGTGTGTGGCCCAGGCACAGCCAAAACACAGCTTCGAGCCAGATCAGAGTACACGACGTGTACTTAGAAAGTATATAGCGTGTACTTTGAAAATTTACAGAAAAATAATTTTTCTTAAAAACTCCAGAAAAAAGGAAAAACATACCTGAATGAAGATCCGAGTTCTTACAAACTTCCCCCCTTAAAGAAATTCGTCCCCGAATTTCCCTAACGGGGCATAGAAGAAGAATCCCCAAACAGTTTCGACCACTGTGATCATACATCGACCTCGCTCTCCTAGGTCTCGTCCTGTACTCGCCCGTGCTGCCATAGCACTCATACCAGAGGAACAGACTGCCCATGGAGAACCTTCGTACTGCGATCGACAATCCGGATAGGATGCTCCTTGAACAACTCATACACTTCAAGTTCAACCTCCTCAGGTTGAAAGGCGTGAGATGGGTCTGAAAAGTAACGTCAGAGTTGAGAGACGTGGAAGACGTCGTGCATGGCCCGATAACTCTGAGGTAGCTGAAACTGATAGGTGACCGACCCCACTCTCTCCAAGACCTCAAACGGACTGACGTACCGCGGTGAAAGCTTACCCTGTCTCCGAATCCTCTTGTGTCCCAACCTCGGTGCGACACGCAGGAAAAACTAATCTCCGACCTCAAACTACATAGGTCGTCTCCGCTGATCAGCATAAGACTTCTGTCGAGACTGTGCCATATCCATCCTCTTCCAAATCAACTCTATCTGTTATGAGGTCTCCTGAACGAGACGAGGTCCCAGCAAAGCTGCCTCTCCTGCCTCCAGCCAGCATAAGGGTGATCGGCATGACCTACCGTACAAAGCCTCGTGTGGTACCATATGAATGGTCACCTGGAAACTGTTGTTTTAGGCGAACTCCACCAGAGGAATATGCTTCTCCCAAGAACCGCCAAAGTCTAGAATGCAAGCTCGGAGCATATCCTCAAGCACCTGTATCGTGCGCTCGGACTGGACATCAGTCTGGGGATGGTATGCTATACTCAAAAGTACCTGTGTACCCAAGGCATTCTAAAGTCCCTACCAAAACTGAGAGGTAAAGCGCACATCCCTTTCTGAAACAATGGAGTGTGGAACACCATGAAAACGAACGATCTCTCGGATGTAAAGTCGTCCCAGATCATCGACACTGAAGGTCTCCTTAATCGGCAAGAAGTGCGCAACCTTCGTAAGCCTGTCGACGACAACCCAAACAACATCGTTCCCTCGAGGCGACCTCGAAAACCCAGTCATGAAGTCCATCATGACATCGTTCCACTTCCACTCCGGAATGGGTAACTACTGTAAAAGGCCTGCTGGTCGTTGATGCTCTGACTTCACCTGCTGACAAGTAGAACATATCATGACGAAACCAGCAACATCCTTCTTCATACCAGGCCACCAGTACTGGTGATGAAGATCCCGATACATCTTGGTAATGCCAGGATGAACTTCCCAAACCGAGGAATGAAAATCCCACATCAGCTCCTCGCGTATGTCTGCTGGCACCCATACGTATCCCTGGAAACACAAGATCTCATCCTTGCCCACTGTCCATCCGGGAATAGGGTCCTCTCCTGACACACTCTCCCACAGGACTAAACCTTTAGAGTCTGATAGCTACCTCATCCATACCTGATCAAGAAGTGTAGATGTAACAACTATAGAAGATAGGAAGGTTTGTCCCTGTCTGTCGTGCACCTCTAGATGCATCTCAGAGAATAGAGCCATTAGCTGCCACTCACTGCTGGCCTCCTGAACTGCCCGAATCTGAGTTCTCCTACTCAGCGCATCTACCACTATGTTGCCCTTCCCTGGCGTATAAGTGAGCTCGTAGTCAAAGGACTGTAGATACTCAACCCACCTGCACTGCCTCAGATTCAGATCACACTGAGTGAAGATGTACTTGAGACTCTTATGGTCAGTGAAGACCACAGAGTGCTCCCCCAGTAGATAGTGTCACCAACAACGTAAGGAATGAACAACAACTGACAACTCCAGATCGTGCATCAGGTAGTTCCTCTCATGTGGCCTCAACTGCCGAGACCCGTACGCAACGACTCCATCCCCCTGCATAAGAACAACTCCCAGCCCGATACCTGAAGCATCACAGTAAACTGTGTAGTTCTTGCCTGGCTCCGGAAAGACTAGTATCGGTGCTAATGTCAACCTCCATTTCAGCTCTTTAAAGGATAACTCACAAGAATCTGACCATAAGAACTTATCCCCTTTCTTGGTTAGACCTGCCAAAGGTGCTGCTAGATGAGAAAAGTCCTGAATGAAGCATCTGTAGTATCCAACCAGCCCTAGGAAACTCCGTACCTCAAAGAAGTTCTTCGGATGCTCCCAGGAAACTACAGATCTCACTTTCTCTAGGTCTACTGATACTCCTTCCTCTGAGATGATGTGACCTAAGAAGTGAATCTGATCCATCTAGAAGTGGAACTTTGAGAGTTTAGCATAAAGCTGATGCTATCTCAGTGTACTCAGAACGATCTCAAGATGTGTGGCATGGTAGTGTCGAGTTTGAGAGTACACCAAGATATCGTCCATGAAGACCATGAAAAAGGAGTACAAGTAAGGATGGAACACTCGGTTCATCAGTGCCATGAAAACTGCAGGTGCGTTCGTGAGGCCGAACGGCATGACTGTATACTCGTATAGACCATACCTGCTCCAGAAGGCTGTCAGAGGTATATCTGATGGTCTAACGTGCAACTGATGATAACTGGACCTCAATTAGATCTTCGAGAACACCTGGGCTCCTCAAAGCTGATTGAAAAGTTCTTCAATTCTCGTAAAAGGATATCGGTTCTTGACCGTCAACTGGTTCAGCTTCCGATAATCCACACAAAGCCGAAGGGTACCATCTTCCTTCCTTGCAAACAGGACAGGCGAACCCCAAGGAGAAGTACTGGGTCAGATGAAAACCTTATCCTGTAGCTCCTCCAACTGATTCTTGAGCTCCGGAAACTCATGTGTGGCCATCCTATAGAGAGGAATGGACACTGGTGCCGCTCCTGGCACGAGCTCAATAGAGAAGTATACCTCACGCTCCAGAGGCAAACCTGAAAAGTCCTCTGGAAAGACGTCCCTGAAGCGATCCACCACTGGAGGATAGTCCAATTGTGGAGTCCCCTAGTCATCCAGATAAAGACTAGCAATCTGGGCTGTCACCCCTCCTAGCCCATGGTGCTCGAGTCCAGTTCGACTCGCCTGAACATCCCATTCGCCTCTATGAAGAAAAGATTCACCCTCTGGTGAAATGAAACTCACTCTACGACGATAACAGTCGACGACTGCCTGGAAGGGAACCAACCAGCCCATCCCTGGGATGAAATCATAGCCTGTCATCTCTAGGACATAGAGATCCCATAAGAAACGATACCCTGCAACCTTGAGTGGGCACTCTCTACACTGGCGTACACTAGATGTCCTCGTCCCCAAAGGTGTGTCTAGTGTCAATGAGTCGGCAGAAGAAAGGACACAGAGACCAATGCTCTCCACAACATCAACAGAGATAAAAGTATGCGTAGAACCAGTATCAAAAAGAGCTGAAGACAAGACTGAGGCTACTAAAATCGTACCTCGAACAGTAGAAGGGCCGGGATCCTGCTCCTGATAAGTCTGCTCCATGACAAAAAACTGGCCTATACCGCGGCCATGTGCCTCTGGATGACCACTCTGGGATAAACCTACTTGATGGTGCTGAGGAACTGGTGGCTGACCACCATGGCCTCGACCTCCACCTCGGCCTGAACGGTCGGAAGAACTCCAGTTCCCCAACTGGTGAGAAACTGGCGGTGCTGCTCCTGAACGAGGAGTCATGGAAGAACCCCAGTCACTAGCTGCTGGTGAGAAAACCTGACTGAAATGCTGAAGGTGACCCATCTTGCTGCAAGATCGGCACTCCATGGGGTCCCTCTGGCATTGCGGCCTCATGTTCCCTGACCAGCCACACTGGTAGCATATCACCTGACTGCCTGACGATGCATCTCACTTCCTCAGATCACCGCGTGTAGGCTCTCTACGACACTTCTTGATGTCATCTGGAGGAAAACTAGCTCTGGAAGCAGAACCTCCCTAGCTCACAGATTTAGAGTCTCTCAAATTGAGCTTCTCAATCAGTGCCTGGTTGATGGTGGAAGTAATGGAAGTCAGCTGGAAGATGTTCACCTGTGAGCGGATCTCCCGCCTGAGACCATCCTCAAACTTCCTTACTAGGAACACCCCACTCCCATCCCGAAGGGGCATGAAGCACTGTAGCTTGGTGAAACGAGCGGAATACTCCATGATAGAAAGAGTACCCTTCTCTAAGCTCATGAACTCCCAGGCTCGGTCGGCCCTCAGGGTCTCCGGGTATAAGTAGTCATAGAACACACGCTGGAACTCCTCCCAAACCATAGCCTGATGCTGACCTGCCTGTGAGATCACGTCCCACCACCTCTTGGTGGAGTCTCAAAGTATGTAGGTGGTTATCTTGACCCGCCTCTCTGGAGATGTCTCCAGATGCTCGAAGATAGTCAGCATGGATTCCAGCCATGACTCTGCAGCCTGAGGTCCTCCTTCCCCCGAGAACGTGGGAGGATGTTGTTGCTGAAAAACCTGCGTCAAATCTTCCATAGACGTGGTAGGAGGCGACACTCCCTAGAAGGCCTGCATCATCCTCATGAAACCTTCCCTGAACTGCGCATCAACACCTGCAACTGGTATAACAGCCAGTGCTAAGGCTGGACCGACTGGAGGATCAGCAGGAAGTCCTTGAACAACCCTGTCTAGTGTCTAATCACTGCCTGACGACAGACGTACGACTAGAGAAAGTCTTGAAGACATAGTTATGAAAGATCAAAAGCACGCCTTTGATCAGGAAAACAAGAATAGATAACACAAGAGTACAAAATGGAAACAGGGGAAGAAAAACACACAAGTTTACAAAACTTGACTACACGGTGTGTATAAAACTACACGACATGTCTTCTTAACTCACTGAAATGTGCGTGTACTCCTGCCCTACAAGTCGTGTACACTTCAAACTACACGGCGTGTTTCACCCACACATGGCGTGTACCTGAAAACTGTTCCCTTGCCCAAGTCTCCTTACAATGATAACCCACATGGTCCGACTTAACCCGAGACTACACGGTGTGTTCTTAACACACACGACGTGTACTAGACAAGGCTTCAGCGGCCCATGTTTGTGAAACACACGGCCGTCTACACGGATGAACCTTACATGGCATGCTCTGAACAAACACGAAATGCATAGGCAAGGTGACCCCGTCCCACGTTGTTCGTGACACGGCCGGGTACCTGGACAAGACTACATGGCGTGTTCCGAACAAACACGACGTGTGGAAAAGAAGGTAACGCCGACCCGTGTTTTTCGTGACACGGCCGGGTACCTGAACAAGACTACACGACGTGTTCCCTAAGGACACGGTGTGTTCTACCTGAGCTTCCCCGGCCCATGTTGTTAGTGACACGACCGGGTACACGACTCTGAACTTACACGGCGTGTACCAGTCGTACACGGTGTGTTCCCAAAGTTACTCCCACAAAACCTTGTTCTGCTGACACGGTCAGTGACAACCTGAAAACTACACGGCATGTATCCAAAAAGTACACGCTGTGTATTCTGGGGTTTTCTAGGCAATAGCTCAGAAACTGCTCAGACTCCCAGAACCACTAAAAACAAGGGAAAGAGGTGCCAAATTTCGATTCGTGAGGGCCCATACTCCCCGTTAATCAAAGCTCGGCATCTCCTGTAGTCACATACAAGGGAAATAAATAGCTCTCTAACATAACAACAGGTATTATATCAAGCATCTATCACAACAACATGCATAATCTACACAAATTTTATCACAACAGCATGAAATCGCTAATGCACCCTAGATGGCATGACAAGAATGCATGGCATGTGATTTCTAAAAGTGTCTATATGATGCATGAGATGGAATACCCTCATCTCATTGGGTTGCGACAGAAATAGAATTGAAATATCAAAACAATAACCACACAAGTCATGCGAATCACTCTAGGTGAAAACATATCAACCATAAAAACTCAAAACCAGTAAACTGTAATTAATGAGGTAGTATGGCCTTTCCCTGTACACGAGTTAGCTACTCCCGATCACATCTTAATACCAAGTACCAAATCCATCCTATCCCTGGCTAAAGTCTCCAAACAGTAAATAAAGAGAAAAGAACTCCTCTGATACCACTTTTTAATGACCCGAATCCGGAGCCCCTCCACTGGTGCCCTGTACCCGGTTCGCCACATGACCTCAAGCATGTTTCCCCAAATGCCAGAGGCTACCGACTAGCAGTGAGGGCCTTGGTAAGTTATTGGGAAAACTATTCCCTCATTCGGTAAGGTATACAAGGTAAGAAAAACAACAATATACAATGGAAGAAGTAAACAACATTCAACAACTGAAACCCAGCAGCGGAAACAATAACTATATAGCAAAAGATAATAATGATGCAGCAAGTACAAGTATCTACGGCAAACAGAAAACACAACAACGTGCTGAAGTACAACTGAAAAACAAAGTGAAAAGGAAAACAAGATAAAATCCTCAGCATCGTGAGCCTCGGCTCGGTCCCATGCTCTCCAGTTCTAGTGCAATCAAGATTCTGAAGTAGAAGGGTGCTTGCCATTATCTATACCTGTAGTAACATAGTCTTCTTGGGCCCAAAATCATGTCCCAAATAGGGTGTGAGATACAATCCCAGTAGGAAATCACCCAAATATTTATGCCTAATAGTCAATGAATACAACGCAAGTAATAAAACAAGAAGCAGTAAACAGGAAAGCACAAGCAGCTAAAATCCATAGTTCTAACAAATAAAGTACACAAGTAAGCAGCCATTAACAAGAAGAAAACAGGTTACCCTCTAGGTAGCTCTCATATCCTAGCCCCTATAGTTCAACCTATAAGTACTAACAACCCTCTAGGAGGCAGACACAGTCTCACCCCTCTGGTTCAGCTCTGAAAATAATACTCTCTGGGGAAGCACTCACCGTTAATTCCCCCTATAGTCTTGTATCGTGCTAAAGTCTCTCTAGGGAATCACACAACACCTATTCCCCCTTTGACCCGCATCTAGGAACTACAGACTCTCTGACGAAGCACTCATTCCCCCTGTGGTCTAGTATCGTAATTAAAACACTCTGGAGAAGCCCTTCTATCAATTCTCCCTTTGGTCTACTACTCTAGGTTCTCACAGTCTTGAGTGAAACTAAACACGCTTAGCGCATGTGTACATCATCCAAGTAACCTAAAAAAACTACTTGGCTATCAACTAAGGCTCAGTAGAAAAACAAGGCAACAATCCACAATCCTACAACTAGTCATGACAACTGGAAAAACGCCAAACAGGAAGAACAAGCATAGAAAACATCCAAGGTATAGTAAATCTACCATAATTACCGGAAAAACATCTACTCTATCAATCAAGCAAAGAAGGCAATACAACAAGGGAAAAACAGGAATACGCAATACCCCGTTCAAGGGTATTGGTGGAATTTGCACAAAATATTCATCAACTTTCTACAGAAAGGCACAAACCACCTACCTTGATCCTAGGAGATCGATATAAGTGAACCACGATGACAGATTCTCCTTTTAACGATGTAGATATGAGAAAATTCACAAAACACTCAACCTACGATAACTTGGAAACTGGGAGGAATCAGGGAACAAGACTCAAGCAGAAGGGAGAGATCACCGCTGCGATTCCAACACAATCGACCATGCTCGAATCGGAGAATGGACGAAGAGGCAGAAGTTCGTTAAAGGTCCGGACGTATGGTTTCTCTCGGGAAGATGAAATCTAGAGAAGAAGATGAAATTGGGGGTTAGGCGTGACCCCGATCTGTTTAATGAAAAAAAAGTAAGTACACGACGTGTACTTTTAGAGTACACGGTGTGTACTGGGTCCTTTCCATACTCCGAAAAAATCAGCCTCCACGTCACCCCTACACACCGTGTGTATGGCCCGGGCACGACCAATATACAGCTTCGAGCCGGATCAGAGTACACGACATGTACTCAGAAAGTACACGGCGTGTACTTTGAAAATTTCCAGAAAATTCATTTTTCTTAAAAACTCCAGAAAAAAGGAAAAATATACCTGAACGAAGATCCGGGTTATTACAATATATTATAAAGTGAAAACTTACAATTAGTATCCATTTTTTATAATATAAAACATTTAATATAAAACAATTTTTCTTTTTATGAAAAAGTTTCACAACTTTAAACTTGAATTCTTCTTTTCCTTTACCCATCCTTTAACCCCGAGATTTTTTTTTAAAAAGTGGGATGGGTAAAAAAATATCAGTAAGGGACATAAAAAGAAGAAATCCATTAGTCCATTAAAAAACATGAAAACGCATGAAAAAAATGTTCTTCAAAACATACCTTTTTACCTAAAAATGTTATTATCTTTATTTTAAAAGGATCATTTATCTTACCTTTAAAAAAATATTTCCATGAAAACTGATTAGAAAAGATAGAAAATTTATATAGGTTCCTTGAAACATCATATTCATATAACCCTTAAAGGACCCTTATAATTTGGAATAACCATACAGTTGACTTCTAATATAATTATTTGTAGAACATAATCATTACCCAATACATTAGAGTGCTATCTGGATGCACCCATTATATAAGCTATATCGATCTCACCATTGAGCTATAATACGGATAAACCCATTATTTAAACAATATAAAAGGACTATAACATTAATAAAACAATTTAATATTGCAACATTTCATAAAACAATACTTGAAAACTCTTTTAAATCTGTATGTGAAACTATTTCAAATATCAAAATATCCCTTTCTTTTAAAAATCCATTTTAAATACTAAAATAACCATAAAATGGAAAGAGGGGGTTTATTTAAATAAAACATGAAATATTTTAAAGGAATCCAAATTTCAAATAATTTCTATAGTAATGAGAAAATTCATTGTCACTATATATGTTAAAATAGAATATTCCTTTTGTCTTTTCTAAAGAAAGTCAAACATTTTTTAAAAATATTCCTTTTTGAAATACTTTGAAATAAAATAAAAAGAGATATAAAATTTCCTTTATAAATATTTTATTTACATATAAAAACATCCATAAAATAATTTTAAAAATATGGACATGGTGGAAAAAGAGTTTAAAAATAAACCTTTTAAACAATTTTTTTAAAAGAAACTCTGTTACATAAAACATTAAAAATATTTTTTTTTATAAAAACATTATAAAGATTGTTAAATATGGTAAAAAAGTTATGTTAATAATCTATTTAATAATAAATAAAAATTTTATTGAAATATTTAGAATAAAATGAACATGGAAGATAAATATTTAGTAAATAAATCTTTAAAAAATTTAAAACGAGGTTTTAAGTTAAAGTATCCCTTACCTTGAGTCCAAATAATCTCATACATTATTTATATTTATTAATAATAAAATTATTTTAATTATTTACATACTTAATAAATTTTTAATGTTTATTATTCCTTTTATTTTATCTCTTACCATGTTATACATAGTTAGTTAATCATTTAAGTTCACTTTGGAAGTTTTGATGGTATTCGGCATATATGTCAGAAATGACTTTGGTAGGTTGACTATGGTCAAAGAGGTAATTATAACATAATATATAGAATAATAATAATTAAATAGTTATAATATATAAACACCAATTATACTTCTAAAACCAATCATGAAATATGGTTATGAAAAATGAACCATGTTACAATCATGGAGACGATAGGCTATACATACACGTGAGCAACGTTTCTATTTTTTAACGATCATTATGAAAAGAGAGAACGTATTATTTTATATTTATATAATTATAATAATATCATAAATTCCATATAATTTCTTTAAATAAAATTATATATATTATCCATCTGATTTGTTTATGAAAAAAGAATCACGTCACTTCGTGGAGGCGGAAGTCCACATGTACACACGAAAAACATTAACATTTTTTAGTAGATGAGAAGGTAAAAATTAAATGATAAATTATCTTTGTATAATGATAAATATTTCATGAAAATTATATATTAATATTAATTACATCATTATAATCATCTATGAGAGGTGATGTTTGAAAATGAATTACATCAGTTTTCAAGGAGGTATTCCACCGTACACACGAATGATAGTTTCGTTTCTCATTTTATGGAAGATGAGACTGATCTAGGTTATACCATTAAAATAATAAAATATCATTACATTGGATATAATTATTTTATTATATCATAATGATTTAATAATATTTTAAGAAGGCATAAGAATAAATAAAACAAAACACTTGACACCTCTTCTTCGGATGATCTATTTAGGTTTGTATACAAATCCTTCAAAGGAGGGGTTTATAATACAAAAAATAATTCTAAAAAATTTGGATGTAGGTGAATAAGTGATTTTTATAGGTATTGTATTAACCAAAATTCTCTCTAAGTGTGATGTTGAGAGGATATGGGGTGGCTTTTTATAAGTGGGGGATGTGACACACTTGTAATTTTTGAAAAGAAAATGTTATACCCATGTTTTTCACATTCCAAAAGGATAAAAAATGGACCATTATTAATAATTAGATGATATAAGGTATGAATATTTATATAAAATATATTTCATACAAGTTTTTAGGTCATTTTAACCCTTATATTTTTAGTTTAATACTCCGATAAACCTATTTTATCATTAATCATAGTAAAAGGTTTTTTTACTATTTTCACTATTAATTATGATAAATAATTAAGTTGAACTTATTATATAATATAAATTATGATGATTAAAAATATTTAATCCATTTTACTAAATTAAATTCTTATAATTGACAAAATTTAATTTAAAAATAAACCCACAGATGCAATGAAAAAAAAGTTTTTTCAAAAAATATATTTTTCAAGCATAAGATGATTTTATATTAACTCTATGACTTGTAATTATCATTATATGAATTTCAATTCATATTTATAGAAATATATCTATAAATTTAATTTAAATAATTCCTCATTATAATTTTTTAATTAATTAAAATAGAGAAACATTATGCACTTTAAAATAGTTTTCAGAAAAATTCATTTTAAGCAAAAAAACAAACATATACTAAAATATAGTATAATGACAATTCAAAAGTAATTAATTGGTTTAAATATAAATAAATAATACTATTGTTATTTAAAATAAAATTCTAAGCATAATGGTACTTTTAAATTACTTAATTTATTGAAAAAAATGACCGTATTTGAAAAATTGGTATTTGCGATATTCACTGAAAAATTAATATTTCCCGAAAAATACCAAAATTTCACCCTAATTGAAATTTTATATTCTAATTTAAAAAATTAAGTTCATTTTTTAAAATAATTTTTTTAAAAGTTATATAAATTAAATTATAATATTTTCTCACAAAAAGCAATACAAATTATTTTTAAAGAAAAGATATTTTTGAAGAATAAAATTACTTGTCTAAAAATTGATTGATTATTTAATAATAATTTATCAATAAATTTATATTGAGTAGGATTTTTTTATATATTTTATAAAATAGTTAATATTATTCATACCTTCCAATTTAACGACTATGTTATAATGGTTATATTTAAATAATAATATTTTATGGTTCATTTATGTTTGGTGTTGCATATCTTATACGATATCTAACATAGTTTTATTTTATAAAATATTGGGGTGTTAAAATAAATTCCCATCAAAATTCAGGTTAATTTATAGAGGGTTCCATACTCTCACATTGAGAGTGTGAAGAGTGGACATAAGATCACTTTTATTCTATCTACTATAAAAATACCCATGTTCGTATTTTTATTTTAAACTACATAAATATTATAACTTTGATATAATATTTAAAATGTATAAATATCTTCACCATTCGATCATATCACTATATAGTATACAAATTTCTTCCTTGTGATAGTTCCACCACCAATGATTTTGATATAACATTTATTTTTAAAACATCTCATTGATTATTATTATGTTTATTCTTACTCTCTTCATGAACTATAATATTTTCTTTATTAATTCTACATTTAAATGTCTAAAATAAACATTTACCTCCTTATTTTGGGAGCCTCTAGATTTTTCACTGATATAAATTTTTTTAAATCATTAATAAACCCATTATTTAATCATGGGTTTATTCCTTATTTATACTTTATGTATGAATAATTTCTATGTGGAATACATGATTATAATCACATTATGATGTGATGGGTGGGGAAAAAATTATATTACCCTTTAATACATTGAGTAAAGTGTTATATCTCATGAGATCGCTGAGTAGACATGATGAAATTATCTTTTTTATAATCTTATGCACCGACATGATGTAGTCATCTTTGTTCATAACATTATGATGTATTAGTAGTGATCCTAATTTATACTTATGATTTTTCATTATTATAAATGTTCTATATTCTATTTATCCTTCAAATAATTTCCATATTCTTATGATAATGATCCTATGATTATGATATGATGATTATTATTATTATCACCCATGTAATTATAATGATTCATGCCTCATGTTCCTTCCCATTATTCCTCCCCTTACTCCATTTCTTTAATTTATATTCTTAGGTGATTACACATATTAAGAGGATTTTAAATGATAATGGGAGGACTATGTGTTAGGGTATATTTTAATTTTAAATCTACATATATATTCATGTTTTATGGACTTAATTTTCCAAAGATTCTAAACCTATAAATTTTGGTAGTTATATTATTATATATTTTTGTCTTCAAATGAAGTAATAACCGGGTGTGTAAGGTCTGTGACACTATAGTTGGTATTAGAGAAAGATTTAGTTAATTTAAGAATTATGTTGGATAGTAAAATGTAACCTATGATAAACTTAGAGATTTTATAATTTAAAACCATAAAATTTATTTACTCATATAGACATGTTTTTTTATCTATGATCTATTGAATTTTGTTTTTTCTTAACCATTCTAATTTTAGAAAATTGTGGTAATAATGATAAAATAATCCAACAACCTTTTTGATGGAAAATTCAATTATCATATAAATAAATCCTCTAATGTAATGGGATATGGAGTTAAAAATATCATAGATATAAATAATCACTTGTCCTAGGTTATGAATAATAATATGAACCATGGGGAATGTCCAAATTCACATAAATGGGAGAAATTATCCATATAGTTTTTTCAAGATACAATTACCACCTTTATTTAGTTGATCTTTTGATCCAATTATTATAAAAAATGGATCAATTCCATGGAAAATATATTTTTAATGATTAAATGATATGATAAAGAGAAAGTTACTCTATCCATTTTCCATTTAAAAGGATAAGTTGATCAATGGTTCACACTAATCAAGAATAAAAATCCAATATATGAATTTGAAGAAATGGAGGGGGAAGACTTTAAGAAAATATTTATTAAAAAATATTTCCTTGAAACCCTTTATAATAATACATGGAGATAATTGTTAGAGCTCAAGAAAAACATGAATTAATCTATTGCAATGTATTATTAAAGTTTCACAAGGATTTCAAGGTACACCTCTAGTTTTTTATCAATCATGATAAAAAACAAATATTTTTTTTTGTGGTTTCAAACCATATCTCTAAAAATATATAGAAATATAAGAATTTTGGAGTTATGAAAAATTAACTCTATGTTCTATCAAATTAAATATAGTGTTTAGATAATGGTACCATAGACATTGAGACAAGAAACAAAGGATGGTGTTTCATTTTTAAGGATCAAATGAAAAAGGACATAGTGGTAAAAAAATCCAACTATGTATAAAGCACCCTAGAAACTACCTCAAAGAAGAAAGAATATGATTCATGTTTTAAAAAAAGTTCTCAAGATAAATAAAGGGTCATGAAGAAGACAATAAATATGATTGAGGAAATGAAGCTCACCATAATTCTCCACCCATGGTCTCATGCTTCAACTGTAAAGAACTTAGTCACTATATATGCTAGTGAACCATACTAAGGGACTTTGAGGGAAATTAACATAAAAAATAACCTAAGAAAAGGGTCAAAGGAAATAATTACACCATCACTATCACTGATATAGAGTAACAAAATGAAGTGGTTAAAGGTACACTTATTATTCAATCATGAATGGTTAATGTTTTCTTTGATTCTGAATCAATTATTTTTTTATATATTTCAAGTTTTCTATAAATATTGAATAACCACCCTAATATGTTGATGTAGAGATATCTTTAAAAACACATAGCGGTGAAATCACTATAACCCAAGAATTTTACTCTTCCCTAGTTATCATATATGGGAATATTATTCTAGAAAACCTTATAATTATTCTATTGGTGGAATTTTTTTCTTTACTCGAAATGGATTGGATTTCATTATATAGATCTCATATCAACTTTATGGAAAAGGAATTAAATTTCCATATCCCAAACCATCCTATTCTTATATACAAATACAAAGAATATAATTAATTTACTTTAGAAAATCCTTCAAATTTAGGGGTATTAATACCCAATGAAGAAGTATATCTTTCTCCAATGGTTAAGATAAAGTAAATTTTCAACCTTACAAACATTCACATTATAAAAGAATATACTAATGTATTCCTAGATAAATTAAGTTTCCTTCCTTATGATTGTGAGGTGGATTTCTCAATAGAACATATACCTAGTGAAACACACATATAAAAGAGACCCTTTTATAATTTACTTGATAGAATTATAGGAGTTAAATAAGGAACTATGGGTGAATTTAGACAAAGGGTTTATATTCCCGAATGCATCACCTTAGGAAGAACCCGTGTTCTTTGTTAAAAAGAAGGATGGTTCAATTTGATACTACATCGACAAGCGATAGTAGAACAAGATCATTCTAAAGAATAAATATCTAATACCACAAATTAATGATTTATCCCATAAAGATCATGGAGCTCAATATGTCTCAAAAGTGGATCTTGATTCAAGATATCATCATCTAAAATTAAAGAGAGAATATATTTAAAATCCAGACTTTTGTATGAGATATAGACATTATGAGTTTATGGTGATACCATAATAACAAAAAAATTCATAAAAAAATCCAAGGACTTGATGAATAGAATCATTATATATTACCTTGAAAAATTTGTGGTAGTATTTATTAAAGATATTCTTATATACCTAAAAGAAAAAGGTGAACATGGGGAACATTTGAGGATTATGTTGAAGAATGTAAGGAAGGATAATTTATACACTAAGTTTATAAAATGTGTTTTTTGGATTCATAAAGTCACATTCATGGGGCTTGTGATCATAAATGAATGAGTTTCGATGCATCCTTCAAAGACAAATGCAATTGACGAATGAAATAAAACAAAAAGTTTCATAGAGATCCATCATTTTTTAGATTAACTAGGTAATAATGGTTCTTTATGATAAATATATCATGATTTTATATCCCAATAACAAAGTTAAAATTAAATGGGGTGAATTATATCTAGATAGAATAATGTTAATAGAAATTTAGAGAGATGAAGAGGAGGATACTCACTACACCTGTACTCACACTACCCTTAAGTGGAGAAGGATTTGTGATATACAATGATCATGTAAATGAAGGATTGGGTTGAATTATCATGAATAATGATAAAGTGATATCATAAACCTCATTTAAATTAATGATTCGTGAATAGAACTAATTTATGCATGATTTAGATATATCGATTGTCAGCTACTCATTAAATATTTAGAGGCATTACCACTATAAAGAGAAGTGTGGCATATATACCAATAATAAGAGTTTAAATTAAATATTCACACATAAGAAGATAAACATGTAGTAATTAAGATATTTAGAGTCAATCAAGTACTATTACTAATCAATACACTACCATCTTGGAAAAGTAGATAAGTTAGATGATAAAGAATCTAGAAATAAAAAGGTGGGGAAGATATATTACACTGCCCAATGATTACATAAAAATCCACCTAAGATAAAATCAAGGAGCATAATGGTATTATATGAATCTTCAAAATAATTTGAATTAAATAAAATAATTTCATATTCATGAATTCAACATCGATAAAAATAGAGACATTAATATTGAAACTATAATATACATCCATCATCACCAAAGATAACAAAGATGATACTAGATGATTCACACAACTCATATTTCTCTATCCAACCTAGGAGTTCCAAGATATATTGAGACCATAGATATTACTTTTGGTGAGATAATATGAATAAGGATATTTTGAGTACACCTCAAAGTGTTTGGTATGACAGAAAGTTAAGGAATAGTGTTAAAAATCTAAAGGAATAATGAAATTATTACCCATACCAACTTGGAAATGGGGTAACATTGTAACGTCCCAGCCCAGCTCACCATAAAACTGGTGTTCGGACCGGTCTCCACATGGCCTCAAGCGTGTCTCCCCGTACGCCAGAGGCTACAGACTACCAACAAGGGTCTCGATAGGTGATAATGGGGAGACTATACCCTCTTATCAGAGTTGAAAATCGGTATCTCAGAGTAAATAACATTCAATAGTGGAAGCAGTAATAGATAAACAATGAAAAAATAGCAGCGGAAGACAAATAGTGATCATTTTCATAAAAGGTGGCCAACGCCAGTTTACATGATACAGGGATGATGAATGATACAATGTGAAAATAGGAAACAATACAACATGCTTACAATACAACGTAAAAGAATAAAGAAAATACAGCAAGGCCCAACATGCGATCTCCTGAGCATCCCAAAATCCCGCTTGGTCCTTTTATCCAAACTCCTCAGGTATAAACAGCATAACATACGACCTAGGTCCTGCAAGCAAGAAGGTCTACTCAGGTACCCCAGTGCAATGGCGGCCCAAGTAGGGTGTGAGATATAAATCTTAGTAGGCCGGCACCACCAGCTTCGGCTTGTTGCCGGGATGTCAGTCTGATCATGCCACTATAGTTTGCCATGTAAATATTTACAAAAAGGCAGCGTGGGGTAAACATGCCTCTCACCCATCAGCTGAAGATAGCGGGCATGAGGTAAGAATGCCTCTTTTCCCTAGTATACAATGACAATGAGGTAAGAATGCTTCTCGTTCTTAAAAGATAATGGAAAGGGGTAAGAATGCCTCCATTCCATCACGTTCCTTTAACAGGAATAGGGTATAACTGTCTCCCATCCGACACATTCATAATAATGGAATGGGGTATAACTGCCTCCCATCCAAACACGTAAATCATCACTAGACGTCAACTGGAAAGGGGTAAGAATGCCTCCCTTCTAGACATGTACTGTCACACTAGAATTCAACTGGCAAGGGGTAAGAATGCCTCCCTTACAAACATGTGTTGTCACACTGACATGGGGTATAACTACCACCCATCCAAACACATATATGTCACTAGGTGGCCTCAGTATGCACTCACCTTTATTATCATTCATTTATGTGGAATTAGCATGTGCGCACTCACAAAACAAGCATGTCTATAGGATACTGCTTATGGCATTACCTCATAAGAATTCAAAGAATCATTTCACAATCACAATCAAACATATAGCCCATATTCACATAAATGGTTATAATCACATTCATAAAAATATACTTAAGGAAAACCATCTCAAGTATCACTATCACATCACTTATCATATTCAACACATTTACCTAAGGAAACTCCTCTTAAGTATCCATATCAAGACATTAACATTTTCATCACATTTATATATAAGGTACATGAGGAAACCCACTCATGTACGGTATTGGATAACCCCCAATTAATTCTTCATTCCTTTTATATCATTTCAAAGGCATACAAGGATTTATAAAGCATAAAGAGGTGCTATGGACTACCCCTCCTAGGTAAGTCCCATTCACTAGATCCATTCCATTAACATAAGTCGTGCTTATTCCATTATCCTAAGGCATGATCTTACCACCCTAATCTATTCCATTCAAGTTTAACCATTTCATCGCAAGATCGCAACGATCATGCTTTAACCATTTGGTACAATTCAAAGGAAACATGACATAATCAATTAACACCAAAGAATAACAAGAATTTAATATGCAAGCATAAGGATCTACTTCCTAATTTTATCTTGAAGACAGTGCACCTCTGACCGAGGGGTTTTATTATTAAATCACTAGTTTAGTGACCAAGAAACCATTTTAATCTTGTCCCTACAATTCAAAATCTTTGCACAGAAGCATTTAATTGAAAATAAACTTGCATAATTAACATACTAAAACAATACAGAAATAACTCATTAATAGTTCACTTTAAATTAAAGGCAAGGAGAGTGACCCTACCTCAAGGTGGATCCATCCGTCCACTCCAGCTCTTGGCACTTTATAACTAAGAGTCGCCTAAGATCCAGTAACGCTAAACCAACCCGAACCCTCCTACGCACTTGGAAACAAACCAGCGGATCGAAATCACCGCAATCTGTGTCGCCTTCAGTGGCAGATGTCGTACGCACACCAACAAGTTTCCGAGGGACCTTCTGCACAACCCTGGAACAAGCGGAACAAGAAAGAAACTGAAAACAACCAAACCCTAAACCTAGGGGTGCTTGGCTGAACGAAATTAGGGCAAGGAGGAGCCATAAAATAGGCCAAGAGGAGAGGAGGAAGGAGGGAGGAGACTTACCACAGGGATTAGAAGGAGGAATCGCCAAGAATAGAGTAGGAAGGAGGTGCGGTCGAGGGGGCTTGCATGTGAGGCCGACGACTCCAAGGGGAAGGGGTTCGTGCGGGTTCTGTGAGGAAGAGGGGAGAGTTTATTAGTTTAGGTTTTATTTAAAATTTTATTTAAATATTTTAAAAACCCAAACAGGGCACGACTCATGGCTTGGGACGCACGGTTTGGAAAACTGTGCGCCAACTGTGCATCCAACGACACCCACGACACCCTGCACAGGCTGGCCGCACGATTTTGGTAAACCGTGTGCATGCCGTGCAGACTCCTATGCCTCCCTATTTTAATCCGCACGGTTTAGGAAACCGTGCGCCTTCTGTTGTTCTTTAAAAACTAGCCTCTTTCAGGTACGACACACCCGAAACACCTCGAGATAGACGGTAAACTTCTAGGACCTTCGCCCAACCCCAAAAGCATTAGAAATAAGGGTTAGAACCTTCAAAACCTCGTTCCGAAGCCCAATTCTAAAAACGACCGGTTTAGTAATCGGAAAAGTTCAATTTCCCCCAATTTTTAACCTGGTTCAAAACGCGGGTCATTACAACCTTCCCACCTTAGAACTTATCGTCCCCGAGAAGTCATCAGGAACAACACACACCTCACTCAACCTACAAGGGTCATAAAGATTCATTCAAACGATCGCGTTACGTTTCCAACATACCACGCACCAATGAACATCCACTTAAGCACACGACACTTATGCCGTCAACACCTGATCCAATGCTCGTTTTCCAACTGAAACACCCAGATGACTCTTACCCAAGCCTGTCATACCAGAGACACAAAATCATCATCATCTCTCCAAGTAACCAATCAAAGTTACTTCCCACCTTATATTTTTAACATTAAGCAGTCAAAATCAAACAACAGCTCCACTACCTTTCAAACGGACTTTCAAAAGCACGCTTCAAGCGTTCCAAAGACGCACATAGCATGATTTTGAAATGATCTAACAACCTATTTCCTCATCGACCTCAAAGCCCATGCCGAAAAGAGTCAAGCCACTCCGAATGACTATTCAAGAAGATGCACAGCTTAGACGACCGATGTTTTATATGCTGAACAACGATGCCTCCTCCCAAGGCATCTCACACTTACTATGAGAACATTCACCGAAGGTCATACCCGACTCCCGGTGACATCTCTAAGATCAAACCACGAGAGAAAACACGCATCCCGCGTGCCATGCCGAAAGAAAACAACCAAATGATCTCAACAGCTTCCAAACACACTAGCGCGGTGTAAGACCAACGCTCTCTTAGCACATCCAGGATGAAAGCAAGACAGGGGACATGCTCATTGCGTAGCTGAGTACACTAAGAGGATTTTTTAAAAAAAAGATTCCAGTTAGTCATACACAAAATCTGAAAAGGAGAGCAGTCGAACCACCCCTGGTCGACTCTAAAGAAGAGACTTGGCTTCACATGCCTACACATCAAGATTTCTAAACCAATCATAATGCCTTTTCCCTGCACAAGGCATTCTGTGATCATTCACGACTTACCACCGAAGTCCTCCACGACCAACGGTGTTTCTTAAAAGGGGTTGCATACACTGCCAACCAGATCAAGTCGTGTTGTCGAGCAAGCATCGACACATAACGACACCTGCAAGCCTCAAAGGCATTCAAACAAACTCGACCATTCCCAAATGGTATTTCTTGACGTGTTCCTTATACCCAGAAGAACACACTTCACTAAACCGACATGACGCTTCCCACCTTAGAAGCGTCGGTTTCACCAAAAGGATAAAAGACCAGCTTCTCATAAGCGAACTAGTTCATCAACAACTAAACAGATGTATGTCGCTCCACCGAGTCATGATCACCACGCTGAAACGTACAAGGAATCCAAAGAAACAAGACTGGCGTGTCAACCACCCGAGTCTTCCAAAAATCATCCCGAGCATTGGGAAAACTTGATTCTCAAACGCTCAGGTCACTCTACCACATAGATGACCCAAGACCGTACACAACAACATAAGAGATTTAGCCAAATGTCACATTACCTCAAACGACCGTTCCCATGGGTGACGACTTACCAAAATGTCCATCACTTAAGGAGTCAAACAACCAAAAAGCAACCAACCATGCCCGAGGCATGTCTACAAAGCATTACCTGATGCTTAATGTAAGAACCTGAGTTTTTAGAAATGGGTCAAATTCCGACCCTGTTTAAACTTTTTGACTGGTTTTTGAGAAGTCTGGAAAATCTGGGCAGTTTCTGGAAATTTCCAGACTACACACCGTGTACTTTAAGTACACGCCGTGTATGAGTTACCGAGTGACTGGCCGTGTAATCACCGAGTACATGCCATGTGAAGACCGTGTAGAAGTTTCCTACTACACGGCGTATAGTTATAGACACGCCGTGTAATCCTTACCCGTGCACGACCAAGTACATGTAGCGTGGTGACCCGATATAAATTTCAATCTACACGGCATGTAGCCTTCCTTGACAAGCCGTGTACCCTTGTTCCATGTAGCGGACGAGACTGTGGCCGTGTTTTGACCGTGTACATGGTCCAACCCATGTGTTGGACTCTGCTTAAGTTAGAGTACGGAAACACCTCTACACGGTGTGTACTTTGGAAATACATGCCGTGTACTTTTTTTTTATTTGAGAGATCGGGACACCGTCGCGTCTCATTCCCAGAACACTCTTCTTCTTCCCCTTTGGATGAACAGTTCGTCCGAAAACCACCGAAAAACACAAACCCTTCCAGAATCATCATACAACCTCCGTTATTCGATCCGTCAGTGGCAACGAGACCGCATCAGAAAGGCTAACCCCATGCACCCATCTTCGTCTTTGATCCCTCACATGTTCCTCCGCAGATTCTATCTGAACAGAATTGCCGGATTTTACAGAAACACAGATCTACCGCGATTCAGTCCGATTCAGAGGCTGAAATCAAAGGAGTGTCATCATACGAGTACGAGGTGGGTGGTGCATACCTTCTTTCGTGTTTTCGTAGACAATTGGGGGTTGCGAACTTCAGGCGCAACGTTGGGTATTGAGCGAAACCCTTGTTTATTTATCTTAATAGTTTATCTGCATTGTGGGATACCTCGGGGTATTCCCTAACCCTTATTGTGCTGGAGCAAGGCCGGGTGAGAGGTCATGGCTTGTTAGGGGCAATTTGGCCGGGGTGCCGAAATGTGGATGTTTTGGACCAGTATTTTAAACTGCTGATTTTAGACTACTTTTGTTGCTGTTGGATTAAACAGCTGAGTTTGATTTATTAAAGCATTCTAGTGATTGTTTAAGGCATTCGAGACCTTAGGTGCTGGTATGGATTGGCGTAAGTTAGTCCAATTAATTGTTTAGTAATTTCCTCTTCCAAGTAATGTTTGAGTATAGTTATGTAATGTGTGATATTATCTGTGTTGAATTGCTCGTTGTGTTGGGAGTGGCCCAGATATTTTTTGAGTTATGAGGATCATAGGTTGGGGCTTTGGCTTGGGTTACTTGGGTGGTTGCTACCATGGGATTGGGCATCATGGACGTCGGTTGAGGCAGTCGGACTGTCAGGTTGGGCTTGGCCTGAGTTACTTGGATAGAGAGGCCATCAGACTTGAGCGACAGGTTCACAAGGACATGAGGTGTCAGAGGTGTTGTGGCTTGGGACATACTAAGGTGATTAACACTCACCAGGTACTTTTGAGTAGTGTGTACATAGATAGACTCTGAGATGAGGTGGTATAGCCACTCATTGGGTAGAGTCCCTTGGTAGATGCGGTTAGGTGTTTTCGATTGGGGGGGGGGGGTGCTTTCCATAGGAATCCACATGGAAGGTGAGGAGTCTTTGGGAGACAGCTTTGAGGCGGTCAGGTTGGGGGCAGAGGCTTGCCCTGATTTGAGGGCAGACATCGCTGTCCCTCCGGTTATCTTTTGAGGACAGGTATCGCTGTTCCTTCAGATGTTGTGCCATGAGCAGGTTGAGATTTTAAGCTGGGTTATAATGGTTGGGCGTGCCTTCAGGACGTCAATAATTGAGACACATAGTGTCAGGTGGCATGAGGTTCCAGGCTACATACCAGAGATTCCGGTGCTGGCTGAAGCAGGTGACACTTCTTGGTGGATGCTGAGCACCAGTGGAGTTGTGCTTACTTTTAGGAATTGTACTATTTACTGTTTTTATTATATAATCATGTTTGCCTAAACACTTATATTAGGTATGCACCCTTGGGTGGTATCCTACTGAGATTTGTCTCACACCCTACACGGGCCCTTCGGGACGCGTGTAGACTTTATGAAATTGCATGCAGGTAGAGGATCAGCCTCATGAGCTAGACTTTAGTGCTGTTGACATGGAGACTAGCATGGGCCTTGAGGTCGTGCCATACTGGAGATACTTTCTTAGTATTCTTTTTCTTGCATCAACATGTTTACTTCATATTTTATCTACTACTGGTTAGTCATTGGCATTGTCATATGTATATTGATTTGTATGAATTGCTTGGATGCATGCTTGGTTGTTTTAGCAGTTATTGCAGTTGATTGCTGGAATGATATTCTGTTTACTTTCTACTGCTATTATTTCTATATTGTTTTTGCTGTTTATTGTTCTTGAATGTGTTTCCACTCTACGGGTCTGGTTCAAGTCTGCTGAGTCATTTTCTTCCACTGCATATTTTATTTTAACACTTGGACCAGTAACTTTAATTCCTCCAAGAGGGTATAGCCTCCCCAATATACCTATTCAGACCCTCGCTACTAGTCAGTTGACTTTGGAGTTCGGGGGAGGTGCGCCTAAGGTAGTAACACCCGACCCGTTTGGCACTATTCGGGTGGCTGGCTGGGTCCGGGTTGTTACAAAGTGGTATCAGAGGAGTTCTTGACAAGGATTTAGTAGCATTTCTTTGCTGGATACTAATGAGTTTGAGACTTCTCTTTTTATTTCTGCTGGTTTTACTATTTGGGATATGGTAGACTGGATATAGGTTGTTGTTGGAACTTGATTTTTGAACTTGTTCTTGGGTGCCTTTAGCCCCATGTATGAGGGATGGATTGAGTTGCCGGGGGTGGGAATTGTTGTTTGCTTTTTCTTAGATTACAGTTTCTATGATTTCCACCTCAGTGGCTCAATTGTTGTGTGATGTTACTGATTATGATATGACAAACCTGGACGGTATAGAAAGGCTTGTTTTCTTGGATTTTGATAGGCACATTTTTAGGTTATTTCAATTTCAGAACTGCTCGTATGCTTTGTGAAGTGATAATACCATGTGAATATAATAAATTTCCATGCTATGTATGCTATGAAATGTGAATAGGTAAAATTCCTGATGGAATTGCTAGTTGTGAAAATGTGTATTTCCATGCTTTATGTTTTTGTAGAATTGCATGTTGCAGGATATTTGGGCCTGAATCTTAAGAGAGCAGACAGGTACTATGGTTAAGGCAGTGTGACTGTCAGGGTTGGGCAACTCGGTCATCGGGTTTGAGGAAATGTTGGTTGTCAGGACGGGCATGGCCCGAGGAACTATTGATACTTGGCTCTGTTGAGGGTGGGTAAGGAGGCCATGAGGCTGGGATGCCGTGGGGAATGGGTTGCGGTGAGGGGGAGTAAGCGTAGTTGTTATGCACTGACTTTTACTACTTTCCTTATCTACGTAAAATATATTGTTATATAGATATGAGATGTTTGATCATTTATGGAATTCAACGGGTTACTCCTTTACGACTCGATGGAGTGTCAGACAGGAGAGGATACAGTACCGCAGGATCAGGTCCAGAATCCAGTGTAGGCAGAGCATGATCTGCAGGTATAGGCTCAGGGACAGGATCAAGTTCAAGATCTAGTGCAGGCAGGGCAGTAGCCGGGTTTGGCAGGGTTCAAATCATGGCTTGACGAGCAGATCTGAGCTATCCTAGTACGCGTCTTACAGGGGATTGACAGAGGCACGCAGGGTACAGAGCCTTCTATGGCATATTTGATGCGAGAGTTCCAGTCGCAGCACCCGCCACTTTTTCAGGGTGAGGGTGGTTCTCAGGCGGCAAAGACCTAGATAGAGAGCATGCAGACTATCTTCGAGCAGCTGGAGACGCCTCTAGGGAGGAGGTTCAAGTTGGCGACGTACATGCTAAGAGGACCTGTGAAGTGTTTGCGGGACATACAGGTACAGGCTCGTAGGCACGAGGGACTTCCTTAGAAGGACTTCGAGGATAGGTTCTTCGAGCACTTTTACCCAGAGATGCTAAGGGTGAAGAGAGCTCGGGAGTTCTTGAGTCTTCAGTAGGGAGATATGTCCATTATGGACTACGCAACTACCTTCACAGAGTTTTACCGTTTTTCACCTAGTATGGTGAGCGATGGTGCAGCTAGGGTGAGGCGCTTTGAGGATGGCTTGCGACACGCCATTCGGGTTCAGGTAAACATCTTTAGGCTGGGTTCCTTCTCCGAGGAGGTGAATCAGGTACTCATATCTGAGGGAAATGAGAGAGAGAAATATCATTTCGGTAGGGTGATAGCTTCAGGTGACGGTCCCGACAGCAGGAAGCGAGGGAGAGATGAGTTCTAGCAGGGCGGGTAGGCCAAGAACTCAGCTAGACCACCCTGTGGTAGTTCAGCAGTGGTTTGCTTTCAGTGTGGACAGCCGGGACATGTTCGGGCTCAGTGCGATAGGCCCCTAAAGGAGTGCCAGGCATGTGGATAGGTTGGACATCTGGAGAGGTTTTGCAGGAAGCCTTCTCAGATAGCCGACAGGCAGGGACCAAGACAGAATATGACGTCAGGAGTTGGTTCAGGTTCGGTACTAGGAGAGGGTAGTCGAGGTTCAGCTGCACGTGGGGGACATGACAAAGATAGTAGGACCCAACTGAGGGGTTCGTGGCCAGAGACTGGAGCAGCACCAAAGGGAGGTCAGGCATCAGGCAGTCGGGCTTCAGGCCAGGTGCACGCTGTGGAGCTGCCAGGGATTGAGCAGGATGGAGAGCTGACGACGGTGGCAGGTACACCGCGGGTGTGGCCATGAGTTTCCTTGCTTTCTTTTGGCATGGCCTCTCGAGGCATGTCTGGTTGAGTGCACGAGTTGTACATGTTACTTGTGGACTTACTAGAGACTAGTTAGTGGGATTGGAATCATATCAGATGTGTTATATATTTTATTATATATTTGAGATGCGTGGAATCAGGGGCATCAAGGATGCAGGTCACTTGAGGTGCCGTGGGCATCAGAGCATTGTGGATGTGGGTTACTTGAGGTGCATGGCACCAGGTTTGATTTGAGAATCTATTAGATGTAGGACCTCAGGGAGGCAGACACCGATACGGTGAGGGTTACGTTGGGTGTCGAAAGCGACACGTGAGTTCCAAGGAGGTGCAGGGGTGACGATGCATCATGGGAGGACCATGGGTACGTGAAATAGGTTGTTGGGACTTTCTTGTTTATTTGTTTTTCTTGAGCTTTGTTCGGGTTGAGACCGAGTATGAAATTCCTAAGGTGGGGAGCCCTTTTTGGAATTTATCCAGAACCTTGAGACCAGGGTAGTCTGGGTTGTTTAACCGGGATGGGCGTGTTCGGTTTCATCTCCTGGTTTCATTTGGTAGCTTGGGGATGAGCTACGTTAAGGTGGGGAGTTTGTAAGAACCTAAGTTTTTAGAAACGAGTCAAATTCTGACCCTGTTTAAACTTTTTGACTGGTTTTTGAGAAGTCTGGAAATTCTGGGCAGTTTCTGGAAATTTCTAGACTACACGCCGTGTACTTTAAGTACACACCGTGTATGAGTTACCGAGTGACCGACCGTGTACTCTCCGAGTACATGCCGTGTGATGACCATCTAGAAGTTTCCTACTACACGGCGTGTAGTTATATACACGCCGTGTAATCCTTACCCATGCATGGACAAGTACATGTCATGTGGTGCCCTGGTATAAATTTAAATCTACACGGCATGTAGCCTTACTTGACATGCCGTGTACCCTTATTCCGTGTAGCGGCCGAGACCGTGGCCATGTGTTGACTGTGTACACGGTCCAACCCGTGTGTTGGACTCCGCTTAAGTCGGAGTACGGAAACACCTCTACACAGCATGTACTTTGGAAATACACGCCGTGTAATTTTTTTTATTTGAGCGATCGGGACGCCGTCGCGTCTCATTCCCAGAACACTTTTCTTCTTCCCCTTTGGATGAACAGTTCATCCGAAAACCACCGAAAAACAAAAAACCTTCCAGAATCGTCATACGACCTCCGTTCTTCGATCTGTCGGTGGCAGTGGGACCGCTTCAGAAAGGATAACCCCACGTACACTTCTTCGTCTTTGATCCCTCACATGTTCCTCTGCAGATTCCATCCGAACAGAATTGCCATATTTGACAAAAACACAGATCTACCGCAATTCAATCCAATTAAGAAGTTGAAATCAAGGGAGTGTCATCGTACGAGTACAATGTGGGTGGTGCATACCTTTTTTCGTGTTTTCGCAGACAATTGGGGGTTTCGACCTTCGGGCGCAACATTTGGTATTGAGTGAAACCATTGTTTATTTATCTTAATAGTTTATCTGCATTGTGGGATGCCTCTGGGTATTCCCTGACCCTTGTTGAGCTGGAGCAAGGCCGGGTGAGAGGTCATGGCTCGTCAGGGGCAATTCGGCCGGGGTGCCGAAATGTGGATGTTTTGGACCAGTATTTTAAACTGCTGATTTTAGACTGCTTTTGTTGCTGTTGGATTAAACTACTGAGTTCCATTTGTTAAATCATTCTAGTGTTTGTTTAAGGCATTCGATACCTTAGGTGTTGGTATGGATTGGCGTAAGTTATTACAATTAATTGTTTAGTAATTGCCTGTTCCAAGTAATGTTTGAGTATAGTTATGTAATGTGTGATATTATCTGTGTTGAATTGCTCATTGTGTTGGGAGTAGATCGGATATTTGTTGAGTGATGAGGATCACAGGTTGGAGATTTGGCTCAGGTTACTAGGGTGGTTGCTACCATGGGATTGGGTGTCATGGACGTCGGTTGAGGCAGTCAGACTGTCAGGTTGGGCTTGGCATGGGTTACTTGGATGGAGAGGCCATCAGACTTGAGCGACAGGTTCACAGGGACACGAGGTGTCAGAGGTGTTGTGGCTTGGGACATACTGAGGTGATTACCGCTCACCGGGTACTTTTGAGTAGTGTGCACATTGATAGACTCTAAGATGAGGTGGTACGACCACTCGCTGGGTAGAGGCACCCGGTAGATGCGGTTAGGTGTTTTCGATTGGGGGGTGCTTGCCATAGGAAGCCACGTGGAAGGTGAGGAGCCTTAGGGAGATAGCTTTGAGGCGGTCAGGTTGGGGGCAGAGGCTCGCCGTGATTTGAGGGCAGACATCGCTATCCCTCCAGTTATCATTCGAGGATAGGTATCACTGTTCCTCCGGATGTTGTGCCATGGGCATGTCTAGCTTTCGAGCTGGGTTACGGTGGTTGGGCGTGCCTTCGGGATGTCGATACTTGAGACACATGGTGTCAGGTGGCATGAGGTGCCGGGCTACAGACCAGAGATTCTGGCACTGGCCGAAGCAGGTGACACTTCCTGGTGGCTGCTAAGCACCAGTGGAGTTGTGTTTACTTTTGGGCATTTTACTATTTACTGTTTTTCTTATATAAGAATGTTTGCCTAAACACTTATATTAGTTACGCACCCTTGGGTTGTATCCTACTGAGTCTTGTCTCACACCCTACACGGGGCCTTCGGGACGCATGTAGACTTTATGAAATTGCGTGCAGGTAGAGGGTCAGCCTCAGGAGCTGGAATTTAGTGCTGTTGACATGGAGACTGGCATGGGCCTTGAGGTCATACCGTATTGGAGATACTTGCTTAGTGTTCCTTTTCTTGCATCAACATGTTTACTTCATATTGTAGCTACTGCTGGTTATCCATTGGCGCCGTCGTATGTATATTGATTTTTATGAGTTTCTTGGATGCATGCTTGGTTTTTTAGCAGTTATTGCAGTTGATTGCTGGCATGATGTTCTGTTTACTTTCCGCTGTTGTTATTTCTATATTGTTTCCGCTGTTTATTGTTCTTGAATGTGCTTCTGCGCTGCGGGTATGGTTCGAGTCTGCTGAGTCATTTACATCTGCTGCATATTTTAGTTTAACACTTGGACTAATACCTTTAATTCTTCCGAGAGGGTATAGCCTCCCCACTCTACCTATTCAGACCCTCGCTGCTAGTCAGCAGCCTTTGGAGTTTAGGGGAGGTGCGCCTAAGGTAGTAACACCCGACCCGTTCGGCACTGTTCGGGTGGCTGGACGGGTCCGGGTTGTTACACTTAAACCCATAACAAGATCAAAGGAAGAATGACCACCTGTCTGAAAAAGGGTGTCATTGGAAACCAAAAGTCATACGAGGGACTACAACACCTGAACGGTACCCCATGTCAGAAAGTTCACCGCAAAAACAAGGCATAAAACTATAAGGGCGCTACCTACAACGAGTTTTCCCCTCACGAAAAACAAGCATTGAACCAAGAACCTAGTTATGCTCAACAAAAGTCATCGGGCTCAAAGCCTAACATTTAACGTCATTGCTAAAAGAAAACAACCTACGTAAAACGCGTAAGGTTCCGTTCCAAGGCACTCACAAGAAAGACTTAACCTATGCACACATGGGGTCTCAACCGAGGACACCACTACAAGTTCCTTTTTCGAAGACCTTTATATTTAATCACGTTCATTATTTTAATCACTTTAAAAGATTCAATTCAAAACTACAAGTAACCTTTAAAAACCAAAAATCACTAGGCACTTGATCATTTTTTTAACAACAGCTCAAAGCAAAGCAGGAAAGTCTCAAAAAACTTCCTTTTAACCACTAAACATTTATCAGACATCCCGTCTTATTCCGGAAATTTATCATTATAAATTACTTTTAAACAAAACAGGCGACCTATGAGGGTCCCAAAAATCCAATTCACATCAGATTAAAACCAAACATCTTTCACACAAATAAGCATTTCACTAAGCATGATACCATCACATTCATTATGGGTTTCCATTTTCCAACTCATGAAGCGCCCATACACTCCATGGGTTGAAATTTGACTCCTATTAGACGAAAAAAATTACATTCCAGAATTAAACATGCTCAAAGCAATCATCCAGTCATACAGGTGGCCACCTACCAATATGTAAAGCACACATACACTTTCCAGTTTGGCATTTGGCTTCCTTTAACCAAAACCAATCCCAATTAATTTTAAAATTTGAACTTTTGCAGCCCTTTTTTCGGAAATCTGATTACACAGGTTACCCTTTCCTAGCTATAAGGTTCCCATACACCTTACAATTGAAAATTGTCTCCTGTTGTAATCACAATCACTTAATTTAGACAAAGAAACTAATTTCATTTTTGATAAAAAACAACATGTTATCGTAAGCAGTAACACAGAAACATACTATATCACAAAAGCATGTAATAACTACCACAACACCTATCACAATAGCATGCATCAATTAAAACATCCTAGATGGCATGGAATAATGCATGGCATGTGATTTCTAACAAAGTGTCTATGTGATGCATGAAATGGCATACCCTCGTATCATCGGGTTGCAACAAAAATGGAACCCAAAATTGCATCAACAGTATCAACAGAAACCATTTCCATCACCTAATGGTGAAATCAAATCAACTGTAATAATCAAAATCATTAACAACAATTTCATTCGAGGCAATTCGGATTTTCCCCGTACACGGGTTAGCTACTCCCGAGCACAACTTATTTCCAAATTCCATATCCTTAATATCCTTGTCTATTGTCACCAAATAGTAAAACAAATCAGAATAGAAAACTCCTCTGATACCACTTTGTAACGTCCCAGCCCGGTTCACCATCAAACCGGTGGTTGGACTGGTTGCCACATGGCCTCAAGCGCGTCTCCTCGTATGTCAGAGGCTGTCGACTAGTAGTGAGGGTCTCAGGAGGTGATAGTGGAGAGAATATACCCTCTTATCAGAGTTGAAAAGTGGAATCTCAAAGTAAATAACATTCAATAGCGGAAGTAGTAATAGATAAACAGTGAAAAAACAACATCGGAAGGCAAATAGTGATCATTTTTATAAAAGGTGGCCAAATCCAGTTTACACGATACATGGATGATGAATGATACAATGTGAAAACAAGAAACAATACAACATGCTTACAATACAATGTAAAAGAATAAAGAAAATACATCAAGGCCCGATAGGCGATCTCCTGAGCATCCCAAGCTCCCGCTTGGTCCTTTGCTCCTAACTCCTCAGGTACAAACAACACAACATACAACATAGGTCCTGCAAGCAAGGTCTACTCAGGTACCCTAGTGCAATGGTGGACTGAGTAGGGTGTGAGATATAAATCTCAGTAGGCCGGCACCACCAGTGTCTAGCCCAATCCAGAAAGTGTGTATGTAATTAAATAGTAAGCAGTCAAAGTAGGATTTAACAAGCATGTAAACTTAAAATAACAACACCAGTCCTGGTTTCCCAAAGTAAACCTGATAGCTATACCATCTTCGGCTCGTTACTGGGATGTCATACTGATCATGCCACTACAATTTCCCATGTAAATATTTATAAAAATGTGGTGTGGGGTAAGCATGCTTCCCACCCATCAGCAGAAGATAGTCGGCACGAGGTAAGAATGCCTCTCGTCCCTATTATACAATGACAACGAGGTAAGAATGCTTCTCATTCTTAAAAGATACTGGCAAGGGGTAAGAATGCCTCCCTTACATCACCTTCCTTTAACCGAAATAGGGTATAACTGTCTCCCATCCTTCACATTCATAATACTAGCATGGGGTATAACTGACTCCCATCCAAACATGTAAATCATCACTAGACATCAACTGGCAAGGGGTAAGAATGCCTCCCTTCCAGACATGTACTGTCACACTAGAAGTCAACTGGAAAGGGGTAAGAATGCCTCCCTTCCAGACATGTGTTGTCACACTGGCATGGGGTATAACTTCCTCCCAAACAAACACATATCTTTCACTAGGTGGCCTCAGCATGCACTCACATTTATTATCATTCATTTATGTGGCATCAGCATGTGCGCACTCACAAAACAAGCATGTCTATAGGATACTGCTTATGGAATTGCCTTATAAGCATTAAAATAATCATTTCACAATCACAATCAAACATATAGCCCATATTCACGTAAATGTTTATAATCACTTTCATACAAATATACTTAAGGCAAACCATATCAAGTATCACTATCACATCATTTATCATATTCAACGCATTTACCTGAGGAAACTCCTCTTAAGTATCCATATCAAGACATTAACATTTTCATCACATTTATATATAAGGTACATGAGGCAACCCACTCATGTATGGTATTGGATAACCCACAATTCATTCTTCATTCCTTTTATATCATTTCAAAGGCATACATGGATTTATAAATCATAAAGAGGTGCTATAGACTACCCCTCCTAGATAAGTCCCATTCACTAGATCCATTCCATTAACATAAGTCGTGATTATTCTATTATCCTAAGGCATAGTCTTACCACCCTAATCTATTCCATTAAAGTTTAACCATTTCATCACAAGATCGCAACGATCATGCTTTAACCATTTGGTACAATTCAGAGGAAACATGACATCATAAATTAACACCAAAGCATAACAAGAATTTAAAAGTCAAGCATAAGGATCCACTTCCTACTTTTATCTTGAAGACAACACACCTCTGACCGATAGGTATTATTATTAAATAGTTAGTTTAGTGACTAAGAAACCATTTTAATCTTGTCCCTGCAATTTACACTCTTTGCATGGAAGCATTTAATTGAAACTAAACTTTCATAATTAACATACTAAAACAATACAGAAATAACTCATTAATACTTCACTTTAAATTAAAGACAAGGAGAGAGACCCTAACTCAAGGTGGATCCATCCATCCACTCTGGCTCTTGGCGCTTTCTAACTAAGATCCGCCTAAGCTTCGGTAATGTGAAACCAACCTGAACCCGCCTACGCACTTGGAAACAAACCGGCGGATCGAAATCACCGCAATCCACCTCACCTTCGGTGGTGAATGTCGTACGCACACCAACAAGGTTCCGAGGGACCTACCGCACAACCCTGGAACAAGTGGAACAAGAAAGAAACCAAAAACAACCAAACCCTAAACCTAGGGGTGCTTGGCCGAACGAAATTAGGGCAAGGAGGAGCCCTAAAATCGGCCAAGAGGAGAGGAGGAAGGAGGGAGGAGACTTACCGCGGAGATTCGAAGGAGAAATCGCCAAGAACGGAGGAGGAAGGAGGTGCGGCCGAGGGGGCTTGCGCATGAGGCCGACAGCTCCAAGGGGTAGGGGTTTATGTAGGTTCTATGAGGAATAGGGGAGAGTTTATTAGTTTAGGTTTTATTTAAAATTTCATTTAAATATTTTAAAAACCCAAACAGGGCACAACGTATGGTTTGGGCCGCACAGTTTGGAAAACTGTGCGCCAACCGTGCATCCCCCACTAGACAACCATGACACCCTACATGGGCTGGCTGCACGGTTTGGGTAAACCATGTGATGGCCATGCAGACTCCTCTACCTCCCTATTTTAAGCCGCACGGTTTGAGAAACTATGCACCAACTGTGCTTCTTCTGTTGTTCTTTAAAAACCATTCTCTTTCAGGTACAACACACCCGAAACACCTCGAGACACTCGAGAAACTTCTCGGGCCTTCGCCCAACCCCAATATAATTATAAAGAAGGGTTTGAACCTTCAGAACCTCGTTCCGAAGCCCAATTCTAAAAACGACTGGTTCAGTAATTGGAAAAGTTCAATTTCCCCCACTTTTTAACCTAGTTCAAAATGTGGGTCATTACAAACATCACTATAAAAATTTTCATGGGTCTTATAAATACATATAAAGGAAAAAAACCATATGGGTTATGGTGTATTGTCTCATAAATATTTCCCACTTTATCACTATATAGGAATATTTCTTACTTGATCAACTTTCCAATATATATGTGAAGGAAGTGGAAAGGCTACTTAGGACACAAATTTTAATCATATCTGATTGGGATCCAAGGTTTATATTTAAGTTATAGAGGAGTCTTCAACATAAAATAAACATGAAATTTTACTTTAGTATGAAATATCACCTTAATACCGATTTATAATCTAATTTTTTTCCAAAAACTTGAAGATATGATAAGAAATTATTAAATGGACTTTAAAGGAGATTGGGATCAGCATATTCCCTTGGCTGAGTTTTCATTTGAAAATATTTTCCACTCAATTATTCAGATGGACCTATATGATTCGCTATATGGAAGTGATGAAAAACTACAATATACTAGGTTGAAGTTTAATAATTGAAGTTACCAGGACCTAAAATTGTGTAATAAATTATAAAGAAGGTTAAATCCCTTAGTAAAACATTAAATAAAACAATGTTGATAAAATATATACATAGAAAATCATTGAATAAACCTTATGTTTTATATTAGAGATAAAGTGTTAATTTGAATATCTTTATAGAGGAGATTCATGATGCATGTAAAGAAGGGATAACTCAACTATATGTACATTGGTCCCTTTGAGATCCTTGATCACATCGAAGCTATTTCTTATCAACTAGAAATTCCAAAAAACTAGACTCAAGTACATGATTTGTTCCATGTATCTATCCTATGGAGTTACATACCTAATCCATTATATGTACTAAATACACAGGTGGTATAACTAGATAATGAACTCACTTTATGAGGATCTCCTAATCTTGATCTTGGACCATTGAGAAAAAAATATACATAACAAGAAAACTAAAAGAAATCTAAGTGAACACCTAAATATACCTAGATACCATATCAAGACCATGATATGGGTGTTGATCTTCTTATAAAAGTGATTCAAAAGAACAAAGAACTCTAAGAAATTAAACCTCACTAAACTGAATATTATATGTGGAAATAAATTACCAAAGAAGTTTAAATAACGAGAAAAATCACATTACTTTTATAAACTGATCAATAATATAGAATAGATTAGAAGAAAAATCATTCAATATAGAAAATGATATTTATTTTAAAACATATTTTCCCAAAAAATATAAAGAATATACAGTTAAAATAATATACTCATAAGTAATAGACATAAAATCTATACCACCAAAATTTCTTAGAAGTTTATTCAGGCATGGATAAATCAGATTCATTATCCCTTTGTTTCATTCTTGATTATCTAACTTGAACCACCAGTAACACCAACCTCTCAATATCACACCTCAAATTGGACTACTTATTTTCATGAAACTATTCATATTTTATGGCTTGGTTCTTCCCTAAAAATTATGGGGAAATTATTTGAATTTGATTCAGTCCTTAAATCTATCTATGGTAATATCCACACATACACACCACCTTATCAATTTCTTCTAGGTGGTTGCAACAATGATTCCCTTAATCATGTGTATGAACAATTCATTCCATGCACACCAAGAATTTATTTCTTCATTAAATCATTACACAATATTCTAAGTTTAATTTACCTATAGAAATATAGCCACATGGATCATGATGTGGTTGGTCAGAATCCTCTAGTGTGAAATGTCAATTCCCTAAGAAATTTAAAATCTAATTATCTTATGTTGAAAAATTATATTACAAGATCTGAATTCTCCTACAGAACCCAAATTTTTGGAGAAGGAAATTATCCTATGAAGGGTAAATTTACTTATGTGAAAGATTAAAATATCTAATGTGGTATAATTTAGAAAATTGAATCATTATATGCGACAAAATTATCCTACAACCTAGAATTAACCAAATTTCACTCATTTGAGTTAAAAAATAGTATTTCAAAAATAATTCACATAATTAATCATTAAAAATATTTCTTGATAAAATAATTCCAAAAAATTATTAAAAACACTAAAAAATAATGAATTAATTCACTTTCATTGAAATTTATAAAATACCCTTGAAAATTGAAAATGATAAAATTCAGCTAAAAATAAAAAATGGGTGGGGAATTATTATTTTAAATTCATATGAAAATTTGTTAAAATATTTTATCTATCAATTAAATCACACTTATCATATTAACCCTATAAACTTATGCATAAAAAACAATACCAAAGAAAATTAAAAATAGAAACCCATGATATCCATTAATTAAACACTAAGGAGATAAAAATTGTCACGCATACTAAACAACCATTATTCTAAATTTTCCACTTGTTTTATTAAATATAATTACACTTTATTTATCCTTCCATTCCCACAAATAATTTACCTCATATGATTTTTCCATCTTTACAAAAATATGGATTTTTTGTAAAGTTTTTCTCATCCTAACAAATTAAAGAGTCACCATAAGTTTGATAAAATAATAAATCTATACCCTAATTTAGTCAATGATTTTTGTTAATCATGGGTTATTTTATATGTTTTTTCATAGGCTTTTATTTGGTAGGTCTTATATATGAAAACATATTGGGTTGAACAAGGATTTTTTGGTTTTATTTGAAGAAAAAATACATGATTGTTTTTCACTCAATTATGGTCTCTCCTCATTCTCCTAGAAAAAAATAAACCCCAATATCTAATAAATATAAAGGGATATTAAAAATCTTTATATATAAGTATCAACATGATTTTATTCCCTCTTACCTCACTTTATAATAGTGTTATCCAATTTTTTTTAGATCTAAATTTTATCTCAATTATGAGATAGTAAATGGAAGATAGGAAAATTTAATCTTAAAAATGGCTTGTGAACTTCCTAAAATTTACATTGAATTAAAATTTATCCTTTAAACTTACCAAGAATGATTTATCTTTGATTTTTTAGTATATAATGATGAATCATTTTTTATTATAAAATAAAACTTCTTTAACTTTTAATTTTCCTCCCATAACAACTAAGAATGTTGTATCCAACCACAAGAAAGCCCCCCCACACTTGAATTCAACTAATACATGTAATTTTTACTTCCATGAGCATGTTGGATATGGACAAGTGGTTTGTAATGTGGCTAAATAACATTCTATTTGAGGTTCCCCAAGTCCCGCACTCCTAGATCTAGTGCTAAAAACATAAATTTTACATACTGGTTTTGATACACATCTATAATTACAATATCTTTTTTCACATAATGTAATAATTATATTCCAAGAAAATTTTTAGGTTTAGAGTTTTAGATATATAGGAGAAATATTTAAGTAGTAAAACCCAATTTATTTTTATCAAATGAGCATTTTTTCCACTATATAAGAAATTACTTAATCTATAAAAATCTTTCAATATCTGCTATAAATACTCCATAGATACTCTTGTAGACACATCTTATGAATTAATTATCTTCATAACTTAGAGAAATGGAAACTTAAGAAAGGGTTTGTCTTAGATTCCCAGTAAGGGTAAACATAAGCGATAATAATTGAAAATCATAAGTGAACATAAAATAAACATATAGGTATAATAATGATACATAATAAAATTCATACCTAAATAGTAATAGATCATAAATCATAACATGAGTATTGGCATAAAATAAAACATGAATCAAAATAGTGAATCAATAAATATGATCCATGAGATCATAACATAGCCATGAGAATAAGCATAAAATTGTGACATATTTAAACTATGACACTAACATTAGTATAGGGAAACATTAATTTCATGAGACACACTATCAGTTACAATGCTTATGATCAACTAAAATATACCTTTGAATACTTTTATCATGAGATATTGATCCTTAATTAATGAATTGGAAAGCGATATAGGACCCAACTCATCATTCATTCATACTTATGTGGGCTACTTGAATTTATTCATCCATCATATCATAAAGAACCCATGATAATAAAATGGGTTTCATATCCTTTTGAAATGGAATAAAATCAATCATAATTCCATCAATAATCATAACATGATAAACCCATAGAAAATAAATAGATATCTAATAACATCAAGTAACATTCTAGGTAAATACCATTCAATCAAGATAATAAATCATATCATATTTACACTATATATATAAAGGGTATATAGTGAAGTAAATAATTTACACAATAAATAGATTTATAGAATCTAGGTGAACACTTTTCGATCGAAGGGAGGAAATATAGAGTGTTCACAAAGAAAAACATTGGAATAAAAATTATGGTTATATACCAAAGACAATTAAGTAAGATATAAAAAACTATAAATATGAAAAAATGTGGTCACATGGAAAAAATTAAAAAGAGATTATTTTTACACTTTGATTAAAAAACCATATGGAAAACATAAAAAATTTATTTAAATTTTTTTAAAGAAGGTAAATTAGTAGAAAGTGACCTTAATAAATTATTGAGGCATTTTTGGGGATCTATTTTGATGAAAAGGATGAAGATCATTAAGAAGTAATATCCTCAAACACACAAAGGAAAATGTATAGGTAAAAGTGATGTAATATTCTATAGAACCATTTAAGTGCACCAAAGTTGACCCTGTGCATGTCACCTACATGACCAAAACCCTGATACATGTTTCAATTGTGTGAATCACTAGTGCGAGATAAATACTTCACCTAGGGTCCCAGATTTTTCTATAAATAGGATCCTTGGTCTCCTCATTTTCACCTTTCAGAATACGAAGAGACAACCTAAAGCTCTTCTCTCCCTAAACGTTCTCATAAGTCCTTAAATTTCCTAGGTATCATATTTATCCATCAAATTTAATAGAATTTACCAAAATATAGGGATCTTAAGCCCCATAAAGGCCTAAAACACCTATAAAACTTATGAGGAACCACTTACTCCCTAGTCTAAAAACACTTGGGAGAAAGACCCTTACCCAACTATACACTTTTGAAACCATCTTCTAAAGGAATCTGTGAAGGTCTCCTATAACTAGGGTGAAGCTTCACCCAAGTATTGTCTCCCAAAGCATCACTTAATCCTAGAATCACTTAGGAAAAGTATTCATCACTTTTCCCTAGTATCACTTGGGTGAAGCCTTCATCACTTATCCCTAGCATCACTCAGGAAAATCCTTTATCAATTATCCCCAACATCACTTGGAAAAAGCTTTCATCACATTACATTAACATAACTTGAGTGAAGACTTATTCATTTCACCCTAGAATCACTTGGGTGAAGGTCACATCTCTTCTCCCAAATTTTGGCTAGGAAGAGCCTTGACACTCACCCTAATATTATTTGGGAGAGGTTTCTTCTTTACTTTTTAAAAATAGTTTTAATCTATTTACACTCCTATTTTGAAGCACCATGAACACCCTAGATTTGATGTTAGAGAATACCATCATCCAAATTTCCCATTTAAACAAAAAATTATCAAGGCCTTGGATATCATTCGAGTTCGAGAAACTCCCAATCTTCTGCTTTTTTTGTGGTCGCCTTGGCCATCTGAAAAGAACATGCACCACACACATAAGAGTAGATCAGGTGACATCATCTTCCAATATGGCCCTTAGATCCGTGCAAAAATGAATAAATATGCTTTCATCCCTGAGATGGAAAAATAAAAGGACCGTGATCGTCTCACGTTGGCACATACCAGTCAGGTGAAACCCACACATGGAAAAGCTATTATGTGTGGAACTTTGGATTTCCTTAATGCTGACTATCCCACTCAGAGAGAAGCTGGAGTTCATCCTAAACCCCTGAAGGAAAATACTCAAACATCCACAAGGTCGGCAACGAAGGAAAAAGAACCACCAAGGCAATTCTCAAAGCCAATGCCGATGCACATCGAACCACCAGATCCGGATCCTGACCCACAATCGTCCGCAATAGATATAACAATAATGGAGGCCCATGGAATGAAGAGAACTCCAATGCTGGGCCCAATCACCTGTCACATGTGGAAAAGGGTGCAACGAGGAGAAAGTGATGGTCACGCGGAAGACCCTAACCCCAGGGTCAGGAAAAGACAAAATCAAATATTCCAATCAGGGAGGAACCCCACCAAATGATGGAAAACGAAAAGTGGTGAAACAAGTCCAGAGGAACCAAAGGTGGTAGCGAGCAAGACCCAGCCCCACCTAGATCAATGATTGTGTTATGCTGGAACTGTCGTGGTCTTGGAAACCCACAAATGGTTTTCATGATTCAGCGCAATTGTGCTCAAAGTCGCCCCGATATGGTTTTCCTGTCCGAAACCATACTAGAAAACAAGGACACCAATGGTATATCTATGAAGTGTGGCTTCCAAGGATGCTTTCTGGTGCCCAGAAAAGGACATTCTGGGGGCCTCTGTCTCCTTTGGATGGACATTATTGACGTAAAAATTTTGTCCTTCTCCATGCACCATGTGGCAGCGACTATTCAAACTGACTTGCACCCACCCTGGACCTTTGTGGGATTCTATGGCTGGCCATCCCATTTTGATAAGGTGAAGTCATGGGACCTTCTATGCAAGCTGCTACATGACTTACCGAGCCCTATTCTTTTCGGAGGTGATTTCAATGAGATTATGTTCTATAAGTAAAAGAGAGGTGGAATCATCCGACACTCATCGTCGATGTAAAACTTCAAGGACACAACCACTAGGGAGAACCTAGTCGATCTGGGGTACACAGGTAATCCTTTTACATGGTTTCGTGGCAATAATGAAGGCACCCGCATCGGTGAGCGTCTTGATATATTTCTAGGTTCTACTGATTAGATTAATCTATTCAACATGTTCCATATAAGCCACATTACCCTTAACTGTTTGGACCACTGCCCAATTATCATTGATTATATGCAAGGAGAATGAGATAGACAACTCAGTAGACCCTTCAGATTTGATAGCTTCTGGACAAAAGACCAGGAATGCGAAGAGGTGGTCTGATCAATTTGGAAGAGTTCTCATGATGATGTTGGCCTCAACCTCCAACAGGTTGCATCTGTTCTGAGATCTTGGAGCAACAAGAAATTCCATCACCCCGATAGGCATTGTGATTTCCTTTAAAATAAGTTGCACAACTTACTCAGGCAACCCCCATCTAATGGAAACATCTCTCGGATTGGTGCCACTCAAAGAGAGCTGGATGGGTCCCTACACATTAAGGAAAGCTTCTGGGCTATGTGGGCGTGGGACATCCAAATTAAAGAGGGCGATGCTAATACAAGGTATTTCCACATGAAAGCATCATATAGGTGTCGAAAAAACTCTATCATGATCTTATCACGACCTGATGGAAGCAAATTTTCTGACACCAGCAGTATTCACGAAGCTTTGTTAAGCTATTTCCAGAATCTCTTCTCTACATGAACTCCTATCATGTCTACTGAAGTGGAAGAATGCATCAGACCTGTGATCAACGACGAGATCAATCGGAATGTTAAAAAAGATGTGACGAATGATGAGATACACCTGGCTTTGAAACATATCCACCCCACTAATGCCCTAGGACCGAATGGTTTTCAAGCCCTTTTTTTAAACAATATTGACACATCATCAGTCCCAACATCTACAAAATGATTAAAAATATCTAGCCGGGGAATACAAGAATTTCTGCCATCAACGAAACTGTCCTTTTCCTCATCCCCAAAATCAAGAAACCTCAGGCGATCCCTGATTTTAGACCTATCAGCCTCTGCAATGTCTCATACAAGATCTTCTAAAAAATCCTTGTCAATCGGATGCGCCCTTGGATTCCTGATATTATATCAGAAAACCAGAGCGCCTTTGTGGCCCAGAGAATGATTACTGATAAAGAAATTGTGGCCCACAAAGTGTTCCACTATATGAAAATTTTCTCCACCGCGAAAAGAGAAACAATGGCATGGAAACTGGATATGACCAAAGCCTATGATCAAGTGGAATGGCAGTTCCTAAGAGCTGTGATGCTGAGAATGGGATTTTTCACTAAATGGAAAGATATTGTCATACACTGCATCTCAACCGTCTCCTTCAGAATCAAGGTCAATGGGGAGCTCACCAGAGGATTCAACCCAACTCGAGGCCTGTACCAAGGAGATCCCCTCTCCCCTTTTCTATTCATCTTGGTGGTTGTTGTTTTCTATAACCTTATTTCTAGGGCTGCATCCTCTAAGTCTATTCATGGAGAAAAAGTCTGTTGTGAAAGACCACAAGTGTCTCATCTCTTATTCAGTGAAGACTGCCTCCTTTTCTCCATAGAAACTATAAATGAATGCCGAGTGATCAACCATGTGATCCAGCAATATGAGTGGGTGTCTGGACAGTCTATCAATCATGACAAATAGGAAATCTTCTTCAGTGTAGGGGTGAATTTTGACAAGAGAGATGAACTTTGTGCATCTGCAATCATCCATATGGTCGATAAAAACCATAAGTATCTCAGGCTTCCCACGGTGATTGGCCAATCCAAAAAAGAAATATTCGAATCTCTGGTGGATAGGATTGAGAAAAAATTGAAGTATGGACCCCAAAAAGCATCTCCAAATCTGGAAAAGGAACCCTCATTAAAGATATTATTCAGTCTATCCCAAGATACTTTATGTCACTATTTAAGCTCCCGACTTCCATCGTCAATCTGATCCATTTATATACTGCCAACTTCTGGTGGGGGAAAATGATGGAAGGAATAGACCCCACTGGTTGGCCTGGGAGAAACTCTACAAACCCACGTCGGAGGGAGGGATGGGATTCCAGAATCTTATTCTATTCAATGATGCACTGTTGGCCAAGCAAGGATGGTGCCTTATTAACCTTCCATCATCTCTTTGTGTGTGGGTACTCCGAGCCAAGTACTTTCCCCACATGGACTTTCATGTTTCCTCTCTTGGACCTCAACCTAGCTTCCTCTGGAGAAGCATTTGGGGGGACCGAAATCTTCTGAAAAAAGGGTTGGGCTGGAGGATTGGGAATGGATCATCTGTCAACATCTGTACTGATCCATGGCTTGTAGATAAGGATGGTATGTAGGCCACATCCCCCGCCCAACCAGGTCTTAAAGACGCCACTGTCAACTACCTCTTTTCAGACTAGGGCCCGGGGTGGTGTGTGGAAAAGATCCAGAAATGGTTTAATGAAAGAGACCAAAGAATTATCATGAGCATCACCTGGGTCCCAGATGCAGGCCCCGACCATATTTTCTGGACCAATGATATTTCAGGCGATTACACGGTGAGATCCGGGTACAGACTGTCTCTTGGAATACACTCTTTTGATCATGATGAGGGACCGTGGAAAGCGCTTTGGAATCTCAACATCCCCCAAAAAATACGCCAATTTTGGTGGCAGGTGTGCACAGGCACCCTCTCTACCATGATCCTTCTCGCTTACCGACATATGGCTAGTGCTGAGTCCTACCCTTTCTGCCCGAATATTCCAGAAACTTCTTGGCATGCCATCATTCACTGCCCAGGAGCTAAGGAAATTTGGCATAAATGGGGCCCGACTTCAGAAGCTTCACTGGACATTGACCCTAACCTCCCTGATCTTATGATGAGTTGGTGTTCCTCTCTTTCATCTTCTCATGCAGGTTCTCTTTTCACCCTATCCTGAATCATTTGGGTGCGGCGTAACGATTCGGTTTTTCACCACGTTCATAAAACTCCCGAATTCTAGATTGAACGAGCCATTTCTTGGATTGAGGGATGTAAATACTACAAAGGAAAATTTATACCAGGTGTTAACCCCTCCTGTCCCCCTCATTGGAACCCACCCCCCCCCCCCCAAAAAAAAGGGAGTATTAAGCTTAAAGTGGACACATCTCTCCCCAAGGATGGGCTTGTTGATCTCGGTCTCCTAGCCCGAAATAATCTGGGGCAGATCATTGCAGCAAAATATGAATCACATATTGCTTTCTGAGAACCTGCAGTTGATGAGGCCTCTGCCATTATCGTAGGTATGATGCTCATTGTGGAACATGGATGGGATGATATCATCATTGAATCATATTTCCTTACCGTAATCGATGCTATTAACCACAATGATGCCGGACTCCAGTCTTTTGGCTGCATCATCAGAAGAATTCTCTCACTTTGCCAATGCTTCTCTTGCTGAACCTTATCCTTTACCAAAAGTGAAGGAAAAAATGCGGCCCATCAGCTGGCGGCCTCAGACCCTTTTGATGTCAACCAGCTCTGGCTGGACAATTTTCCTTCGTGGCTCTACTTATGTACGGCTGCTGATCTTCATCATTAATGTTATCTATCCTTCTTTTCAAAAAAAAATCAAGGCCTCCTCTAAATCCACAAAATGCATGCAATAATGATATATACACTATCATGATCCTCTTTAGATCCTAAATTCCTTTGATAAGAGGAAAATCCCATGTTCATACCTCAATGGATAGGTTCTTGAGGGGTTTTTTAATTATAAATTCCCTTGATAATTTTGGTCCTAATATTAAGGATGCATGTAATATCCCTCTTCTTCTTATTGTCTTGAGAATGTGGTGGAATGTCACTTGGCCTTAAGAGACATCCCCAAGACACCAAAGGATGACAATAAATGCCAAGGGATTCATTAACAAGTGGGGGAGAATTTTCCCTTTGAAAGAAAACAACCAACCAAACACAACTACTACATGATGCATGATAAAAAATGTAAAAAAACTCAAGGTAAAACCATTTATATCAATACCAAATATCAAGAGTACCATAGTGTAAGTATACAAACAATCAAGGTAAACAATAAAAGACATAACTAACAAGAATCAAAGACTTCAAAAAATATCCAAATCTCCAACAAGCTCCATGCTCTACAAGATTTCCCAAGTATCACCAAAAATCACTAAAGAAGCGTAATACTTTACCTTTTCCCATATCTCGATGATTTTTTTTAAAAGCACCAAAGTTCCAAAGAATGGGTGATTAATAAAACTCAGTAGGATTTACCAATGACATCCCTACTCATTCCACTAAGATAAAAATTGTTATCACTATTATATAAAACAATTTATATATATTTTTTCTAAAAATAGTTTATATAAAAATATAAATAATTTCCATATTAACAGTTTTCTCAAAAAAACCTCAAATTCCAAGGAAATCAACCAATCAATGCTCTAAAATCATTTCAAAAATTCTATTTTGGCATAAAAATTCCATTTCAATTATCCACACATCCAACCATGAATTAAAACCTGGACCTCCCTATACTCACGAGTGGTGATTCATCCTTTCACTAAGTCATCACATAGTGAACTATTTTGACGGGGGAGAGCCCTGACCCTTATCCATCCCACTAATTATGGGGGATAATCTTTAACCTTATCCATTCCAAATATACATTAACACACAAAACCATAATTCCAAAAACTAATTCCAAAACAACCATTTCAACCATTTCATTAAAACCGTTCTTTTATTGAAAACCTTCCAAACCAAATATTTCATATCAACCATCCAAATTAATTTTAATAAAACCATAATTTTATTTAATTACTTTATATTAAACCATTTAAAACAATTCCATAAAAATCCCCATTTTAAAATCAACAGTTTAAAATCAAGAAAACAAATCACTTTCTATAAAACACCCAATTTTCATGTTTCCACAAAACATCAATCAAGAGGGTTTTCCATAATCATTGCACAAAAAATTCATAATACATTTAACCAATTTGAAATCAAGACTTCATATTCTAAATAGAGGAGTCAAGAGTGAATCCACCTACCTCGATAATTTGGAGAAAAAGATAAATGACATGAAAAACATCCATGAAATAATATTGAATCTCCAAAAACCCATCTTAGATATTTTACCCTATCATTAACAAGACCAAATATAATCATATTTGGAATCATCTATCTTATATATATCTATAGAGGATATATATAGAAGAAATTAAGAGAGATAGGGAAGTATATCTAAGAAAAATCACCAAGAACTATCAAGAATGATGACTTACCGCAAGAATTCAGCTTTAAAACACCAAGAAAAGCCTTTGGATTGGCTCATGATTGATGGAAGAATATTTCTTAGCCTTTGGGAAGATAAAATCAAGAATTAGAGCCACATAAGAGGAAAAAAGAGAGATTTAAAGAGAAAGACATGTGAGGTCCATAATTTTAGGACCTCACTTTTAACTCTTGCATGGTTAGTTGCACGGTTAGGAAAACCGTGTGCTAGCCACTACCTCAAGGATGAACCTCGCACAGTTAGATCACACAACTTACAAACCATGTAACAATCATTCCAAATACCACTATCTCAAAAAGCATGATTTCTCCTAGGCTTCTACACAGTTTGGATAAACTGTGTGCCGTCCATGCACCTTCCCCCTTATCCCATGTTTTATTGTTCATGGTTTCCTGTAGGTGTTGTATGGTTTTCCTAAACCGTAAACCTTTAGAAAATCCCCAAAAACATCTCAAAAGTTCTCCAAACTCTCCCAAACTTCACCCATAAAATTTACATACTAAAAAATAATAAATAAAGGGATACATACTTGAAACTAGGGGTGATATATTCTCCCCACCATTGGCCTTTCCATCCCTAGAAAGTAGAAAACTACCAAAGATATGAAAGAGTTATGGCCATAGCTATTTCATATCATTATTATGTTACCAAGAATATTCCTAAATCTGACCATGTTTCCAAAAAACCCGTACTAGACCGATGATTTTTTCATGAAATACTATCTCTTACCTATCCAAAATATGCATTGGGATATGTACCAATGAAGCATTCAAATCCAGCTTAACATGATCCCATCGAATCACATGGCCATGATCAAGATGATACTTTTTTTAACTGAGATACATGGACACATTATGCACCACACTAAACCATGGTGGAAATGCCAACTGATATTCCACCTCTCTAACCCATTCTGGTATCTCAAAACGGCCTATGTATCAAGGAGATAATTTACCATGCTTCCCAAAAAATTGATGTCCAAGACTTAGATAGATCCTCAAGAACACATGATCACTTACTACGAATGACAAAGACCATTGATGATGATCCAAATATTATTTTTGATGACTCTGAGACATCTCCATTCATTTTATGTTCAACTAAATATTCTCTGCTATCTCTTGGACAAGGATCAATGCAAATAGTGAAGTCTCACCCATTTCCACTGAAAAAAGTGGAGAATGAAAAGGATTCCCATAAAATGCTTCAAAAGAAGCCATATGTATCAAGGTCTGATAGTTTTTTTTATATGAGAACTCCACCAACAACACATGATCTTCCCATGGGTCACCAAGATCCATTACAAAATCCTGTATCATGTCTTCCAATGGTTGTATCGTCCGTTCATATTGTATGCCTATCTGAGGATGATACACCATACTCATTATCAACTGAGTCCCAATGTATTTCTGTAAGTATTTCTAAAAACGAGAGGTAAAACTCGAATCTTTGTATGAAACTATTGAAACAGGTACACCATGCCTCTTTACCACTTCTCTAATATAGATCTTTGAAAATTCCTTCACTGTAGGATATTCACGAATGGAGATGAAATGATATGAATTTGCGAGTTTATCAACTATCAACCATATTTCATCATGTTTTTGAACCATTCGTGGAAGAACTATTATAAAATCCATGGCTATATGCTCCCATTTCCAAATAAAAATTGGTAAAGACTACAACATACCTGTGGGTCACCGATGTTCTACCTTAACCTGCTGACAAGTTAAGAATCTAGAAAAAAACTCATCCAATTTATTTTTCATACAAACCCACCAAAACTATTATTTCAACACCTTATACATATTCTATATTCCAAGATGAACAACCCATATCGAATGGTGGTAAGCATGAAGAAGTTGTTATTGACAATCCATAGGTATGACCATCCTATTTCTGAATCACAACACTAAACTCCCATTAAGATTCCATGCCTCAATGGTCTCCCCACCATTGAGTTTTGACCTCATATACATGCATTATAAATTAGATGTTTTTGCATCTTTAACCATATTTATAAAATTAGGAACAAACAAAACTTTCCAATGAGCCTGTACCCAAGTGGTATAGGCTTCTTCTTGGCATCCAAAAGACCCAGGTTCAAATCCGGGCAGGGATGAATTTCTGGGTTACTGTAGCAGGGTACTGTAGCGGGGAACTGTAGCAGACACTATAGCAGCGGTGGAACTGTAGCGGCGGAGGAACTGTTGCAGGATACTGTAGCAGCGGAGGAACTGTTGCAGGATACTGTAGCGGCATCGGGTACTGTAGCTATGTGGGGTACTGTAGCAGTACTGTTCACAGAGGGTCCTTTGGGCCAAAAAATGGGCTTTCAAGCCTTGTATTCCGGCCACTTGGCCTTGGGCCTTCGGGCTATGTATTGGGTCTCTCTCCACCCTCTAAAGAGGTCTTTGTTTTAATAATAAATTGAGGCTTTGGCCCCAACCTTAAAAAAAACAAACAAAACTGGAAAGAAAATTGCAACATCACCTTGGTCTTCACATTCCAAGAACATTTCAACTAGGACCCACATCAACTGCCACTCATCTAAAGATTATTTTTCCAAATGAGCATATGAATTTCTTTTTAATGAGTCTTCCACTGAATTTCCTTTACCCAGTATATACATCAAGTCAAAGTCAAAAATTGGGAGATATTTCACCTATCTTCTTTATCTCAGATTCAAATCCCATTTTTATAAAACATGTTTCAAGATCTTATAACCCATAAATATAGTAAATTTCTCACCAAAGAGATAATGATTCCAAGTCTTCAAATCATGGACTATGATAACTAACTACAAATTGTTCATTGGGTAATTCTTCTCTTGCACTCATAACTGCCTAGATCCATAATAAAAAATACGATCCCCTTGCATGAGAAAACACCCCAACCCATATCCCAAAGCATCAAATACACCATGTACCCTTGTCCCAATTCTATAAAAATCAAGATTAGTTTTGATGTAAGGAAAAATTCAAGCACTTGAAAAGACTTCTATCATTCCTCATCCCATTGGAATGGAACATTATTCTTTTTCAAAGCCTTCATAGGAAAATATAGTCATGAGAAACCATAAAAAAAGCATCGGTAATAACCATATTGACCAAGGAAACTCCATATCTTGAAGATGTTATTTGGTGGTTTCCAAGAGATAACAAACTTTATCTTTTCTGGATCCATAGAAACACATAGTTCAGAAATTACATGGCCAAGAAAGAGTACCTCTTGTATCAAAAAAATAACACTTTGATAATTTGGAATACAACCGATGGTCCCTCAAGTTTACTAACACTATCACCAAGTGTTGTTCATGCTCATACCTTGTCCTTAAATACACCAATATGTCATCCACAAACACCACTAAAAAATAATCTAGATATTACTAAAATATCTGGTTCATCAAATTTATAATGACTGTTGGTGCATTCATAAGACCAAAAGGCATAACCACATACTCATAATGTCCATATCTATTTCAGAAATCTATCTTTGTAATATCCTACTTCCAAACCCAAAATTGGTGATATCCAGTTCATTAATTCTATAAATACCACTGGTGCATTTGTAAGAATGAAATGCATAACCACATACTCATAAAATCCATATCTATTTTTGAAATCTGTCTTTCAAATATCCTCCTTCCGAACCCAAAATTGGTGATATCCCAATCATTAATTTAATTTTGGAGAACCATTGAACTCTCTTAAATTGATCAAATAGATCATCAATGCGTGGAAGTGGATACATATTATTTATCATAACTTGGTTATGTTTATGATAATCCACACATAACCGAAGAGTTCCATCTATCTTCTTGACAAAAAAACTGGTGCTTCTCATGGAGACATGCTCAGCCGAATGAAACCTTTGTTTTCTAGCTCTTCCAATCTCACTTTCAATTCCATTAATTATATCGGTTACATCCTATAATATGGAAGGGAAATATGATTGTTCTCTAGGAAGATATCAATTGTAAAATACACTTTCTTTATAAGTGGTAACCCTGATAGATTCTTATGAAAAACATTAGGAAAAAAATCAACCACTACTGGAAACATGCTATCCTCGATCTCCTCCATCAATTACAAGGTCAATTCTTCTATCTGGTATGAGATCATTCCAACCACTGGTTCTGAAAATACTTTTTCACTTGCCTTTACACTCCTTTCCCCTTTAAAAAGATGCTCGACACCATCATCATTTGTAAAACTATGTACAAAATTCTATGTGAGCCTTGAACATAGTTAACCAATCCATACCCATGATTATATCATAGATATCCATCTCAAGCATAAATAAATCCCATATCAACTCAGCTCCATTGAAAATTATAGAACGTTCTCTACACACAAAGGCTCAACATTCTATTTGATATAGAGGAGTTTAAAGTTTTAACATAGAAGGAATCATCTCAAATTTTAAACTCAACAAGTCAATAATATGAGAAGAAATAAAAGAATGGGATACACCCATATAAAAAAAATCATGCATATGGGTAGAATTGAAAGTAATCGTACCTTGCACCATATATGGTATAGAATGGTATTACATAATAACCTGCTCAGCTCACTACTACAAATATGACCTTTATTAGCACTAGAAAAGTGCATTAACAACGCTAAAAAACGCTTTTAATCGAGGAAAATATAGGGGGAGGGGTCCATTTTATTAGTGCTCAAAAAAGTGAAAATAAAGGCCCCTTTTATTAGCGCTTAAAAAAAGCGCTGATAAAAGTCAAAAAAAATTAATTTTTTTTAAAAAGAATATATAATGCGGGGGGGGGGGGGGGGGCTTTTAAAAATGCTTGACCCCCTTTTTATCAGAACTAGAAAGACCCCCTCCCACTCTCCCACACGCTGCCCTTTCCCGTGCATCCCCCACATCCCCACGCGCCCCTCCTTACTTCCACCTGAACTCGAACTCGATACTTCCCCCCTTGCGCGTCTGCACTTTTACCACTAAGCTATTTAGTTTTTTCTCGATTTAATGATATATCTATTTATATATATATATACATATATTTATTTGTATATTAATATAGATTCATATTAATATAAATATATTTAGTTATATTAATACATATATATTTATTCATATATTAATATATATATATATATTTATTCATATATTAATATATATTTATATTTATTTATATATATAGTTATATTTATTCGTATATTAATATAGATTCATATTAATATAAATATATTTAGTTATATTAATACATATATTTATTCATATATATATATATATTCGTATATTAATATATATATATATTTATATATATATATAGTTATATTTATTCATATATTAAAATAGATTCATATTAATATAAATATATTTAGTTATATAAATATATATATATTTATTCATATATTAGTATATATATACTTATTCATTTATTAATTTATATTTATATTTATTTATATATATATTTTTATTTATAAATTTTTATCCATATATTTATTAGTATATTAATATATATTTATGAGATTAGTTTTAAATACATTTATAAAATATGTTTTTTATGTGTGTTTTAATAAATAAATAAATAAATACATACATATATACAACACACACACACACACACACACTTACAAATAAATACACACACATATATATGTGTGTGTATTTGAAAAGCCAAAGAATGTTAAAATGACTGTAATTTCTAATCCAGAAGTCTATTTCAACTCCAAAACTAGTAAAATTGAATAAAATGAAACAATATTTGATATTATATGTGGTACAGGCCTAGAGGACATCCATATCAGAAGTTATACTTGTTTGAATGTTAAAAAATCAGAGTATCCCAACTAAAAACTCAGTTTTGGAGGCATTTTAGGCCTTTTTGGGCCTCAAAAATGTGACAGAAGGTTCCTTCAGTCACTAGCATGTAGATCTCATCGCAAGCTTTGATTTGATATGCTTTAGAGCTCAAACGAACACCTGGATCAAAAGTTATGGCCGTTTGAAGTTTGAGTTACATTTTCAACTTATTTTAGATCTTTTATTAATGTTTCTTGATTTTTTGTGTCTTCAAACTGTTATTAAATGATTATTAATTGATGATAGTTAGAAAATTATTAATTAATAATATTTTTTAAAATATTTTAAAGAAATTTTTACAAAATTTATTATATATTAAATGTAATAGTATATTTATACTTATCTAAAACATATTTTAAAAATATATATTATATTTATATCAATATAAAAATACTTATATAAAAATATATTATTTTTCATGAAATATTTTTTTTGAAATATAAACTTTATCAGTGTAAGGAAAAAGCACTGATAAAGCCCCCCCTTTATCAGCGCTAATGAAAAAAGCACTGATAAAGGGGTCCCCTTTAACAATGTAAAAAAAAAGCGCTGATAGGGGGATTTATCAGTACTAAAAAAAGTACTGATAAAGGGTCACTTTTAACAGTGTTTTTTTGCTCTATTAAAAGTACCCTTTATCAAAAAAAATTATCACTTATAAAGGCCACCCCTTTATCAGCGTTTTTTAGCACTGTTAAAGGGTGGCGTTGCAGAAACCCAATTTTGTGGTAGTGGCTTCAAATAGTTTCTTGCTTGTGATAATTTTTTCTTTGTTGCCCTATTGACATTTCCCTTTATAAGGAGTCATGGTATTCCTAGAATCACCATGACTAGCTCTATTCTTTTTATGAGACTGATTCTCTTAACCTCATCCTGTCAAAGAATACGATGCCTACGACACCTGAGAAGTGTCCCGAACACCCGATCTCAGAGCACTACGACAATAACATTGAATATTCCCCATATTATTGCAATTATGGAATGATCTAGGTGGTTTTATACACTATCGCTTCATGTGTTCGAATGAACCACATTGAAAACATCCAGTATGGCTCTTTGGTTTTGGAGGATGATTCACCAATCTAGTCATTTGATTCTGAACCGTACTCCAACTTGGAAATAGGGTCCCCTCTTCCATTTTCTCCCAACATTAGAGTTCCTACTATTTCCTGTAGGTATCAACATAATTCCTCCTCCCATAGCTCCTGATATGTCCCTTTCTACCACCATCACTCGATTAACTATATTTTTATAATCCATAATACAGAGCACATATATCATTGAGTGAATCTCCTACCTCATCCCCAATTCAGAGATGCGTTCCTTTAAGGACACATTAATAGAAACATCGAGTGTAAATCACACTAAATTCATGAATTTATACATGTACTCCATAACAAAAATATTTTCCTTCTTCAACCTAAATAAGTCCATTATTCTTTGAATTTTGAACATGTGAGGATGGAATTTTTTATTGAAAAATTCTTCAGAATCCTCCCATTAAATACCTTGGTCCAATTTAGCATGAACAGCTAAATCTAACCACTTCCATGCAAGATCTTCTAGTATATACATCACCAACATGACATCTAGCTCTGCGTGTGTGCCGATGAAATCGAATATTTGATTCATACTATTTAGCCACACCTCTAAATTATATAGTTCCGAATCACCCCAAAAGATGGGTGGATTTTACTTTTATAATTAGATGAAATGACCCACTTTCCTTGGATTGTCCCTCCTATTCCTACTGTCCACATATTGAAATAAATGGAAAATACTTTGAACTAGTTGTCGATTCAACTATGGTTTAGGTGAAAACACATTCTTAGAAACTTCTTCTGGTTGGTTCCTATGATACCTACCGAGTTCTATTTTCTATACAAACAAAAAATTCCATAAGTCTCACTCTCTATTAACTGAAGGATTACCATTTCAAATTCTACCACAACATGTAATCACAACAATGATTTCAAAAATCAATATTTTCCACATTCAACCATTTTTTAAAAATATCTACTTTCCTTGAAAATCAAACCATTTTCACAATGTCACAACCATGCTATTTTTCCAAATCTTACATTTGAAAACAACTTTAACATTTTTCAAAAATCAATACGTTACACTAAATCATATATCATTACTCAAAATAAAATATGCACTCCTAGTGAGAAGTAATTTTTTTTCTAATGAAAGCCATGATCGTCTCATTGGATAAACCCATGAAAATGAGATTTCAAATCCTATAAGTGTCTCTACAACACTTATGTACCCAACTCTCTGGTAAATTGAAGTTTAGAATAAAAAGGTTAGCTACATCTTTTTATGCTCTACATTTCAAGTACCGACAATCCTACTTCTTTATATGATCCAAACCCAATGAATAGACCAGAATAAATTAAACTCTAAGACCAGAAACCAATACCAAGTCAAAGACCAACCAATACTACTACCACTTGTTCAAAAAATATCATAAGGACCAAGCTGATACCACTTGTAACATCCCTCTTCTTCTCATTGGCTTGAGAAGGCGGTGGAATGTCACTTTCCCTTAAGGGAAATCCCCAAGATGCAAAAGGCTAGAAATAAATCCCAAGGTACTCATTAAAAAGTGGGGGATGATTTTTCCTTTGAAAGAAAACAACCAACCAAACACACCATAACACAAATACTACATGATGCATGATAAAAAATGTAAAAAAATCAAGGTAAAACCATTTATATCAATACAAAATATCAAGAGCATCACAACGGAAGTCTATAAAACATGAATGTAAATAGAAAAATAAATAACTAAAAATACCCAAAGACTCTAACAAAGCTCTAAAACTCCAAAAATATCCATGTTCCAAAAAATTTCCCAAGTATCACTGAACATCACTAAAGAAGTGTGATACTTTACCTTTTCCTGTATCTCAATGAACAAAATCTACAAAAGCACCAATGTGACAAAGCAAGGGTGAGTACTAAAACTCATTAGGATTTCCCAATGAATTCCCTACTCATGCCACTAATATAGAAAATTTTATAAAAATTATATAAACTATTTATATAAAATAATTTCTAAAGACAATTTATATAAAAATATATACAATTTTCATGTTAATAGTTTTTTCAAAACAACCTTAAATTCCACGGAAATTAACCAATCAATTTTCTAAAATTATTTCAAAAATTATATTTTAGCATAACCATTACATTTTACTTATCCACACATCTAACCATGCATGAAAACCTGGACCTCCGTATACTCATGAGTGGTGAGTCATCCTTTTACTAAGCCATCACTTAGTGAACAATTTTGACTGGGGAGATCCATACCCCTTATCCATACCACTAATGATGGGGAAGACTATTTACCCTTATAATTCCCAAATTCACAAGAACACACACAACCATTATGCCAAAAACCAATTCCAAAACAACCATTTCAATAAAATCGTTCTTTTATTGAAAACCTTCCAAACCAACTATTTCAAATTAACCAACCCAATTAATTTCAATAAAACCATTCTTTTATTGAATTTTTTTGATCAAACCATTTACCAAAATTCAAGAAAAATCCACATTTTAAAATCAACACTTTAAAATCAAGAAAACAAAGAAATTTCCATAAAAAACCCAATCTGCATGTTTCCAAAAAACATCACTCAAGAGGGTTTTCAATAATAGTTACATAAAAAATTCAAAATCCATTTCAATAAAAATAAATAATTTGAAATAAATACTTCATATTCTAAATAGAGGAGTCAATAGTGAATCCACCTACCTCAAGAATTTGGTGAAAACGATAAACAACATGAAAAGAATCCATAAAAAGGGATGAATCTCCAAAAACCTACATTAGATCTCTTACCCTATCATAAAAAAGACAAAATATAATCATATTTGACATCATATATCTTATATATATCCACATCATACATAGAGATAAGAAATAGAGAGAGATATATAAGTATATCTAAGAAAAATCATCAAGAACTATCAAGAACGATGACTTACCACAATAATCTGGCTTCAAAACACTAAGAAAAGCGTTTTTATTAGATCTAGACCGATGGGAGAAGATTACTTATCCTTTGGAAAGATATAATATTGAGTTAGATCTGCATATAATAAAAAAATTGATTTAGAGATCAAAACGTTTGATATCCACAATTCTAGGATCTCACTTTTAACCCATGCATGCTTAGTCTCACGGTTTAGCAAACCATGCACTAACCATGCACCAAACACTACTTTAAGGAAGAACCTCACATAGTTAGATCACATGGTTTCCAAAACATGTTCTAATTGTTCCAAATCCAACTCTCTCAAAAATCATAGTTTCTCCTAGGCTTCTACGTGGTTTGGACAAACCATGCGCTGCCCATGCACCTTCCTCCTTATCCCCTATTTCATTATGAACAGTTTCCTACAGGTGATGTACAATTTTTCCAAACCATGCACCATTTGTGTACCTTTATAAAATCCATAAAAAAATCTCAAAATCTCTCCAAACTCTCACAAACTTCACCCATAAAATTTAAATACTTAAAAAGTATAAAGAAAGGGTGACTTACTTGAAATTGAGAGGGTTACAATGCCAATGATAATTCCCAAGGCACATGTAGAAACACATGGTGATCCCAAACCTAAGACCAATCAATATGGGTACCTAGTGGAATCATGATTCCACCTAAGGAGAGACCTAGTTACAATTGGAATAATACATGCATCTTCCCTTCAAGTCCCCAGACTGGGAGAAGGCCTCCTGTGTGAGGCCTAAAATGGGAGGCATTCATGTCTTCATATTTCCAATAAAACCTATACAATGGATTTTTAATCTCTGATGGTGGAACTATTAATGGTGACCACATTGTAACCTTATCTCCACCACTCCTAAGTGGAAGAAAGGTAATTTATTCTGGAGTAATCCCCTAGTATTTATTAAAGTAGGTTGCCCCTATATCCCACATAGATTTAGAAATAGGTAGGAAGATGAGAGTAAAGAAATCCCTCTTAGAGTAATCCAAAAGACTTTCTATTAGGATACCATATCTCTTATGCCTTCAATATCTCATCCCCAATTTATTATTAGGTTGGGATTAGATTATATCCATCATATTTCTTTTGAGGTTCAAGTATCATCCAAATATTATTATGTAATGTGCTTTATCTTTTACCATATATTTTTTCTTACACAATGCATGACCCATATATTCTTAGGGATATGCGATTATTATACCATTATTATGTTGAAAATTCCTCCATTATAGGCCTTCTTACCAAGTGTAATCCCCAAAAATCATATTTACTTATCAAATGTATATATTCATCATGAAAAATTTCTTCAAAGGACTGTATTATTGATGAACTACCTTTGTGAATCCCCCATATGCATAATCCCTACATAATCCTCTATTTTCACTCCTTTCATGTCACATACATCCCTATAACATGATGTTAAACTATATTACCAATACCCTCACATCATGAATTTAAACCTCATGGCCAATGTCCTAGTCGCATGATGTGAAACCACACGATAATGTCCTTACCACATGATATTAAACTATATGGTATGGTCATCTCACAAGACCATAAACCGTGTCATTTGAACTATGTGGGATTTGATTCCTATTTATATGGGATATGTATGATGCCTCTATAAGATTGAAACATAGCATGATCAATCTTCTCTCCACCTTCACTAAGTTCATTCACTGTGGATTGTACCTTTATTAGGCCATATTTTTGATAAAATTATGTCCCCACCCAGAGGGACATATTACCTTTAGATCTTTTCATATTATTCTTATCATGCCATATTATTAGAGAATACTACCTTTACAAGGCCATATACCTTATGAGACTTACATATACTCATTGGTATATACCCCATACAAGGTTAACCAGAAAGGGATTCTCATACGTAATCCAACATGTCAACCATTTCTAGACATTTTTCACATAGTTTTCCTTACTACACAATACTAAACTGCATGGATTATTACTTTTTCACATGACCTTAAAAGGTATGAAGTTCCCCATTAAGTTACACCAAACTATATGTATTTTGATTCAATTAATAAGGATGTGTAGTAATCCCCTTTGTGGGCCTGATCCAGACACCACAAACATCCACCATCTTCCTATATGGTGATAAACTCTAGAGCACCCAACTATGTATATTTAAAACATAGCGACCTATAAACCAACATCATTAAGTAATTATAATATAAGGATAGAGAATTTATGACACATAAATATGGTGTCATTGATGGGTAACCTATAATACATACAGATGTTCACATCTATGGGATACTCTAATATTTATAGAGATTCACATATGTGCATGCTAATCACTGAATACTTGTATGAGGGGGACCATTCATATACTAGAATTTAGGAAAGATTTATGATCATGAATTAAATCTATAAGAAAGTCCTGAAGTAGGAAATTATCCCCCTCAATAGGGTGCGATGATCCCAACCTCCCATCCTCTTGACTAATATGAGTTTCTAAGTGTCATTGGTATGAAATCTTAATAACTGTCTACCTTTAGAAAGTAGGTCCATAGTTTTTCATAGATATGGGGGTCATTGGGAATTTTTGGTTCCATAAATAATCCCCATTAAAAACCATTTGAGATATTAATTTTGACTCAATGTGAAGGTCATAAGCGATGGGCCACCCTGTCCCAAGTCAAAAAAAATAGTGAACCTAACATGAATCTTTCAATAACCAAGATAGCTGAGTTTCCCATATGAAATTAGTTAAGAATGATTTCTTACTTATGATATTTAATTTAAAGGCTATTTTGTTTGTTCTTGCTATTCCCTCTCTAGATATTCATCAATATAACTCTATTAATTCTAAATGAAAACCTTTGAATAACAAACTTATGCCTCAGTAACTATACAAGCATAGGTCCTATTAAATCAAAGGATTTTATCACCCACCCAGTGTCTTTGGAATGAAGTTATGAATACACTGACCATTGAGTACCACATGAATGATACCATTCCAAATTTAGAGGTTTCATGAAAATCCCTCCTTACCATAAAGAATCATTGACCGTTTATACAATTATGGGTTGTAAAGGAGTAGGTGTAACTTGATTTTACCTTAAAATTCTTTAGGAGTCTACCCTAGAAGAATAAAAAATACCTCCCTTATCACTGGATGGAAAATCAGAAGGTCGAATATGAATTCACTCTAGTTCAGAAGCCTCCCAAGAGGGAACCTATCAACCATTGTCTTCAGCCTCATATGATAACTACCCCTCACTAACCAATTAAGTATTCCATCTAATAAAATCCCACTCCAGACATTCAGACTTGATAATCCACGAGAGATCTCTAATTCTGGTGAGCTACCAATCATAGGGAGAAATCCTATATCACCATTACCACTAAGAAATCCCATAAAAATTTCCTAGTGGTAACAAATAGACAAGAACACACCCTTTCCCACACCCAGCAAGATTTCCAGAAGATTTTGAAAGCAGATGGATAAGATTTTCAGTATATATCGAAAAAAACCATGGGATAGGTACACATTTCTACCCCCACATATCAAGATAATTGACACACAATGATTATAATCATATGATAAGAGTAGGCTTGTATCCCTTCTCCTACCAAAGAGTGAGAACATATCACCATTCCTACTATAAAATCCTAAAAACATATTTGGGTAGAAATGTATGGGTAGACCTATATTATTGAACACATCTTATATATATATCATCATATATTGGAAGAAGTAGCAACAAATTATTTTCAATATACCCCAATAATCATCAAGTGATGGTTATATACTCCCACCCCTACTTCTATATTATCCCTTAAACACATATTATAGGATACTAAGGAGTATACATAAATTCCATCTCTCATTTAGGAGGATCATCTATATATCCTAATGAATAATGAACAACAAGATCAGACACACATTCCCATTACAAATAGAGATCAATGACCCATATCAATGACCCCTTTAGAGAAGATATATATTCCTTCCAAATTTTTAAGAACTTGTTAGCATGTTCCGGTAGTCTCCCAAAAGAGAAAACATATTCCTACTCCACTCCAGTGCACAAAATGTTATTTACATATCCTAATGGAAACCAAAAGGAAGGAACATACTCTTGCTCATTTTAAATAATCTTATTGGACCATTACAATATAAATAAGATGGTTACCCAAGGATACCCCCATATATGAAAGTAATTTTAATCAAAACACCAATTCAGCTACTCAATGGAGAGTACCCAAAAAGAAATCTCTCTAGGGGAATCAAAAATCTCTAGAGTAGGCACATATTCATAGTTTTTTTGATGACGGCATTATTGAGGATCTTGATGTAAGATATTGACCTTTATAGAGATAAATAATAATCATTTAAAGTACTATTTTATCCTTATCTTGGTTATACCTTGGTTGAGTCTTTATTTGGGGTTGTTGTGGGTGAAATTGGAGAAATTTGGAAGCCCATGGGGCTGTGCATAGTTGGATCACGGTTAGGGAAAACCATGCAGTTTCCAAAGGAAATCATTTTCCTTTTTTTGGAGTCATATGAGGTCATGCATAATTTGAAAAAAATGTGCGGCCTCTTCCCCAAACCTTTCACCCTCAAATAGGGGTTATTTTCATAGTGAGAGCACATTTTGTCAAACCATGCACCACTTAGGAAAAACTATTCACTCCATAAGTAGGGGTGCATGGTTAAGGAGAAAAATTTGGAAAACTGTGAACCTCTACCTAGGAAACATGGAGTACGCAATTTAAACCCCCTAAATGTTTTATAAAAATTCTCAAATCCCTCAGTTTTTACCAAAAATCATCCCAGCTCAGACTAAACCTATTTCCCACAATTTTGGTGGCTCTAGAGAAGATTTTAAGGATCCTAAAACCCCTTTTGGTGTGAATCTAAGATATTGTGCAAGTATTCTACCCCTCTTCCACTATGTGATCTCTTCTCATTTGGATTCATCTCTCTCTCTCCCTCCCATATTTCTCCCTTCTTTTGGAGGGATGATTTCCTTCATTGGGAATGAGTTTAGATCTATGTTTTTATGGTTGTGTTTCATTGGATATAGGTCCCAGGTTTTGATCCTAGATCTTTTCCATTATTGTGAAATTTACCGTTCAATATCAAATTGAGGGTTTTGGTTTGGGGAAAACTAATCAATGATATCGAGGTAGGTGGTATAATTAATAACTTCCATAGTCTTGATTATAATTGTGTTTATGTAATTATGCAATTTTAATTTCCATGAAGGGAAATTTAATTTTAAATCAAATTATTTAATTGATTTTCCCATGTGATTTTGAAATTGGTTGAATAATAGATTATGAATTTTTTTGATAAATGGGATTTTGAAATTGGTTGAATAATGGGATTGTAAAATTTGTTGAATAATGGGTTATGAAAATGGTTAATAAATGGGTTATGGATGTGCAATAATGACATGATAAATTTTTAAATGATGTGAAAAATGAGTTGTGGGTTAGGTACTGCTTCTCCAAATACCCATGGGGTTCCATACTGCTGCTCTAGGCCTTGAGATATATATATATATTTATTAAATGTGATCACTAAGTTGTGGGATAAGGACTGTTTCTCTAAATACTCACAGAGTTCTAGGCTGCTGCTCTAGAACCCCAATGTATTAATGTGAAATTATAAATTAAACAATTAATGAAATCCCATGAAATAATGAAATGTGATATCCCTTTGGTGGATGGTTCATACTTTGACATGAGCTGAAGCAGGTATGATTTGATTCTTCTGTCACCGTGAACTCAGGGGGGGGGGGGCTATGCAGCTAATTAAAGAATAATTTAATGTGAAAATTGTTTACTTTATCATTTGTACTTTATTTTTTATAAAATATAATACACTATTATAGATTTTATATTGTTTTAGATGTCATTGGTGATGGTCTACTGAGTTATACTCACACCCTATTCAGGTTGCCTGATTGATACCTGAATAAACTTAATGTATATATGACAAGATAAGGGAAAGAGCCCTATGTTAGATAGATGAGTTGGGATTCGAGATGGTGTATGGATTAGGGAACCAGATATAAAATCGGGACCTTATTGGTATTTTTTAGTGTGTCATTATTTTGGTTTTTCATTAGACACTTGAAACTCATTATGGCATGACATATCTACTGCTTTGGTTTATGGTCAATTTTCCATGTCTTGGGATTATCATCTGATATTGGTCCTTATTAATTATGGTATTATCTTGGTTATTGTTTTTATTTTTATATTTTTTATTGATTTCTGATGTTGTGATACTTTGATAAAGAAATTATAGTCTCCCCACATTACATATTAGACCCTCACTGCTATTCAGAATCCTTTGGAATATGGGGAAGTGTGCCTAAGGTTATGTGGAGAATCAGACTAGAGAACCGATATGTGGCACCCAGTTTGGGATGTTACAAAGTGGTATCAAAGGTGTTTCCTTTTATTTTCTCTTATCGTACTATTTTGGGAAATTTAGAAAAGAGACTAAGATGAGTATGACCTTGGATATGAGATTATGCATGGGATTAGCTAACCTATTTGTGGATTAAAACCCAAGTACCCAGGGTGGGATTATTGTTCTTTATGTTTTCTATTACAGTTGAATGTTATTTCACCTTGGGTTATTCAATTTTTGTGTGATGTTATTATTTTTATGAGATTTTTATTTGTGTCCTGGTATGGAATAAGAGTTGTGTATGCATGCATCATTCAAGGCACTTAAGATTTATTTTGATATGCATCATTTTAGGGACACATAAAAAATAAAGTCTTGGGTGAGTTATTGAAATGAAAATTATTTATTTATTTGAGTAGTTTAAAATGAAATGGTTTCTAATTAGAAATTGATAGTTTTAAATGATGCTAAGTGTGGTAATTTTAATGGATAAAATGGTTGTGTTTATCCTATGTTATCCATGACCCAGGTAAGGGGTAGTAGAGGGTAGTGTTAGTGTCTCGATTTTGACCATGTGGTGGGGTATGTGGGATGAATTGTTATGAAACCCTCTTATTAAAATGTGATAATGATGTGTTATGTGTCCTAAGACTTGTGTTTGTAATTTTTGAGACATGACACCATGATGACATTTGTTGATAGGATAGTAGAAGGATATGGCTGGAAATGTGCCTCCAATAGTAGAACCAAAGGCTCTGATAGTTCTAGTTGAAGGATTGAGAGATAAGTCCCATAATAAATTTGATCTCTTTATGTAGTTTATGGAAAGAGTCCCAGGGTGGGTTGTGAGGAATATGCCTGACTTGACATGAGAGTTCCAGTTGTATCACCCTTCGACCTTCACAAGAGAAGGAAGACCTGAGGCAACTGAGTTCTAGATTGAGTCTATGCAAATGATCCTTGACCATTTAGAGATGTCTGATAAGAAGAGGGTCAATTTGGATGCCTATATGTTGCATGGATTAGTGAAATGATTATGGGACATTTAGAATTAGGATGACTAGCTAGAGGGCATGGTATAGAAATAATTTTATTATAATTTATTATAAAACTTTTACCTAGATACACTCCGGTAGGATAGAGAAGTAGATTTTATGTGGTTAACCCAAGGGATTATGCCCATGATGGACTATGCTGGTCACTTCACCAACTTGCAGTTTTTTTCCTAGTGTTGGCAGGAGATGAGTAAACTATAGTGAAACATTTTCAAGATGAAATTAAATATGAGATTAAGTCATAGGATAACATATTTTGGATGAAGAAGTTTTTTGAAGTGGAGAATTAGGATCTAATTTATGAAGGAGACCCGAAGGAGGTCTCCATTAGAATGCAAGTGGTTTCTAATGGATGACTAGGAGGCACATATTCTGAGATTAGTAAGCATCGCTATGAGAACTTAAACCAAGGAGATGGAAAATAGAGTGTCCAGGGAGAATGATCAATTACTCAGAGTAGTAACCAAGTTTATTTCCACCAGTGTGGTAGGTCGGGCCACATTCGTAGCTAGTGTCCCTGACAACTAGAAGAGTATGAGACTCTAGCATTATGGGTCAATTAAAATGGTATTGTATAAAACCTCAACCAATGGGTAATGATATAGGATCCAAGCTGAGTCAGAACACTGGAAGGGGATCTTCTACCCCATATTAGTCAGGTAGCTGGAGTTCTTCTAGCCGTGGTGGTTGAGGCGGTGGATGTGGTAATTTAGGGAAAGAGCACCCATATTAGCAGATTGGTGCATCTTGAGGGACTTAGAATACCTCATAGTAAAGTGGGATAGGATAGTTTAATGCATTTCATCCCACACTTATGGATAGTGAGGTTGGGCCATCTATATTTATAGGTACCATTCTTGAATCTTTTATGCTTACTAATGCCTTATTTGATACAAGAGCCTCTCATTATTTTATATCTTATCAAATTTTGAATGGTTTAAGTCTGATAGTGGAATTTTTTAGTGGGGTTATGATGATCGATACAACATTGGGAGTATTGATAAGGGACATATTTTTATGTAAGTGGTGTTATCTCGAGTTTAGGGAGTATCATTTTAATTAGGACATTTACATACTCTACATGTCAGGATTTGAATTGATTTTGGGTATGGACTTGATGATATTGTATAGAGCCCACATCAATTGTCGCTATAGGAGAGTAATATTATCATCACCTATGGGTAACTATTATGTTCATCATAGAGAATGGGATGTCCAAGTTGGCCATTCAGGACCAGTTATTTAAAAACTGGGGGAGCTCCCCACCTATGTTTCAATTTTTTTACTAGATGTTGGGGGTGTGAATCAGGATGTATTTACACTTTTTTTGGATTAGTTCCATGATGCGAGTCCTAAAGACTTATCAAGTCTTCCACATGAGAGAGATATTGAGTTTATAATTGAGCTCATACTGGGTGCTGATCCAGTTTCCATTTCTCCTTATAAAATAAAACCAATAGAGATTAAATATCTCAAGACTCAGATGGAATAGTTGATGGATAAGGTATTTATCCATCTTATTATGTCACATTGGGGTTATATGGTCTTGTTTTATAATAAGGCTAATTAGAAATTTCATTTGTGTGTTGATCATAAAAAGTTTAACTAGATGATAGTGAAGAACTGGTATCATATTCCCAATATCGATGATCTCTTTGACAAGTTGAGAGGAGCTTGTGTTTTATCCAAGATTGAATTTATATTGGGGTATAATTGTGTGTATGTAATTGTGTAATTTCAATTGCCACGATGAGAAATTAAATTTTAAATTGAATTAATTAATTGATTTTTCCATGTGATTTTAAAATTGGTTGAATAACATATTATGAATTTGGTTGATAAATGGGATTGTGAAATTGGTTTAATAATGGGATTGTGAAATAAGTTGAATAATGGGTTATGGAAATGGTTTATAAATAGGATATGAATGTACAGTCATGACATGTAAAATTTGTGAATGATGTGAATAATGATTTGTGGGACAGGGACCACTACTCCAAATACCCATGGGGTGACAAACTGATACTCTAGTCCCTTGAGATGTATATATTTATTTCAAGTGATCACTGAGTTGTGAGATAGGGAGTACTTCTCCAAATATCCACAGGGTGACACACTACTTCTCTAGGCCCCCAATGTGTGAATGTGAAATTATAAATTAAATGATTAATGGATGACCATGATATAATGAAATGTGATATCTCTTTGGTGGATAGTTCAGACTCCGACATGAGATTCACAAGGCATGATTTGGGTTGGGTGTCACCGTGAACCTGAGGGCCTATGTGGTTAATTAAAAAATAATTTAATGTGATTTTTTTACTTTATCATTTGTAATTTATTCTTTATATAATTTCATAAACTATTATAGATTGGATATTTTTTTAGACTTCATTGGTGGTGTCCTAATGAGTTGTACTCACACCCCACTCGGGTTTACTAACTAGTACCAGAATAGACTTCATGTTTATAGGATAGGATAAAGTAAAGATCCCTATATTATATGGATGAGTTGGGATTCAATATGAATTATGGATGAGGGAACCTAATATGATGTTGGGAACCACTTATGAGTTTTCAGTGCATCTTTATTTTAGTTTTTCATTAGACCCTTGACACTCATTATGGAATGAAATATCTACTGATTTGGTTTATGGTAATTTTTACATGTCTTGGGATTATCATGTGATATTGGTTTTTATTAATTATGATATTATCCTATTTATTGTTTCAATTTGGATATTGTTTATTGATTTTCACCATTGTGCTAGTTTGATAAAGATGGTATAGTATCTCCATGTTACACATTAGACCATTGTTTCTAGTTGGAAGCCTCTGGCGTATGGGGAGGCATGCTTGAGGTCATATGTCAAATCGACTTGGGGAACTGGTATGTGGCTCTTGGGTCAGGGAATTACATTTGAATATTTATCAATGGTGGCAAAATCCTATTGAATCATTATCAAATTGAGGAATTAATAACAATTGTAAAGGTTATTCCCAAAATATCACTACCAACATCTCTAAGGGAACTCCATAGAGAACTCTCTATAAAGGTTCTATCCTTAGAGGTATCAAGATCAATCATGAGAAGTTTTCTCATGATTATAACTATAAAAATCATCCTTATGGTTAGAAGATCCAATGGAAAGAAAACCCTACCATTTCCACCATCCAACATGAAGGTCCTCCACATGGTATATTCCATAGAAATCCTCACTAAAACTATACATTACAACATATTAGTAGTCCTCCCCATAATGGAATTCATTGATAATTTCATCCCTGTAGTAACATATCACTTCAATAGGAAGATACTCCTCCTACTGAGAAAACTTTGAGAAAAACCTCATATCATGATGTACTCGAGAGATTAAGTATAGCTACATGAAGTGCCCAATATTTAATGAGAAATATTTTTTATCAATCAGAAGAAAACCTGAGGAAATGGTCATTCTATGAACCTCCCTCGAATCAATTATATTCCACCACAACATAAAATAATCCAATCATTCCTGCTCTCCAAAACATGGAAAATGGATAATGACCACTCTAGTTGGAATAAGTAGAAGAATATATTAAAGAAAATGAACAGAAAACCTTGGTTATGAGAAAAAAACTAGATAAATACAATATAATAGTTATGTTATGTTTCATAGCCACCTCTCAATATAATATTATAAAATATTTGAAAGAAGAATGTATACACCATCCATAGCTAAACTGTAACACCCCAAGCTTTCATGGTACGCTTCTCTTTGAATAATAGAGCAGCATGTGTTGTACATAACATCGAGTTCTAACACACCGCGACCAATAAAAGTAGCCGTTATGAATAGTAATACTCACTTTTTAAAATTATATAAATTTTATATTTCAAAATGGAATTCATTTTTTTATTTTTAATATCAAAATTATCCTAAGTTAATTTTTTTGTAATTTTCTGAGAACTTCCAATTTTTTATGAATAGTGTAAAATACTAAACTTTAATTAAAAAAAACTTTTTTAATCAAAATAATTTAAAGTGTTAAATTATAATATTGAGTGGTTTTAAAGTATAATTATAATATATTTTTACCATTTTATCCAATGGTGTTCATTAGAATTAATTTCACTTTGAATTTGGACATAAACAATTGTCAATCTTTTGATAAATATTGCTTCTTAAAAACATGCTATTTGTTGTGAAAACGGGAATTAATTATTAGATTAATTAATTCAAATTATATGTTTTGAATTTTGTAAAATATACATCATTTTTGAATTAGGAATATCAAATATAGCTTAGGGTGAATTTTTGGTATTTTTCTGAAAAACTTCAATTTTTGATGAATAGTGAAACCACTATGTGGTAGTTAAAAAACTAATTTTTCGTTTAAATGAAACTTTACCACTTATGTGAATTTAATTTCAAAAATCTGACATACATTATTTTCATTAGTAAGTAAAATGTGGTTCAATGGGATGAATTTTTTTTGAATAGTAACTTTTAAGTTTTATTAATTGCGATTAAAGGTAATTAGTGTAATTTAAGGTAAATATAATGTTATAACAATATGAAATTACCTTTACACTTGTCCTAACCTTATTGGATGAGTAATGGCTGACCAAAAAAATCCATGGGTCAACTTGGGGACCCCATGGAGCCACTTGGGTAAGAAAATGACATTAATAACTTTTTATTTAAAGTAAAAATAAAATTGTCACAAACATGTGTTGTTTTACTAAAACAATTATTACATGGTGTTATATAAGTTAAAATTTCTACTATAAATATTAATTGTAAATATAAAAAGATTTCCTACATCATGGTATTTTTTTTATAATTTTTAGACATTAAATAAATTAATTTTTTTATAATACTATGATGATGCAGCGATTACCTCATTAATTAACGATTTAAATAAAATGAAAAGATAATGTAAAATCTAAGACTTAAACTTGTCAAAAACCTATTGTATGAGTAGATATAGAACCATTATCACCTTATCCTTGAAATATATAATTGTGGGACCTTTGAAATCCGAAAAGCACTTCATAATAATGTAACATTTCATGACATTCCAAGAGTGACCCTTCTCTCCTCTTATAAAACGCCCCCACCTCTACCACCTTATTCACACATTCAAAGACATTTGGCTCGATAAAACTCTGAAAAAATACTCTCTAAACTTCCCTCTCTTACTCCTAGAATCCTCACTTTGGGCATAAGTCTTCCCAAGGAATCCTTTGGATCAAATCAAAAAGAGTTACCCGATTTTAAGGTAACGTCTTCTCTTATGTTCTTTTGTTTTATTTTGCTTCACCAACCCCTTAAAATCTTTTTATTACTTTATTTTGTAACAACAATAGTATCTTAAATATACTAGGATGTTTTTATGAGAATTATTTGACTTACACTTACACACACCTTCATCTAATGGTTAAAGAACATACTGTTTCTGTGGGTGGCGAATTACTGCCACACGAAACAAAGATTGTTCAATCTTCTTCTAACACCTCTCATGGTGGCCATTAAGATGCCACTATATTTATATATGATATATATTATATTTATGTTTTCCTTATGCTTATTTATTTTTCATTTATGTCATTCCTTTATGATTTCTATTATGGGTAAACGCGATAATGTCATTTTAGGAAGTGTGGACTACCACCCCCTCAAAGTGATTTGAATCGTTAATACCATATGTGGGACGCATAAAGGATGAAGTTAATGATATTATATATGATATTATACTAGAATTATAATATACCTTTATATCATTATGATTTCATTCCATTAAATATGAAATAGAAATGAAAGTAGCGTTCATGCGTATGTACGGCTTACCGTCTCCATGAATGGTGCATTTCATTTCATACCTCTAAATGTTATGTAATATTATAAATGCATATATATACTGGATATATATGATATATATATGATATCTACATCTTGAATATAATTCTGGATATAATGGATATTTCACCACATGAACAAATTGTAATTATAAGAAGTTTATTTTTGACTCAAGTACCAAAGATCGACAAAATGACCGCTATTAACTTAAATAATTACATAATGTTCATAACATGGTAATAAGTGATAAAAAAGGAATAATGAAATTGAAAAAGTTTCTTAAGCAAGTATAAATTAAATCTACTTTATTATTCATGAGATTAAAGAGCGATCGAGTGAATTCGGACATGCGGTAAGGGACTTCGTATCAATCTCCTTTCATTGAGGCATATTTTGTTTCATACACAACTTTCTTTTATACGGTGTATAAAAACCTTTGACTTTTAAATTTATTCAAAAGGAATATTTTTATATGAAGAGTTTTACTAAACGACAAAAAGGAATGTTTTCTTGTCGTACGTATGCAGCGACAACGACTTCTCTGCCGCCGTGACCATTATTTGAGTTTCAGCTTCCTCTACAAGCCATAACTTTTTTTAAATGAAAAATAAATTCCATGTTTTACTTTTCTTTTATTTTGGTATTGAAAATGGTTTTGATAATGTTTTTATTATATCAATGTGTTCTATTGATATCTTGTGATTGAAATGTGGAAATTTTTTGTTTCCTTTATGCATGTTTTATGTGATACAATTATGTTATGATTTATGATATGTTTAAACCTTTTCATATAAGGAATGCATTAGACTTAATATGTGATGGGTGGAGCCCTCTATAGCTCCTCGATGCAACGGTAGGTCTCATGAGACAAACTAGTGTCTTGGAACGAGGCTTTGTCAAAATCTTATTTGCAGTCTTGGCACGAGGCCTTGGCTACGTGGTTATGATAGTCTGACATTATGCATTCTAATATTATGAAAGTGGTTATTGATATTGCATGTGATTATTCTACTAGTAGAATATCCATGTGAATAAGTAAATGGAATTATTTAATTTTATTTTTGCCATATTATGCTGAAGTTTAAGTTTAAAAGGATTTTGTTTTAGTTATACATTGCCTTAAATGATTGTGTTTATTTATGAAAGTTTCTGTTGTATTGTTATCCTTATTGAGCATCTGAGATCACCCCTTTCTATTTTTTATTTTCCCAGGATGTGAAGAAATATTTTATGACTGACCTACACGGATAGTCTAAAGTGGATAGAGGTGTGGACTATAGAGACTATGTTATTGTGATTTTTTTCACTTTATGATGTAATGTAACATTTATGAATGTATCTAGTGTTTCCAAGGATACTAAACTAATCGGTCTTTTGAGACTTGATCTTTTGTGATCATGACAATGTTACGTAATAATTCACCGACTCTGGGTAACTAGGGTCGGGGCATTTACAGTTGGTATTAGAGGAAGTTTAGTACTAACCTTGGAAGCTGGATTTAGATAAAATCTGATTGGAGCACATAGCCCTAAGATAGACTTTGAGGATTAGTATAGAAGAACTTCCTAGAATTTTGGTATTATAGATATTTTGTGAGTTTTCTGAGCAATACATCCCTTTTTTGGATACGAGTGGGTATAGGCGGCTCTGGCACAGATGTACCTAGGGGTAATACCCGAAAACACCACTTTGAGCTAGACTCGAACGGGAACTGGTGCACGACAATGGGCCTTGGTTCACTCTTGGTTACGACACTCTCGGGGGATATGCTTAGGATTATTCATGATTTCATTACAAACCATTATGAAGGGTTTATGAGTATATATACTTCCTCAAAGAAAACATTTTTTTATGGATTATATCCATAAATAGTTCAATTTATGTTAAGTGTTTTACAAGTATGTAATTATGTATTTCGATTCATAAACTAATCTAGTTTATGACATTGTTTAGAAATGGCACCTAGTGGAAGGAATAAAAACTGTATCAATGCACGCACTCCATGTAGGGATTTACCTCTTGCTCAAGATAATTATAATGGAGTTGGTGATACAAATGGTGCTAATCATCTTATCACCATACTAAGATAACTCACTCAGGTTATGAATAATAACCTTACTCGTATAGATCACCATGATCCACAATGTGGAGGATCAATGTTAGACCGCTTTATGAGGCAAAAAACACAAACATTAAATGGGAGTACAAATCCCTTAGTATCTGAGAAATGGATAAATTCCCTAGAGAAAATATTTCAGGCTTTGGGGAGTAGTGAAAGGGAAAAGGTTATCATGGCAGTTTACCGCCTCACTGGAGATGCTGATCAATGGTGTTCATTGATTCAAAACATAAAGGAAGATGATGAATTATCAAATATGGAATGGAGGGAGTTAAAAGATATTTTCTTAGAAAAATACTATCCTCATGACCATCGAGGAGATATTGAGAGGCAATTTATGAGTCTGAGACAAAAGGATGATGAGAATGTTGCAAAGTATGAGGCCAACTTTACAAGGTTAGCGAGACATGCTGCAGATTATATACATAACCCAAGAAGTAATATTGATAGTTTCTTTGATGGGTTAAAACCATTTCTTTGTCGAGCTTTAGTATCACAATCCTTCTCATCGTACGAAGATATTGTCTCATGTTCTATCAAGACATAAAATGAATTCTCTAAGCCTTATGAAAACAAAGTAAAGAAAGAGAAGAAGAGAATGGTGGAACAAGAGACAGATAAAGGTAAAAGGGGAAAGAAGGATTTTCCATTATGTGATAATTGTGGGAAGAATCACCCCAGTACTTGTCTAAAGAGAATGAGAGTTTGTTACAAATGTGGAGAAAAAAGTCACCAGGCTCGTGATTATAAGGGAAAGAAAGAGGCTATCAATGTTGTATGATACAATTGTAGAGAAATGGGGCATTATGAAAATTAATTCCCTAAGTGCCAAGGAAACTTACCGCATAAAAGGACAAGAGATCAATGCCAAGCTTATGCTGTTACTACAGATGAAGTGGAATAATTATTGTATTTGTGTTTTTGGACTTAAGAACTATATTATGGTTATAAGAATAATGTGATATATATAAGGATTGTACTACAGTACTTGTTGTTTTCATTAAGGTTTTAAAATGATGAAGGTAATCATATTTTTAGTATGTGACAATAAGAGAAACTTTACTTTGTTTGGGGAATCTGATGTTACAATTGATTTTAGAATTTAGAGACCTTTTAGAGAAAGTCCAGACATAGGTATTTTGGATAACTATAAAGGTTGAAATGAATTAAGTTTAACTTTGGATAGTATTGTTTAAGGTTAAAACATTTCTGAAGATTATTTTTGGAATATTATAATACTATAGTTTTAGGAAAAGGACAACCTGCAGGTCGGAGGATAACCCGTCGCGTCGGACAAAGCTGCAGGAATCAAACCCACAACCATAGTGCGACATGCCTTTATTACCTACCACTAGCCTACAGGAAGTCCCTGGTTATTACAAAATATTTTTCTTCATGGTATGTGTTAATATTTGGAACCTTATACGATTAGGATAAATATAATATTTTTGAGTTCTATTATCTTTTTGAGTGAAATATGAGTTTGTGGTATAAATTAGTCAAAGGATGAATTTCTACTTGTCAAGTATATATATATATATATATATATATTATTTTATGAAGAAATTAATTCTTAAACTTTAGGGAATGGATATTAAAAAAAATGAGTTATCCTAATATCTTATGTTTTGTTGAACTGATGATATTTTAAATCACCATAGATTGATGGATTTGAGGCCCTAAATTTTACACTTGTTTGTGATTGATGACCTCAATCACTCCCGAAAAATATTTACGTTTTCCCCCAATTATGTGTCTCTAATTTCCACAAATGTTCTTATAATCGAGATCATAATTTGGTGGTGATTTTTCATTTCCCTTTCCCTCTTATTAAGACTAAATTTTATTAACCTTATTTCCGATGTGGGTTTTCCACAAAGGTATTTTCTAATTTCATCCTTTTATTTTTGAAGAACAATTTCAAATTGTGAGGATGCAATTTATTGAAGGAGGGTAGAATGTAAAACCCCAAGCCTCCATGGTACGCTTCTCTTTGAATAATAGAGAAACATGTGTTGTACGCAACCTCGAGTTCTAACACACCGTGACCAATCAAAGTAGCCATTATGAATAGTAATACCCACATTTTGAAATTATATAAATTTTATATTTCAAAATGTACTTCATTTTTGTATTCAAAATATCGAAATTATCCTAAGTTGAATTTTTTGTAATTTTCTGAGAACTTCCAATTTTTTATGAATAGTGTAAAATACTAAACTTTAATTAAAAACAACTTTTTTAATCAAAACAATTTAAAGTGATAAATTATACTATTGAGTGGTTTTAAAGTATAATTATAATATATTTTTACCGTTTTATCCAATGGTGGTCATTATAATTAATTTCACTTTGAAATTGGACATAAACAATTGTCAATCTTTTGATATATATTGCTTCTTAAAAACACGCTATTTGTTGTGACAACGAAAATTAATTATTAAATTAATTAATTCAACTTATATGTTTTGAATTTTTTAAAATATAAATCATTTTTGAATTAGGAATATCAAATATAGCTTAGGGTGAATTTTTGGTATTTTTCTGAAAAACTTCAATTTTTGATGAATAGTGAAACCACTAAGAGGTAGTTAAAAAACTAATTTTTCATTTAAATGAAACTTTACCACTTATGTGAGTTGAATTTAAAAAATCCTACATACATGGTTGTAATTATTATGTAAAATTAGGTTCAATGGGATGAAAATAATTTTTGGTGAATAGTAACTTTTAAGTTTTATTAATCGCGATTAAAGGTAATTAGTGTAATTTAAGGTAAATATAATGTTATAATAATATGAAATTACCTTTACACTTGTCCTACCCTTATTTTATGAGTCATGTACGACCAAAACAATCCATGGGTCAACTTTGGGACCCCATGGAGCCACTTGGGTAAGAAAATGACATTAATAACTTTTTATTTAAAGTAAAAATAAAATTATCACAAACATGTGTTGTTTTACTAAAAGAATTATTACATGGTGTTATATAAGTTAAAATTTCGACTATAAATATTCATTGGAAAGCTGAAAATATTTCCTACATCATGGTATTTTTTTTATAATTTTTAGAAATTAAATAAATTAAAGTTTTTATAACACCATGATGATGCAGCGATTACCTCATTAATTAATGATTTAAATAAAATGAAAAGATAATGTAAAATCTAAGACTTACACTTGTCAAAAACCTATTATATGAGTATATTTCGAACACTTATCACCTTATCCTAGAAATATATAATTATGGGACCTTTGAAATCCTAAAATCACTTCATAATAATGTAACATTTCATGACTTTCCAAGAGTTCCCCTCCTCTCCTCTTATAAAAGGCCCCAACCTCTACCACCTTAGTCACACCTTCAAAGCCATTTGGATCGGCCAAACTCTGCCAAAATACTCTCTCAACTTCCCTCTATTACTCCTAGAAGCCTCACTTTGGGCAGAAGTCTTCCCAAGGAAGCCTTTGGCTCAAATCAAAAAGAGTTACCCGATTTTAAGGTAACGTATTCTCTTATATTCTTTTGTTTTATTTTGCTTCACAAACCCCTTAAACTCTTTTTATTAATTTATTTTGTAAAAACACCAGTATATTAAATATACTAGGATGTTTTTATGAGAATTATTTTATTTACACTTACACACACCTTCGTCTAATGGTTAAAGAACATACTGTTTCTGTGGGTGGCGAATTACTGCCTCACGAAACGATGATTGTTCAATATTCTTTTAACACATCTCATGGTGGCCATTAAGATGTCACTATATTTATATATGATATATATTATGTTTATATTTTCCTTATGCTTCTGTATTTTTCATTTATGTTATGCCTTTATGATTTCCATTATGGGTAAACGCGATAATTTCATTTTAGGAAGTGCGGCCTACCGCCCCCTCAAAGTGATTTGAATCGTTAATACCATATGTGGGACGTATAAAGGATGGAGTTAATGATATTATATATGATATTATACTATAATTATAATATACCTTTATATCATTATTATTTCATTCCATTAAATATGAAATATAAATGAAAGTAGCATTCATGCGTACGTACGGCTTACCGCCTCCATGAACGGTGCATTTCATTTCTTACCTCTAAATGTTATGTAATATTATAAATGAATGTATATACTGGATGTATATTATATATATGATATCTAAATCATGAATATAATTCTGGATATAATGGATATTTCACCACATGAACAAATAGTAATTATAAGAAATTTATTTTTGACTCAAGTACCAAAGATCGACAAAACGACCGTTATTAACTTAAATAATTACATAATGTTAATAACATGGTAATAAGTGATATAAAAGGAATAATGAACTTGAAAAAGGTTCTTAATCAAGTAGAAATTAACTCTAGTTTATTATTCAGGAGATTAAAGAATGATCGAGTCAAGTCGGACACGAGGTAAGGGACTTTGTCTCAATCTCCTTTCATTGAGGCATATTTTGTTTTATACACAACTTTCTTTTATATGGTGTATAAACACCTTTGACTTTTATGTTTATTCAAAAGGAATATTTTTATACTAAACATTTTACTAAACGAAAAAAAGGAATGTTTTTTTGTCGTACGTATGCGGTGACAATGACTTCTCCACCGCCGTGACCATTATTTGAGTTTTGGCTTCCTCTATAAGCCATAACTTTTTTTAAATGAAAAATAAATTCCATGTTTTAATTTTCTTTTATTTTGGTATTGAAAATGGTTTTGATAATGTTTTTATTATATCAATGTGTTGTATTGATATCTTGTGATTGAAATGTGGAAATGCTATGTTTCCTTTATGCATGTTTTATGTGATACGATTATGTTATGATTTATGATATGTTTAAACCTTTTCATATAAGGAATGAATTGGACTTAATAAGTGACGGGTGGAGCCCGATATAGCTCCTCAATGCATCAGTAGGTCTCATAAGACAAACTAGTGTCTTGGCACGAGGCCTTGGAAAAATCTTATTTGTAGTCTTGGCACGAGGCCTTGTCTACGTGGTTATGATAGTCTGGCATTATGCATTCCAACATTATGAAAGTGATTATTGATATTGTATGTGATTATTCGACTAGTAGAATATCCATGTGAATAAGTAAATGGCATTATTTCATTTTATTTTTTTCCATATTATGATTAAGTTCAAGTTTAAAAGGATTTTGTTTTAGTTATACATTGCCTTAAATGATTATGTTTATTTATGAAAGTTTCCGCTGTATTGTTATCCTTACTAATCATATAAGCTCACCCCTTTCTATGTTTTATTTTCCCAGGATGTGAAGAAATATTTTATGACTGACCTGCAAGGATAGTCTAAAAGGGATAGGAGTGTGGACTATGGAGACTATGTTATTGTGATTTTTTTTTCACTTTATGATGTAATGTAACATTTATGAATGTATCTAGCGTTTCCAAGGATACTAAAATAATCGGTCTTTCGAGACTTGATCTTTTGTGATCATGCTAATGTTACGTAATAACGACTCTGGGTAACTGGGGTCGGGGCGTTTACATAATCCTATGGATGACTCTTCATCATTTGAAGGTGAATTTTCTTCATTATGTGGAATACACTAACCAAATTAAGGAAATATTGCTGATATATTGATATTTACACCCTTTTAGTGGTACGAAACTTGAGTTTGGATAACCAATGTTTGAATATCTAATATACAAGAATTAATTATTTAAAGAATCTATTCCAGCTGAACACTGATTCTCCATCCGATGTGCATATCAGAGGATAGGGAAAACATGGGGTGTTAAATTTTACCCCTCTCCCTGATCAATAGATCCTATCGATAATAAATAATATAACATTATTATTACAAATCCAGTCCATATAAATGATATAATATACTCAATAAAGTTCTTTTATGTTAAAATATCATAAATATTAAACTCAATGAGGGAGAGTAATTTAAATATTCTAGCATTAATATTTTGAAAATGTTGAACATGCATTTCATTAGAGAAAGTATAAACCTCCATCCCTAGCATTTCCTCTAATAGTGAGTAGCTTATACTCAGAGCATGCACTGAACCCAAATCATGCTCGAACAAAATCCTATAAGATCAAGATAGCATCATCGATGGCCACTGTCATAGCCATCTAAAAGAAACCCCATACCATAGGGATTTAGGATTTTCCCACCATTTTCATCCCCAAGATGATCACATATTCTATGGATCTAAAATATTATAGTGGTATTACTAGATTAGTTTCATCTCATAGAGTTGGGGGAATTTTTTCCACAACCTCATCCCCCAAAAAATCTGGTCTTTTCCATATTGGAAAAAATGTTATACGAGAATTATTCACAATTTATCCCATTTTATGATCCATCTTTCTCCTTAGGGACATGTAAAAAAATATTTTATGGGGAATCTATATGTATTAACCTCTATAAAGTTTTCCTAGGGGAGTCATGGAAGGAGAAAGCAAAGACTTATAGGAGGATCAAAGAAAATCATCCCCTTAAGAGGATGTCCATTAGAGGGAGTGGAGACTTACTTCTTGATAGACAATTCAAGAGAAACAAGTTACCTTATCCTTTTAATAATTAAATGACACTGGTATAACATGATAAATCATTAAATGTCATTAGAATTTTCCATGAAGATGATGTGGGGTATGAATCCAGTGTAAGAGAGAAGGATGAAGATGTTTCTATCCATAATATAGTCCAAACTAGAAAATTTAAAGAAGACGTGTGTACCTAAATCAAAGGAAATCTAAAAATTTGGGAGATCCCTCAAATTCACATCTATTACCTCTCTGGTGGTATTCAAACAAATAAAAGGAAAAGGGCATGGATACATTACATCCATTACTCAAAGAAGTTGAAATCTCTATAATTGAAGAAATATTTACTCAGTATAAGGTTAAGATAAAGGAGTTAAATATACTCAATGCTGAGTTACTCATAGGAAATATTCCTATCGAGTATCTCTCTAATAAGAGGTTCAAACTTCTATTTTAATAAGTCTACCTCAATAAAAAGACCCTGCCATACCAGTATGAGAAGAGTCAATCCATTCACCTAATATGAGATATGGGTAACCAATTTATTTATATCTATTGGAATAAGAATATCAATAATTACCTCTATTAGGGTAGCAACCAAAACTATGTAAAGTGAGCCACCCTAAACTAACCTACATTGGTTATCATCAGTGAATGCATGAAAGTACATCATTCCATGATTTTCCTATCACTTCCCTTACACAGATGTATATCCAACCAACTATTACATCAGAGATTATTTATACTATTGAGTTTTTTTCTACTTGAATAGAATCCATAGAGGGGAGTCATGGACCAGTGAAATCAAAAGGAAAGATATACCCTAAATGGATGGATACAACTCTTCATATGCCTAATTTTGAAGTCTTATTTTTCCAAATTTCAATGGAACTAGGGACCTAGAGAAAAATTTGACACATTTTTTATCTCAATGTGGTCTCATGATGGGGAACCTTAAACAAAATAGGTATTAAAGATCAAGTGTTTTTGCAGACTCCGGATGAACCAACATTTGTCTGCTATAATATTTTTCCATCCAAGTCGATCATAGCATGGGAATAAATTCATCATAAGTTCGTCTACAAATTAAATTCTATATTTAGGAATATGATATTCCTTGACATCTAAAACTACAAAAAATGAGAAAATTTGAGATCCTTGTACTTTATCTCTAGGTGGAAAGGTCTGACTTATTCCTTGAATATTCAACTCCCTCAAAAAGATTTTCTAGAAACCTGCATTAAAAATGTTAATGATGATTTAAAAATGCTTCTCATATTATTAAAATATCTAAGAGGATTCCATGATCTTCTTATAGTCACATAGAGGTTGAAATATTCCATTCGGTGGATTAAGCCAAATCCTTTGCATGTTCCAACAACTATGGGGTAGAGGACTAGAATAGATGCAACAACAACTATTACACTAAATATAGCTCCAAAAATATCTATGACACCTAAACATATATAATATCACATGGTTCCCCCTCCAAAATGGTAAAAAAAATGATGCATTCATAAATAAGGGATAAAAATTCTAAGGCAAGTTCCATAAAAAGAACAGAAGATTAATTTTTACTCTTTTTGAAATAACCAAGTCCCTAGATATTTTATAAAAATTATAAAAAATAATTTGATAAAGTTGAAATAACCCATTTATCTTGATTATGTTGGCCTTAATGACCACCCAAATTACTACCCTTACCACTGAATGTTAGGTTCTAGGAATGATTTACTTTTAAACAAATCCTTTAGAATATGATAGATTTAGGAAAAGTTAAGATGGGAAATCTACCAGCACAAATGTCTTTCATATTTAAAAATTCATTTAAAGAAGAAGGTGAATGGAAAGATATCCAAAATATGGGTGATTATAATTTTAATGATTATAAGACTAAAAAAATAGTCAACTGAGTGCATTCCATCATCAAGGCATAACTAAACTAGCTGAATGAATCCTCAGTTTCTTCTACAATAGTGCAACCGACATCATTGTTACCACAATATTCAATGAACTAACGTTTTAAAAGTCAATGTAAACAAAATTATGAAAATAAGGTATAGTAATATAAAACTATATTGATTCCAAAACTGGTCTAAATCCTATCAGATTTCATGCCCTTGGTACTAGGAGAATGGGAACTACCCCATCAAATGGTCTAATGAGTACCACCACATTAAACAGTCCAGTGGGCACCGCCCTACCAAATGGTTCAATATGCACCATCCCATCAAATATAATCCTCTTCATATGAAGAGTCTATTTATAACTCTATTAATGTGTTTCACTTGAAAAATAATTTCTATTTCAAATAATAAGATTCATATGAATATTATTTTTCCCATAAAAAATGAAGAACATGGGGGGGGGTCATCAAGGTTGATGGATTTAAGGAATATGTGGTTGATACAGATCTCGAAATACAAGACATATCACTACTAAAACTATATATGCTACCAAAACCTGATGTCATGAACTTAAATAGGCTCAAAAAGAGAATCAATCTACCTCTAATTCATATAGGGCTCAATCCAGTCCAACCATATTATAAGACCAATCAAAAAAATAGTCATTTTATTAGCATCAAAACATGGGATAGAAGGATTAAACCAACTCATAAATGGAAAAAGATCCCTAAATTCTGATTAAACAAGACAGTTTCCAGCATTAGCAACTCTTCATCCCAAGTATCAATCCAAGGAGTAGCCTCAAGGCAGGAAACACAAACCTATGGCCTATAAATATGACATCTTGAAATATTTTTCTATCATAATAGAAAATATATCAATCTTGGATGCCCTTAATTTATCAAAATAGGTTTGGGAAGCACTATAAAAGGCCCTTTTAAGTGTTCAAGAGTTTTAATTTAAGGTCACTTCCATTGAATTATACCATGCAGAGACCAATTCCCTGGAATTTCATGCAGTAATATCCTTCACAAAACATGATAGGGATACCATTATAGATTGGTACATTAGGAACTTTTAAATATATAGAAAATTGTATGGTGTCGATGTCCATTGTGTTTTGATCAAACATGGCTCTAGGTCTAATTTCATTCTAGATCAGTCACTTCAATAGTTTGGAAATAATGAATTTAATTTATCTCCATCCACTTTGATGATCTAGGGGTATGAAAAGAGTGGTCATAAGCCTCTTGTCCAAATAAATATTAGATCTCAATTCAAGGATCTCCTCTCTGACTCCAGATTTATGATTATTCGATAAGACACAACTTTTAATGTCCTTTTAGAAAGACCTTGATTACATCAATATACAACATTTCCCTTATCATATCATCAGTGTCCCAAATAATCCATTGAAGGATGAACAAGTAAATTTCATGATGATAAAGATTACTTTGAATTCTATGAGTCTCAATACATTGATACATGCTTCCACTAGAGAGATGGAAAAAACCCATTTATGATAATACTGTTGTAATCACTATTCTAAATGGTTTGGAAATGAACCATATTAACCCATTTCATAAACTCAACGCAGATTATGTATTTCCCATTAATCATATTGAGAAAATCTCTCTAGATTTATGAATTTATCTAGTTGTATCAATCCCATCTGATAATATGGGGAACCCGATCACTTTTATGTCATACAATGGCCAAGCAGCTACCCTCATTGGGAACATGCTACCAAAAAAAGGAGATATAAACATGGTTCCCATGAAAATTAATATTTCTCGTGAACATATCTATGTGAGGTCCACTATGATCAATATTCAGACTGCACAACCAATGATATTTGAATAGATTATCCTTAAACCATGAGGTAGAAGATAGATGCATGACCTAGAAACATTTTATCATATCTTCATGATATAGTCATTCCCACTAAATATATCCATGTAGGTGAAGGATCTTCCCCTATAAATAATGATGATGTCCCATAGGGAAACACTCCTACATCATCTCAGAAGTATAAAGAGACCCCTGTATCACTGTCTTGTTTAGAAAATGTCCCCACTTCATTGTCCAGGTCAGAAAAATATTCCCACTTCACTAGTGGTAAATGAAAATTCCCCTAATAAATCTCCCAAATCCAATAATTTTGAAATTTATTCTACCTTTAGTAATAGTAGAAAATAAATAGAGCATACCAAGAATATTTTTGATGATAATACCCACATAGTGGTGCTTTTAGAGCATGGGGGAACCTCTTCAACATTCATAGAAGATAAAATACTCTCATATTGTTTAATCCCTAAATACCACATGGGATTGGAATGAAGTTTTGTGGTGTTAGTGAGAAAACCTTCATATTAAAAACATATGACCATGTCCCTTTTAGGTGGTTTTCAATGCGGTTTATTCGTGGAACCGGAAACACCCAATGATTCTTATATCCATGATGTCTCATGGACTTGATTTTCAAAGGCAGGTGCTCATTGGGGAACTTTTCCAATGATACCTAAGAACTCACATTGGTCAAGAGGATTGTGGGTTGGGACCATCACACCCTTTCGGTGAAAATTTATTTCTACTTTGGGACACTCTTATATATTTAAGATATGTTCACAAATCCTTCATTACTTCCCAAGTATGACATGGGTCACTCTTGAATTAACAATAAATTATTAGCATTCATAGAATTTAAAATCCATCATTTATATCCAAGGTACTTCATTGATGGGGATATCTATATATATTTTAGGTTATCCATGAATGGTACCCTTTTTCATACATATTATAGATTATTTAGTCATTTATTATTACGTTTCTAGTTTTAATACATATAGTACATCACTCTAGAGTTTATCATTATCTATGGATTTAAGAGTTTTTTTGATGTCGGGATCAGACCCATAAGATGGGCTTCTAACATATCCTTGTGAAAGTAATAAGAACCCATGTAGTTCATTGACACATAATGATTCACATCATACTTTTTAAGGTCATGTGTTAAGGACCAAACCATTTAGTTTAATTTCATATGATAAGGATGTCTAGGAAATTGTGCCTAGTCAAAATTTGGTGTGAGACTTATGAAGAAGAATCCTAGAGAACCTAGAAGGGATATGGTATCCTAGCTTGGATAAAACCTTACTGGGAATATGGCCTAGAGAGAATTAGGGTTGGTTTGGGGTGTTGGGTTTGGACCTCATGGAGGCTTCCTATGTCTCCCATTTGGATGGGAATCAAATCCCATGTAGTTTGGTTGTGAGGACCCATAACTATGGAGGCCCTTTGAAGGTTTGTCTCACATGGAATGAGGAATATTTAGAGGTTTTAGTTTGGGATTAAACCATATAAGGGGATTAAATTAGGTTGGATACATGGATTTGAGGACTCACGCCTATGGAGGCCCTCTGAAGAATGGTAAGAGAAAGATCTGGAAAAATATTCTTTATAGATACATGAATATGACCATGTATAATCTATGATCATAGATATCCTCTATGCCCATGTGAGTCATTCTCGAATGTGAGAAATAAGAGGAAGTGGATGATCCAATAAACCACGTGATCCTTCTTCTACTGGTGGAAGACATTGAGGAGATGGTAGAAGAAGAAAGGGATTTGATGTGCCTATCTCCTCCTATCGTTGTACCCCAGATAGTCATGTATTACTAAACATATGGATATATCCCATGGGAATAGAGAAAGAGGAAGGAATAAATAAGGACAGGTCCTACTAGAGAGATTAGGGGCTTACTCCATGAGGGATTCCCTAGTGATTGGTTCCTAGAGAAGAGAGGAGTATAAGACACTACACCTTAAAGGGAAAGGCAAATGTTATCATCTCCCTCCCCATTGGGAACCAAATTTACCTAATATTAGAGATGCACTACTACAAAAATGGGCAAGGGAAGCGCACCCTTATATTAGAGCTAAGAAAAACCACTGATAAATCCTTCCTGTATTAGCACTAAAATTTTAGCGCTGATCAAGGGATTATTTATCATCACTTTTCTAGCACTGATAAAGGGCCTCTTTATCAGTGCTAGAAAAGCATTGATAAATAATCCCTTCATCAGCACTAAAATTTTAGCGCTGATATAGGGTAACCTTTATCAGTGATAAATAATAGCTGATAAAAATACCCTTTATCAGCGCTAGAAAAGCGCTGATAAATAATCCGTGTATCAGTGCTAAAATTTTAGCGCTGATACAGGAAGGATTTATCAGCGCTTTTGTAGCGCTGATAAAGAGGACCATTATCAGTGCTAAAAAAGTGCTGATAAAGGATACCTTTATCAACGCTAAAATGTTATGGCTGATAAAGGTAGTCTTTATCAATGCTTTGTTAGCACTGATAAAACCTTAGTCCATTTTTTTATAAATTCGGTCGCATAGTTCCCTCGTTTTATCGCGATAAAAGTTCTCATGGTACTGGAACCATGCGACTCCCCTCCGCTGCCCACTGAGTTTGCGTTGTCGGACCTCTTCTGCCCTCGCTTCTCATTTCCAGACCTCTGTCGCCCACTGAGTTCGCGTTGCTGGACCTCCACCGCCCCCGAGCTTTGGTTTTCCGGACCTCCACCGCCCGTAATGCCCTCGAGCTTCGGTTTTCTGGACCTCCCTTTAAGGCATGTTTTCCAAATCATTTTTTAATATTGTTCTCCTATCCCATCACACATAACCATATGTTGATTTGTAATGATAGATTTAATGGATATTTTAGATTGTGATGGTTGTAGGCTACATGATTCATCCTTTTCTTCTTCCTGTTTGTATCTAGGGTAATGCCCCCTGTCAAAGCTTGAGTTTGGGGAAAATTCTTCTAATGGTTCTAGAACTATTATTCTATAAATCATATCACACTATTAAAACATTTTTAATTGGAGTTTTGGGATGTGAGGCTTTCCCATCAATGGTGTTCTAGTGTATTTTGTGTTGAATTATTTCATACCTAGGTTTCATTTCCTCCAGTGGTGATGATTCTTCTTCATTGTAGATTCATGAGTGTTCTTCCTACATATTGTGATGGGGTTCTTGGGGGTGATCATCCAATATATTTCTATTACTCCTAAGGTATCACCTTTTTTCTAATGACTACGATGGGTTTTTAGGTGATTTGGTATTTGTTTATTCTAGATCCTAGAAACCATTCAATTTGATGGTGGTATGGCTGGATATGTTATATAAATTCTTCCAACAATCACCTTTATGAGAAGGTTTGGTTTGAATTATAGAATATATATGCTTTGATTTAATTATATTATTAGTTTATGTTGGGTTGTAAATGGGTGATGAGGTTCCTAAGGTGATGAATTCTAGTTTGTTATCTTGTTAGTGAAGTTGTTGATGATGATGTTGATCAGGCGCATCACGGTGCAGGTATCAAGGCACGAGTATCATCATGATTTGAGGCATGATTGAATAGCATATTTTTGTTTGAAATTTGAATTTAGTGGTGTTTTATGGGGTATTTTTTATAATTTCACATACTATTTTAACATATGTGGCTATGACATATTTATTTTTTCTTTTATCATTACTCCATTATTCTAGAATTTTCTATTAGTATAGTTTTTTTATTGTAAATAAAAATGTGGAATCTTTGGGGAATGTTTGACATGGGTTGATTTTATTTAAAAGGGATGGTTTATTCATGTAAAATATCTCTTGTGAAACCTAGTATTGGTGGAAAGATTGATATGCTCATCATTAATGGCGATCAATGAGTTTACACTATCAGAGTGAAGTTTATGAAAAACTTAAGGTCCTTCACACTTAGATTCCAGTTTCACTAGATTCTTCCTAGGTATCATCGATTCCCTTAGATCCAACACCATGTCACTATAAAGTAAAGAATGAAGGACAACATTTTTCTTTAAGGACAACACCACTCGGTTCTGATGCATTTCTAGGTCATCCAATACTTGAACCCTATTTTCTTCGAGGGGTTCCCCCCTTCTTTCCTTCATGCTATCTAAGTGACTTTGTCTGGAAGTACACTTGTATGGCATTATTCCCAGACCACCAAGCTTTCTATCCTTTCCACCCCTACCTCTATCTCTGTCCTTATCCCTCGCTGAGGTTACTGACTGCTTCTCTGTAGTGGTCAGGCCCCTTCCTAGTAGTGTTTGTTCTGTCTCCCTTGGCTCTGAGCCTATCATCCAGCTCCAAATACTTATTGATCCAGAGAGAACTCCCTCACCAGCCCCCAAGTTTCATTACCCATCCTTCCCCTTCCCCTTTGGATCCTCATCTCCCACTCATATGAAGCTTACCAACCAGAAGGGATTATGAACATGTTCAAAATCAAGGGACCTCAATGAGAGATCATCCTCCCACTTTAATAAGGCTACTAGCTCTAGATCCAATTCCAGATCCCTGTCCTACCCATCATTATTATCTTCATATGTAATGCTAATGGTCTTATTGCCCATGTTAAATTGGACTTCCTCACTATAGAAATCAAAAATCATTATGTCATTGTTGTTGTTGTCCAACAACACAAAAACCCTATAATAATCATAGAATTATCCTGGAAGATTAAGTTTCATGGATTTCTACACTCTGACCCCTCCAAAAGACACAAATGGGTATTTTGGAACAATAAATATGTTGTTGAGACTATTCAAGATTGCAATCAATTCATCACTACCAAGGTGTACAACGGTGACACCTCCTTATGAATTTTGTTTTTGGAAGCTATGACCCTCTTTAAAGGGAATCTCTATGGAGTGAACAAAATACCTTCGATCCCAGCCACCATCCATTGTTTTTTGGGGGTGACTTTAATGTCATTTCCAACCCAAAAGAAAGGAAAGGTAGAATCCCATTCCAGAGGAAGGCCATCATGGAGTTTGTTCAGTTCATGTCTGGGAAGGGCCTCATTGATCTTAGCTTCTCAGGTGACAGTTTCACCTAGTGCAACAAATGCTGGGGCCATCACCACTTGTGGAGTCTATTGGATAGGTGTTTATCCAATATGAAAGCCACTAACCTATTCTCAAATACCATGTTTTTCCATCTTACTTGAGGTATTTTGATTCACTCCCCCATCTTGGTTTTCATTTCTTCTTAGCATGATCATCAGGAACGGTTTCACTTCCACCAGCAATGGGTTAACATCCTAGGGTACCAGGACATGGTTTGTGAAATATGGAATTAACCATTGTAGGAGTATCGGTCCACCTTCAACCTCAGTGACCTGACCTCAAACCCTGATAGGTGCGTGTTCTCCCCTTCCTCCTCAGGAACCTTCACCACCTGGGACTACTGTCGCATATGGGCTCCTTCAGAGTATTCTGATAGATGGAATGATACCTTTGGTTTATTGGATTATTAACACAAGTTTGAGATTTATGTGTGACTATATACTTATTATATTTTCTTATTATTTCTTACACACCACCACTTGAGTTGAGTAACCTAATTGAAATCCATATTGGTACTTTGGTTCTGATGTGGATATGGTTTTTTATGTGTTTGTGACATGTGTATGTGTGGATATATGGGTATTTAGGCATGATGATATTGAATGTAGGGCAGAGACCTAGGAGTGGTGGATGTATCATTCTTGATTATTCTTGTGTTTGGTTTGGGGTGATTTGAGGAAACTATAATGAATCTAAAGTAATTATATTTAATGAGGATGAATAAATACTAATGGTTAGGCTCTATTAATCTCTATTTTTATAAGGAAGTGGTTCTCTTCTACTATATTTGGAAGTCTTGTTTTGTGTACTTGAACCATAAATACTAATATTTGATATTCAAATAGGATTAAGATGAATAAAGATTGGATGGATGCTAATCGTTTTACAATAGAGTACGAGAACGGAGTGAAAGTGTTCATCAAGTTTGCAAAGGATCACGCAAAGGATCCTTCTCAAATAATTTATATGTGTTTATGTTGTTGTTATTCTAGACTACTTACTCCAGAGGAGTTGGAAGAAATTTTTATATGTCACGGAATAGATCGGAGTTATAAATGTTGGAATAAACACAGAGAAAAAGCGAATGTAGCTACTAGCTGGGATAAAACTGTGTTTTATGGATCATCAGATATGAATACAAATATGGATAATGAAGAAGACCATATGGAGGATGTGATTATAGATGTCAATGATGATGAAGATCGTATTGAGGAAATGACAAAGACAATTGAAGATGAACTCCGTGATTTCCCAAAATTGTTTGAGAAGTTAAAGAGTTGTGCAAAGACGCCATTGTATGCTGGTTGCACTAAGTATACAACATTTTTAGTTGTACTGAAGTTGTATAAATTGAAATTAGGAAATAGATAGAGTGATGTCTGTTTTACAGAACTACTTTCTCTCTTGAATGAAATGCTCCCGAAAGATAATGAGCTCCCAAGACGGACATATGAAGCTAGATGAATGCTATGCTCGATGGGTATGATTTCTACAAGAATACATGTCTGACCGAAAGACTGTATATTGTTTCTCAAGGAGAACAAATCACTTACAGAATGCCCAAAGTGTGGTGCTTCTCGATACAAGAAAGATAAATCCAATCCTATGAAAGTTGTATGGTAATTTCCAATTATTCCAATGTTTAGGCATCTATATGGAAGTGAAGAAACTGCAAGACAATTATCGTGGCATGCAGATAAAAGAAATAAATATGGGAAATTACGTCATCCGGCTGACTCTCCTCAATGGAAGAAAATTGATCATGAGTATCCTGAGTTTGGAAAAGAGCCAAGAAACCTTCATCTTGCATTATCTACAGATGGAGTGAATCCTTTTGGTTTTCAAACCAGCACTCATAGTACATGGCCTGTTATGTTGGTAAATTATAACTTGCCACCCTGGTTATGCATGAAGTGGAAATTCATCATGTTATCTATGCTTATATCAAGACCAAAACAACCAGGTAACGATATTGATGTTTATCTGGCTCCTTTGATCGAGGATTTGAAGTTATTGTGGGATTCAGGTGTTATGTTGTATAAATCTTATAAAAGTGAATACTCCATGTTGAGAGCGATGTTGTATGGGACAATAAATGATTTCCCTACTTATGGAAATTTTTCAGGCTATAACATTAAAGGAACTCAAGGGTTTCCTATGTGCGAAGAAGATACATAATCAATTAGGTTGAAACATTCATCAAAATCTTTGTTTCTAGGACATCGTAGATTTATACCTCATCGGCATAAGTACCGATCTTGGATGAAATCATTCAATGGAAGTTCAGAAAAATGCGCAACACCATCTCCACTAACAGGTGATCAGCTGTTTGAGAAAGTAAAAGATCTGAACACTATTTTTGGTAAACCATTTTCAAAAAACCTTACGAAAATCGGTTGGAAAAAGCAATCAGTTTTTTTTGAATTACCATACTGGAATTGTTTGTACATTAGACATTTTCTTGATGTGATGCATGTGGAAAAAAATGTATGTGACAGTGTTATCGGAACATTGCTAAATGACCCTGGAAAAAGAAAATATGTAATTAAGGCAAGGTTGGACATGATTGACATGGGAATACAAGAAGAGTTGGCTCCCGTGAAGGGTGAAAATCGAATGTTTCTTCCTCCAGTTGCTTATACTCTTTCTAGGGAGGAGAGATATCAGTTTTGCAACTTCTTCAATGATGTAAAGGTTCTAGAGGAGTATTCATCAAATATCGAGAACATTGTGTCAATGAATGATTTGAAGTTAAAAGGTTTGAAATCACATGATTTCCATGTTTTGATGTAAGATCTAATTCTTATAGCTTTACGTTGCATTTTTTCCAAGAATTTTCATCATACATTAACCAAACTTTGTTTCTTTTTCAAAGCTATATATAGCAAAGTTTTAGACCCGGTGAAATGCCATCTATGGAAAAAGAAATTTTCATCATATTATGTGAATTAGAAATTTTCTTCCCGCCAACATTCTTTGATATGATGGTTCATTTGATGATTCACTTGGTGATAGAGATTCAACTTTGTGGTCCTATGCACTATAGATGGATGTATCCTGTTGAACAATATATGAAGATTTTGAAAGGGTGTGTCAAAATCGAAGTCAGCCAGAGGGTTGTATAGTGGAGCGATATATTGTTGAGGAAGCCATTGAATTTTGTACCGAATACCTCTACGATGTGGAAATCATTGGTCTCCTGAAATCTCATCACACTGGATGAATTGAGGGTGAGGGAATTTTTGGAAGAGAAGTTCTAACAATCAATATTACAGATCGGGAGTAGGCCCATATTTATGTTTTGCATAACAGTTGGGAGGTTGCTCCATATATTGAAACTCACAAAGAAATTATTAGGCAGTTGAATCCATCAAGGGATGAAAAATGGTTATCAAATAAACATAATCACCAGTTTATAGGATGGTTTTAGGACCATATTTTTAAGCAGTTGGATGAAAACCCAAATTCAATTTCAGAACAACTTCGATGGCTATCCGCTGGACCAAGTGTGTATGTATTATCTTATAGTGGTTATGTAATTAATGGTTATAAATTCTATACAGATGAACATGATGAAGATAGTACCATGAAAAATAGTGTATTTACACTAGTGGATGAAGCGATGCATGTTTCTGGTAGTAAGGATAAAAATCCAATTTATGCAAATATGTTATACTTTGGCATTATCAAACTAATATGGGAGTTGGATTATATGACATTCCAATTGCCTATTTTTCAATGCAAATGGGTTGATAACAATAGTGGTGTTAAAATAGATGAATGGGGATTTATGAAAGTTGATTTTAGTAAAGAAGGGTACAAAGATGAAAATTTTATAATGGCATCACAAGAGGTACAAGTTTTTTTATGTTCCAGATCCCGCAAACTGAAAGTGGTCGATTGTTCTGTTATCGTCCAAAAATACTGAAGGGTTCGATGAAAATTTAGTTGAGGACGATCCTTTCAGTGGTATGTCGCAATCATTTCAGAGTGGTCCCAATGTTGATGATGTTTTGTATGTTAGAGGAGACCACAATGAAGGGATTTGGATAATCGATAGAGGTGTCAAATACCTTCAACCTTTGAAAAAAAGAAAGAGAGTTCAATAAACAGGTTATATTTTGTTTGTAATATAGATCTTGTTATCTCATGTTATTATATTATCATTATTGAATTTATGTAATCTAAATTAAATATTCAACCACTTTTGCAGATAATGACTTCTGCACATTCTGGTGCTCCTAACCTTGAGGCTGAACAAGTCTCTCAAGCTACTGCTGCTGCGGCTACTGCTGATCCTGCTGCGGCTCCTGGTGCTCCTGCTGCTCCTCCTGCTACAGCTCCTGCTGCTCCTGCTACTCCTTCTGTGGCTGCTGCTACTCTTGCTGATGTGGATCCTGCTGATTCTAGTGTTGAGGTCCAACAACCATCAGAACTTGTTGTTGATACCATTTCAGATGAACATATAGATGATATTGACATCGATGAAATGGTTGGGAATGAAGGAACGACATCGCAGAAAACACAGGTGCATCGTAGTTTGACGGTGTTAGCCAAAGTTCTTAAGGTGAAAAGAAAAGGCATCAAATTTGAAGTCGTATGGAATGCACGAGGCCAACATGTGAATCCCAACAAGGCTATGTTTAGCAGCTAAATTGGAGTTGTCACTTGGTAACGCGTGCCGATTGACATAGATTCATGGAACCATGTTGTGTCTAGGATGAAGGCTGTGATCTAGGAAGAAATTATGGTAACATTATGAATTTATTTCTTTAATTTACTAGAAAATAAAATAATGAAACAATGTCTTACTCTTCTCAATCTCTTGTAGAGTACATTTATAGTAGATGATTCACACAAGGATTATATACTAAGGCTTATAGGAAGGATTCATCATGGTTTTCACACTATTTTAACAAGATGTCACCTAAAAGATTCCAAAGGTAAAATTAACCCGCACCCACCCATTGTCTACGCTCACCTGATATCCCAAGAAGCATGGGATGCATTTATTGGCCGCCGTGTGGATGAGAAGTTTTAGGTACATTGTGGGTGATAATACGTTGTTTGAGGATACCTATATTCATCACTTTGATTGTCAATATTTCATTTACGAAATAGAAACTCTGTACTGAAAATAAGAAATGTTCATCAAAACCAGCATACCCCTATCATAAAGCAAGGATGGGGTACACTTCATTAGAAAAGAAAATGGTACATATTTTAAATTTACAGTAATATTGTTAGGTTCCAATAAACAACATCATAATTATCTTTCTATGTTTATATGTAGATTCATGAGTCTAAAACCAAATACACTTCCATCCCACGTCATGTGCTATGGAAGGAGGCACGTGTGAATAATGAAGGGAAGTTAGTAGATGAGAACACACAAAAAGTGTGGGAAATATGTGTAAGTATGACATGACGATAAAAATATTTGTTTTAAATTTCTATTACATAAAAATAATTAGTTATTTTTCTATATTCGACAGTCACAGGAATCAGCTACGCCTGTAGTGGATACAGACCTATTATCGATGGCTTTGAAGCAGCCAGAAAAATACAGTCGTGTTAGAGGTGTAGGGTTTGGGGTGACCCCCCGGGTATATTTTGAGAAGAAGAAAAAAACGGATGATACAGATGAAAAATTGGAACAAATGAGTGAAAAAATAGCAACCCTTGAAGAATGATTTCAATGGCAGGTAGAGTTGATAGCAACTTTTATGGGTGGGAAGCAAAGGGAAGACACAAGTCAGGAACAACCAGCACGTGAACATCCCGTCCCACCCCCCACCATCTTTGAGGCGAGCCATTCCCCTCAAAGAACTGTCTTAGCCGTGGTAATCAATATTCTAATAATTGTTCCCATGAAATGTGAATCATAAAAACACTGATAATTTTTTTGTACTAATATTCTACAGGGTGATAATGATTGTGATTTATATCTGTCAACACCCACCTATCACCTTGTAGTGAGGTCTATAGTGTTCAATATCCCAGATTCCATACTTAATAATAGACCACTTCTGAAAGATCATCTGAAAGTGATGATTACTGTAGCTCATGAGCCAAACGCAGAGCTACCTATTCCACTTGTTGACGATGAAATTCATACGGTCGAAAAGGCTATTGGGACATTCATTGCATGGCCGTCACAACTTGTAAGAGTACATGCAGACAAAGAGGTATTTATTTCCTTTTTTTCAAGATAAAACTTTAACAATTAATGAAAAAGGGGTCTGAACTAATTATTGTTGTTATATACGGAGAAAGGTAAGGGGGTGAAAAACGTCGGCTCAAAACCATCTAAAGGATCGACCAACCGATCCCAAGGAGCTACTGAAAGCACAATAACACCACCTGTTCTCTATCCACATTTACTAGAATTGAAGACTCATGTGGATACGAAGCTAAAATATGGTAATAGTCATATAGTGGTTTTTGAAGAGAATATATACGAAGAGGAAAGTCAAGATTTCATTGCTACTGAAAATGTAAATGAGATCCTTGAAAATGGTTGGATAGGCATCACAATTTTAAATGTATATATGAGGTATGTTTCCATGAATTGATTTTCTAAAAGCTGATCTAATGTGCAAATTATGACTAAATTCATTTTATATTGTTGACAGATGCATTTATGAAAAAAATTTGAAGGAATTTTCCCATGAGCCAAGATTTGGACTCGTTAGTCCTCATACCACATCAACACACCTAACAAAATTAGAGCCATCAAAAAGGGATGAAATAGTGAACGAGTTGATGAAAACATTTGAAAGGAAGATTACAGATGACAAACTCTTCCTAATACCAACCATGTAGGGGTAAAACTCTACGATTAAATCATATCAATTATATTTTCACTTATTTTATTAATTATTCCTTTTTGTGTTTTTAGGAAAAATTGGTTGCTAATTGCAGTGAACTTGGATACTCCAAATATTTATTTTTTGGATTCAAAGCAAGGATATCCATCAAACTGACCACACATGATAGAGTTTGTGAATCTGTAAGACACTACATCTTACGTTTTAGGTCTAAACATCAAGTAATATAATTTATATTATCTTTTACTGAGGATTCTATTATGATAGGGTGGTGTATCATTATCGTCTAAAAAAAGGAATGAGGACATGAGCTAAACATAAGGAGGCGAGCAAGTACTACGTCTGGACAAATATCACGGTATATATAATAAAATTTCACTATCCAAACACATCTCAACACAAGTTACTTATTCTCCTAATGGTCAATTTTTTTGCAGTGTCCAAAACAAACAAACGATAATTATTGTGGTTATTATGTTTGTAAATTTATGAAAGACATCATTTTTCATCAACAAACTAGCATCCCTAAAGAGGTATTTTCAAAAACAACTACTAGTTCATTTAGTTTATTTATTAATTATTTATTTTTATATTTTATAGTACTACTCTGAATTCTGAAAAGCCTCATACTCAAAATAAGATATAGATGTGTTTAGAAATGAGTGGGACGTATACCTGATGGCAGATTTTACACAAATACAATGAAGATCTAACTTGGGAACATGTAAATTGGTGGTCATTTTTGAGAGGGGTTAAAGGGATTAAAAGATGAAACATTGTTGTATGTAAATGTTTGTAGGAAAATTTTAATTGTTATTAAATAAAACATCCTATCTCCAATGAGTCATTTTCCAATTTTAACAGATGATATGCACCAGAAACATGCAAGAATGCTGAACCACTCAAAGGGTCTCAATTTTGTTTAAAATGAACACAATTTTAAGTGAAAACAACAACTGACCTACGGAAATCTGACCAAATGAATTCAGATTGTCTTGATATTTTATAAGAACGATCCAAGGGTCCTTAGTGATGTGTAAGAGTCAACCATGCCTCAATATGAGGCATGGTGTGGCCGTTACCACTCAAAGTCTCTATTTAGTTTAAAATGTAAACAATTTTAAGTGAAAACAACAACTGACCTACATAAATCTGACCAAAACCATTAGGATTGTATTGATCCTTTAGTAGAACGATCCCTGGGTCCCTTATGACGTTTACAAGTCATCCCTGACTCAATCCGAGGCACGGTGTGGCCGGTACCACTCAAAGGGTCCCTATTTTGTTTGAAATGGACACAATTTTAATTGAAAACAACAACTGACCTACAGAAATCTGACCAAATGCATTCGTATTGCCTTGATATTTTATAAGAACTATTCAAAGGTCCTTTTTGATGTGTACGAGTCAAACCCTCCTCAATCTGAGGCATGGTGTGGCAGGTACCACTCAATGGGTCTCTATTTTGTTTAAAATGGACACAATTTTAATTGAAAACAACAACTAACCTATGGAAATCCAACCAAACTCATTATTATTGCCTTGATCTTTTATAATAATGATCCAAGGGTCCTTGGTGACGTGTACAAGTCAACCCTGCCTCAATATGAGGCACGATGTGACCTCTATCACTCAAAGTGTCTCTCTTTTGTTTAAAATGTAAACAACAACTGACCTACAAAAATGCAACCAAAAGCATTTTTATTTCCTTGATCTTTTAGGATAATGATCCATGGGTACTTTGTGATGTTTAAAAGTCAACCCCTCCTTAATATGAGGCATGGTGTGGTCGGTATCACTCAAAGAGTCTCACTTTGGTTTAAAATGGACACAATTTTAAGTGAAAACAACAACTGACCAATGGAAATCCAACCAAATACATTAATATTGTCTTGATCTTTTTATGAGAATAATCCACTGGTCCTTTTTGACGTGTAAGAGTTAACCCTTCTTCAATCCGGGGCACGGTGTGGCCGGTAGCACTCAAAGAGTCTCTCTTTGGTTTAAAAAGGACACAACTTTAAGTGAAAACAAAAACTAACCTATGGAAATATGACCAAACACATTCTGATTGTGTTGATATTTTATAAGAACAATCCATGGGTCTTTTTTGACATGTAAGAGTCAACCCCACCTCAATCTGAGGCATAGTGTGGCCGGTACCACTCAAAGGGTCTATATTTTGTTTAAAATGTAAACAATTTTAAGTGAAAACAACAACTGACCTATGAAAATCCAAACAAATGCATTCAGATTGCCTTAATCTTTTATAATAACGATCCAAGGGTCCTTTTTGATGTGTACGAGTCAACTCCGTCTCAATTTGATGCATAGTGTGACTGCTATCACTCAAAGAGTCTCTCTTTTGTTTAAAATGTAAACAATTTTAAGTGAAAACAAGAACTGACCTACGGAAATTTGACCAAACCCATTTACATTGCCTTGATCCTTTATGAGAATGATCCACGGGTCCATTTTGATGTGTACAAGTCAAAATCGCCTCAATAAGAGGCATGGTGTGTCCGGTATCACTCAAAGAGTCTCACTTTGGTTTAAAATGAACATAATTTTAAGTGAAAACAACAAATGACCTATAGAAATCCAACCAAACACATTCGTATTGTCTTGATATTTTATAAGAATTATCCACAGGTCCTCTGTGATGTGTAATAGTCAACCCAACTTCAATCCAAGGCACGGTGTTGCTGGTAGCACTCAAAGAGTCTCTCTTTGGTTTAAAATGGACACAATTTTAAGTGAAAACAACAACTGACCTATGGAAATCCAACCAAACGCATTCGGATTATGTTGATCTTTTATAATAACAATCCATGGGCCCTTTTTGATGTGTACAAGTCAACTCTGCCTCAATCAGAGGCACGGTGTGGCCGATACCACTCAAAGGGTCTCTATTTTGTTTAAAATGTAAACAATTTTAAGTGAAAACAACAACTGACCTATGAAAATCCAACCAAACGCATTTGGATTGCCTTGATATTTTATAATAATTATCTAAGGGTCCTTTGTGACATGTAAGAGTCAACCCCACCTCAATCCGAGGCACGGTGTGAACGCTATCACTCAAAGGGTCTCTCTTTTGTATAAAATGTAAGAAATTTTAAGTGAATACAACAATTGACCTACGAAAATCTAACCAAACCCATTCAGATTGTGTTGATACTTTAGGAGAAAGATACACGGGTCCTTTTTGACGTGTATGAGTCAACCCTGCCTCAATCTGAGGCACAGTGTGCCCGCTACCACTCAAAAGGTCTCTCTTTTGTTTAAAATAGACACAATTTTAATTGAAAAAAACAACTAACCTCTGAAAATATGACCAAATGCATTTCTATTGCTTTTATATTTTATAAAAAATATCCAAGGGTCCTTGGTGAAGTGTATGAGTCAACCCCACCTCAATCCGAGTCATGGTGTGACCGCTATCACTCAAAGGGTCTCTCTTTTGTTTAAAATGTAAACAATTTTAAGTGAAAACAAAAAATGACCTACGAAAATCCAACAAAAACCATTATTATTGTGTTGATCCTTTATGATAATGATCCACATGTCCTTTTTGACATGTAAGAGTCAACCCTGCCTCAATTCGAGGCATGGTGTGTCCACTATCACTCAAAGGGTCTCACTTTTGTTTAAAATGGACACAATTTTAATTTAAAACAACAAATCACCTATGAAAATATGACCAAACGCATTCAGATTGCCTTGATATTTTATAAGAACAATACAAAGGTCCTTTGTAATGTGTAAGAGTCAACCTCGCCTCAATCTGAGGCACGGTGTGACCGTTATCACTCAAAGGGTCTCTCTTTTGTTTAAAATTTAAACAATTTTAAGTGAAAGAAACAACTGAACTACAGAAATCCAACCAAACCCATTTAGATTGTGTTGATCCTTTAGGATAATTATCCAAAGGTCCTTTTTGATGTGTATGAGTCAACCTCGCCTCAATCTGAGGCATAGTGTGAACGCTATCACTCAAAGGGTCTCTCTTCGGTTTAAAATGGACACAATTTTGATTGAAAACAACAACTGACCTACTGAAATCTTACCAAACGCAATCGAATTGTGTTTATATTTTAGGATAACGATCCACAGGTCTTTTTTAATGTGTATGAGTCATACCCGCCTCAATTCAAGGCACTTTGTGGCTGGTATCACTCAAAGGGTCTCTATTTTGTTTAAAGTGGATACAATTTTAAGTGAAAACAACAACTGACCTACAGAAATCTGACCAAACACATTAGGATTTCCTTTATCCTTTAATAGAAAGATCCACGGGTCCTTTTTGATGTGTAAAAGCCAACCCAGCCTCGATACAAGGCACGGTGTGGCCAGTACCACTCAAAGGGTCTCTCTTTTGTTTAAAATGTAAACAATTTTAAGTGAAAACAACAACTGACCTGCGGAAATCCGACCAAACGCATTCGGATTGCCTTGATCCTTTAGGAGAATGATCCATGGGTCCTTTTTTATGTGTATTAGTCAACCCTGCCTCAATATGAGGCATGGTGTGGCCGATAGCACTTAAATAGTCTCACTTTGGTTTAAAATGGACATAATTTTAAGTGAAAACAACAACTGGCCTACGAAAATCTGACCAAAGGCATTAGGATTGTATTAATATTTCATAATAACGATCCATGGGTCCTTTTTGATGTGTATGAGTCAACCCCTCTTCAACCTGAGGCACGGTGTGGCTGGTAGCACTCAAAGAGTCTCTTTTTGGTTTAAAATTGTCACAATTTTAAGTGAAAATAACAACTGACCTATGGAAATCTGACCAAATGCATTTGGATTCTGTTGATGTTTTATAAGAATGATACATGGGTTCTTTGTGATGTGTACGAGTCAACCCCACCTCAATATGAGGCACGGTGTGGCCGGTACCACTCAAAGGGTCTCTATTTTGTTTAAAATGTAAACTATTTTAAGTGAAAACAACAACTAACCTATGAAAATCTGAGAAAACACATTCATATTGACATGATCTTTTATAAGAACGATCTAAGGGTCCTTTGTGATGTGTACGAGTCAACCCCTCCCCAATACGAGGCACGGTGTGACCGCTATCACTCAAAGTGTCTCTCTTTTGTTAAAAATGTAAACAATTTTAAGTGAAAATAACAACTGACCTATGGAAATCCAACCAAACCCATTCGGATTGTGTTGATCCTTTAGTATAATGATCCACGGGTCCTTTTTGATGTGTACAAGTCAACCCCATCTCAATTCGAGGCACGGTGTGCCTGTTACCACTCAAAAGGTCTCACTTTTGTTTAAAATGGACACAATTTTAATTGAAAAAAAACAACTGACCTATGATAATCCAACCAAACACATTCATATTTCCTTGATATTTTATAATAATGATCAAAGGGTAATTGGTGATGTGTACGAGTCAACCCCACCTCAATATGAGGCACGGTGTGACCACTATCACTCAAATGGTCTCTCTTTTGTTTAAAATGTAAACAATTTTAAGTGAAAACAACAACTGACCTACAGAAATCCAAACAAACCCATTCGGATTGTGTTTATACTTTATTATAACGATACAAGGGTCCTTTGTGATGTGTATGAGTTAACCCTGCCTCAATACGAGGGACGGTGTGACCGCTATCACTCAAAGGGTCTCTCTTTTGTTTAAAATGGACACAATTTTAATTAAAAACAACAACGAACCTTTGAAAATCAAACCAAACACATTAAGATTGCCTTGATGTTTTATAATAACAATATAGGGGTCCTTTTTTATGTGTACGATTCAACCCTGCCTCAATCCAAGGCACGGTGTGACCACTATCACTCAAAGGGTCTCTCTTTTGTTTAAAATGTAAACAATTTTAAGTGAAAACAACAACTAACCTACGAAAATCTGACCAAACCCATTAGGATTGTGTTGATCCTTTAGGATAACAATACAATGGTCCTTTGTGACGTGTAAGAGTCAAATTTGCCTCAATCCAAGGCACAGTGTGACCTCTATCACTCAAAGGGTCTCTCTTCTGTTTAAAATGGACATAATTTTAATTGAAAACAACAACTAACCTATGAAAATCTGACCAAACGCATCCGGATTGCCTTGATATTTTATAAGAACGATCCAAGGGTTCTTTTTGATGTTTAAGAGTCAACCATGCCTCAATCTAAGGTAGGTTTTTACCACTATTACTCAAAGGTTCTCTCTTTTGTTTAAAATGTAAACAATTTTAAGTGAAAACAACAACTAACCTACGGAAATAAAAAAAAACCATTTGTATTGCCTTAATATTTTATAAGACGATCCAAGGGTCCTTGGTGATGTGTATGAGTCAAACATTCCTCAATAAGAGGCATGTTGTGGCCGGTACCACTCAAATGGTCTCTATTTTGTTTAAAATGTACACAATTTTAAGTGAAAACAACAACTGCCCTATGAAAATTAAACCAAACGCATTCGGATTGCCTTTATTTTTTAGGATAACGATCTAAGGATTCTTTTTGACGTGTAAGAGTCATTCTTGCCTCAATCCGAGGCACGGTGTGGCTGGTAGCACTCAAAGGGTCTCTCTTTGGTTTAAAATGGACACAATTTTAAGTGAAAACATCAACTGGCCTACGAAAATCCAACCAAACACATTCATATTGTCTTGAACTTTTATAATAACTATACATGGTTCCTTTTTGACTTGTAATAGTCAACCCCACCTCAATACAAGGCACGGTGTGGCCAGTATCACTCAAAGGGTCTCTATTTTGTTTAAAATGGACACAATTTTAAGTGAAAACAACAACCGACCTACAGAAATCTGACCAAACCCATTCGGATTGTGTTGATACTTTAGGATAATGATACATGGGTCATTTTAGATGTGTACGAGCCATCCACTCCTCAATATAAGGCACAGTGTGGCCGGTATCACTCAAAGAGTCTCTATTTTGTTTAAAATGGACACAATTTTAAGTGAAAACAACAAATAACCTACGAAAATCCAACAAAATACATTCATATTGTATTGATCCTTTAGGATAACGATCCATGGGTCCTTTTTGATGTGTATGAGTCATCCCCGCTTCAATCTGTGGCACGGTGTGGCCAGTAGCACTCAAAGAGTCTCACTTTGGTTTAAAATGGACACAATTTTAAGTGAAAATAACAACTGACCTATGGAAATCTGACCAAACGCATTAATATTGTCTTGATCTTTTATAATAAAGATCCAAGGGTCCTTTTTGATGTTTAATAGTCAACCCTTCCTCAATCCAAGGTACTGTGGGGCCGATATCACTCAAAGTGTCTCTATTTTGTTTAAAATGGACAAAAGTTTTAGTGAAAACAACAACTGACCTACGGAAATCCGACCAAACCCATTAGGATTGTGTTTATCCTTTAGGATAATGGTCCACAGGTCCTTTGTGATGTGTATGAGTCATTCCCACCTCAATCAGAGGCACGGTGTGGTGGGTATCACTCAAAGGGTCTCTATTTTGTTTAAAATGGACACAATTTTAAGTTAAAACAATAACTGACCTACGGAAATCTGACCAAACCCATTTGGATTATGTTGATCCTTTAGGAGAATGATACACATGTCATTTTTGATGTGTAAGAGTCATCCCCACCTTAATTATAGGCACAGTGTGACCGCTATCACTCAAAGGGTCTCTCTTTGGTTTAAAATGGACACAATTTTAATTGAAAACAACAACTGACCTATGGAAATACGACCAAATGCATTCAGATTGTGTTGATCCTTTAGTATAATTATACAAGGGTCCTTTGTGACGTTTATGAGTCATCCCCACCTCAATACGAGGCATGGTGTGGTCGGTATCACTCAAACGGTCTCTATTTTGTTTAAAATGGACACAATTTTAAGTGAAAACAACAACTGACCTACAAAAATCTGACCAAACACATTAGGATTACCTTGATCCTTTAAGAGAAAGATCCATGGGTCATTTTTGATGTGTACGAGCCAACCCCGCCTCAATACGAGGCACGGTGTGGCCGGTACCACTCAAAAGGTCTCTCTTTTGTTTAAAATGTAAACAATTTTAAGTGAAAACAACAACTGACCTGCAGAAATCCAACCAAACGCATTCGGATTGCTTTGATCCTTTAGGAGAACGATCCAAGGGTCCTTTGTGATGTGTACGAGTCAACCCCATCTCAATACGAGGCATAGTATGTCCGGTACCACTCAAAGAGTCTCACTTTGGTTAAAAATGGACACAATTTTAAGTGAAAACAACAACTGACCTACGGAAATCCGACCAAACACATTCGGATTGTGTTGATATTTTATAAGAACGATACATGGGTCCTTTGTGATGTGTAATAATCAACCCCACCAACCCCCTGGACCGCCCCCACCCCCTGGACACCAACCCACCCCTGGACACCCCCACCCCTCTGGACACCCCCACCCCCTGTAAAGCCCCCCCGACACCCTGTACACCAGACCACCCCCCTAGATAGCCCCCTTGGACACCCCCATCCCCCCAGACACCCCTAAACCCCCTTGGACAGCCTCCCCAAACCTTTGAACAACCCCCAACCCCCTGAATTTTGAATTGAATTCTTTATGTACATAGTTAACTTATGAATTACATGTTAATGGTGTAAGGGTATACTTGTTTCATGGGTATACTTGGTCTAATTAGCTTATGATTTCTGTGTTAATTTTGAATGATTATAATTTCTCTAATTATCTTATTGAGATGATGAATTTTTTTGCAGGTGTTTGGGTGTGCTGCTGCAGATTTTTTCGTAGCAGTAGACAAGGCATTTATCAGTGCTTTTTTAGCGCTGATAAATGGAGCTTTTATCAGTGCTAAAGAAGTGCTGATAAAAGACACCTTTATCAGTGATCTTTTAGCGCTGATAAAGTCCACCTTTATCAGTGCCTTTTTATCACTAATAAAGGGTACCCCCCCCCCCTTTATCAGCACTGAGATTTACAGCGCTTTTTTAGCGCTGATAAAGCCCGTTTTGAGCACTGATAAAGACCGTTTTTGTAGTAGTGATGATAAGGGAAGGAGGTCACACCCGACCTAAAATTCACAGTTATTTTATTTATTCTTGAGTTTCAATTAAATTTTATTGAGTTTTGAGTTTTATTTTTTTAATTAAATCAATTAAACTAAAATTAAAATATAATGAATTAAAAAAATTAAACATAAACTAAACCCTCCCCATTTCCATGCCCTCGCGGCCTCCCCCCCTTTCCCCTACCTTGCGATGCCGAACCCCCCCTCCTCCCCTCCCTCTATTCGCGCGACGACCCCCACCCCTCCCAGAGCACCAACCTCGCTCCCTCCTCCCAGAGAACCCCCCTCTCCACTACCTTCTACCTCCACGGCCTCCTCTCCTTGCGTGACTCATCGACACCTCCTTCAGTAGGTTGTTTTCCTTAAATTTTTTGTCTTGGCTGAACCCTAGGTCATGGGTGGACCAGGTTTTGATGATTTCTTCTCTTTTTAGGGTGTGTAGAGGGTCTTTCAGGTCTTCCTCATGCTGGTTTCATCGTCTTCCACCGAAGGTGAAGCGCTTCAGTCCATTCTAGTTCATCCGCTGTTATTTTAGGTTGATTTCTTTTACCCTCTTATTTGTGTAGTTAATTTTAATGAGTTATAAATGTTATTTGGGTAGTGAAAAGTTTGAATTGGTTGTGTTTTAATATGTTATGGGCTGGAAATTGAGTTTTTGCAAAATAAATGACTATGTGTTATGATATAGTTTTGTAATATTTCTTGAAAAGTGTTTTATGCCATATTTACAATGTACAAAGTATATTTTCAATGGAATTTGAGGTTCATTTTGGTTCAAAATGAGTTTTTATTGAAGAAGGGAGTATTTTTGGCATCTATGACTTGTCGTGTATTTTTTACCTATGAATTTTAGATTTGTTTAATTATTTAAACGGACTTTTCAGGGAATTGGTTAGGAAAGTGTGTGTACTTTAGGATTAAAATCTTGTTTGACCTCTTTAAAGGGTTTTTATAAAATTGTGTAAATGTTTTATTATATTGTTTTAGTGATGTGAAATACTTCTTTGAAGGGTTTGACATACTTGTGTTTTGGGCTCGGGTTTTGTATCAAAAATTGGTTATGTTTTGTGTGAGTGTCTTGGTGTGGAGTTTCATGAGGATGTTTTGAGGGTTATTTGGTGGGAGCGGACCTTGTTTTAAGGGCACTTAAGGTGCAGATGATTTTGGAAATAGTTTTTGAAAGAAAATGGAATATTTGACATGTGAACTTAATTTTTATTTTTTTTAATATCAATTGTAGATGGTTTTGAATGGTGAGAGTCATATTTTCAAATGGTCTTGGTTTATGTGAAGTTTTACAAGGGGGCTTAGCCCAACTTTGGTTGATTGCTTCTACCTTTTTTTTATATATGTTGTTTCAATTTTATTTAGAGTTTTCGGTAATCTTCAATTCTCTTTTGGGTTAATTAGATTGTCCTGGGTCTTCTTGAAGGGTTGTGCACACATACATAGGTATGTATACCTATATATATATAAATCCTCCTTACCCATATTCCCTCATGGCGTGGGGAATATGTGTATTGGATTAGGGGGTGTATATATATATAGGGGTGTATGTGCGCACAACTGTGGGGCGGTCTTCGTCAAAGGTGTTTGATGCCGAGTTCTTCATCTTGATCCAGTCCGTTTTTGAGGTAGGTTTCCCTATGAATTTCCCTTTAAATTTAAGAATCATTTCTTTCTTTCTTTTCTCATGTAGTTCTAATATTAATTATAAATATAGAACTGTTAGTAAATTGTCTGCCTTGAATTAGAGTTTATTTATTGTAATGTGTTTCAATAAATGGTTTGATCATGTTTTCACATTAATTTCCCGACTGAATGACCCTTGGGCCTTTGTGAACATGTTTTAGATTTAAAATTCTGGTTTGGGTTTCTTAAATGGTTTTCGAAGTGTATTTATGGTTTTCCATGTGGTGTGCATTTAATTCTTAAGAAATGTTTTGGCATGTGAAAATCATGTGAGTCCCAGTTGGTACTTTTGTAAAACTAGTTATCTCAAGAAAACTCTCCTCGGATGTGGTCCCTTTACTTTGATTGAGTTATATGTTATGGGGGTCTACTTTGTAGGAATTCCCTATGATCAGTGGTAGGAAGGCGATGGACATATTCCTTAGGGTGACTCGGGGTGTTGCATGTTGTGCTTTATTATTATATATACTATGATTGGATTCTAGAATTACATCGGTAGGCCCACCCCTTTCTAAATACACAAGACATGGGAACCTGGAATATTGAGAGAATATTATGAGAATGATTGATGCACTGGTAGGTTATGGTAATGAACAGTGGCCCATAGTAGGTGGATACATTGGGTTTATTACTATGGGATTTTTCCCTTAGCCTGCCTGAGATAGGATGGTTGAGCATATTGGGCATTTTGATTTCATCGTGTGTGACATGTCAACAAGGATGAGGTCTCATATATTGGTGTCTTCTGGATTATTCTCGATCTCCGGGGTTCACTTATGTCTACTCATATTTTTTTGTTTGCAGTAGTGATTATGATACTTATATGTACACCTACGTTGCCCTTACTGTGTGGTTTCTTTTGTGCATTTTTGTATATTGTTTTCCTTGGAAAGTGGTAAACTGGTTTTGATTAGGTTTCTAAATTTTTTTTCAAATGAAATTGTTTAATCCTCTTTGTACAAAGCTGAAAATATAAACAACATTTTCCCTTTGAAAATGTGAATGTCTCACTGAAAGATTGATTTGGGTTTTGAGAAAAGAACAAGGGAAATGACTTGTACTTTTCTTTTGAGTAACATATAGAAAGCCTTACTTTTATATATTGTAGTTCAAAAATGAAATTGATGATTCTTTTATTTAAAGTAAATGCATTTGGGAATAGATTACTTAGGAAAACCTACTGAGTTTTAATACTCACGCCTATACATTATCCTTGTTTTTAGTCACAGGTGAAGGATTCAGCTTGATCTCGATCGCGGTGGCCGATGTTGTGTCTTGTGATCGGAGAGTGACCTGTGCGGTCATGTGGGGTTTAGTGGTCGTCAAGTCCAGTTAGTTTTTCTTTTCAGTTTATTTATTTATTTTTTGGGCAGATTTTTTTTATTTTGTTGCTTCTGTTTATTTATATTGGGTGAAATCATTCCCATCGTCACTCTGTTGATGCCCTTGGTGCTTGTCGCCAGCCCATAAGGATCGGGAACGCCTCTCCGGCCTTGTCACAGATCAACTCGGGTGACCGGTTCAGGGTCGACTTGTGTTGGTTCGTGACAAAATGGTATCAGAGGGAGGTTGGGTTCTTTATAGGACCTAGCTTTCAGAGCACCCTTTGTTATTTGGGTTGTCAAGGTAGATGGAGTAGGACTATCGGAGCTTGGGGTATAGGTTCTAGGGAGTTTCTGGCCAACACTTTCTGGGCCAAAACATTAGTTACCATGGGAGGTCGGGTTTTCTCGGTTTATTTGGTTCTTGTGGGTTGCTTGGTATTTGGGGAAATGAAATGATAGTCGAGCATATTGTCTTAGTGAGATCATAGGGTCTGGAAAGTCATGTGGAGCCAGGGACATGGCCTCGAAAGACTCTCTGTGACGGTGGTTTGATTGGCATTTAGCTGCCAACCATATGTCCAAGTCACCCATCAACACTAGTTTCCCTTGGTGAGTTGTTTTGGGTCCTTTTGAGATTTCGAGATTTTTGACCTGTTGAATGGTAGGTTTCTTTTGATTGGACTTAATGTTGGTTGAGATGGTTTTGGGGTGTCTTTTTTAGATTTTAAAATGAAGTTTGGTTTGACAACATTATTATTGGCTAGTCAAAAGGGGGATTTCTAAAACCAAACCTTTGAATCTTTTGAGAGTGAAATGGGTTGTTTGAAAATGGGGGTTATTTTGGGAAATGTTTTGGATGTTTTTGAAAGGTTTTGTGAAATGTGAAATTGGAAAGTGAATATGGAATTTGAAAATTTTTTTCTTTTACAATGAGGCATGGTATTAAAACTGGTTGAGGTATTTTTAAAGTGGTTTTGAAAGTGAAAATGTATCTTTTATCCGACTCTTGGTATTCCTACGAGGGATCACATATATGTATATAGACGTATGTATGTGGTGAGTGGATGGTTATTGGTATGTATGGGTGAGATCTTGAGCTAACACAAGAGTGTATATATGTGAGGCTAAAGGGAATACCAATAGGAGGTGATTGGTTCGTAAGGCCTGATATGTTTTCTGAAAATATTCTTCAAAAAAGGGGTTTTCAATGTTTTAAAATGTGTGATTGTGTGATGTTGCCATTTTTTTTGGTGTTTTCTCTCTTGGACTTTGGATTTGGTATGTTAGAGGTGTTATTGAAATTATGTTTTGAGTTTGGGTTGTTGATTTGAAAATGAGATGTGGAATTTTGATTTATGATGTGTTTTGATTTGGTTTTGTGCTTCCTATTTTTAGGTTTCATCCCCACTGAGTTCTAAGGGATTTTGAGAAGCATTTGCGGGTAGTAATTTCACCGTGTGACTTTCAGTTGATCAATTACATGCTTTAGACGTTTGGTTTGTCCATTTCAGATATGGAGCCTGGTGGTTCTCAATATCAGGAGTTCATCCAGAGGTTCCGAGAGTCGAACTCTCCTCATTTTCTTGGGCAGTCGGAACCAGGAAAAGGTGAGGAATGGCTACGAAACATTGAGGAGATATTTGTTCAGATTGAATCTCCCAAACCTCTCAAGTTGTAGCTTTCCACCTTCACATTGGAAGGTCTAAGTTGGGAATAGTGGGAATCCGTTCTTCAGGCCGAACTAGAGAAGAATTTTTCATGGGAGTTCTTTAAAGCCTTGTTCATCCAGTAATACTTTCCCAATGATGTGAAGACACTGATGGGTTTAAGGTTTTATGGTCTCAAGAAGGGAGATTCAACGGTGTTGGAGTATGCTAAGAGCTTTGCCGAGCTGGTTTCGTATCTCCCAAACCTCTTCAGGGACAAATTTTTGAAAGCCCAATTCTTCGAGAGGGGTCTCCGATCATAATTCCTCCCAGTTGTGCTTTCATTCCCTGATGATTATGAAGAAGTCGTGAGGCGGGCTGTTCAAGTCAAAGCCGATTTAGCAGTGTTTAGCCAGTTAAGAAGAGGTAAAAAAGGCCGTTGTTTTCTGCCTCACCAGATTCATCTGAAAGGAAGTACTGGTTGTGTTTTCAGTGTGGGATGCTGGGGCATAAGAAGTTTTCATGTCGCGAAGCGCCTAAGATCTGTAATACCTGTGGCCGTTTAGGTCATTTGCAAAGGTTTTTCCCGGGCAGTGCCAGGAAGTGACATGGGGCCAGATCCACTCCCTTGGAGAACCGTCCAACTCAGTTTAATGGATGTAGTGCTGTCACAATCTCAATCAGAAGCTTCTTTTGTTGTGAATGCTTTTGTTGCTGCAATTAATGTAATCCGTGGTGTTGTCTTATTTTTCATGTGAAGAATGATGCTGCATGTCCATTTGGAACTTTGTTTTAATGGGAATGTATTTTTGGTGTTTTTAATGTTTCTGATGTTGAATGGTGGTACCTGTTGTCCCATGTTTCATTTCTGTGGGCTTTTTGGCTTTCGTTAGGATTTGAGAGCTATTCCAGCTTCTAAAATCAATGTTTTTCTGGAATCCTAATATAGCGGGGAGACCACCATGGGATGAACTAGGGATAAATCCATCTTCTAGGTGCTCTGAATTTTCTTGTTTTAGTTATGCTCGACCCTGAACATAGTAGTTGGTTGGTCGGGATAATGGGTTGTCTAATGGATGCTCTTAGAGATACCGAACAGGTCTCGACTGGTTTCTTCGGTGGTTTTTGTGTTAGGGGTTGGGGTGTTCCTTGTTGGATTGTGTTTAGAAGAGAGCGAGTCTTCATCGTCACCTCTTCATCGTTGTTTGTTCAAGCTCTATTGTCTTATGTGATGTCTTACTTGGATGTGTTTCTTCTTTTTAGGGTGGTCTCGTAGTTTCTTTTCGGAATCTGTAGTTCTAGGTTCTGAATGAAAGCGAGTGTGGGTTCTTTGGTTATTGAGTTCTCAGGTTTTTCCTTGGTTGTAAATCATATTTGCTTTTGTTTTGATCAACTAAATCTCTTGGGACTTTCTGGGGGAAGAAAGTGTCATGGTGGGAAGAATTTTCACACCCGACCTGATATTCACGGTTATTTTATTTATTCTTGAGTTTCAATTAATTTTTTTGACTTTTGGGTTTTATTTTTTTAATTAAATCAATTGAACTAAAATTAAAATATAATGAATTAATTAAAATTGAAACCTAAACTAAACCCTCCCCCTTTCCACACCCTCATGGCCTTCCCCCTTTCCCCTTCCTCGCGACGCTGAACCCCCCCTCCTCCCCTCTCTCCATTCGCGTGACGACTCCCACCCCTCCCGGACTACCGACCTTGCTCCCTCCTCCCAGAAACCCCCCCCCCCTCTTCGGCCTTCTCCCTCCAAGACCTCCTCTCCTTGAGAGAATCATAAAAACCACCTTCAGTAGGTTTTTTCCTTCAATTTTTTTTTGGATGAACCCTAGGTCATGGGTGGACGGGTTTTGATGATTTCTTTCTTTTTTAGGGTGCGTAGTGGGTCTTCCTTATGCGGGTTTCGTCATCCGCCACCGAAGCCGAAGAACTTCGGTTCATTCCGGTTCATTCGCCATTATTTTAGGTTGATTTATTTTACCCTATTATTTTTTTAGTTAATTTTAATGAGTTATAAATGTTATTTGGGTAGTGCAAAGTGTGAATTGGTAGTGTTTTAATATGTTTATTGGTTGGAAATTGAGTTTTTTCAAAACAAATGACTATGTGTTGTGATATAGTTTTGTAATGTTTCTTGAAAAGTGTTTTATGCCATATTTGGAATGTGAAAATTATATTTTCAATGGAATTTGAGGTGTGTTTTGGTTTAAAATGATTTTTTATTGAAGAAGGGAGTAGTTTTGGCATCTATGCCTTGTCATGTATTTTTATGTATGAATTTTAGATTTGTTTAATTATTAAAATGGACTTTTTGGGGAATTAGTTGGGAAAGTGTGTGTACTTTAGGTGTAAAATCTTTTTTGGACACTTTAAAGGGTTTTTATAAAATTGTGTAAATGGTTTATTATATTTTCTGAGTGATGTGAAGTACGTATTTGAAGGGTTTGACATGCTCGTGTTTTGGGCTCGGGTTTTGTATCAAAAATTGGTTATGTTTTGTGTGAGTTTCTTGGTGTGGAGTTTCATGAGGATGTTTTGAGGGTTATTTGGTGGGTGTGGACCTTGTTTTAAGGGCACTTAAGATGCGTATGATTTTGGAAAGAGTTTTTGAAGGAAAATGGAATATTTGACATGTGAACTTAATTTGTATTTTTTTAATATCAATTGTAGATGGTTTTGAATGGTGATAGTCATATTTTCAAATGGTCTTTGTTTATGTGAAGTTTTACAAGGGGGCTTGGCCCAACTTTGGTTGATTGCTTCTACTTTTTCTTATATATGTTGTTTCAATTTTATTTAGAACTTTTGGTAATCTTCTATTCTCTTTTGGTTTAATTAGATTGTTCTGGGTCTTCTTGAAGGGTTGTACACACATACATAGGTACATATACCTATATATATATAAATCCTCCTTACCCATATTACCTCATGGCATGGGGAATATGTGTATTGGATTAAGGGGTGTATATATATATAGGGGAGTATTTGTACACAACTACGGGGTGGTCTTCATCAAAGGTGTCTGGTGCTGAGTTCTTCATCTTTCTCCACTCCCTTTTTGAGGTAGGTTTCCCTATGTATTTCCCTTTAAATTTAAGAATCATTTATTTCTTTCTTTTCTCACCTAGTTCTAATATTAATCACCTATATAGAACTGTTAGTAAATTTTCTGCCTTGAATTGGAGTTTATTTCTTGTAATGTGTTGCAATAAATGGTTTGATCATGTTTTCACATTAATTGCCTGATTAAATGACCCTTGGGCCTTTGAGAACATGTTTTAGATTTAAAATTCTGGTTTGGGTTTCTTAAATGGGTTTCAAAGTGTATTTTTGGTTTTCAAAGTGGTGTGCGTGTAATTATTAAGAAATGTTTTGGCATGTGAAAATCACGTGAGGCCCGGTTGGAACTTTTGTAAAACTAGTTATCTCAAGAAAACTCTCCTCAGATGTGGTCCCTTTGCTTTGATTGAGTTATATATTATGGGGGTTTGCTTTTTAGGACTTCCCTATGATCAGTGGTTGGAAGGAGAGGGACATATTCCTTGGGGTGACTCAGGGTGATACATGTTGTGGTTTATTATTATATATACTGTGATTGGATGCTCGGATGGTATCAGTAGGCCCAAACCCTTTCTAAATACACGAGACATGGGAACCTGGCATATTGAGAGAATATTCTGAGAATGATTGCTATACTGGTAGGTTATGTTACTGATCAGTGGCCCATAGTAGGTGGATACATTGGGTTTATTACTATGGGATTTTGGCCTCTACCTGCCTGAGATAGGATGGTCGAGCGTATTGGGCGTTTTGATTTCATCGTGTGTGACATGTCAACGAGGATGAGGTATCATGTATTGGTGTATTATAGATTATTCTCGATCTCCTGGGTTCACCTATGTCTACTTGGATTTTTTGTTTGCAGTAGTGATTATGATGCTTATATGTACACCTACATTGCCCTTACTATGTGATTTCTTTTGTGAATTTTTGTATATTTTTTTCCTTGTAAAGTGGTAAACTGGTTTTGATTAGGTTTCTAAAAATGTTTTCAAATGAAATTGTTTAATCCTCTTTGTACATAGCTAAAAATATAAACAACATTTTCCCTTTGAAAATGCGAATGTCTCACTAAAAGATTGATTTGGGTTTTGAGAAAAGAAAGAGGGAAATGACTTGTACTTTTCTTTTGAGTAACATTTAGAAAGCCTTACTTTTATATATTGTAGTTCAAACATGAAATTGATGATTCTTTTGTTTAAAGGAAATGAATTTCAGAATAGATTACTTAGGAACATCTACTGAGTTTTAATACTCACGCCTATACTTCATCCTTGTTTTTAGTCATAGGTGTAGGTTTCAACTTGATCTCAATCACTGTCGATGATGTTGTGTCTTGTGATCGGAGAGTGACCCACGGGGTCATGTGGATTTTAGTGGTCTTCAGGTCTGGTTAGTTTTTCTTTTCAGTTCTTTCTTAGTTGATTTGTTCAGTTTATTTATTTATTTTTTGGGAAATTTTTTTTTTCTGTTGCTTCTGTTTATTTATATTGGGAGAAATCGTTCCCATAATCACTCTATTGATGCCCTTGTCACTTGTCGCCAGCCCAGGAGGATCGGGAATGCCTCTCGGGCCTTGTCACAGATCAACTCAAGTGACCGGTTCATGGTCGGCCTGTGTTGGTTCGTGACAAAGGACATGATCCAAGCCCTCATATCTATGACTGGGAAATACCTGACCCTAACCCTAGGTTATAGGTCTTCATGACCAAAGGGATACATATTCACAAGCACCCTGAGGACCCTACCCACCAGACAGGACAAGTGTGGGACACCTCTGGTATAAGGAATGCACATCTGAATGGGAGACATGCTGGTGTACCTATTTACATGGTTTCTCAAGTTTGTATGATTTAGTGGAGGATTAAATCCCCCCCCCCCCCTCAGACAAGGAATACAAAGTAAGGTTATACCTTCCATTAGTGATTTTAGAGAGGCTTAGGCAATTATCTCATGCTGGTGAAGGCTGGGTGAGGCAAGGAGGTATCGTGTAGGGTAGACCTGGGTAGACTGGAGGGGCTTTATGCAGGTAGGCATGTGTAATCTAAAGGTTTATTGGAAATGTAAAAACTAAGAAAAAACACTTTGGTGGGGCATTTCTATAGGATCCAAGGGTCTCCTTAGGTGTTCCCATAAGGATTTATCACAAGTCCTTAGTTTGGGAAGGGACCTTCGTGCTAGTACTCATCAACTAGGGGGAAGGGTCCCTCATGTAGGTGTATTGTATTTCAGACCTCAAAAGGAATTTAATTCCACTATCCATATTAATTTACTCTTATTTTAGATTTTAGAGAGCTATGGAAAAGGTTTTTGAGGTCTTGGGTGAAGGACTAGGGTGATAGGAGCTTCGATACTTCTTCAGGATTTTCTGTTATTCAAATGAGGAGCCTCAGGTCCTTGTTTATAGGAAAATATGGGACCCTATGTAAAGAGTCTAGATTTCATAGGTCTATCACATAGGCTAATGTATAAGTCTTCCTTGTGTGGTGTCACTGGGTGATCCAGCTGTCTGAGCCTACGCCGCACCGTTGGATGCACAAGCCAACCCTGCACATCGATATTATTCTGGTGGGACCTGTGCAAATGGGATTTAGTGGGATGTGTGACCCTTGTAATTATTTTATTCTATTATTTTATTCTCATTAAGGTATTTTCATTTAATACCTTTTCATCCACGTGATGAAACAAAGTTTCAAAAAAATACCCCCCTCAGGATTGGATCTAATCGAAAGAAGAGGGTTTAGTCATGAGGTAAAGGGATGAAAAGGTCCAGTGGGTCACATAAGTCATACACAAAGTTCATTCATATAGTAATTTCATGTAGTATAGGTGTATATTAATACCACACATATTCCCCCATATATTTTTAAATGAAGCCTCTTGTCTTCAGCAGATGCTCTTCTCACTTCCGTACCACTACTCTTGTTGCGCTAATCTTCTGTGCAGTCCTTCTAATTAAGCTCTATTTAATAAATATCTATTCATATAGACCATGTATAAACCAACTTTTGAAACTCATATGTCTATAAAAGGGACCCTTGTGAGGTCACTTGGGTGAGGGACCTGTGAGAGGTAACTTGGGTTAGTACCCTGTGTGAGCCCATCCCTTTTCCAAAATTCTAAATTTCAGAAACTTTTTTCCAAAACCAAGACTTGATTTTAATGAAAATAATATTTCTTAATTGTAGGCTCAATTGACACTTGAGAGATTATAGTTTATGATGAAAAAAGTTGGAAACCAAATTAGGAATATTATAGACACCGTTAGGCCATACTGTTATGATGTATACGATACTAATCTACCAGACTTATCAAAGAATCTGAAGAAGTATCATTATGAGAACCCCAAGAGAAAAAATATACTACTCTATGGAAATGTTCATATAAAGTAGGTTTTCATGTTGGATCTGAATAATTACACTCCTCTTTCCTGGTTTCAAGAATATAGGAACTTTAATACTGCTAACATGTTAAGCATAGGAACATACATTAATATATGAACATCATCCATGGCATGTGTCATGTATCACAACAAGTGTGGTCTGAATTTAATGTTACATATGCTTTAATTGAAGCCACAATTTTACTCATCCATCTCCTATGATTCCAAGATGGAATGGTCAAAGGGCTGGAAGGAATATTGGGATCTCTCCCTAGGAGGGGGTGTCAAAACTGATTGGATGTGGGTATATTGGGTGGGCCATACCTATGATGACTTTACATTCGAGTTGAAAGTGGTGGGAATTTATGAAGCTATCTAGGTGTCCCAGACATACATATATAATAATTATAAATTCATTCCTGAATATATAAGCCCTTGGATCTCACAAACTAAATCTTTCCATCTGATGTAGGGAGAAGTCAACATTATCATGTGGGATGTTTACAAGATCTCTGGAGCTCCGATCCTCAGAGAGATGTTTGAAAAATTAATATCACTAAAATTGAAATAGGATGATACTGAAAGGATGCTATTTTTGGCTCATGAGATATTAAAGAAAGACCATGACATCAAGGATGAAGACCCCTGCCTGAGGGGGGATATCCATCCTGAGGTATGGGTGCATGCTTTTTTGGAGCCAGTGGGGAATGACCCTAATTGAAAAAATCCTATGTGGTGTTTTTTGATTGAGAAGTGGGGAATTCCTAGTAAATTTTAGCCTACATTGGAACATGGTTAGTACAACCAATGGGGGTACAAATCCAGATCCAAAGTACCCAAAAAGACATGCCTTAAAGGATTCTTATCCATGTGTCTAAGTACCTACATGATTTTTTTCATTGACTCCAATGGTGTTGTGAGGGTAAGGACATTTTTTATTGCAGCTAAGCTAGAATAGGTGAGGGACATAGTGTTAAAAACCCCTATCTTAGTGAAAATTTACTAATTCCCATTGAATATTCACATAGGTAAGGCCCCTTTTATAATTTTAGGTACATTACAGGAATTTTAAGGATGTTTCACATCCCAATTTATCTCATATTCCATGATAAGTAGAGTTAAAGTTCCTAGGGTCTTGTTTCAACTATTTTCTCAGTCCGTTTCTGGTGTTCATCTCCTGTACTTGAAGCCCAATGAGACCTTGAAGAGGATAAACCTATTCAAAGAGTTTAATTTATTTCTATATGGAGATCCACCTACTATAAAATTCACTGATGATGGCAAAGATCTTGATGAACTGAGATCATACATGATTTCCTTCAGAGATTGCATGTTATCCACCCAAATTGATGGTGAGGTTGTATGTGAGGCTTACACTCCATATATATTTTCACTCTAGTTCAAGTACATACTAAAAATAAATATATCTCCTCTAGTGTGTATTCAATTAGAGAGGCACCCAATGGTTTCCTAACAGCTATGGATGCTCATAACTATGGAGATGACTCAAGTGGTGATTAAACTGCCTCTATTGAACTCATCCATAGGTTTGGTGTCCTGGTATGTTGAGGTTTAGATTTCATTATATCCCTAAAGGGTGTTGACAATAAGGGTTCCTTGAGTCAGGGATGTAATGACTAATAGGTATGGTAATCAAGGTAGAAAGGCTTCACCTTCTCTAGAAGGTACTCTGTCCATCTAAAAGGTGCTGATGATGAGAGCCCAAGATCACACAAATGACCACATGCATGGTTTAGTCTACCAGTCAGGATCAATAGGGCTACACTAGATAAGGTCGAGCCTAGGTTTTCTATCCTTTAGCATAAAGAGGAGACCCAGACTTCATTTTCCCATCCTTTGGTCATGATGAAGAGGGTTGGGAATCCCATGAAACCAAAGAATGTCAATTCAGATTCATAGAAGGATAGAAAGGTCTTAGAATATGTGAAACTAGAGGTAGTTTAATTTTGACAGAACATGCCTTTTGGTGATGAGGACGTGTGGTTACTCCTTTTCATCGGGCTAAAGATTCCATAAATTGGAGATGTTCAAACCCCAACCAATATTCACTTTGAGGAAGAACCTACCAAGTTGGGAATATATATCTAAGATCTAGATATCCTTATTTAAACAATCGATAACTGAATTCTTACCTCAAGGTGGGTGGAGGATATGTTGAAATGGGGGGTCATTGAAGAGATTTACCCCCATATTCTGAGGAATGGGATGACTATTTCGATCTCATGGATGTAAGTTCACCTTTTCTTGTTTCCTCCTCTATCCTTTATTTTATTTTGAAAAAAGTTTCATTAGAGAGGTAAAGGTTTCCCTGATTAGCAATGGAAAAAGCAGAAATCATCCAAGATTCCATCATCAAAGTATGGCTTGACTGGAACCCCACTCAGAACTAATGACTCAACTCTTGAAATGGGAGAGCTATCCTTGGGCTAATGGATGATGGAGAATGAGATAGTGAGAAAATATTTTTTTCGGTCTCTGATATGTTTCTATGAGGAGTAGAGTATCTATCTCCCCCATGGAAAAATAATGAACAACTAAGAATAAAGTCCTTGGATAAGAACCTCACTAGTGATGGTAAGTTCTCACGGTATCAATTATTTCTTCTATACCCAGAACCAATGTTTAATCATATTTATGGTTGTATAATCTTTTTATCTCTCATATATCAAGGGGCTTGGAGATGAGCCTCTGAGAATTGAAGAGGATGCTCTGAGAAAGATGTAGATTTCCACTGTTCCTTTGGTAGGAGAATTGTCAAGGGTTGAGACCACATTATATAATCCTAATTTTTTAGATTGAGGAGTATTATAGAAATGTCAATTTTATATCATAAGGTTGTATATGATGACTACTGAATTTTATTCCTTATGATATTTCAGATTTGTCTCATACACCAAAGCACCTTGCAGATATCTCTCAAGAAGTTGTTTGGGGTCCTAGGTCATTAAAGGAGTGTGCTATGCTGGGCCCCAAGTCTAATGTTTTAGGAATCCCCATGGGTGATACTACCATGGGGATTGGGGAATTAATACTTTCCATAAGAAATAGTGATATTATATTTGAAGACATACTTGAAAATATAAATATTTCCAACTCTTTAGAAGAGTTTGAAGAATTTAATTAGGAATTTTATTGATTTGAGTCTTTATTTTCATGTATCCAAATTTTATGCCTGATGTTTTAATCATGAATACTTGAATTGTGCAACTTTATACCTAGAAAACATTTCAATTGTGATACATCAACAATCCATCAAAGTCCATCCCGATTCCACTATTGAGGGAGAAAAAAATCAAGGGGATCCCAAAGCAGGGGTTCTTCTTGAGCCTCCCTTAAAGAGATCTGGATAGACCCAATATAATGTACCTCATCAAGAGATTTGGTTCAAACTGATGAGGTTATGAATGTCAGGGAGGAGTCCACACAAGCCTCTGATCCATCGGTGGGTGAGTAAAAACAACTGCTTTAATCATACCCCAATTCTTCAATATATTATCCTTTTGAGTCTAATGATGAATCTTATCAATTATCAAATGTCATAAACTTTAGAGGCCAGGTATGATGGAGCATCTTCCATTCCAATTCAGTCAATATCAAAAAGTGAAGCCAATACTATCCTAGAGGGAGTGGGGTAGGGTGCCTCATTGATTGTAAAAATTATATAATACATATCTCCATATGAAAGTTGTTTTGAGTCAAACTAGGAGAAAAAAATTCCCTTCATACCACACAACATCCCATCTGGAGGGACATCTGAAATATAATCTCTAAGACTCACCTTGTGGACCTACCCTCATAGATCTATTTACTTCTATTACTTTTTTTCATGCTGGGGTATGGAGGATTTGATTACCATATAATTCATACTTGTGTAAAGGAGATAATTCACCGATGTGAGAAAAAACACAAGCTACAACAACACCTTATCAAATAAATCATACTCATCAACACTAATGATCTACAAGACACATTATCCTAGGTGGGGGACAACTATGCCAAGAAATTGACGGAATGTAGGAAAAATATAAATGAGAAGGCCATTCAAATATCACACCTTCATAAATAAATTGATGCTTCCCAAGGGGATATCATACATCTGGATCACTTACTAGAGGAAGATTAAACTAAGGGGTTAACTGTCATTTTGAATGTGGTGAAAAAACTCTGTCGAGATAAGGAGATCGAGGCTGTTCACCTTACTGAGCTTTGAAAAGCTACTGATGGAGCTCAGGAGGCCATCTAACAAATGAAGGGTTATTTTGATGGTCTTTTGTAAAGTATGAAAGAGAGAATCTGTAACACCCCAACCATACATGGTACGATTCTCTTGGATTAATAAAATATCTTGCGTTGTACACAGTTCTGAATTCTAGCACACCATAACCAATCAAACTAGTCGTTTAAAAAGAAGTTATGAATAATAATAACTAAATTTTGAAATTTTATAAATTTTATTATTCAAAATGGACTTCATTTTTGGATTTTGAATATCAAAATTAGGTTAGGGTGATTTTTTGGTATTTTTCTGAAAGCTTTCAATTTTTGATGAATAGTGAAAACACTACGTTTAAACCCGGTTTTTTATTTTAATAATTATTTCTAATTTAAATTTATTTTAAAATCAAAATAGATACTTAATACCTATATTAGTTCAATGTAATTCATTGGAGTCATTTTATAATAATATTAGATATATAAAATTTTATTAAACCTTTTAACGTCTTTTACCCACCTTTTGGGCACATTTGCAAATTTACATAAAACATAATTTTACCACTTCTATGAATTTAATTTCAAAAATCTGATAGACAAAGTTGTAATCAGTAAAAAAAATGTTGTTCAATAGGATGAAAATAATTTTGGCGAATAGTAACTTTTGAATTTTATTTACCACGGTTAAAAGTAAATAGGGTAATTAAAGGTAAAAATAATATTATAATAATATAAAATTACCCCAACATATGACCTAATTCTATTGGATAAGTGTATTTATACCAAAATCAAACTTAGTACAAAAATAATATCCTTTTTAATCAATTTGGGTTAGATTAAGACATTTATTATATTTTATTTAAAGAAGAGTTAAAAGTGTTAAATTCAAATTTTAATAACTAAACCATTTTTTAATATAGGGTTATACATAAGATAAATTAGACTATAAATATTCATTAGAAATATAAAACTATTTCCTACATCATTTTATTTTATTTATAATTTTTAGACATTAAATAATTAAATTTATTTATGACACAATGATGATGCAATAATTACCTTATTAATGAAAGATTAAAATAATTGATATTACAAATATTAAAATAAATGTAAATTGAAACTTTTTATGCCATCAAAGAATTTTCTAGCTGAATATGATATGTTATGTTTGATTAAATGTATTTTTTCTAAGGAATAAAGTTTTTATGACTTCCACAAAAAACCAAATACTAAACAGTGTCAAAATTGACATAAATGAGTTTTTAAAACAAATACTATTTTATTAAATTATATAATAGTCCTAAAAATATAATATTTGGCTAAAAAACTTAGATAATTATACATATGTAATTAATGAGACACTTGAGGTTCTCTTGGAATTTTATGGTAACTATATTAACCATGTAGTATAAAAATACAAGAATACATCGTAAAAGTTAAACTATTTAACTAAGGGTTAAGTCTAAAAGATAAGGTTAATATGGAGAATTAAACATATATAAAACCTATTGGTTGAGAGGCTTTCTACCCATCCCCATCTTATCTTCGAAATAAATCCATTTGTATCTATTATAAACTGAAAATAATTTTATAATAAAACAATATTTCAAGATTTTCTTAAAGTACCCCTCACCTCTCTTATAAAAGGGTACTTCCCCTTCTCATAAGTTCACACCTACAAAGCCATTTGCCTCATCCAAACCCTGATCAAATCACCTACCAACTACCCTCACTTCAACCTAGAGTCCTTAATTTGATAATAAATCCAACCAAATGAGATCTTTTGTTCAAATCAAAATGAAGCACCCGAAGAAGAGGTAATTATTTTATCACCTCTTTCAAAGTTCTTTTCTTCTTCAACTTAATCTTTTTATGTTGTTTCTATACTAAAATAATAACTAAAATACCTTATACATACTGAAATGTTATTATAAATATGGTAAAACCATATTCATTATTTTATCCATCCTATAAATGACAAAGTCACCATACATGCGTATGTATGACTTACCGTCCCCACGATGTGGTGTAGTTTGTTATTCAACACTTCATTATTTGGATGGGTATAATAATGAGTATAATTGATGTAAATAATAAATATAACATGTTGATTTTTATGTTTATATAATATACCATCCAATTACATTCTATTTCACCATCAATAGAATGATATTGTCGCTCATGCGTACGTACGGCTTACCGTCTCCACGACTTGATGAGATTTCATTCCCCATCATAACCATTCAAGAATAATTTTTATTTTATTATTATAAAATAATTTTTAAGAACTTAATATTATTATGTATATGAATCAAATATATCCTATCCCTAACAAACATGACTTATGTAATAAAACATATAAAGGAAAACGAGTCAGTTAATACCCGAAACAATGATACTACTTAAATATTATTAACAAAGAAATATTAGAGGATCATATATGATATCATATTTATGTATGTGGTTCTTTTATAATTTAATAAAAATTATTTAACCATTATAAATTAGGTTAACGTACCCTCAACTAAGTAAAATTATAAGGTAAGGGTTAATTTTACAATCTCTTTATTATTCGAGATTGTTTATACATAATTATCTACTGGGACTTCTTTATCATCCACATCCGTGTTTCTTAAAAACGTATTTCAAATTTTTTTACTATTTTATAGACTATAGGTTAAAGTAATTTATACCCTTGTTTTACTTTTTACAAAATGTTTTGAAAGGAATATTTTTTTCATTTTCCAAACAAGGTACTTTATGACATTTTTGAAAAATTAAGGAAATAATATTTTTTTAAATTATACTACAGGTGCGACTATTTTCCACTGTTAAAAAAACATCAAAGCTTATAATAATATTTTCAAAATAAATGGTTTCTTTTATAATTATGTGACTTTTAAATTATTTCAAAGTAGAAAGAGATATTTATCTCAAATAGTTTTTGGATTGATTTCATCTATGTCAACATATATTGTTTGATTTTATGTTTAATTGAAGTTGATTTATTATGATACAATACTCCATATTGTATTGATAGTTTTATGATATGTTTGACTATGGATGTGCTATTTTTATGTCATTCATGGTTTATGGTTAAAGTATTAACATTTTGTATGCTATTTTAATACGAATGTTTATTTTATGTTTCACCCTTTTCATATGAGGAATGCATTGGATGTAGTAAGTGATGGGCAGGGCTTGCTATAGCCCCTCGATACATCGGTAGGACTAATGAGACAAACTAGTGTCTTGGAAAAAGGCCTTGAAAATATTTTTATTTCTAGTCTTGACACGAGGCTTTGATTATATGGTTATGATGTCCGACATTATGCATTCCATCATTATGATATTAGATATTGATATTACATCTGATTATTTGACTAGTATAATATCCATAAGAATAATTAAATGGAATTATTTTATTTATCATTTCAATATTATTCTGAAGTTTATGTTTAAAAGGCTTGTTTTTTAGTCTTATACATTTCCACACATGTTTATTCTTATTTATGATAGTTTCTACTATATTGTTATCTTTACCAAGCATCTGAGCTCACCCCTTTCTTATGTTTTATTTTTTCCCAGTATGTGAAGAAGTATATTATGATTGAACTGAAGGGATAGTCTAAGGGATATAAGTGCGTTAAAAAGAGACATAATTTTGATTTTTCATTTCATAATGTAATATAAAACTTATGTATGTATCTAGTACTTACAAGGCTACTAAACTGATCGTTCTTTCAGGACTTGATCTCTTGTGATCATGCCAATGTTATGTAATAATGCACCAACTCTGGGTAACTGGGGTCGGGGCATTACAGTTAGTATTAGAGTATGTTTAGTACAAACCTTGGAAACTAGATTTAGAATAACTGTGATTGGAGAACATTACCCTAATATAGACTTTGAAGATTAGTATAGAAGAACATCCAAATTTTTTGGTAATATAGATATTATGTGGTTTTTTTAAGAAATGCATCCCCGTATGGATACTAAAAGTGGACATGGTTCTGGAAAAGATTTACCTATGAGTGAAAACTCTGACAAGGAGTTTTGGGCTTGACCCAGGGTATCCTAGTACCGGACAACGGGCCTTACTACGCACCTGGTTTGACACTCCTGGGGGATATGCTTAGGATAATTCACATTTTATTTGTAAATTATTATGAAGTATTTATGAGTAAATACTTCCCCAAATAAAACATTTTTATGATTATGGATTATATGCATAAACTGTTCAATCTATGTTAAGTATTTTATAAGTTTGGAATTATGCATTGCGATTCATAAACTAATATAGTGTATTCCATTATTTAGAAATGGTGCCTAGTAGAAGGAATGGAAACCATATCAATGAACATAATCCATGTAGGTATTTCCATCTTATTCAAGATAATTATAGTGGATCTGGTGATGTTACTAGTGCTTAACATCTTATAACCATACTAGGAAAACTCACTTAGGTTATGAATAATAACCTTACCCGTATGGAGCACCCTGATCCACAATGCAGAGGATCAATGTTATACCTCTTCATGAGTAAAAAACCACCAACATTCAACGGGAAAACAAATCCATTGTAGCTAAGAAATGAATAAGTTTCTTAGAGAAAATATTTCATGCTTTGGGGAGTAGTGAAAGGGAAAAATTTGTCATGGCAGTTTATCGCCTCTCAGGAGATGCAGATCAATGGTGGTTATTAATTAAAAACACAAAGGAGTATGAAGAAGTATCAAATATAGAATGGATGGAGTTTAAGGAGCTTTTATTAGAAAAATACTTTCCTCGTTAACATCGAGAAGATATGGAAAGTCAATTTATGAGTGTGAGGAAAAAGGAGGATGAGAATGTCGCAAAGTATGAGGCAAACTTTACAAGGTTAGAAAGGCATGCTACAGATTATATACATAAACTAAGAATAAATATTGATCGATTATTTTATGGGTTAAAACCATTTCTCCATCAAGCATTAGTCTCACAATCCTTCTCATCAAACGAAGATATAGTCTCATGTGCTATCAAGATAGAAAAGAATTTCTCCAAGTCTTATGACTTTAATGTGAAGTAGGAAAATAAGAGATCTAATGAACACTCTAGAAAAGGAAATAATGGGATGAAGGGAAAAGTTGAATTTTTATCCTGTAGTAATTGTGGTAAGAAACACCCTGGTACATGCCTAAAGGTGTTGAGTGTTTTTTATAAGTGTGAAGAAAAAGTCCACCAAGCTCTTGATTGCAAGGGGAAGAAAGAGGTTGTCAATGTTCAATGCTACAATTGTAAAGAAATTGGGCATTATACAAATGAATGTCCTAAGCATCAAGGAAACTTACCTCCAAAAAGGCCAAGGGAGAAAGGCCAAGCTTATGCGATCATAACTGCTGAGGTTGAAGTTCCAAATGACATGGTGGAAGGTACTTTAATCATTTCCCCAAAATTATCCAATGCTTTATTTGATTCTAGATCATCACATTCTTTCATATCTTCCTAGTTTTCAAAAAAAAATAGATATTTTCAATTTGACTTAATAAAGGAGTTTTAAATCAAAACTCCTAAGGAAAGTATCATAACAACAAAGTTTTGTTAATCAGTTACAATTATGGCATATAAATGTTCTTTATCTGCTGATATTATTGTCATACTCATGATTGAATTTGATATAATCCTTGGCATGGATTGACTTTTGGACCATGATGGGAAAATTTATTTTAAAAAGAAGGTTACAATTTTTGATTATGATAAGGAATCCCTTATCTTTAGAGCAGAAACATCACCATTTGATTCTCATCTAGATCCACCCACTGTATCTCTACTAAATTAAATTATTATTTCGGAGGGGAGTGAAATAACTATGGGTGAGGAAAGGAATGGTCAAATAGAGGATGTACCTATTGTTCAAGAATACGTTGATGTGTTTCCATAGGATTTACCTGGACATCTTCTAGAATGGGAAATTGAGTTTTCCATTGACTTAATTCATTGTTCAAGGCCCATATCGAAGACCCCTTATAGAATGGACACTGTGGAATTAGTGAAACTAAATAAATAACTAAATTAATTGAGTAATAAAGGATTTATTCACCCTATTATTTCTCCACGGGGAGCCTATTTTATTTTTATTAAGAAGAAAGATGGATATATGAGGTTATACACTGACTACAAGGAGATCAATGCTATAACAATATAGAACTAGTATCCCCTACTTTGTATTGAGGATTTATTTGATCAAATTCATGGAGATCAATATTTTTAAAAGATTGAAATTCGATCTGGATATTATCAGTTGTGCGTAAGTAAGGAAGAAATTCCAAAGACAATATTTCAAACCAAGTATGTGCATTACGAGTTTACAATAATGCCTTTTGGACTGACTAATGCACCCTCTATTTTCATGGATCTAATGAATAGTGTTTTCAAGGAATATATTGATGAATTTGTAGTGGTATTTTTTGATTATATCTTGGTATACTCTAAAATATATGAATATCATGAAAATCACTTTCACACTATTCTAAAAACTCTTAGAAGAAATGAGTTATATGGGAAGTTTAGAAAGTGTGAATTCTGGCTTTAGGAGATTTATTTTCTTGGCCATATTATCTCTAAGGATGGAATCTCTGTTGATCCTTCAAAGAAAAGGGAAATCCAAAAATTCCAGCACTAATGAGCATAACTCAGGTATAAAATTTTGTTGGTTTAAGAGGTTACTATCAGAGTTTCGTCCAGAATTTTTCCCGATTGGCTAACCCATTAACCAAGCTCACACATAAAGGGGTTATTTTTTTGGAAAAAAGAACGTGAAGAATGTTTTGAAGAATTTAAGAGAAGATTAGTCAATGATCTTATATTGAATCTACCATCAGGGAATGATGGGTTTGTTATCTATAGTGATGCTTCAAAGAAAGTAATTGGTTGTGTCCTTATATAGAATGATAGAGTTATTGCCAATGCATCATGATTGTTAAAAATTCATAAACAAAACTATCCCACTCATGATATTGAGTTAGAATCTGTAATCTTTGATCTAAAGATATGGAGACAATATCTATTTGCTGAAAAATGTGAGATATATAATGATCAATGGAGTTTGAAGTATATTTTCTCACAGAAAGAACTCAACATGAGGCAAAGGCGATGTCTTGAACTACTCAAGGATTATGATTGCAAATACACTACCACCTAGGGAAGGAAAATAAGGTGGAAGATGCTTTAAAAAGAAAGGATCATGGAGTTATGAACAAGATGAGAGTTGAAAAGGATACTGTGTTCATGGATCTATTAAATATGGATATGGGAATAATCATAGTTAGTGAAACATCAATACTTTTTCAAATGGTTGCCAAACCATCTTTACTAGAAATGATAAAAATTTCTCAAACTAATGATGAAGAGTTTCGAAAGAAAACTAAATCTATGAATGATGGAAGATTGGTTGACTTCATATATAAAGATGGAATTTTGAAATTTGGGAAGAGGATTTGTGTTCCCGATATACCTGATCTAAAAAGAGAATTATTGGATTATACTCATAGCTCCAATTTCTCTATACACCCTAGTAGCACTAAGATGTATAGAGATTTGAAAGAAAATTTGTGGTTAGACAACATGAAGAGGGAGATTTCTAATTATGTTTCAAGATATATGGTTTGTGAATAGGTTAAGGCTAGAAGAAAACATCCTAGAGGAGTCATGCAACCTCTTCCCATACCTGAGTGGAAATGGGATGATATTACGATGGACTTTGTCTGGGGGATACCAAAGACTCCTAGAAGGAATGATGCAGTATGGGTCATTGTTGATCTTCTTACCAAGTTAACACATTTTCTTTCTATAAGAGAAGATTTACCACTTGAACGTTTATAAAGACTATATATTAATGAAGTTATAAGACTTCATGGTGTACCCCTATCAATTGTTTCTAATCATGATCCCCATTTTACATCAAGATTCTAGAAAAGTATTTAGAAATCTCTAGATATTGAACTTCATTTGAGCACTGATAGAAAATTAGAATGGACTATTCAAACCTTATAAGACATGTTGAGATCTTACTCACTTGACTTTCAAGGTATGTGGGATCAGTATTTACCTTTGACAGAATTTTCCTATAACAATAGCTTCCATTCAAGTATTCAAATGGATGCATATAAAACATTATATGGAAATAGTTGTTCCAAACCAAATTCCTGGGATGATTTTTATGAAATAAAACTCGTAGGCTAAGTAATTGTTTAGGAAACAATGGAAAAGGTGAATATTACCCAAACTCATATCAAAGTGTCTCAAAGTAGGAAAAAGAGATATGCCAATAACTGAAGTAAGGATTTGGAATTTCAAGTGGGTGATCATGTTTTCTTGAAGGTATCTCCATGGAAGGGTCTTATATGATTTGGTAAGAAGGGTAAATTATGTCCCAGGTATATCGGACCTTTAAAAATTCTAGAACGAATTGAAGTTATAGCTTACCGTTTGGAAATTCCACCAAGTCTCTCCAAGTGTTCCACATATCACTAGGGAGAAAATACATGCCAGACCCAACACATGTACTCACCTATGAAGAAATAGAACTGGAACCCGATCTGTCTTATTGTGAAGATCCTATCAAAATCCTTGATACCAGAGAACAAGTGTTGAGAAACCAGATGAATCGTCTGGTAAATGTTCTTTCGAAAAACCATAAAATGGAAGAGGCAATGTGGGAACATGATGAAATTATGATGAAGAACCACCCAAATATTTTTTATGCAATAATATTATAGAAAATTCAAGGAAAAAATTATTTTAAGGAGGGAATAATGAAACACACCAAGCTTTTACGATACACTTATCTTTGATTAAAACAATAGCTTGCGCTGTACACAGCTCCAAGTTCTAGCACACCACAACCAATCAAATTAGCCATTTAAAAAGTAGTTATGAATACTAATACCCACTTTTTGAAATTTTATAAAATTTATATTTCAAAATGGACTTCATTTTTGGATTCGGAATATCAAAATTAGGTTAGGGTAAATTTTTGGTATTTTTCTAAAAACTTTCAATTTTTGATGAATAGTGAAAAATACTGTGTTATTGTTTAAAACTGACTTTTTATTTAAATAATTATTTTTAATTTAAATTTATTTTTGTTGTAATCACCTATTTTGAAAATCCCAAATCATGTTCATTTATGTTATAATCATTTTTCTACTATAGAATAATAATATTTCATTAATGTGATAATCATGCTCCAGTGATACCTATGTATATTTAATCTCACTATTTTATTGTTTAATATTACAGTACAAATTTTATCTAAGTAAAGGTTACCAATGAGTTATAGATGAAAAGGTTACCGATGCAAAGGTCACCAATGTAAAGGTCACCGGTGCAAAGGTTACCGATACAGAGGTCACCAATGTAAAGGTCATCGATGAAAGGTTACCACTGAAAGCTATTATTGAGAAGGTCACCGATGAAGGTCGCTGATGAAGGTCACTGATGCAAGGTTATCGTTGGAATATACCATTGAGAAGGCCACTGATGAAGGTCACCGATGAAAGGCTAATGCAGAAGGCTACTGATGAAGGCTACCGATGCACACTACTGTTGAAGCCTACCGTTGTGAAGGATAATATTACCAGTCTACTGATGATTACCCTTCCATACCTTTTCAAATTCTTAATATTATTATAATGGTCATATTTGGTAAATTTAATGCATCATAAATTAATTAATGCTGATTGTAGACATATCAAAAAACCGTATCTGGGGATAGTACGAGGTACGAGGAGCACACGTGGTTTAGTTATTCATATTGTCAGACCTCAAATATAAAAGAGAAGACCGAGGAAGAAAAGATGTGTGTGAAAAAAGGCATGTGAGAGTGCAGAGGAATGAATGAGAAAGATCTTACTCATTAGATCGAAGAGAACAAAGAAGAACCACTCGACACTTACACTGTGAACCCAAGAATCTCAAGAAGATCATTTAGGGAGAAAATTTTCAAGGCTACCTTCTATGCTTCATCAAATTTATGTCAAACAAGAAGTAGAAAAATCACCTCCTGAAAGCTAGAACCTAGAGTTACGACACTCTATTTTGAGGACAACTTCTAGAGACACACTCAAACCGAAAATTCTTTATCCCAAAGAGTTAAGAGCTGAACTACAAACACATATATCTTTCTAAACTCAATCACATAATATTATCTCTTCGGTGTTCTTTTATTTTATATTTTTGAGAAGTTTGTGTTTATCTATTACACACAATATCTCCTATTCTTGAACTAGAGGATACTGAACATACTCACATCAAACTTCACTTACATTTTATTTCCCACGTATAACTGTGTAAGAGACCATGTGTGGTCTGTATTGTTTTTTTTTCAATAAAGAATTGTGGTAGAGGGTGTGAACCCTGGACAATTTGTGAAAACTATTGTAACGCCCTATATAAACTTTATATCAATTTTATCATTTATTTAAACTTCTTAGTGGCAGGTGATCACTAAGTGGAGGGGATTAAGTCTTGTCTTGAGACTAAAACTCTTGTTTAACTCCACCATGAACTATATTTTTGTTATACTCTGTTTTGTCTATTTTCCACTGCTTATAATTGATAAAACAAAAAACTGTTTTGCATTGAATTTGATAGTTAGTTTTGGTTAGTGTGTGTATGTTTTTAATTCAGTAAACTTGTTTCAAAAGTTGAAGAAGTGTTTTACACTAATTCAACTGAGGAATAATCACCCTTTGAGAAAGATATTGGCTAACTAAACATTTATATCTATACTTCCTTAATTAACTGGGCTATTTCAAAATTGGGGGGTCTTTATTATAAAGTTTTTAACAGAAATTTTAAGTAGGAACTCAATTCACCCCCTCTTGAGATTCCACTCCGACCAACATTTGGTATCAGAGGATATTTATTTATTGCTACTATCTAAATTATTGTGCAAGTTGTCAAATTCTTTTCAACGGTGATTTTAGTTGTATCTTAAAGATCTTAAAATTTATGTCATATCTAATTTTTTCAGTTCTTTAAAATTCTAAATAACTATGGATAATAGAGTTGAGGGTGTTATTACTAATATGACACATTTCTCTAATGGCAATTACTTTTCTTAGTGAAAATTAAAAATGAAAATGTATCTAGAGATAATGGGTCCTAAAATCTGGGACACAATTGAAGAATAACATGCATTGCCTCATACTACTAGAGACACATGGTCTCCGTTGACTAAAGATACATATAAAAATAACTGTAAAGAAATGAATGAATTTTACTATTCTCTAGGTGATGAAGTATTTAATAGAATATCTGCTTGTAAAATGGCTTATGAAATTTGGGATACTTTGTCTGTTTCTCATGAGGTAACAACCAATGTTAAAGAAATTCGATTAAACACTTATACTATTAAATATTATAATTTTAAAATGAATCCTGATGAAGTTATATATGAAATGTGTCTCGGGTTCAATGAAATAGTGAATACCATGAGTCTTCTTGGGAAACCAGTGGACAACAAGGATCAGATTATGAGATTGCTTCAATGCCTACCTAACATATGGAGAGGAACTTCTATTTATATCTAATAATCCTTTCACATAGGCAAGCTACCAAATAAGGAACTAATTATAAAACTTATGATGTATGAATAGGATCTTAAGGTAAATCAATAAGGAGATGAAAAACTAAGAAAGAAATATGTAGAATTCAAGACTAATACCTTAAAGAGAAAAAAATAAAGAAAAAGTTCAAGATTGTGTAGAAACTTCCACTAGTGAAGACTCAACTTCTGACAGTGATGATGAGATGGCTCATCTTACTAATAGATTCAAAAATTTCTACTGTAAGAAGAAGTTCTTTAGAAATTAAAACTATAAAGTAAGGTATGATAATAAAAGATAGTGTAAAAAGGACATAAAATGGAATGAAAACACAAATGAGATAGTCTTCTATGAGTGTAAACGAAAAGGCCATGTGAAGGATGATTTCCCCACACTGAAATTTAAGAAGAAATACAAAGATAAGGGCAAGGGATAAAAAAGGATATGAAATATACTTGGAGTGCTTCAGAAGATAGCTCCAGTGGATATGAATCTTATGATATTGAAAAGAAAAAAACATGAAAACCTATGTTTCATGACAGAAACGTATGAGGAAAATTGTCTAAAGAGCTCCTATAAAACTCTATAGTACTTGGACAGTGGATGTTCAAGACATATGACAGGAGACTATTCATGATTCAAGAGCCAAATTAAAGTTGATGGTGGACATGTCACATTCAGTGATAATGCTATAGGGAAGATCATCGGCTTAAGAAAAATTGGTAACCTTAATATTGTATTAATTTCAGAAGTACTTTTTTTTGATGGGTTAAAATACAATTTACTTAGTATCTCTCAGTTGTGTGATAATGGTTTTAATGTTAAGTTTGAAAATGATACATTCAATATTTTTAATTCTAAAAATGATTTAATATTCTCCTCTCTTAGAAATTAAAATGTATATGCTGTTGATTTAAATTCTTTATTTAAGAAAAATGTTTCTTGTTTAAATGCTTTTCATAAGGAATCCTAGTTATGGAACAGAATATTAAGACACTGAAATGTGCACTCACTTAGGAAACTAACTGGGAAAGGTTTAGTTAGAGACTTTCCTAAACTGTAATTCCCACATAACAAAGTTTTTAATCCTAGTAAAAATGAAAAACAACACAAAGTTTCTTTCAAACCAAAGAAATAAGTTTCTACTTCTCAACCGCTTGAGTTGGTTCACATGGATTTTTTTGGACCATCTAGAGTTTCAAGTTTAAATGGGAAGCACTATGTTTATGTTCTTATAGATGATTTTTCTTGATATACTTGGGTATACTTTCTAGCTCAAAAAATTGAAGAATGTTCTTACTTTATTAAATATTCCATGTCTGTAGAAAATCTTAGTTTACTTAGAATTAAGACCTTGAGAAGTGATCATTGTCATGAGTTTGAAAATCAGGAATTTGAATATTTTTTCTCAAAACATGTCTATATTCATAATTTCTCTACTCCTAGAACACCTCAACAAAATGGAGTTGTAGAAATAATAAATATGACACTTCAAGAGATTTCCCAAAATATGCTAAATGAGTATAATCAACCTATCTATTTTTGGGATGAAGCTGTTAATATAGATTGTTACATTATGAATAGAGTCTTAATTAGATATATTATTAAGAAGACCCCTTATGAGATCTAGAATAATAGGAAGCCTAAGGTTAATTATTTTAGAGTTTTTGGTTAGAAAGTCTTTATCCTTAACACTAAGGATAATCTTGACAAATTTTCTTCTAAGAGTGATGAAGGAATTTTCCTAGGTTACTCAATCTCTAGTAAAACTTATAGAGTATTCAATAAGAGAACAAAATTTGTGGAATAATTAGTTCATGTTAAATTTGGTGAGATGGATCCACATGAACACAAAACCTCCGTTGAACATCTTGAGGAAGATATGTCAATTATGGACCTTAATAATAAAGACAATTAACCCTTAGTGAAAAAGCTAGTTCTGGAAATTTTCTAGAATATGTGCATGGTGAATCTGAACCTATAGACAACCATGAGAAGTCTATTTCAACTCTTTATAGAGGTATTAGAACTCCCAAGAATCATCCTTTAGATGTTGTAGTAGGTGATATAAATTGAGGAACACAAACTAGAGATCTCTAAGAAACCAAGTTGAACATCAAACTTTTATTTCACAGCTTGAACCCAAAAATATTAATGATTCTATCAATGATGAATTTTGGGTGATAGCTATGCAAGAAGAATTAAATCAATTTGAAAGAAACAAAGTTTGAGAATTAGTCAAAAGACCTAAAGAAACCTTGACCATAGGCCCTAACTGGGTGTTTCGAAATAAAGTTGATGAATCTGGAAACATAGTTAGAAACAAATATAAACTTGTTACACAAGGATATAGTCAAGAAGAAGGAATAGACTATGAGGAAACCTTCACACCTGTAGCTAGACTAGAATCCATTAGGATACTACTTGCCTATGCTGCTTATCTAAATTTCAAACTTTATCAAATGGATGTCAAAAGTTCATCTTTAAATGGGTATATAGTTGAGGATTTATTTGTTAAACAACCCCTAGTTTTAAAAATACACATTTTTCAAATCATTTTTTTAAACTTTATAAATATCTATATGGTCTAAAACAAGCTCCAAGAGCTTGGTATGACAGACTTAGTTATTTTCTTATTTCAAAGGGTTTTACTAAAGGAATTGCAGATCCTAATCTTTTTATTAAAAAAATTTCCAAAGATGTTTTAATAGTACAAATTTATGAAGATGACATTATTTTTGGATACTCTAAAAATTATTTATGTAATGATTTTTAAAAAGTTATGCAAGATGAATTTGAAATGAGTTTAATGGGGGAACTTAAATTTTTCCTAGGATTTCAAAATTTTCAAAATAAAAATGGTGTTATTATAAATCAGAGTAAATATACTAAAGATCTTTTGAAGCATTTTGGTTTGGATAGTAATAAAGGTAGTGATACACCTATGAGTACCACCTAAAAATTGCATGCTGATGAAACTGGTAAATCAGTGGATCAAACCAATTATAGAGGTATGACTGAGAGTCTTCTCTATCTTACTACTAGCAGACCTAATATTATGTTCAGTGTATGCATGTGTGCTCATTTTCAAGCCAATCCCAAAGAGTCTCATTTAACTTCTGTTAAAAGGATTTTTAAATATCTCAAGTATACTACAAACTTAGGACTATTTTATTCAATAGGACAATCATTTTACTTAATAAGTAATTCGGATGATGACTTTGCTGGTTTCGAGTTAGATATAAAGATCACCTCTAGAACATGTCACATTTTGGGCAAGTCACTAGTATCATGGTGTAGTAAGAAGTAGAATTATGTTGCATTATATACAACCAAATCTGAATATATATAGATGCTGGTAGTTGTTGTTCTCAAATTCTATAGATGAAACACACTTTACTAGACTATGGATTTCAATTCAAACATTTATTTATAAACTGTGATAATACAAGTGTTTTTAACATCTCTAAAAATCCAGTATCTCATGATAGGACAAAGAAAATTGATGTGAGGCATCACTTCTTGAGAGACCATTATCAAAGAGGTGATATCACTCTTGAATTCATTGGCATTGAACATCAATTGGCTGATATATTCACAAATCCTTTGAGTTTTGAGAGGTTAAGTTACATCAAACATGAGTTAGGTATGATAAACTGTTAAGTTAGGAACCTCACCATTAGGAACCTCACCGATTGAACCTCAATGTTGGAACCTCACCATTAGACCTCATGGATTGGACCTCACCATTGGAACCTCACCGTTAGAACTCATCGTTGGGACCTCACCATTGGGACCTCACCATTGGAACCTCACCGTTAGACCACACCGTTGGAACCTCACCATTTGAGCCTCACCGTTAGACCTCACTGTTGGAACCTCACCATTGGAACCTCACCATTGGAGCCTCACCGTTGTCACCTTACCGATAGTCGACTTTTCCAGGACTTAGCGTTTTCTCTGTCGGAATATGAAACATTTTCTGTATTACTTATTTCTTTTTTTTTTGATTTATTTTTCCATCTCTAAATGATAAAAATAAAGAAAAAACCACATTTTTATCCACTTCAAACCTCTCCCGAACCTCTTTCGCCCTAACCTTAGAACCCCAACTTCTACTAAAACCCTCGAACTGCTCTAGATTGAAATGGAAAGGTTGAAGTGATCATTGTTCAGTGATGAAGGAGATGCGCCAAATCCTAAAAGACCTTGAGATGAGTCGATTAGTGGAATCCAGGCAATGGAAAAGCTATTCAACCCTCATTTTTCGAAGAGGGAAATCATGGTTGAGAAGAAACTGAGCTCAAAATGGCTGATGTCGAGAAGTTCTTTAGTGCTAAAGTCACTTGAAGCTCAGGGCTGGGTCGAATGCTTTGTAAATAATAATAGACCTTACTACCTGACGTTAGTGAAGTAATTTTATGAATTTATAATATTAGAGTAGTCTAAGGATGAGAATAGAATGTATTAAATAGTAAATGAAGTAATTGTGATATTTTCCTCTCTTGAATGTGATGAGTGTTTGAGAATTCTACATGAAGGGATTTTTGATTACTACTCAGAAGTGGTGCCTCCCACTAGTGAGTTCTTATGGTATGAAGAAGCCTTAGCTAAACTGACAGGGATTGGGATCCATAGGAAAGTAATTTCTGCTAAAATGGAAGGAGAATATAGGTTACTGTTTAAGTTTTTTCATCATATCTTAAGTCCCAAGAGAGGGGACTTTGCTACCTTGAAGTATCTGGATGTATTTCTTTTATATGTATTGAAGCATGGACATATGGTAAATTTGTGTAGATTGATAATGATTCAATTAGAGGATATGAAAAATATAGATCTAAGTACAATTCCTTGTTTCATGCTAGATTGATATCCTTAATATTGAAAGTAAAAGGAGTTGATGGAAATAAGGAGGAAATAGTTGTTGTGAGAGACAATTTTTGCATCACCAAGATAATTTGCAAGTTTATGAAGATCAGCTAGAACCCTTGATAAGGAATATGGGTAAATGATGAGGCTAAGATATATAAGTAATTCAACATATTTACTCATCCTACTAGGCCTAATTATAAGAGATAACCTGGTATGAAGCCTAATGAAGTGGATCATGCATACTCAGATGATTAAGAAGAGGCTTTTGTTATGAAAGTCAGAGAAGATTCTCCTATAGATGACAGGAGTTATCCTGACCTTCCTCATTCCAATATTGTATCTTTTAGTGAGGTTAGCCCACCAAGAAGACTACCTAGAAGAGAGACTGTCATAAGGTACAGTGATGATGAGGAAATCAGGGAAGAAGAAGGAGATAAAAATGTTTTAAGAGACATTAGAGAGACCTTAGAGAAGGAAGATGACATTTAATCTAGTCATGATGACTTTGAGACAACTGCTGGTGAAAGTGAAGAGGAATGTCTATGTCTCAGTCCTCTAATAGGACATACAAAAATGGTAGAAAGTGTGATTAATATATTGTTGACTCGGTTGAAGTTGGAATTGAAATGGAAGTATTTGAAGATTCTATAGAGGAAGTGGTAGTGGACTCTCCTGTTGATGTTGTTGATCAAAGAGGTATAGTTAAGATGGATGTAGTTGTTCAGGAAAATGTTGCAAGTGAGTGGGAGGAACTTGTTACCATAGGTTTATTTGTTGTTACTCATGGAATATAATATTGGTCAGAAGACCCTAGATTTGTGGTCTTGGGATTAGACTATGGAGACTCTGATGATGACCAACCTATTAGAAGACCTCCAATTCATTCAGTTACAGAGACTACTATTGTGTAGCTAGTAGTACTTTTACCTTGAGACTATGTGGAGAAAGATGATTTGAAATCTTTGATGTTAGATTTGAAAAGACATTTTGATGAGAAATCTGTTGAGATAGAGAGAACTATGGACCTAAATCAAGAAGGTATAGCATCTACCTTAGAGAGATTTATTTCTACCTCTCACTCAAAGCTACTACATGAAGTGAAGGATTGTCAGAATCAGATCAGAACTTTAGAAAAATCTATGTAATCTATGAAGCAGTCAATTTCGGGATTAGATTTCTATATGGCTTCAAGGGTGAAAGTGTAAAAATATCTTAGATATGTTAAGAGTTTGGTTCAGCAGATGTTCAATGTTTTTGAGGACTTTAAGAAGTCTATAGAGACACATGTGAGTGGCTAGGATGATGATGTGAAAAGGATGATCAGTGGGCTAACAAAATCTTTTAAGGAGACAATGGATTTCACTATGGAACCTCTGTGTGCATCTGATTCCTCTTTATCTGCTCCTCCTATTAATCTAGAAGCCTTCAGGTCATTTGTTAGAGAATAAGTGGAGAAATTCTCTGGTGCTAGTACCTTAGGCCCTTATTCTATGACTTAGGTCATTTCCATTACTAGGGAAATTCATAAACTTGTGGGAGATTATCTAAGGGAAGCTTCTCAAGATTATAAGGCCATAAAAGAGAAAGTTAATTTATATTAAAAAAGGGTGTAAACTAAGAATCATATGGATGGTCACTTTAAGATATTGTTGGAGAACTTGAGGATCCCACCTGTCACTCAGGCGTTTAAGGATCAAGTTAGCAGACTTAGAGAGATGACTTCTACCTTAGAGAGATTTATGGAGAATAAGGATGACTTTATCTCAGCCATGTAAAGAGGAGGAAGCATTATTATGGATTTCAGATATCTTCTTTTGCCTTTAATCCATGTGGACTTCACTCCCATCATTGTTTTTCTAGCCTTACCTTCTTCCTCGGATGCTTCAAGATCTACCAGTACTGCACCAATTATGACTCCTGCACTGGCCATCTGAAGCTTGGAACCTATGATTCCTCAGAGATCTACTCACTATAGGTCTGTTGATGCCTCTGTTGTAGATCCTCCAACCCTGTTGACTACCATACCTAGGCATATCCCTCCATCTTCATACCATGACTCCTCAGCTTCAAAATCCAAAGCTCCCTTGGAAATTTCTGATGTGGATTGAATGTGGGATTTCTTAGTTAACCGGGATCTTTTGTATAATTTTTTCATCTTGTATTATTGATTCATTAATAATAAAATCCTCTTTTGTCACTTTTTGTCTTACATTATTTTTGTTAATCACAAAGGGGGAGAAGTTTTAAGTTCCCCAAAGATACCCAAAGGGGGAGAAGTTTTTAAGATACCTAAAATTTTTTCATATATACATTTTTTGTATTTTTCACCATAACCATGGTTCAGTTTTAATTATATACATCTCTGAAGATATTATAAAATGTGGTTAACCTTGATTGAGAAAATACTGACATAATTTGTGATTCTCAAAAAAGGGTAGATTGTTAGACTCACCAATTTTTATAATACCAAATCACATTTCATTTATGTGATAATCATGTTTCTATTATATAATAATCATGTTTCATTAATGTGATAATCATGTTCTAGTGATACCTATGTATCTTTAATCTCACTGTTCTATTTTTTAAGCCTACAGTAAAAAATTTATCTAAGTAAAGGTTACCAATACAAGGTTACCGATGTAAAGGTTACTGATGAAATTGTTACCGATGCAAAGGTCACTGATGCAAAGGTCACTGATGAAAAGGTCACTGATGAAAATGTCACCGATGTAAAGGTCACTGATGCAATGGTCACCAATGAAAGGTTACCGCTGAAAGCTACCGTTGAGAAGGTCACCGATGCAAGGTTACCACTGAAAGCTACTATTGAGAAGGTCACCGATGAAGGTCACCAATGCAAGGATACCGATGAAGGCTACTGATACACACTACTATTGAAGCCTACCATTGTGAAGGATATCGTTACTAGTCCACCGATGCTTACCCTTCAATACTTTTTAAAATTCTTAAGATTATTCTAACGGTCATATTTGGAAAATTTAATGCATCTGACATTAATTAATGCTGATTGTAGACATATCAAGAAACCATATCTGGGGACAGTACGAGGTATGAGGAGGAAAACACATGATTTTCTTATTCCTGTTATCGAACATCAAATATAAAAGAGAAGACCGAGGACGAAAAGAAGTGTGTACGAAAAGGCGTGTGAGAGTGCAGAGGAATGCATGAGAAAGAGATTACTCTCTAGATTAAATAGAACAAGGAAGAACCACTCGATGATTACACTGTGAACCCAAGAATCTCAAGAATATCATTTTGTGAGAACAATTTCAAGGCTTCCTTCTATGCTTCATCAAATTTCTATCAAACAAGAAGTAGAACACTCACCTTTTGAAAGCTAGAACCTGGAGTTATGACACTCTGTTTTGAGGAAAACTTCCTGAGACACACTCAAACTAAAAATTATTCATCCCGAGGAGTCAAGAGTTGAATGGAAAACACATAGATATTTATAAACTAAATATCATAATATTATCTATATTGCGTTCTTTTATTTTACATTTTTGAGAAGTGTGTGTTTGTCTATTACACACACTGTCTCCTATGCTTGAACTGGAGGATACTGAAAATCCTCACATCAAACTTCACTTACATTTTGTTTCCCACGTATAACTGTGGAAGACACCATGTGTGGTCTATATTGTTTGTTTTTTCCACAAAGAACTGTGGTAGAGGGTGTGAACCCTAGGTAGTTTGTGAAAACAATTGTAAAGACCAATACAAGCTGTGTATCAAGTTTATCATTTATATAAACTGCTTGGTGGTAGGTGATCACTAAGTGGAGAGGATTAATTCTCGGCTTGAGACTGAACCTCTTGTTTAAGTCCACTGTTCACTATATTTTTATTATACTCTGTTTTGTCTATTTTCCATTGCTTATAATTTATAAAACCGAAAACTATTTTGCATTGACTTTGATAGTTAGTTTTGGTTAGTGTGTGTATGTGTTTAATTCATTAAACTTGTTTCAAAAGTTGAATAAGTGTTTTACACTAATTCAACTAAGGAATAATCACCCTTTGAGAAACCTGTTGACCAACTAAACATTTATATATCTACTGCCTTAATTAACTAGGCCGTTTCAAAATTGGGGGATCTTTATCACAAAGTTTTTACCAGAAATGTTAAGTAGGAACTCAATTCACCCCCCTCTCGAGATTCCACTCTGACCAACAATTTTAAATTAAAAATAGACACTTAATACCTATATTGGTATAATGTAATTAATTAGATTCATTTTATAATAAGATTAGATATATAAAATTTTATTGAATCTTTTAACATGTTTTACCCACCTTCTAGGAACATTTTCAAATTTTTATAAAACATAATTTTACCACTTTTTTTAATTTAATTTCAAAAATCCGACAAACACAGTTGTCATCAGTAAGAAAAATGTGGTTCAATAGGATGAAAATAATTTTTTTTGAATAGTAACTTTTGAATTTTATTTACCACGATTAAGAGTAAATAGGGTAATTAAAGGTAAAAATAATATTATAATAATATAAAATTATTCCAAAACATGCTCTATTTCTATTGAATAAGTGTATTTCTACCAAAATAAACCTTATGAAAAAAATAAGATCCTTTTTATCTATTTAGGTTAGATTAGGACATTTATTATATTTTAACTAAAACATTTTTTAATATAGGGTTATATATAAGATAAATTTGACTATAAATACTCATTAGAAATTAAGAAATATTTCCTACATCATAGTATTTTATTTATATTTTTTAAACATTAAATAATTAAATTTACTTATGACACAATGATGATACAATAATTACCTTATTAGCGAAAGATTAAAATAATTAATTTTATAAATATTAAAATAAATTTAAATTAAAACTTTTTATGCCATAAAAGAATTTTATAGGTGAATATGACATGTTATGGTTTATTAAATGTATTTTTTCTGAAGGAATCAAGTTTTTATGACTTTCAAAAAAAACCAAATACTAAATAGTGTCAAAATTGACATAAATGAGTTTTTAAAACAAATACTATTTTATTAAATTATATAATAGTCCTAAAAATCTAAGATTCAGCCAAATGAATTAGATAATGATAAATATGTCATTAATGAACCACTTGAGGTTCTCTTGTAATTTTATGGTAACTATATTATCTATGTAGTATGAAAATACAAGATGACATCGTAAACGTTAAACTATTTAACTAAGGGTTAAGTCTAAAATATAAGGTTTATATGGTGACCTAAACATGTCTAAAACCTATTTTTTGAGAGGATTTAGACCAATCCCCATATTAGCCTCAAAATAAATTCATTTTGAGCAATTATAAACCGAAAATAATTTTATAATAAAATAATACTTCAAGCTTTTCCTAAAGTGCCCCTCACCTCTCTTATAAAAGGGTACTTCCCCTTCTCTTAAATCCACAACTCAAAAGCCATTTGGCTCAGCCAAACCCTGATAAAATCCCATAAAAAATACCATCACTTAAACCTAGAGGCATTAATTTGATCAGAAATTCAACCTAAAGAGCCCTTTTGTTCAAATCAAAAGGAAGCACCCGAAGAAGAGGTAATTACTTTATCACCTCTTTCAAAGTTCTTTTCTTCTTCCACTTCCTCTTTCTATGTTGTTTCCATACTAAAATAATAACTCCAGTACATTATACATATTGATATGTTATTGTAAATATTGTACAACCATATTCGTTATTCTATCCATCCTATGAATGACAAAGTCACCATATATACGTACGTACGACTTACCGTCTCCACAACGTGGTGTAGTTTGTTATTCAACACTTCATTAATTGGATGGGTATAATAATGATTATAATTGATGTAAATAATAAAAATAAAATGTTAATGATTTTTTATATATAATATTCCATCAAATTACATATGATTTCACCATAAATAGAATGATATTGTTGCTCGTGCATACGTACGGATTACCGTCTCCACAACATGATGAGATTTCATTCCCCATCGCAACCATTTGAGAATAATTTTCATTTTATGATTAAAAAATAATGTTTAAGAACTTAATTATATTATGTATATGAATCAAATAAATCCTATCTACAAACATGACTTACGTAACAAAATATATAAAGGAAAATGAATCAGTTAACACCTGAAACAATGATACTACTAAAATATTATTAACAAAAAAATATTAGAGGATCATATATGATATAATATTTATTTATGTGGTTATTTTATAATTTAATAACAATGATTCAAACATTATACAGGATGTTAACATACCCTCGACTAAAAAAAAGTACAAGGTAAAGGTTAATTTTACAATCTCTTTATTATCTGAGGTTGTTTATAAGTAAGTATCTACTGGGACTTCTTTATCATCCACATCCATGTTTCTGAAAAATATATTTCAAAACATTTTTAATATTACCTAGACTATAGGTTAAAGTCATTTATACCCTTTTTTGAATTTTATAAAATATTTTTAAAGGAATCTTTCCACCATTTTCCAAACAAGGTACTTTATGACATTTTCGACAAATTAAGGAAAGAATGTTTTTTTAACTTATATAGTAGGTGCAGTTATTTTCCACCATTAAAACACCTTTGAAGCTTTCCTTAAAATATTATAAGAATATTTCCAAAATAAATATTTTCTTTTATAATTATGTGACTTTTAAATGATTTCAAAGTATAAAGAGATATTTCTCTCAAATAGTTTTTGGATTGATTTCATTTGTGTCAACATCTATTGTTGGATTTTATGTTTAATTGAAGTTGATTTATTATGATACAGAACTCCATATGGTATTGATAGTTTTATGATATGTTTGACTATGGATGTTCTATTTTTATGTCATTCACAGTTTATGGTTAAAGTATTAACATTTTTTATGCTATTTTAATACGAATGTTTATGTTATGTTTTACCCTTTTAATATAAGGAATGCATTGAACATAGTAAGTGATGGGTGGGGCCTACTATAACCCCTCAATGCATCAGTAGGTCTCATGAGACAAAATACTATCTTGGCACATGGCCTTGAAAATATTTTTATTTTTAGTCTTGGCACAGGTCCTTGACTATGTGGTTATGATGTCTAGAATTATGCATTCCATCATTACGAGATTTGATATTGATATTACATGTGATTATTCAGCTAGTAGAATATTCATGTGAATAATTAAATGAAATTATTTTATTTTTAATTTCCATTTTATTATGAAGTTTGTGTTTAAAAGGGTTGTGTTTTAGTCTTATACATTTCATCAAGTTTTTATACTTATTTATGATAGTTTCTTCTATATTGTTATAATTACAGAGCATATAAGATCACCCATTTCTTATGTTTTATTTTTTCCCAGGATGTGAAGAAGTATATTATGATCAACCTATAGGGATAACCTAAGAGATATTAATGTGTTCAAAGGAGACACAATGTTGATTTTTTATTTCATAATGTAATGTAAAACTTATGTATGTATCCTATACTTCCAAGGCTACTAATCTAATAGGTCTTTTGGGACTTGATCTCTTGTGATCATGAAAATGTTATTTTATAATGCACCGACTCTGGGTAACTGGGGTCGGGGCATTATAGTTGTTATTAGAGGATGTTTAGTACAAACCTTAGAAACTAGATTTAGAAAAACTCTGATTAGAGAACATTACCCTAAAATAGAATTTGAGGATTATTATAAAGGAACATCCAAAATTTTCAATAATATAGATATTATGTGGTTTTTTCAAGAAATACATCCCCGTATGGATACTACAAGTGGACATGGTTCTGGAATAGATTTACCTAAGAGTGAAAACTCCCAAAAGGAGTTTCAGGCTTGACCTAGGGTATCTTGGTACACAACAATGGACCTTATTACACACCTGGTTTGATACTATTGAGGGATATGCTTAGGATAATTCACATTTTATTTACAAACCATTATGAAGGATTTAGAAGTAAATAATTCCCTAAAGAAAACATTTTTATGATTATAGATTATATGTATAAACTGTTCAATTTATGTTAATTATTTTACATGTTTGGAATTATGAATTACGATTCTTAAACTAATCTAGTGTATACCATTGTTTAGAAATGAAGCCTAGTGGAAGGAATGGAAACTGTATCAATGCATGTAATCCATATAGGGATTTTCCTCATATTCAATATAATTATAGTGGATTTGGTGATGAAACTGGTGCTAAATAGCTTATAACCATACTGGGACAACTCACTATGGTTATGAATAATAACCTTACCTGTATGGAGAACCCTGATCCACAATGTGGAGGATCAATATTAGAAGAATTTATGAGGCAAGAACCAGAAACATTCAATGGGACTAAAAATCCATTTGCAGCTGAGAAATGGATAAGTTCCTTAGATAAAATATTTCATGCTTTGGGGAGTAGTGAAAGAGAAAAAGTTGTCAGGGTAGTTTATCACCTCTTAAGAGATGCAGATCAATGGTGGTCATTAATTAAAAACACAAAAGAGGATGAAGAATCATCAAATATGGAATGGAGGGAGTTTAAAGATCTTTTCATAGAAAAATACTTTCCTCATGAACATCGAGCATATATGGAAAGGAAATTTCTGAGTCTGAGGAAAAAAGGAGGATGTGAATGTCAAAAAGTATGAGGCGAAATTTACAAGGTTAGAAAGGTATGCTTCCAATTATACATATAACCCAAAAAGTAAGATTGATCTATTATTTTATGGGTTAAAACTATTTCTCCATCTAGCATTAGTCTCATAATCCTTCTCATTGTACGAAGATATATTCTCATGTGCTATCAAGACAGAAAAGGAATTCTCCAAGTTTTAGGACTTTAAAGTGAAGCAAGAGAAGAAGAGATCTACTAAACACTATGGAAAAGAAAATAAGGAGAATAAGGGAAAATTTTAATTTCCATCCTTTAGTAATTGTAGGAAGAAACGCCCTAGTACATGCCTAAAGGGGATGTGAGTTTGTTATAAGTGTGGAGAAAAAATCCACCAAGCTCGTGATTGAAATAGGAAGAAAGAGACCATCAATGTTCAATGATAAAATTGTAAAGGAATGGGGCATTGAGAAAATGAATGTCCTAAGAATCAAGGAAAATTACCTTAGAAAAGTCCAAGGGAGAAATACCAAGGTTATGCGATCACAACTACTGAGGTTGAAGTTCCGAATGATGTGGTGGAAAGTACTTTAATTGTTTCTGAAAAATTAGCCGATTATTATTTGATTCTGGATCATCACATTCTTTCATATCTTCCCAATTTTCCAAGAAAATTAGATATTTCCAATTTGACTTAATAAGGGAGTTTTCAGTTAAAACTACTAAGGGAAGTATCATAACAACAAAGTTTTTTCAATCACTTATCATTATGGAATATAAATGTGATTTATCTTCTAATCTTATTTCCATAACCATGATTGAATTTGACATAATCCTCAGTATGGATTGGATTTAGGTCCATGATGTGAAAATTTATTGTAAGAATAAGGAGGTTACAATTTTTGATGATGATAAGGAATCCCTTATCTTTAGAGAAGAAACATCACTATCTTATTCTCATCTAGATCCACCCACTGTATCTCTACTAAATTCAATTATTGGGGAGCAAGGGAGTTAAATAACTATGGGTGAGGAAAGTAATGTGAGTATGTACATATTGTGCAAGAATATGTTGATGGGTTTCTAGAGGATTTACCTGGACATCCTCCAACATGGGAAATTGAGTTTTCCATTGACTTAATTCCCACTTCAATTCCCATATCGAAGACCCATTATAGAATGGACACTGTCTAATTAGTTTAACTCAAGAAAAAACTAGAGGAATTTAGTAATAAAGGATTTATTCACCCTTGTGTTTCTCCATGGGGATCCCCTATTCTTTTTGTTAAGAAGAAATATGGATATATGAGGTTGTGTATTTATTATAGGGAGATCAATGCTATAAAAATAAAGAAAAAGTATCCCCTACCTCATATTGATGATTTATTTGATCAACTTCATAGAGATCAATATGTTTAAAAGATTGAACTTCTATCTGGATATCATCAGTTTTGAGTGAAGAAGTAAAACATTCCAAAGATAACATTTCGAACCAAGTATGGGCATTACGATTTTACAATAATGAATTTTACAATGACTAATGCACCCTCTGTTTTCATGGATCTAATGAATAGAGTTTTCAAGGAATATATTGATGGATTTTTAGTTTTATTTATCGATGATATCTTTCTATACTCTAAAAGCTATGAAGATCATGAAAATCAATTGTGCACTATTCTGAAAACTCTTAGAAGAAATGAATTACATGGGAAGTTTAGCAAGTGTAAATTCTGGGTTCAAGAGATTTCTTTCCTTGGACATATTGTCTCTATAGATATAATCTCTATTGATCCTTCAATGAAAAGGGAAATTAAATAATTTTCAGCACCGAAGAGTATAACTGAGGTACACAGTTTTATTGGTTTAGCAGTTTACTATCAACGTTTCGTCTAGAATTTTGCCCGATTGGATAACCCATTAATTAAGATCACTCATAAAGGGGTTAAATTTGTTTGGAAAAAGAGCGTAAATAATGTTTTGAATAATTTAAGAGAATATTAGTCAATGCTAATATCTTGAATCTACCATTGGTGAATGATGGGTTTGTTATCTATAAAGATGCTTCAAAGAAAGGACTTGGTTTTGTCCTTATGCAGAATGAAAAATTTATTGCCTATGCATCACAACAGCTAAAAATTCCTGAACAAAACTATCCCACTCATGATCTTGAGTTATCAGTTGTAATATTTTCTTTGAAGATATGGAGACACTATCACTATGGTGAAAAATTTGAGATATATACTGATCACAAGAGTTTGAAGTATATTTTATCCCAGAAATAACTCAACATGAGGCAAAGGTGATGACTTGAACGACTCAAGGATTATGATTTCCTAATACACTACCACCCAGGGAAGGAAAATATGGTGGTAGATGCTTTGAGAAGAAAGGATCATGGAGCTTTGAACAAGATGAGAGTTGAAATGGATCTTATATTCATGGATCTAATAAAGATGGATATGGGAATAATCATGGAAGGTGAAACATCAATACTTTTTTCAAATTTTTTCCAAACCATATTTACCAGAAAGGATAAAAAGTTCTTAGAATAATAATGAGGAGTTTCAAAAGAAAATTAAATATTTTAATGATGGAAGATTGGTTGACTTCATATATGAATATGAAATTTTGAAATTTTGGAAGAGGCTTTGTGTTCCCTATATAACTGATCTAAAAAGAGAATTTTTGGATGATTCTCAAAGATATAATTTTTCTATACACCCTGGTATCACTAAGATGTATAGATATTTGAATGAAATATTTTTGTGGGACAACATGAAGAATGATATTTTTGATTACGTTTCATGATGTATGGTTTTTCAATAGGTGATGGTTGGAAGACAACATCCTAGAGGAGTCATGCAACCTCTTCCCATACCTAAGTGGAAATGTGATGATATTACGATGGAATTTGTCATGGGGCTACCAAAGACTCCTAGAAGGAATGATGTGATATGGGTCATTGTTGATCATCTTACCAAGTCATCACATTTTCATACTACAAGAGATGATTTACCACTTGAATGTTTATCCAGACTATATATTAATAAAGTTTTAAGACTTCATGGTGTGCCCTTATTGATTGTTTCTGATCGTGATCCCCATTTAAATCAAGATTTGGGAAAAGTCTTCAAAAATCCCTAGATGCTGAACTTTGTTTGAGCACTTCCTACCACCCTCAAATTGATAGACAATCAGAATAGACTATTAATACATTAGAAAACATGTTGAGATCTTTCTCACTTTACTTTCAAAGTATGCGAGATTAGTATTTACCTATGGTATAATTTTCCTATATCAATATATTCCATTCAAGTTTTTAGATGGAACCATATGAAGCATTATATGGAAAGAGATGTCTCATACCAACTTGTTAGGATGATGTTGGGAAATAAAACTCGTAGGCCTAGAACTTGTTGAGGAAACAATGGAAAAGGTGAATATTATACGAACCCAAATCAAAGTAGCTCAAAGTAGGAAAAAGAGTTATGCCAATAACCAAATGAAGGATTTGGAATTTCAAGTGGGTGATCAGGTTTTCTTGAAGGTATCTCCATGGAAGGGTGTTAATCGATTCGATAAGAAGGGTAAATTAAGTCCTAGGTACATTGGACCTTTCACAATTCTAGAACGAATAGGAGTTTTAGATTACCATTTGACAATGCCTCCAAGTCTCTCCAAAGTTCATGATGTGTTCTTTGTATCACTATTGAAAAAATACATGCCATACCCAACACATGTACTCACCTTTGAAGAAATAGAACTGGAACCTAATCTATCTTATTGTGAAGATCCTATCAAGATATTTGATACCAGAGAACAAGTTTTGAGAAACCGAACGACTCGTCTAGTAAAAGTTCTTTGAAAAAACCATAAATTGGAAGAGGCAACGTGGGAACCAGAGGAACTTATGATGAATAACCACCCAAATCTTTTTATGCAGAAATATTATAGAAATTTTGAGGATGAAATTATTTGAATAAGGGAAGAATGTAACACCTCAATCTTCCATAGTATGCTTCTCTTTGATTAATACAATAGCTTGTGGTGTACAAAGCTCTGAGTTCTAGCACACCACGACCAATCAAACTAGCTGTTTAAAAAGTAGCTATGAATATTAATACTCACTTTTTAAAATTTTATAAATTTTATTTTTCAAAATGGAATTCATTTTTGGATTTGTAATATCAAAATTAGTTTAGGGTGAATTTTTGGTATTTTTCTGAAAACTTTCAATTTTTGATGAATAGTGAAAAACACCACGTTATTGTTTAAAACTGACTTTTTATTTAAATCATTATTTTTAATTTAAATTTATTTTAAAGTCAAAATAGATACTTAATATATATATTAGTCCAATTTAATTAATTGGAGCCATTTTATAATAATATTAGATATATAAAATTTTATTGAACCTTTTAACGTCTTTTACCCAACAACACATTTGCAAATTTGCATAAAACGTAATTTTACCACATCTGTGAATCGAATTTCAAAAATCCAATAGAAACAGTTTTCATCATTGATAGAAATTTGGTTCAATGGGATGAGAATAATTTTTTGTTAATAGTAACTTTTGAATTTTATTTACCACGGTTAGAAGTAAATAGTGTAATTAATGTGAAAATAATTTTATAATAATATAAAATTACCCCAAAAATTCCCTAATTCTACTGGATAAGTTTATTTATAAAAAAATAAACCTCATGACAAAAATAATATCCTTTTTAATCTATTTGGGTTAGATTATGACATTTATTATATTTTATTTAAAGAAGTGTTAAAAGTGTTAAATCCAAATTTTAATAACTAAAAAATTTTTAATATAGGGTTATACATAAGATAAATTATACTATAAATATTAATTAGAAATATAAAACTATTTAATACATAATTTTATTTTATTTATAATTTTTAGACATTAAATAATTAAATTTATTTATGACATAATAATGATGGAGTAGTTACCTTATTAATGAAAGATTAAAATAATTGATATTATAAATATTAAAATAATTTTAAATTGAAACTTTTTATGCCATACAAAAATTTTATAGGTTAATATGACATGTTATGGTTGATTAAATTTATTTTTTTAAAGTAATCAAGTTGTTATGACTTTCAAAAAAAAACCAAATACTAAATAGTGTCAAAATTGACATAAATGTGTTTTTAAAATAAATACTATTTTATTAAATTATATAATAGTCCTAAAAATCTAAGATTCATAAACATGACTTATATAATTCTAAATATGTCATTAAGGAACCACTTTAGGTCCTATTGTCATTTTATGGTAACTATATTAACCATGTAGTATAAAAATACAAGAAGACATCGTAAAAGTTAAACTATTTAACTTAGGGATAAGTCTAAGAGATAAGGTTAATATGTTGACCTAAACATGTATAAAACCTATTTTTTCATATTATTTAGACCCATTCCCATATTATCCTAGAAATAAATTCATTTGGATCTATTATAAACTGAAAATAATTTATAATAAAATAATATTTCAAGCTTTTCATAAAGTGCCCCTCACCTCTCTTATAAAAGGGTACTTCCCCTTATCTTTAATTCAAACCTCCAAATACATTTGTTTAAGCCAAAACATACTCAAATATTCTAAAAAATACCCTCAATTAAACCTATATGCCTTACTTTTATCAAAAATCCAACCTAAGGAGCACTTTTTTTCAAATCAAAAGGAAGCACTTGAAGAAGAGGTAATTATTTTATCACCTCTTTCAAAGTTCTTTTCTTCTTCAACTTCCTCTTTATATGTTTTTTCAATACTAAAATAATAAATCCAATACCTTATACATAATTATATTTTATTATAAATATGGTAAAACCATATTCATTATTCAATCCATACTATGAATAACAAAGTCAACATACGTGCGTACGTACAGCTTACCGTCTCCACATCGTGGTGTAGTTTGTTATTCAACACTTAATTATTTTTATGGGTATAATAATGAGTATAATCGATGTAAATAATAAATATAACATGTTAATGATTCTCTATATATAATATACCATCCAATTACAATCACCATCAATAGAATGATATTGTCTCTTTGCGTACGTACGACTTACCATCTCCACAATGCGATGAGATTTAATTCCCCATCATAACCATTAAAGAATAATTTTCATTTTATGATTAAAAAATAATGGTTAATAACTTAATATTATTTTGTATATGAATCAAATACATCCTATCCATAACAAACATGACTTACGTAACAAAACATATAAAGGAAAACGAGCCAGTTAACACCTGAAACTATGATACTACTGAAATATTATTAACAAAGCAATATTAGAGGATCATATATGATATAATATTTATTTATTTGTTTTTTGTATAATTTAATAACAATTATCTAACCATTATACATGAGTTTAATTTACCCTCAACTAAGGAAAAGTACAAGGTAGGGGTTAATTTTACAATCTCTTTATTATCCGAGATTGTTTATACGTAAGTATCTACCGAGACTTCTTTATCATCCACATATGTGTTTCTTAAAAATGTATTTCAAAACATTTTTATTATTTCATATACTATGGGTTAAATTCATTTATACCCTTTTTTGACTTTTTATATAAAATTTTGAAAGGAATCTTTCCGTCGTTTTCCAAACAAGGTACTTTATGATCTTTTCGACAAATTAAGGAAAGAAGGTTTTTTTAAATTATACGGAGAGTGAATCTATTTTCCTCCATTAAAAAACATTCTAAGATTCCCTTAAAATCTTATAAGAATATTTTCAAAATAAATATTTTCTTTTATAATTATGTGACTTTTAAATGATTTCAGAGTAGAAATAGATATTTCTCTCAAATAGTTTTTTGGATTGATTTCATCTATGTCAACAAATATTGTTGGATTCTATGTTTAATTGAAGTCGATTTATTATAATAAAATACTCAATATTTTATTGGTAGTTTTATGATATGTTTGACTGTGGATGTGATATTTTTATGTCATTCACAATTTATGGTTAAATTATTAACATTTCGTATGCTAGTTAAATATTAATGTTTATATTATGTTTCAAACTTTTCATATGATGAATGAATTGGATATAGTAAGTGATGGTCGAGGCCTGATATAGCCCCTCGATGCATCAGTAGGTCTCATAAGACAAACTAGTGTCTTGGAACAAGTCCTTGAAAATATTTTTATTTGTAGTCTTGGCATGAGGCCCTAACTATGTGGTTATTATGTCTGACGTTATGCATTCCATTATTATGAGGCCTTGAAAAGCTATAGGGCTTATCGACCAGTCTAAAGGGTTGGTATGGTATTATTCTAATGGTAATCCCAAACTAGTGCATTTGATTCCTAGCATTGAAGATGCTAGGTTATTGATGGTTTCCTCTTCTTGGATGAGGACCCAACATGAATGGTAGCTATGGAATACGTCTATGAGAGATGATATGACATCATTTATATTGAAGGGATATCTTATTGTAAGTGCTTGAAATATAGGTGAAAAACACAAATAAGAAAACCTCATCAAAGAAATATCTCAATAAACAAACACATAAACAATTTATTGAATTGTTTTACCCTATTCTATTTTGAGATTAAAAGGGGTAAGACATGTGGGTGACACCATCATATTGGTTAATGATTCACAATAATTTAACCATTTATATTTCATCCCTAAATACCATGTGGGATTGGAATGGAGTTTTGTGGTGTTGGTGGGACAAACTTCACATCAGAAACATATTCCCACATCCCTTTTGGGTGGTTTCCAACAAGGTTTATTCATGGATCTGGAAACACCCAATGGTTATCATATCCATGGTGTCTCATGGAACTACTTTCCAAAGGTAGGTGACCATTGGGGAACTTTTCCAACAATACTTAAAAACTCACATTGGTCCAAAGGATGAGAGTTCATGCTATCACACCCTTTTGAGGGGAATTATTTCCTACTTAGGGACTCTCTTATAGATTTAAGATATGTTTATAAACCCTTAATTAATTCTCATGTATGATATGGGTCACTCTTAAATTAATAATAAATTATTATCATGCATGGAATTTAGAATCCTATGTTTGTATATGAGGTTCTTTATTGATGGGGATATCTGTATGTATCTGAGTTTCTCCACCAATGGTATCCTTTTTCATACATATTATAGATTATTTGTCTGTTTGTTATTATGATGCTACTTTTAATCCATGCATTGAGGAACTCTGGATTTTATCATCATCTAGGAAGATGAAAGTTATTTTGATGTTGGTATTGGACCAATAAATCGGACTTCTTATGCATCCTTGTGAAAGGAATCAGAACCTACATAGTTTGGTTCCACTTAATGGGGCACATCATAAATTTTAAGGTGATTAGGTGAGGATAAAACTATACATTTTAAAGTTATGAAGTAATGATTTCTAGGAAAAAGGTTCCTAGTAAAAGTTTGGTGTAGGACTTTTTCCTAAGTATTCTAGAGAATATGGAAGGGATATGAGCTCATAATTTGTATAATACCATACTGGGAATGTAGATTAGAGATAATTAGGTTTGGTTTGGGGTGTTTTATTTGGACCTCATGGAGGCTTCCTACATATCCAATTTAGATGGGAATAAAATCTCACATAGTTTAGTTGTGAGGACCCATGCCTATAGAGGACCTCTAAAGGTATGTATCATAGGTAATAGGGCCCATTGAGAGGGTTGAGTTATAGAATTCACCATATAGGATGATTCTATGAGGTTAGAGACATAGCTTTGAGGACCCATGCCTATGGATGCCCTCTAAAGAAAGGGAAGAGTAAGATCCAGGAAAATATTCTCTACCGAGACATGCATCTAACCATGTGGAAGCGCTAATTGTATCTAACCTCTAAGTCCACCTGAGTCATGATCAAATGTGAGAAATAAGAATAATAAGAATATCTAGAAAACCACATGATCTTTCTTCTACTGGTGGAATATTTTAGAGCGATGAGAGAAGAATAAAGGGATTTGATGTGCCCATCTCCTCCCATCATTGTACCCTGGATATTCATGTTTGACTAGACATATGGATACAACCCATGGACATTAATAAAGAGGAATAAATGAATTAAGAGAGGTCCGGTTAGAGGGATTATGGGTGTACTCCAGGAGTGATTCCCTAATGACTAGTTCTTGGGGAAGATAGTATGATATGACACTACACTTCAAAGGGAAAGGAAAGCACAATCCTCCCCCTCCCCATTGGGAATAGAAGGACCCAAGTCTTAGATATGATAATGTAATGACATGGTCCAAGCCCTCTTATATGAGACCAAGAAATAACTGACACTACCTCTAGGGCCAGGGTTCTCCTGGCCGAAGGGATTCATATTCGAATGCACCCTGAGGACCCTACCCTCTAGATAGGACATGTGTGGGGAACCTCTGACTGAAGGAATTCATATTCAAATGGGAGACATGCTGGTGTGCCTCTTTCTATGTTATTTCAAGTATAAAGGATTTGTTGGAGGATTTAATTTGGCCCCCCTTAAACCAGGGATCCAAAGGAAGGGGATCCCTACCATTAGTGGATTGAAAGAGGGCTTGGGGAGTGGCTTATGTAGGTGAAGTCTAGGAAAGTAAATGAGGTCTTGTGAAAGGTGGACCTAGGAGGAACATAAGGGATTCATGTAGGTAGACCTATACAAGCTAAAGGTGTCTTGTAAATAGACCACCTAGGGAACAAAACTTGGGTGAGGCATTGCTCTAGGCTCCAAGGGTCACCTCAGGTGTTCTTGAAAGGATTTCATGTATGTACTTAGTTTGGGAAGGGACCTTCTAGCTAGTACTTTTCAACTAGGGGGGAAGGGTCCCTTGCGCAAGTGTCTTGTATTCCAAACCTTGTAAGTACTTTAATGCCACTATCCCCCTTAATTATCTCTTCTTTCGAATTTTGGAGAGCTACGTAAAATTTTTCTGAGGGATTGGGTAAAGGACCAAGGTGATCAGAGCTTTAAGGATTGTTTGGGATTTCTCATCATTCAAATGAGGATCCAAAGGGCCCTATTTATAGGAAAATATGGGACCCTAGGTGAATTGGTTGGATTTTGAAAGTATATAGATTAGGATACTATGTAGGTCTATCCTGTGCGGTGCTACTAGGTGATACAACTATCCCTTCATGTGCCACACTGCTGGAAGAACAATTCAACCTTATGCATTGATGATATTCTAGTGGGACCACCTTGGAGGGGCTTTAGTGGGACGTATGAGCCTTGGAATTATTTTCTTCTCTTATTTTATCCTTCTTAAGGTATTTTATTTTAATATCTTTTCATCCTAGTGAAAAAATGGAGTGTCAACACATATCAACTGATTTCCCCAAAAATTTCCCTTCATCGACTACTTCAACCAAGTTTAAAGCAAATAGAGAAGAATGAGATCATCTATAGAGTACATAAAACTTTAATGATCATATAACATTACTATCATGACATGGATACTCCTCCCCATCATTTATAAAGGACCAAAATACCCCTACATTATCGCTCAGTCCTGAAATCATTACTTCATCACCCTCTCACATTAAGGTTGAATATGAAAAAGAATATGCAAAAGATCTCAGATATTCACCTCTAGTATTAGAGGAAGAAATATCTAAAACTATTGATGAGTACAAACAAGTAAATTTGGTTATAGAGGATGACCCTATCCTACTTTAATTATTTCCAGTATGTTTCTCGAAGAAAAAGATATGCATATCTATTTTATAAAGTCTCATCATGATGTCTTTTCCTAGAATTATACATAAATACCCAAACCTGAACCTGATATAGACACTCATAATTTGGACCTACATAAGGATCATCATGGTTATAAGTAGGTATCTTGGAGAATACATCTGACTAATATTTATAAGGTTGGATTTAAAGTCAATAAAATTATAAAATTCTAATTCATTCGGGAGGTATAATCAAGATACATAAGAAATTCATAACCAATAAAGAGTGAGTCAGTAAACATGAGGCATTATATCATAACATATCCATGAGAATAATAATAAAACCATAATATCTTTCAATTATGGTAAAAATATTGGTATAAGGAAAAATTACTTTCATGAGACACATCATCACTAACCATGCTTAGTAGAAACTATAATGTACTCATGAATACTTTATCATGAGATATAAATCCTCAACCATTTCATTAGAGGGTGATATAAGACCCCACCTACCAGTCATCCATACTTATGTTTTCCACTTCAATTCATTCATACATCATATCATAAATAACCCATGGAAATAAAACAATTTTATGTCTTTTTTCAAATATAAATAAAACATTCATAATTCCATAAATAATCATAGCATGATAAACCCATGGAAAATAAATGGTTATCTAATGACATCTAGGTAAATACCATTCAATCAAGTTAATAAATCATATGGTATTTACACTATATAAATAAATAATATATGGTTAAGTTAATAATTTTCATAATCAACCTATAAATAGAATATAGGTGATCACCCTTCAATTATAGGAAGAAAATATACAGTGTTTACAGATAAAAAAATTGTCAGAAAAATTATGGTTATACATCGAATACAATTAGGAAATAAAAAAGAAGTGATTAATCATTCCTCTAAAATATTAGGATATAAAATAATACATCCATATAAATATTATGTTTGGTAAAATTTAGAGGATATGCATTATAAAGCATAAAATATTTCAAATGATGCATATTTAGATGAAAACCATTTTTTTAGAGTATTAGGAAAAATCAATTTATAAATAAAAAGAATCCATGATATTTAAAAAAAATATTTAGATAGAAAATTTTTATTAATTAAGGAGAATAATATTTTATTTTTAAAACCATTAAATATTATAAAGTAAGTTTCATAGAATATGAAAAATATGGTTAAAATATGTGTTCACTTTGAAATATTTAAGACGAGATTCCTTTTACACTTCGATGAAAATTACCCATAATAAAATGATAAATATTTATTTAAAACTTTTTGAAGAAGTTAAATTAGTATAAAATAAACTTAATAAATTATTAATTCATAGATAATAACATTTTCAAAAACATCCAATGAATATATACATGAAAAAATTAAGGTTAATGAACAATAAGAAGATACAAGGCCAGTATTACTTACAAGAAATGATAATGGAAAATATAAGTCAAGGAAAAATAAAATATTGATAAAAATGTAAAAAAAATAAAAAAAAATAAAATGAATATTATTTTTATAAATAATAAAAAAATTTCATATATATTATATTTTAAAAACAATCTTTATTTGAAGTTAATATTGACAATGAAACCCTTATGGTTTGAGTAACATTTAAATCAAAACCTTGAAGGAGAAATATTTTAGAATTAAACTTCAAATAACACAAATAAAAGATGATTCATGATATAATATAATTAATAGGTAATATATATATTATATAAATTTAAATTGATTCATAATAAGAAGAATTTATCAATAATTGGGAATTAATACCAATAAACCCTTGCAAGAATCATAATCTTTGAGGTAAGCTTCATTTGATAAAGTGATCATGAGGAATAATTTTAAAACCTAATAAATTAATGTAGAAGTATATTATAATTTATTTTTTCACACCTTAATTTTAAATTTATTATTTTATTTTGGTTTTTCTTTTTTCCTCTTGATTCTCTCTTCAGTTTTGGAGGGTTTTGATCGAAATTTTGAGTTTTGAAATGTTTTTTATTATGTTATAGAGTTTAGGTGCATGGTTAAGGGGAAGCCATGTAGCCTTTATTGGCTAGGTTACTTTAAATTTCATTTTTAACTTGAACATTTTGAGTTTCATGGGTAACACATGGTTTGATCAAAACCATGTGGCCCCTAGGAGAGACTGTGCCGGTCTTGGGTGTCTTTGGTCAAGAGGGTATAGCCTAGGCACAATTATCCCAAACCATATAGAAGGAATTCACATGGATCTAGATCTTTTTTGTAAAACCAAGTCACATATTTGGTATATGGTTTCCTAGGAAAAACTGTGAAGGTTTCTAATGTGTCCATTAAGGGGTACATGATTAGTGCACAATTTCCCAACCGTGTGACCAAACCAGGCATGATGCCCAGTTTTATTAAAAGTGTGAAATTTCCTTTTTACCCTCCTCAGTTTTTTACCCAAAATGCCTCATTATCCTCCTCATTTATATTTTTTTACTCTATTGGAGCTCCTCCCTTCTTCATCAAGACTCTCATTCTTCTTGCATGGTGTTTCTAAGTAGATTATTCAAGGTTTTTGGGTGATTTCTCAAGGTAATATCTTCATCTCTTCTTCCTCTTCCTTATTCTCTCATTTTATCTTGTGTTAACCTTATTACTTGGTCTCTTGGGTATAGGGTTCATGTAATTTTGAGTTTTAATTGGAGATTTTTTTAAGGTTCTCCTTGGGTGTTCTTTCCTCTTTGGACCCTCATGGAGTTGTTTCAGGTTATTGTTGTCAAATCCCCATGAGTTTGAGGTAGGTTCCCCTTTGAATTTGTACTTTAAATTTAAGAAACATTGATTGATTTACTTTCAAATTTTTTTAATTCTAAATAGTGATGTATTATTTTTAGATAATTTTTTTTGATGTGAAATGAAGCAAAATCCTATTTGTATTGAATGGAATGGAATTGTTTTATTAAAATTTTCACACCAAGTGTTTATCGAAATGCCTGGTTGACATTTATAAGTTATTTATGGTTCTTAAAGGATGGATTTGATTTTATTAATGTGTTTTTGTATCTAAAATTTATTTCTAAATAGTTTTTGGTTCATTAATGGCGTGTTTGATCCTTTTTAGGAATGGTTTGCCACTTAAAGGTTCCTTGATGCTCGTTTGGAACCTTCATAAATTGGCCCTCTTTAGAAAAATCTCCTTGGGTTTTATCTCTTGTATTTTTGGATGATAATGGAAATGATAGGTACTTGGAATGGGACTTACCTCATGTGTCGATGGTTTTAAGGTAAGGGGATATCTCTTGGGGTGATTCAAGGGTGATGCTTGGTTGTGTGGCTCATGCAGTGGATTATGTTTGTGATTTGAATCCGGTTGATTTGTTTGGATCAACCCCACTTTAGATATGACATGGAAACCTATAATATATAGATTATTATTTGAGAATATTTTCTATACTAGTTTATAATTACTATCTGGATAGTTTCACTTAGTGTGGACCTTACTATGATTTGATATTATTCCCCTCAGTTAGGCTAGGTAGGGTAGGACCGCATGTTCGGGCTGGTCGATGGTATCAGGTGAGGCATGCCTACAAGATGAATTAGGTTTCAGTATGTTCTATATTATCCCCTAATCTATTATGTATCCCATTGTTTCCCTGGCACTCATTTATCTATGGTGGATAATTTAGGTGCCTCATTTGGGTTGGTCTCTGATGTAGTGTTTTCCACTGCCCTTATTATGTGCTTGTCGCAACTGCTTTGTTGTATGGTGTACCTCTTTTCTAAAAGTGAATAAATGAATCTTTAAATGTTTTATGGAATTTTTTCAATAATTTTTACACCATATATCCCTTTTTAAATAAATTCATCACCTCTCTTACTATACCTCTCTCTTATTAAAATGTTAAAACCTCCTTCTCTTGGAAAATAAGCATGTTTTGAATAAAGAAGGGCGGTGGGATTTTATTTCTTTATAAAAATGAATGTGTGTGAAAACTTATATTTTATTTAAAACCTAAAATTAATAAATATTTTATTTAAGGGAAATTAATTGGGAATATATTTTTTGGGAATATCTATTGAGTTTTAATACTCATGCCTATACTTCATTCTTATTTTTAGTCTGAGGTATAGGTTCCAGCTTGGTCTTGATAACTATAGATTATTTTGGGTTTTGGTGTCTAATATTGACTTTTTGGGTAATGTGGATATTGAGTGGTCATCAGGTTCGATTTTTTTGTTTTTAGTTATTTTTAGTTTTTTTTTTTTTATGCTGGGATGATCTTTTCTGTATTCCACTAATTTTGTTTATTTTTATTGGGAAAAATAATTCCCACTATTACTCTATTGGTGCCCTTGGTTCTTTTTCATCACCCTGGGGTGATTAGGAATGCATTTTGTGGATCTTTTTGGCCGTCTTGGGTGACCGGTTCGGGGTCAATCTAGGCTGGTTGGTGATAAAATGGTATTATAAGAGGTTCTTTAGTGGACCTAAAATTCACAGCACCCTCCATTATTTGGAATATCAAGGTAGATGTAATAGTACTATAGGAACATGGGGTGTAGGTATGAGGAAGTTTCTAGAGAACAATTTATTTTTTGAACATTATGTTACCATGGGAAGTTGGGTTTTGAGTTGTTAACTTTTGATTTTAGTTATCATTCAGGAATAAAATTGGAGTTGGGATATTGGTCTTTGGTGATATCACAGGGTTTGGAAAGCCATGCAGGCTGAGGTATGTGGTCTTGAAAGACTCTTTATTATGGTGGTGTGATTGGAATGTGGATTTCAACCATGTTTCTATGTCACCCTTCAACACTAGTTCCCCCTCGTTAGTTTGTTTTGAGTATTTCTTAATTCTGAAAACTATTTTGAAACCCTTGTTTTAAAACTGTGATAACCCTATTTCAAGAGTTAATGTTTTAGTTTTTGTAAAATGGAAAAAAAAATTCATATTTATTTTACATAAATTCTTAGAAAATGTATTTTTAATAAAGTAATTTCTGATAAAATGATTTTTTAATTAAAAGTTTTTTATGAAATGAGGTTTTTTTAAAGTTGAGGGAAAAAATTTAAACGGGAAGAATTAGTTTTTGGGATGGAATTTATATATTTTTTGTGTAGAATGAAATGGAGTGGAGTATGGAGTTTTAAAGTTTTTTTAAGCGGTAATATTGATATTTTTGAAATGGTTTGGAAAAAAATTTCGAGTTGGATTCAATTTATGTTTGATGTTATTGTTACGAGTTCTTGTTGATGAGTTTGTTTTTTGGGGGTTTTTGTTTCCTTTTTATTTTGTGTACTCCCCCACCAAATATTCTATGGATACTCATGGTGCAACTACGGGTGGTTTACCATTAGTTTACCCTCCATTTGATCAACCTAAAGACCTTCTACTCGATTTTATGAAGTCAATTCCTCCTCCCTTTTATGGTTAAGTGTCCCCTCTTGAGGTGGAAGAGTGGATGTAGAAAATAGAAAGGATATCCAATTTCCTTTAGTTTTATAAGTCTCTAAAGATGGTATTTTATACCTTCATGATCAAAGTTCCAAGTTGGATTTGGTTGAAGTTAGTTATTTAAAACAATCCTCAAGAAGACCTATCCTAGGAATTATTCAAGGCCTCATTCATCCGACAATACTTCTCTAAGACTATAATGGTGGTGAAGGTGATGAAGATGTGATGCCTCCAATAAGGTGATAGATTGGTATTGGATTTCATTAATCATTTCATGGATATATTTCCTTATATTTTTTAGTGGTTTGAGGAAGATTATCTAAAGGATTGAAATTTTTAGAATGGGATTCATCCTGATCTACAGTTGAAGGTTTTAGAATGCATTCTAACCTCATTATCCAATGTATAGAGGAAATCCATTTGTGTTGAAAAAAAATTAGTAGGAGTGATAAAGGAAACCAATCTTCCTTCAATCCACAGAAGAGGTGAAGTAAATTATAGTAAGGAGATGGGAAATTAGCTTGAATTTAGTGGTTCTATAGGTTGAATCAAGATACTTCCTAATATTTTTTCATCTTATTCTGGGCATAGGACCCCTTTGTGTCATCAATATGGTAGGCCAGGTCATAAGAAGACATTGTGTCCAAATTATTTAAAGACTTTTTATACCATAGATGCTTGGGTCACTTTCAATGGTTTTTTCAGGGTATTTCCAAGAAGCGATGTGGAGCCAGATTTTCTCCTTTAAAAAACACCCCAGTCTATTTGCAGGAGTAAGGTACTTATTTAGGTTCAATTTGAGGTCCCTTTTTTTAAATGAATCTTTTGTTTTAATGGTTGTGTCTTGTGGTGACACGCTTTTTTTAATAGATGTGGAATATTGTATATATCTTTTGAATGTATGTTTTAATGAAATCACCTTTTGGAGTTTCTAGATTTTTTCATCTTAGAGTAAACCACATATAGTTGTGAGTCTTTTTCATGTCATTTGGATCTTATAATATATTTTTGTGGATTTTCTAGTTTGTAGGTTTGATGTTTGACTAATGGTGTTAGTTGGGAATCCAACTAGAATTCTAAAATAGTGGGGAGTGCATCTTGGCCTCCCATGTTGAATGAGGAAAGCCCATGTTTCTATTTATATCTTTACTTTATTTTCCTTTGAGTAGTTATTACGTGGTTAGCTCATCCTTATGGTTTCATATGACCCTGAGTGTTCCTTATCCTTTGGTGAACACTTGGATCTTGAATCAGGATCAATATTTGTGGTGTCAGTGGTAGGTGTTTGGTTTGTGGTTTTATATTTTCATCATTATTCGAGAAATAGGCTGAGTTAAATGGTATGTTTTGGTAAGAGGTGTGATTATTTTTTGGTGGTGGTTGAGGTGTTCCTGGTTTTAGGAGTTGGCTAATGTGGATGTGTGAACCCTTGTATTTTATCTCAATCAATTGGAAACTTTGAGGCTTTTAGGGATGGAAATCACTAAAGTGGTGAGAATTTGCATACCCAGGTTTTTATTTTATCCTTTTATGTTGGTTTATCTTTTTTCTTTGGATTATCTCTTTAGTTTTAGAGGTTTTGGATTAAAAATTTGAGTTTAAAACTATTTTTGTTATATTACACATTTTAGTTTCATGATTAAGTGGAAATTGTGTAACCTATTGAGAATAGGTCTCTTTCCAGTGAAGTTTAAACTTACATAATTTTAGTTGCATGGTTAGTGCATGGTTTTATCCAAACCATGCATCCCCTAGGAGATACCATGTAGGTATTGAGTGTCTCTAGTTAAGGGTTCATGGATTGGGCATGGTTATCCCAAACCATGCAGAAGGCACACATATGGATCTGAAGTTTTTTTACAAAACCAAGTCACACATTTGGCATAGGGTTTCCCAAACTATGCATCCAAACCATGTAGGTGTCCAGTGCATCCAGTAAGGGGTGCATATTTGGCACATGATTTTACAAACTGTGTTACCAAACCATGCTTGGTTCCCAATTTTATTAAAAGCACAAAATTACCTTTTTTTACCTCCTTCAGTTTTAACTCCAAACTCCCCTTTCTCCCCTTCATTTTTCTCATTCAAACCTTGGGGAGATCCTCCATTATTCTTCAAGATTACACTCCTTACATGGTGATTCTAAGTTTATTATTCAAGGTTTTAGGGTGATTTATCGGGGTTATATCTTCCTTTATTCTTCCTATTCCTTCTTCTATCATTTTCTCTTGTGTCCCCCTTCTTACTTGGTATCTTGGGTCTAGGGTTAATTTATTTTTGAGTTTTAATTGGGGTTTCTTCTTCTTAAGGTTCTCCTTGGATGTTATTTCTTCTTTGGACCATCGTGGAGTTGTTTTGGGTTTCCATTGTCGAAGCATCATGAGTTTAAGGTTGGTTATTCTTTTAATTTGTCCTTTAAATTTAATAAACATTTATTTCTTTCCTTTCACACATTTATTTAACAATAAATAGTGATATATGTTTTTATATTTTTTTGATGTGAAACGAAGTGAAATCCTCTTTTTATTGAATTGAATGGAATTGTTTTATTAAACTTTATACACCAAGTGTTATTCAAAATGTCTAGTTAGACTTTATAAGTTATCTATGGTTCTTAAAGGATAAATTTAAAATTTAAAATTTGTTTTGGTATCTCAAATGTATTTATAAATGGTTTTGGTTTCATTAATGGTGTGTTTTATCCTTTTTAGGGATTTTTTTCACTCAAATGTTGCTTGAGGCCCATTTGGAACCTTCATAAATTGGCCATCTTATTCAAAATATCCTTGGAATGTATCTATTGTATTTTTGGATGATAATGGGAATGAGAGGTCCTTAGAATGGGAATTACCTCATGTGTTTATGGTTTTAAGGATAAGATATATTACTTGGGGTGATTTAGGGGTGATTCTTGGTTGTGTGGCTCATGTAGTGTCTTATGTTTGTGATTTGTATATGATTAATTTTTTTGGATCACCCCCACTTCTAGTATGAAATGGGAACCTGGAATAAATAGAAGATTATTTGAGAATGTTTTCTATACTATTTTATAATTAAACTCTAGATATTGGTCCTTATTATAGACCTTTCTCTACTTTGGGATTGTGCCCCTCGGTTAGGTTAGGTAGGGTACATCTGAGTGTTTGGGCTGGTCAGTGGCATTGAGTGAGGAAATAATACTGGATGAATTAGGTTTTAGTATGTTTTAGATTATCCTATAAGATCCTAGGTATCCCCATATTTTCCTAGAACCTATTTATCTATGGTGGATAATTTAGTCACCTCATCTGGGATGGTATCTGATGTAGTGTTTTCTATTGCCATTGTTATGTGAATTATGCTAATGTTTTCTTGTATAGTGTACCTATTTTCTAAAAGTGGATAAATGAGTCTTTAAATGTTTTATATAAAATGTTTTTAGGAATTTTTTAGAACCTATTTCCCATTTAAAATAAATACATCACTTCTCTCATTCTCCCTCTCTCTTTATTAAATTATTAAAACCACCTTATCTTGTAAAAAAAGCATGTTTTGAATAAAAAGGGTAATGAAATTTGATTTTTTTTAAATTAATGTGTGTGAAAACCTACTTTTATCTATTTTACTTCAAATATGAAATTGATGAATCTTTAATTTAAAGGAAATGAATTTGTAATATATTTTTTGGCATGCCTATAAAGTTTTAGTACTCATTCTTATACTTCATTACTTGTTTTTAGTCTCAGGTTCATGTTTCAGCTTGGTCTCAATTTCTATGGGAAATTTTGGGTTTTGGGATTAAAGTGTAATCCACAGGGTCCTCTGAAGATTTATTGGTCATTAGGTTTAGTTGTTTTTTTCAGTTATGTTTAGTTGTTCTATTTTCTTTTATTTATTTTGGGATGATATTTTGGTATTCCACTGATTTTGTTTATTTATATTGGATAAAATCATTCCCACCATTACTCTATTGATACCCTTGGTTCTTTCCACCACCCCAGGGTGATCAAGAACACACTTTGGGGATGTTTTAGGGTGACTCGGTTGACTAGTTTGGGGTTAACCTAGGCTGGTTTGTGACATAATCATTGGTTTGAATAAATAAAACTGGGAATAATAGGGTTAAATAATAAATAATGTAACTCAATGGAAGGAAATTGAGTTATAAAAGTCCCTTACAAAATTTGTATCCTTTGAATCAAAGGCCATTAAAATAAAGAACAAAATATGTATATTTAAAACTCAATAATTACATGAATATGAAAAAATAAATTAATTATTCTATAATAAAATCATATTTAATATTTCATGGTTCACAATAAGAAATATGTCTCAAAAAATTAAATTTGAGACAAGAACCCCTTTCATTGGTCCCGATTATTATTAAGCATATGGTTAAAATCCTATATAATCAAATTAAGTTTGTTAAAAAATTAATTAAGAACCTTATTTATCTATATTTAATCTCCTAAGGTTTACCTATTATTGCATGTCATTTATTTATTATATAGTTTTTGTTTATTTCAGTTACTTGAGGTTGTTCTCTCATTTTTACCCTAACACTTTCTATATATTTAAAATGGTCAATGGTGTTGAAAAATTACTTTATAATATCTATATTTATAAATTTTTATAAATTTTTATTATTAAATTATTAAAATATTCATATAGTTCCATAGGTTTCCAAAATGGACTCTAATTATGAATGGTAAATTGAAAAGTTACTTTTTGGAATTCAAATTTACTATGACAATTTATTATTAATTTCACTTATAAAATGTCTAATATTATATTTTAATAACCTTAAAAAAATCCCTATTTAGTTATTATTATCCAATATCACCATTAATTATGTTTCTATATTCCTCTATGATAGAAATTTATGTAATTATTAATGTAAATGGTTATACCGACCAAAACATGAACATGTTATAATTAACGAATAAGTATGATTATAGGGTGATTTAATTATACTATCATTATTATATAAGTATAATTATTTTTTTTAAATTTTATTATGGTGTTAAATATAATTTTTAAATATTTATAAAAATAATAAAATACTATATGAAAAAATAAATACATCACTTTCATGGAGCCGGTAGTCCGCACATACACAGGTATGGTGTTTTTTTTCATAGAATGGGAGGAAGGTGAGAATAGTTTATAATTTCAGAAACTTAATAATTTTATGAATATAATAATATTTAATTAATTTAACTTTTAGGGCCATCCATGTTAGGTGGTTAATAAAAATTAAGCATCTCATTCATGGATTCAGTAGTCCACACCTATGCATGACGAAAATTTTACTTTTCCAACAAATTTGAGGGATTGAGAGTAAATATTAATTTTTTATTTTAGAAGAAAATATATTTATATTATATATAATATATTTATTCATAAATTCCACCATTATAACTATCCATGAGAGGTGGTTATGAAAAATGGAAGATGTTGATTTGTGGAGGTGGTAGTCCGTACTTAAGCACTATCGATGTTCCATTGTTTTTATTAGTGGATAGAATTGAATAAATAAGGTATATTAATTTAATATAATAACATATTGGTATTTTAATTATATTTATTTTATTATATTTATTTTTTTATAAAATCTTTTTATGAGGTTTATTAATAAGAAATGGTCATAGAGGTAATACTTATGTAGAGAGATTGTGTTTTCTCTTCAAAATCTCCTTGGAAATAGAGGCCTTAAGTTAACTAATGGTGACCAGAGGATTATGGAAGTGGGGGAGGGTTATATGAGTAATAAAATGAATGATTTTTATAATGAAATTAAAAGTTAATGGTGTAAACTAAAGTGGAATAAGGATCCCCTTTTATAAGTAAAGAAGAAGAAAATTCTGGAAGCACCCTTTGCATTTTCAATAATGTAAAGTTACTATTCAAGGTTAAAAGGATTAAAAAGAAAAAAATGAGTGGGAGGGGATATTTGGTTAATAAAAACCTCAATCATCCATATGGAAACATGTTTTTAACATGTTTTGGGTTTTTTTCTTAGTAAATATATTTTTACGATTTTTCTTTTACTAGGGTAATTATTTTTTTAACCTTAGAAGTTAATTTTAATGAACTAAATTAAAATTGATCTTTTAACATAAATGAAAAATTATTATTTCAAATTTTAAAATCACTTTATTAATTTTTTTTCTAATTATTTAAAAAATTAATTTTAAAATAAATGCACATAAGGTGTAAAAATAGTTTTTAGGAAAAGCGTGTTTTTAAGCTTAGAATTTATTCATATAAAAAAATTATCATTTTTTTTATTTTCAAGAAATAAATTTGTTTATTATAAAACATATAAGTTATATTTGTATTTAAAATCAATCCAAAATATAATTTTACCTTTAAAATGCTTAATGAAAAAAAATATTAAAAATAATTTTTATTAGAATTAAAATATTACTTTTGTTTTATAAGATTAATTAGATTTTATAATTTCTTTAAAAATATTTTTAAAATTTATTAATTTAATAATTAAATACATATTTGACCAATTAAGTGATTTTATAAAATTATAGGTCCTTATTTTATATTTATAAATTATTAAAATTCATCATTTTAGAAAAAACTGTATTTTTCACTATTCACTTAAAAATCAATTATTTTAGAAAAAAAACCTAAAAATCATACAATGTCAATTTTTATAAGATAAATTTATAAATAAAGTTTTTTTTAAAAAAATTGATGTTTGAAAATTTATAAATTTATTTTTTAAATGAAAATATAAGGAAAATTACCTTTATTGAAAAATTCCCCTTTAAAACTTTTAGTGATTTTATCTTATTTTATATGAATTTCTAATTGATTATAATATTTTTATTTAATATAGGTTTTATTTTTATTAAATTTTCTTAATAATAGTTATCTAATTTGTCATGGTTCATTTTAGTTTGACATTTCATGGGAAACAAGTTATCCATACAATGTTTATGTAAAGGAAAAAATTATATAGAAAAATCTTGGCTCATTACACTATTCATGTCTTATTAGGGGTTCACATGTGTAAAAATGTATAGGTTGGCCAACATAAAAAGGTTCTATTAAAATGGGGATTTAAAATCCAAAAATAATTTCCTTAATAATTTTCAACCCAAGTACCTTAATCTCTTAGGTTTTAATGGAAGAAAAGGAAATTTTGGTTAAGTAAGCATTTTTTGGTTCTCTCAAGAATTAAGATGAATGTGAAAAAGATTTCAAAATGGTTCAAATTTCTCATAAGTAGGTGAATTTAAAACTATAAAGTGGTTTGAGACATGGGATTAAAAATTTCAGCGGTATTTTCACGAGATTACTAATTTTTTGAATATGGAAAATAATTGTTTTATCATTAATTTAATTTTATTTCCATCAGAAAATTAGTTCACTCATTAGATCAGGTTTAAAAAAGTATGGTTGTTCAATTGTAACTTACAAGTCTTTACAAACACACTAAAAATGAAAGAAAAACACACAAAAATAAAATCAAAATAGTAGAAAAACATAATTAAAAACTAAATAATAAATAAAATTTGAAAGAATAAAAAAACCTAAAAAAATACTAAATTAACCAATGATGTTCCTCCCCCACACACTTATTTTTTTCAATTTTTTCACTGTAAAAAAAAGTTATAAAATTGAAAATTAGAGATAATAGACACAAAAAAATAAGTATAAAGAGAGATACGCCCTAATTTTTAGCGGTATTCAACTACTTGAAGGTGGGCCTCATCTCCTAGAGAATCTTGAAAATTTTCTCTAAACATATTTTAGAACTTTATTTTTTTTATAAATGGTGCTTTTTTTTTATTTTTTAATCTAAAAAACACTAAAAGGAAAAACATGATAAATAATGAAAGGACCTGACCATTTGAAACAAAATTTACTAGGAAATAACTTTATCTTGGAGTTAAACAACATTAATTTATCTCCTTCTCCAAATTATTTATTATGGGTACTTTTATCATGAATAATTTTGGTATTTTCTTTTTATAGACTAACAATTTTATAAAAAAAATTAGGATTTCTTCTAGATCATGTAAGTAAAATTTTATTTCTTTTCCAACAAAAAATAAATTCATGTTACAAGATTTCACAACCTAAAAATCCTTGTGTTCTAATTTATTCATTATGGGAAAATATTTTCCATATACTAGTCTAAAATGTGACATTCAAATTAGGGTTTTGAAAGTTGTTCTATAGGCCAAGACTGCACCGCCTAGCCTTAAAATCCAATCTTTTCTTTTTTAAGTACAAATTGTTTCCTAATATTTTCTTGATTTTTTAGTTTTATAGTTTAACCATTCCATTTATTTGTGCATTATATGGTATTAAAACCTTATTATTGACTTTATATTTCCTCATAATAGCTTCTAAATTATTATTATAGAAGCAGGTTCCTTGATCAGTGGTTAAGAACTTGGGTAAACCAAATCTAGAATACAAAATTGATTTTAAAAATTTAGTAACAACATTTCCACCATCAATTGTAATGGGAAAATATTCTACCCATTTTAACACATAATTAATAAAAAGTAGGTTATATAGGTATCAAAAATATTTGGGATAGTTTCCCATAAATTATATTTCCCATATATCAAATACATCAGAGTACAAGAGGGGTTGTTGTGAAATTTCATTTCTTTAAGAAATATTTCCTTGAAATTGGAATTTTTTACAAGTTTTTCAGAATTCAAACGTATATCTGGAAAGGTAAGGCTAATATAAACCAGAATCAAGCACTTTTATAGCAATTATTTGATATTTAAAGTGGACTCTATAACTAAAAGTACGGAAAAAACTTAAGACAAATTGGAATTCAAAATTTGGAATCCATCACTTAATCATTTAATCACTACCAACATGCCACAGGTAAGGGTCATCCAAAATATAATTCTCTTAATCACTCACAATATTATCAATTTATTATTTAAAAAATCAAAGAGGAACTTTACTAGTAGCTAAATAATTCACTAGTTTTGAAAATCAAGTATTATCACTCCCACCAATATATTTTTTTTCCTCAGGAAAGGTTTTTTTGTGGATAGATCTGGTGGTCTTTAATAAAAATAAAAGGAAATGGGATTAAATATTTATGTACCAAAAATTTTCTTACATTATTTTTCTTTATTTCAACGTCAAATTCATAAAACAACAAGATCCATCTCAAAATATTTGGTATAAAATCATTCTCCTTAATTAAAAATATGATTTCCAAATAATCAGGGAAAAATATTACATTGGAGAACAAAAAGTAACAACTTAATATTCCCAATAAAATGTCAATAATAAAAATCTATTTATCAGTTATTTTTTATTTTTACTATTTTTTATCTAAAGTTCAAGAATCGCAAGAAACAAAATGATATTTCCTTTCTATATTTTGACTCATTATACCCATAAGGAAAGGTTAGGGGCATTATTCATTATTTGAAAAGGAAATACCCAGTTTAGTAGTTGGAAAATGGGTAGGGTTATCATTGTTTTAGTTCCTTAAAATCTTTTTTATAACTCTCATCAAATACACACAATGATTATTTTTTAAGTTACAAGGAAAAAGTTAAAACAGTCACACTAAATTCTTTTATGAATATTCTATAAAATAAAACATGAACAAGGAATGATCTGACATCAGTGATAATTTTTGGGTAGGTAAGTAAATAAATTTACTCAAATTTATACTTTTATACTTTAATTCTAGATTTAGGCACAACATGATCAAGTATAATTACTTTATCCACCATGAAATAGATTTTTTCATAATTAAGCATAATATTTTTAGGAGTGGAAGATTCAAGAATCCTAGATATGATTTTAAAGCATTTTTTTAAATATGAACCATAAACAATGAATTCAACCATGATTAATTCCATAAAAATTTCTAGAAATTTTGAAAAAAATTCTCATCATATACCTTTGAAAATTAAATGCTCATCATACACCTTTGAAAAGTTATTGGTGTATTGATCAAACCAAAGGAAACTCATCTATAGGAAATGATACCAAAATGAAATGTAAAATTCATATTTTTAACACCACACAAATTTAGTTTAAAGTAATAATAATCTTTATATATTTCTTAATATGAAACACAGAGCTTTAAGCGAATTGAGATATATTATAAAAATAATATTTTTTAAATGTGACTGAGCTGATGAATTGATGGGTTTGAATATGAGTAAATTAATTATTATATATATGTAGATATATATTGGTCCTAATTTATATAAATGTATTGATTAATTCTTAAGAAATAATCACTCATTTTTTAGTGAAGTCATTTTATGCTTCAAAAATGCATTTTCTTCAAAAGTGATTTTTATTGCATTTTGTGCGAGGAAATTAAAATTAATATATACAATTTTAGAAATTATATTTTATAAAATAAAAATAATTTTTGAAATAATTATATCAAAATTAACCTATGGTTATTTTTTTGATTCTTATGAAATTATTGATTTTTCATTGAATCGTGAGAATACTAATTTTTCAAATATTTTCATTTATTTTCATTAAATAAAGTAATTTAAAAGTACCATTAGATTATGGATTTAGTATTAAAGTTATATATGATACATTTTATTTATAATAATTTAATTAATTCCATTTTAATAATAAATATTCATTATTTTTAGATAAGTTAATTTTTATGCTTAAAAACACATTTTTTCTAAAAAATGTTTTTCATTGAATTTTACTAACTTATATTGAAAATAAATTCTTCTAATTTTAGAAAATTTATTTGAAAAAATTAAATTATTTTTGTAAATAAAAATTTCACAATCATATTGGATTTAATTTTTTAGATTTTTCTAAAAAGAATGATTTTTCGATGAATTGTGAAAAATATTGATTTTTTTAAAAATTGCCTCTTCATTTAAAGAATTTACAAAGTTTTATTTAATTTTAAAGTGGAATTAAAAGTTTAATTAGTTAATTTATATTTTTAATAATTCAATTTTTGTTATTGGATTCAATTTTATGTTGAACTTTTATTTAAAAACTTTTTATACTTAAGAAAAAATTTCTTTTGGAAAACCATTTTCATCACATTTTACGGGTTTAATTTTAAATTAAATTATTCCAATTATATGGATTTAATTTTATAAAATATATTCCATATTTGGAATCAAAATAATTTATATTATTTAATAACGTAAAATTAATTTTTTGTCATAATGAATAATAAAAATAGTAAAAAAATTATTACCACATTGACGGTTAAAAATGAGTTTACCATGGGGGTGGGTTAAACTAAGAGATAATGATAAGTTTTATAATTAAAATTATTTAAATACCATTAGATAAATATATATATACCCTATACTATCCTAATTTTGTATATCTTTCCTTTTGGAATCATTTTAATTGAATATGAATTTATTATATTTGAATATTTTAAGAAATTATTAGCATGTATTATCCCTAACATATAGAAGTTTGAAATTACTTTATATTATTTACACCAATTTTATTCATATGGATTGGATAAATCCTACCCAATTATCTTCTAAAATTTATTAGATATAATCTCATTGTTTATCGAGATTCATTATGATCAGGTTTTTAATGATGAAATATTATGACCTATCTCTCAAGAATCAAATGAATTTTATTCTCCTATTTTTATTTCTAGATATTACATATTTTCATTCCATTTTCTTATCTTTAAGAACTCAAGCAACCAAAAAAATATTTTTAAAGAAAACCAACTTTATTTCTCTCTTCAGTTGAAAATCATTTTTCTTTCATATATATGTTTTCTAAAATGTTTTAAAGAATATTTTTTATAATATATAATGAATATTTAAATCTATTTACCCATGTTTTATTTTTTAAAAAAATTGTATAAATTTAATCTTCTTCTCATTTTTTGAATGAGGTCCTTTGTAATTTTCTCAAAAAATGTAAAAGGAATCTTTTTTTAATATACAACATGAATGAAATTTCCCACCATCATAACCGCCCAATTCATTAAAGATTACTTTATAAGTTTCGAAGTTTCTTTTCAATAAAAATGTTTTAATTAATATTTTATAAATTTTTATATTTTAAATAAAGGATTTCAAAGTAAAAAATTGGTATTTTCCCTAATAAATAGTCAGAGTGACCTTTTAATGAACATTTTTATCTATGATAATTTCCTTTGATATTACTTATTATTTACTTGGTATATGATCCAATTATACCATATAATTTCATGATTTGGACTACTTATAATGATGATTTTTTAAGGATGATTCTATGAAACCTATTTCGTTTCCATGGTTTACGCTATGATAAGATGATAAAATATTTATAAAACTTGTTTCCTTTTCACGGGTTATACTGTGATGAATGGTTTGTGATCATATAGAACACATATGTATAATTTTAATTGTGTGATGGGTGGGCTCAGAATTATATAGATTTCTAATGAAATGATTATATATATATATATATCTAATTAGATAAGAAGGATTGGAATGGAGAGTGAACCTAATTCAGTAAGGGACTCTGTTCACTATGATAATATTGAGAGTGATTATTGAATAAGTATTTGATATAATAAGGAGTAAAACCAATCCCCTATTATAATCTTAGAAGTGATAATTAAATAAGAAAATTATTTTCTTTTCTTATGTATATGCCACAAACTTATGTATTATACCAATGTTATGCTCTCATAGATCATGTTCTTTGATTTATTTATGATTCATGTCTTATAAACTACCAAAATTTATTCCATGACTCAATATTATTATCTCTGAAATATAGGGTATGTTTTTCAAATGTTAAGTTCATTTTATCATACCCATATGACCATGTTATATTTTTATGATCATTGTTATATCCCTTTTTCCCTTATTAGGCATATTTTCTCACCTTTTCTTATGTTTCCTTTCCCCAGATTATGAATAAATGTTTTAAATATGATATATCTAGGAAGGGTGCTAGTTATGAAGAACTTAGTGGGAGATAAATTAGATCTATTATGATTTTTTATGTATCTAAGTTTCCAAATACACTGAACATTTATGGTTATAGTGTGTATATTAATGTTATGTAATGAATATTCATCTATTATGATATAGTATCTATGTATGAAAATTATGGGTTTCTATAGTTAGTATATGAGAAAGGTTTAATTAAATTTGGAATCTAGGATGATATAAATTTATTGATAACCCTTAGGATAATCCTATGTACAAGATAATGGACTATGTTATGGTAAATAAAGAAGTGTGTTTTTAATAATAAAACATTCCTATCTGGATGCTACAAGTGGACATGGTTTTCACATATATGTATCTTGGGGTAATAACCCTAAAAATATTTGGTCAAGTATATTTGGACCATCATTATAGTGCACGATGAGTGTGTCCTTACCACACAATTGGTTTGACACTCTTGAAAGATATGATTGAGTTAACTTAAAATTTATTTATGAACCATTATGAAGTATTTGAATAGATAATAGCCAAGAATAACCTAGTTTAAACATAAGGTGTCATAGATAGAGAAGAAGGCATCATGATTTAGATATCCTAAAAATGAATTTTCATAATTATATGATTTTCCAATGTGATTATTATTTCCCACACTATATTTTTTTGGCTTTATTCAATTTATAAAACTAGGTGGAATCAGGATAACATTGAATATGACAGATAATTGAATGATTTTCCACATGAGAAACCAAATAAAACAGGAGTTGGAAGAAAAAACCATGTGATTATTCCTAATAAGCTATCTCATTATATGATTAACAATGTAAAATTAAGTAAGTTTCCGGAGACACCAAATAAGAGAAAATGAAGTTTCCTAAAGATCATAGAGCGAAGAAAATCCAGTTTTCTACATGTCATGTATGTGAGAAGAATAACTCAGGAAAATGTATCAAAGGAATGATAAGGTGTTTTATGTGTGGAAGATAAGGGAATAGAATAAGTAATTGTCAAAGAAAAATAAAGAATTTTATGTATAGATATAAAGTTCATTCTTAGGCACCATTTATAGCTCAATATCTTATTTTTGGGGAATATGGGAATTATCTGAGTCAATTACCTAATCAAAGGGTTAACACTTAGAACAAGGAAGGACCTCTACTATGACAATCATTGAAGTGAAAGGATTTAAGTGTTTATCTATTGGGATTCAATAATTTTGTTGTATAAGTATTATATTATTGATATTATAGTTATAATAATGATGAAACATCTATGTATTATTGCATAGTGGTTCTTATTTAAAGATTTGAAAACATATATTGAATGATTTAAATAACCAAGAAAATTAATTTAGAGGTAGATTAATATTTTTAGAGAACACATAATTAAGGGAAAGATAACCCTTAAAATGTGCCTGATGTTGAGTTAATAATGCTTAGTTAGGATAAATAGATGATTAAAATTGATGGAGTAAATGGGATATTATTGGTGACCTTGAAATTAGATACTTATTTGATGACAAAGAAATTTAGTCCATCTTTGATAGAGTTTATTATATCTTTGTATTTATGTAATATAGTTAATAATCTATGATTTTATTTTAGGAATAAGTATTGGGTTAATTTTTGGAAGCATATTTGTTTTCTTTGATATTTTATAGTGGTTCAGGTTATTAGTATATTCTAAGAGAATATATGATTAAGGTATTAACATGTTTGGTATGTGACATCATGGTGTACTTTATGTTTTCTAGAGATAAATGTTAGAACTGATCTTAAAAAAATATGTGATCAAATATTTCAGATTTTTGGGTGTTGAATTTAGAAATATATATTTTTTAAGATACTTAAGGTTAACTATTTATAGAATGGATTAAGTTAAGCTTTAGGGGTTATTATTGAGATTTTATAGATTAATGTATTATATTTATCCATATTTGATAACTTAGGATGACCATTTTTTGTTTTTTAGATATTTATAGAAATAAAGATTGACTTTTAATTCTTTTATAGGTCTTATGATTTTTTAAAAGTTAATTTTAGTTCTTTAAGCATGAAAATTTTATCTTTAATATTCATTTCATGTAAGTAGAAGTTGATCGAAGCACGACCAAAGAATAAAATTGCATTTATGAAATAAAAATACATTAAGTAATTTTATTTTCTTATTTTATATTTATTTATAGAAAAATAATCCCTCAAAATTAGGAAAAGGGTCTTGAAATAAAAATTCTATCCTTTTTATTTCATTTTTGATGAATTGATGGTATTTTCACTCCTCACTGATTTATGGTTTTTTGTTAATTAAATTTATCATGACCATATTCTCTATCACTCTTTATTATTCTCTGGACACTAGTTTTATCCTCCATGAATATATTTTAACTTTACACCAATATTATTATTATCTATGAATCTGATTATGTGTTATTTCCAGTAATCTTTATGTTTCCCACTTTCCCATTTCAAAGGAAGTTTTATTATCCCTCTGTACGATGTGAGTTTTCAATAAAGGTATTTTCAAATATTGAATCTTTGATGATCGATATAAAATTTTGAAGGTTCAATTTATTTAATGGGGGGAGAATGTAACACCAAAAATATTTAGTTTAATAATAATAATCTCAATAGATGGATTAACACGTAACTCCAAGCTTTAAGTGAATTGATATATATTATAAAAATACTATTATATAAATGTAACCAGGCTATTGAATTGTTGGGATTGAATATGACTAACAAAATTGTGAAATATATATATAATTTTCCCACATAATAAAAATTCATTTAATAATTATTAATAAATAAGAACTCAATTTTTAGCAAATTTATTTTATGCCTCAAAATTGCATTTTCTTCAAAAGTGATTTTTATTGCATTTTGTGCATGGAAAGTATTGTTAAATCTACCAATTTTAGAAATTATATTTTATAAAATGAAAATAATTATTTAAATCATTATATAAAAATTAACTTGGGGAGAATTTTTTCGATTTTTCAAAAATGATTGATTTTTCAGTGAATAGTGAAAAATATCTATTTTTCAAATACGCTCATTTATTTTCATTAAATAAATAAATTAAAATGTACCATAATATTTTGTATTTAGTATTAAATTTAAATTTTAACCATTTTATTTATAATAATATAATTAATTCTCTTGTAATAAAAAATATTCATGGTTTTGATATAAGTTAATATTTATCCTTAAAAATTCATTTTTTTGAATACCTATTTTTCATTTCATTCCATGAAATTATATTAAAATTAATTAATTACAATTTTAAAAAATGTATTTTAAAAAATTAACTTCATTTTTTAAATCATCATTTCAAAATTATCATAGAGATATTTTTTGAGAATTTTTTGAAAAGATTGATTTTTCGATGAATAGTAAAAAATACTGATTTTTATTTAAAGCTACCTTTTTTAAAAGAATTTAAAAATTTATATATTTTTTTTAAATGGTTTTAAAAGTTCAATTAGTTAAATTATATTATTAATAATCCAATTTAGGTTATTGGAGTCAATTTTATGTTGAATTTTGATATAAAAAATTTTATACTTAAGAAAACTCTTCTTTTAGAAAACTGTTTTTCATCATGTTTTGCGAATTTAATTTTAAATTAACTCCTAACACTTATTTTAATTGAATATTATAAAAATTATTCCATATTTTGACTAATAATAATCAAATTTATGTAATATGGTCAACTTAATTTTTGGTTATAATGAATAATAAAAGAAGTAAAAATTTACTACCTCGGTTAAGGTTAAAAATGGGTATATCAAGGGTAAAACCAAGAGATACGAATAATTTTGAAATTTAAACATGTGTAAATCCTATTTTATAACTTAATTTCAATCTTATATCATCCCACCATCGAATATCTATCCATTTTTAAGCATTTTAATTAAATATGACTTTAATATGTTTTAATATTTTAAGAAATTCTTTGTGTGTCCTCTCCCCCGCTTATAAAGGGTCACCACTCCTTTGTCTTAGTTACACATCTTTGAGACATATATATTTACCAAAAATTAACAATTATCTTCTTAAAATTCCTATACATGAATTATAGCTATTTCTTTTCTTAAAAGACCCTACCAAGGGTCCTTAAGTAAGGATCTAAAGGAGGTCAACTGAAGAAAAGGTAATCATCATACCCAACCTATTTCAATTTATTTATTCTTATAACTCCTCCAAATATGTTTTATTTAACATAAAATAATAAATTCAGTATCCTCAATATGATGAAATTTTATTATTATTATGGAACCATCAACATCCACACTCTATTCCATCAAATGGGAAGTGAAAGTATCACGCGTGTATATGTAAGGACTACATCATCCATGTAACAACACAATTAGTTTTCCAACACCATTGTTCATGTATGTTTATTATTATAGGTTTAGTATTTTTATATGATATTTATGATATAACACCTAGAGATTTTAAAAGAATAACATTATGTTCAATAGTGATTCGACACACAACAACGAGCTTAAATGACCCATGAAATATATGACCATTATAACCTTTTCATTAGATTGATATGTATGAATAGTATTAACTAATTTATAAAATATATATAAATTTTCTACTCAAATTTACTGATAAATTCTTGGTAATCAATCAATCAAATTTTAGTAAATTCATTTTATTCATCAAAATATTTTTTCTTCAAAAATGATTTTATTATTTTTTGTAAGAAAATATTATAATTAAATTTTTATAACTTTTATAAAATTATTTTTATAAAATGAACTTTATTTTTTAAATCGACAAATCAAAATTAACTTATGGTAAAATTTTGGGAATTTTCAAAAAAATTTGATTTTTCAGCGAATAGTGAAAATACCATTTTTTTGTAAAAAAATCATTTATTTTTAATAAAGTAATTTAAATGTACCATTGTGTTTTGAATATAATTTTAGGTAACATAAATATTATTTAGTTATATTTAATAAAATTAATTATTTTTAATAAACTTTATATTAGATTTTAGTTTAACTTTATATTTGGGTTTTCAAACAGGATTTTTCTGGAAACTATTTTAAAGTGCTTAATGTTTATCCATTTTAATTAGTTAAAAAAACCTAACTCTAAATAATTTAAATGAAATATATAAATTATATATCAATTTATATTAATTTAAATTCATAAAATTATCATTACTAGTCATGGAGTTAATTTAAAATTATATTTTTCTTAAAAAACACACTTCTTGAAAATTAGATTTTTCATCATGTTTGAAGTTTTATTTTAAATTAAATTATAACACTTTTTTTAAAAAAAAATTAGCCAAAGTGGAAAAGGAAAGTTTATTAAAAGAAAAAACTTACAATATTCTAAATAATAATGCCACCACTTATGTGAATTGAATTTGGTAAAATGGATTCCATATTTGTAATTATCATAATTAATATTATCTAATAAGGCCAACTTAATTTTTTTCATAATGAATAGTGAAAATAGTAAAAATCTTTTACCATGGTTAAGGTAAAAACTGATTTATTGGGGGATTAAAATAAAAATATAAGGGTTAAAATAACCTAAAAACTTATCAAAAATCCATTAGATGGACATATTTTGACCTTATCATGTCCAAGGATTTAGAATGGTCTATTTTGGATCCTTTTGGCATGTGAAAAATGTGGGTATATTTTTTTTTCAAAAATTTCAAGTGTACAACTCACCTCACTTATAAAATTCACCCCTATTATCTCCTCTTCACACATTCAAATCCCTTTGTATTGACAAATAACTTCCAAAATATCTTTTTTACTTACATCCCCACAATATAGAGCCATTTTTTATCATAAATCAATCTGATTAATAATTTTGGTTCTTACCTAAGGAGTTTGTTCAAAGTAGAGGTTGTCTCCAATGATTTTATTGGTGTCCACGCATGACGTGCATATTTGTTAGACCACATTCCCACTTTACAAAGGTGGGTGGATTTCATCACTTTTAATGGTTATGTCTTCTCTTTGATTGAAATGGGATGATAGGATATTGATTTATCATTCCATAGAATCCTCCTTGGAGATCATCTCCTAGTCTGGGACTCCCTCATAGATTTAATTCATGTTAATGGAACTTATTCCTGGTTCCATCTCTTTGTGGACATCAGTTAATTACAATGCTTCTATCTGGAAATTTTAATTCCAACATGATAGGGAAGCAACCTACAGTTAGGGGACTAGTAATGTTTGGGATCATTATGCATGTATGGATGTTGAGAGAATTTTTCATTTGTATTCTTCATCCTGAGAGGGAATCTCATGTGATGCATACTAAGGCGTGGAACCTAAGGAATCCCATATCAATCACAAGGTAATGATGTTATAGGTGTAAATATTCAAAGATTTTTTACCTCAAGCATCACAAACTTATATGTGGGGTAAGTTTTTGGTTCATGTCACAAGTTCTATGTCTTGTGGAGACAGATTAGAACATCTGGTTGTGACGAATTAGGGAACACGTTTAACATCTTATAGAGACGGGAAGAATGTTAATGTCTTGTGGGGATAACATGACTGGACCTGAATTCCCTTTAACATAGATACAGGAGGTGTTTCCCTAAGAGGGAAGATGTCACACCTGGATTGGTGAACCAGAACGACCCTTGAGATGGATTTGGAATGGATGAGTCATAACACCCCTTGAGAAGAATCTAGATGGATGATCAAGATGCCCCTTGAGGTGGATCAGGGAGGTGTGTATCTTGGAGGGAAGATGTCACACATGAGTTGGGTGAGAATGCCCCTTGAGGTGAAACCTAGATGGATGGATCATAAGGACTCATGATACATATCCATATGGTTGATATGAACACCCCTTGAGGTGTATAGGGAGGTGCAACCTTAGGAGGGAGCGCATAGGTTTACCATTGTCTGGGCACCTCTTGAGGTGGACCTAAATATTTGATTAGAACACCCCTTGAGGTAGACTAGGGAGGTATGTCCCTGGGAGGGAGCACCTAAGTTTACCATTGGACAGGTACCCATTAAGGCAGACCCAATGAGTTGATTAGAACAACCCTTGAGGAAGATCAGGGAGGTATATCTCTAGGATGGATAACCTATGTTTACCATTGGTGAGGAACCCCTTGAGGCAGACCTAAAGAGTTGATCAGGACACCTATTGAGGTAGATCAGGGAGGTATATCTGTAGGATGGAACACCTAAATTTACCATTCATTGGGAACCCCTTGAGGAAAACCCAAAGAGTTGATTAGAACATTCCTTGAGGCGGATCAAGGAGTCATGTCCCTAGGAGGGAGAACCTAAGTTTACCATTGGTCAGAAACCCCTTGAGGCAAACCCAAAGAGTTAATCTGAATTCCCTCTTGAGGCATATCATGAAGGTATGTCCCTAGAATGGAGAACCGGGGTTTACCATTGATCAGGAACCCCTTGAGGTGGGTACATCCCTAGGATAGAGAAACTTAATTTACCATTGGTCAATAAAACCTTAAGGTGGACTCAAAGAGTTCATTACAATGCCCCTTGTGGAGAATCAGGGAGGTACGTCCCTAGGAGGGAGCACCTAAGTTTACCATTGATCAGGATTCCCTTGAGGTGGACCTAAAGAGTTAACCAGAATTCCCCTTGAAGTGGATCAGGGAGAGATGTCCCTAGGAGGGATAACTTAAGTTTACCATTGGCTGATCACCCCTTTATGAGAACCATAAGAGTTGATTAGGAATTCCCCTTAAGGAAGATTAGGGAGGTACATCCCCAAAAGGGAACACCTAGGTTTACCATTGGTTAGGATTGAACCCCAGGGAGGCTTCTTACAAACCCTATTTAGAAAATAGTGATAAAACCCCATGTAGTTCGATGACTCATTTTAGGGTAGTGTGATAGGACCAATCCATGTATTTTAACATCATGCAGTAAGGATGCTCATGTCAGATAAGGAGAGTTGATGAGGGATGGTGTGGGGCTTATGCATTGAAGTTTCCCTTTGCAAGAGAATTTATCTTGGTCATAATGGTTTTGGGATTACACCTTGAGCTTCTCGTGAGGATATAATTCCATATAGGTGGTTGAGGTGTGGGTATTATCCCATACACTCATATATGGATCATCCTGTGCTTGTTACACAGGGAAAGATTATAGTTTTATGTTATGTGATGAGGATTTTGTTGTGTAGTTTAACATCGTACGACTAGGACATGGAGCTAAAAAAATTTACATCATGAATCTCAGATGTGGGTTAAATCACTCCTCACCCCATTGTCTTATGTGGCCACCACTTTTGAACCTTTGTGCGGGGTATGGAGTTGGCATTGCCAGGGTACAACAACGGGAGGAGTGTCCAATCATGAGGTCTATATTATGGTCCCTATGCTGAGATTAAATAGGGATTATGGTACCTATTATTAGAATAAAAAGGTAGTTGGGAGGCTTGATCCACACTTGGAGTAAAGTGGGTGGATATAGGAGTGGGTGGAACAGGTCACATGGGGACAAGAGGTGCCAGCTGAACTAGTCCTAGATTGTTGTGGGGGCCTAGGCACTCAACATTCACAAAATAGGGTTAGCTGAAGGGAGACACCATGAAGAGGCCTATAAGAGGTGATTTGAAAATATTGGAGGTTCAAAAAGTTGGGTACTATAAGGTTTGGGGTCTTTACAGAGGTCAGGGGCTTCACGAAGGAGTGGGATTCATGAAACAGGGTGACCCTACCATAGAGGAAATCCATGATTCATGAGAAGAGTGCTTCATGAAGGGAATATGCCTTCACAAAATTCATTCCCACGTTTGGTGAAGGAATTCAAGAACACATAAAGGGGATTTCATAAATTTTTTATACCTTGGGTGATTCATTTTCACTTTTGTTCATGAAGCTTGGGAGGTTTGTGAATTGGGAGCAATTCGGAGGCCGAAAGGTCAGGTAACCTTACCTAAAAGATCAGACTAATGGGGGTATTTATAGGGAAGGGGTTTTATGAATATTTAAGGTGTTTCATGAAGAATTTGTGGGATTAGACCATGGGAGAAACTCTATATGACTCTTCAAGACACCGTTAACCATTCACACATTTGTGAAGTGCTCCATGGATTCGATGGTCATTGCGCAGAAGATTACCATCAGGTCTTCATGAATTCATGAAGGTAAATTCTCAGTAAGGAAAAGTCACGAGCTCTGACCATTCACAAAGAAGATGGGATTCATGAAGAATACTCTTAAGATGGATTTTGAGCTATTTTGTCTTTGATTCACTATGAAATGGACTTTTCTTCCTCAACTACTCTCGTGACATGCATATTTTAGTGTCAATAAATCTCCCCTAGAATGGGAGATGGGGGAAAAGGATGGTTAGATTCTGAGGGAGAATCATTGAAAATTATAAATCAGATCCATTTCATGAATCCCAATTAAGAAGTTCACTCAGAAAGATCGTACTTGATGCATGCTCTATGAAGAGCCTTGTAAAGTGTGGGCCGACCATACACTTATAAATAGCTGGGGGATCAAAGCCACTAGACTTCCATAACAAGAAAATAAATTTTCTATTCTTAATGAATCTCACCATATCCATTAACTATTCTCCATGAATGAGTATTAGTGAACCATAATTCTTGATATTTTTCCACAAACACTTCAGTAAATCAGACTCCACGAACCCAACCTTAGAGAAGCGATCTCTATGAACTAGAGATCCGTGAACACACTCTGTGAATGACCATAATGATCAACCTTTGAGAAGAAGACTTAAAAAATTAAGTAATTAATTAATCAAATGGAAGGTATGAGAGTTAACATTGATGCTTCTCAAAGTGAAGAAATGGATGACAACATCATGATTGGGGAAATAGTTTGATGTGCCTTAGATCATGAATCACTTACAACACTACTGAAAGAGGTACAGAGGGAATACAAACTATGTAAGAAACTACCACTTTATGGATTTGGGTTGAAGGATGGTGTATTCATCCTGATAGCGAGTAGGGATGAACTAGCTTACTAGTTCAGAAGCATACCGGGGTAGTACGAATGGCATAGGGATACCATAGGGAACATATGGAAGGATCATCAAATAATCACAATAGACTGCCTCTATAACCACATAAAAAATATTGATAGGGAGAAGCTATAGGATGATGCATACACTCTGTAGTATTAGATGATCCTCAAGGTGGGACTGGGGAACCCATTGATAGGGTGGAATGAAAACTGGGATATGTGCTAGGGCCACTGTAACAACCCGAACTGTTATAAATAAAATTCCATTATGATTTAATGTTTTATTATGTAATATGGTTATAGAAAACACATTCACTTACTTGGTATATATATGTATTTAAAATTCCTTTAAGAATATTACTGTTGTTAATATAACCATTGAACTATGATCACATGATTATTATAAATATAGGGATTTTGATAAATCCAATTGATCCAAACAAAGGAAGTGATGAACTCAACCAGAAGAATTGTGCCCTATGAAGACCATTTATCAGAGATTCCAAGGGATACAACATCTCTAGGATTTTCCCTTGACCAAGCCCAAGATAATATCCAATAATTTAAGCATGATAGAAACCATTTATAGGACAAGTTAAAGTTAATCGAGATCACGACCCAAACAATGTTCATCGAATGGCCCCATGAAAGTTTCACCGTCGCATACCTTACTCTTAGGGCGTATGTTGATGTAATTAAAGGATGTATATAAAGAACTTAATAATACAAATCTGTATATTTCATATAATAATTAATTTATTTTCATTTTTTATTTTTACTCTAAAATGATTTTGATTATGATTCAATTAAACACAAATTGTATTTTTGGGTAATATTCAAATTCAATTAAGGGATTTATTTTGATGAATTAATGAATTTTTTAAATAAATATTATTGTAATAAAATTTTATTATAAAATAATTTTTATTAATTATAATTTTTCATATAATTTTTATGAAGTGAATTATAATTTTTATAAGGTTTTAAATACTGTTATTGTAAAAAACCCAACATTTTTCATTAAATGTCAAATATTAATTTAAAATTGAGAATTAAAATATTTTGAAAATTATTTAGATAAAAATAATATTATTTTTGGAACTATAATTTCATAATTATCTAATGGTTAATTTTTTATAATCTTCTGAGACAGTCAAATTTTTGGATAAAAATTAAATACCGTATAAATATACGGTGTGGTTTACGACATCATAATAACCCAAAAATTATTTAATAAATACTATAATGTTTATCCTAGGCCAAATATATGTTTCCCCTTTAAATAATATGATTTTATGTTTATTTTATTATTTTTGTTAAGCCTTTATGAATCCTCCAAAACCATTATTATATTTTAGAGTTTTAAAAACATTTATTTAAAAGTGTGACTCACCTCCACATATGTAAGGGAATTATTTTAATAATTTCAGACCATTTAATAATAAAATAATGAAAAAATACCATTTTTTTGAAACCATTGGAAAAAACCATGGGAAGGTTTGTGGTTTTGAATATTTAATTTTGTATAGTTTGAAACCTAAATATTAAAGAAATCTATCTCTTTTACTATATAAACCCACATAATCTCTCACTTATATTCACTAAAAATCCTTAGAGAACATTATTACTCTTCCATACCATCACTATAATCCTCCCAATTCACCCCAATCTCTATATAATCCCCCTTTCAATCTTTTGGAGCCACACATTCAATTAAGGGTTCTTTCCTTTCTCATCTCTATCTAGGTTTATTCATCTTATTATGAACTTTTATTTTCAATTAATAATTATGGGGTATGTTCTTTCACCTCCCCCATACTTTAATAATTATGTATAAATTATTATATACCCATTTCACTCTCATTAATCCCTTCCATATACATCTGTTACCATGTTGAAATTTCGTGACCACCATTTCCTTTCACTTTTTATTCAAGATTATTTATTATAGTATGCCTTATTTTTCTAATTATAAATTTGTGGGAATGTACTTACATGTTCTTATTACTGTCCAATTAATTTAAAAATTATTATATACCCATTTATCTCTCATCATCCCATTTTATTAATTTTTAAGTAACGCTGTTATGCTACTGAATTTTCACCGCGATTTTTCATGCCAAACCAATTATGTAGTGAATGTCGTACCCATTTACTATCAATGGTGTTAACTTTTACGCACATATACCTTTTTATTTGGGACTTACATATATTTATTATACACTCCTTGATCGTGTAATAAATTATGGTGATGAATGAATCCATGTTTTATGATTTATGTGTCAAACTTAAGCATGGGAATGAAATGAAAGTGATGGGTGCACCCAAAATTATATAGAACTCTAATGAATTCAGTATTGTTTAGTATCATGATACATCATGTTGGGATAGGGGTGTACCTAATTAATTTATGAGGCTTTTTACACCATGAATTATTATCAGTTTATCCTTGACCTATGATGTAATATTTTAAGTTGTTTCCACATTTATCACTTTTTGATTATCATGCTATATTATGACTTATTATTCATATTCCTTCATGACTCATTAATATGTATTCTATAACATGTATTATTATCTTCATGTTATTCCATATTCATTCCCTTACTGGTATTTATGGATCACCCATTTCTTATGTATTTCTCCAGGTTATTCAATTTTGTTTTATGCTCAAGCATGTTAAATAAGTTTTCAATAAAAATGTTGTAATCCATGTATAAAATTGTAATTCAATGTACCTAATTACCAAAGACACTAAACCTATCAATATTTTGTGTTTTATTAAGTGTAATTTTATGTAATTAAATCATGTATTAATGTGTAATAAAGAGAAGGGTTTTTATAGTGACAAATTCACTGATTAGTGGGCCTAGGCCTACTTAGAATGTGAGTCATGCCATGAGTTTGAAGAAGAGCCGAAGAAAGTGTGGCTCCACAAAGTAGCATGGGATTCATAGTTTCATGTCTACCACCCCCACGAGATCATGATAGAGTTATTGAGAAGGTGGTATCCGGATATGAACACCTTCCATCAACACTATGGGGAGGTCGACGTCAACCTCTGTAAACTTCATCATATAACAAGAATCCCAATTTTAGTGGAGATTTATGATGATTTCCTCCCCATATAGAGTTTTTAGGATGATCAAGAGTAGTTTCTGGACTTAGTGAAGGTTCTACTATATCTGGTATAGGGGAAAAGTGAACACAAACTATGGATGAATGATATCTCATTCAATTAGTGGTTCAGATAATTCTTGAACGAACTAGAGATGGGGTCAGTTAAAGGAGAGGATCCAAAACATATGATTCCAAAGAGGACACACACATGACCCAAGGGATATCAACAGTGAAAGGAATTATCCTATAGGTGATCCAATGGAATTTGTGAGGATAAAAAAACAAGAATAAGGCTCAAACTATGGTTGGGCTGGCGAGGTTCATCGTTGTGCCTATCCATGGATAGATGCTCCTATTAAGGGATGAACACATGGGGGTGAAACTGAGAACTTTCATAATTTCGGTGATGATAGAGATAGGGAAACACATGAATTTGGTTGTCCCAGTACTCTTGAAGTTTTAAAAAGTACTTTGCCACATCAGATATGGGAAGATGCTGCTTCTTTTGTGTAGTCCTATTCATTTTTTATACAATTGGGTGGCTTCACACATGGGGGGATATGAGTATCCGAACATCATTTCTCATCCTACAATAAATTTCCAACCGATGATCCTGAATATCACAAGGATTCATCCATTAAAGTTAAGTTTGAGGGATGTGTTAGTGAATTTTGTGATGGTGGAGCATTTCATATTTTACCCATTCCCCTTTCCAACAAGGGTAGTGAATGATGAAGATACAGGGACCATGGAGTAGAGATTATTCCTTATGAACTTTCAATGTGGGGAACTAGTGGCCGGAGTCAACTATGAGTTGATCTATGAACCATACAATCCACACCATTTTTTATGAAATTTTAGGTGTCTATAGAGGATAACACCAAAGGTATACTTAGAGATTAGTCATGAATGACATCCTTCAATGTCGAGGTAGATTTTTCACATGTTCATGCGTGAGGATGGAAATATGCAGAACAAGATGCCGCCACCTACTATTGTGTATGATCTTACCCATTAATACATGTTGAACTAGGAGAGTGCATATAATGGGGATATACTATGGTGGAGGGCCACCCAAGCTAATTAAGGGGTGTACCCTCAACTGCGGGGCTGAGGCCGAGTGGTGGCTGGAATGTGCCATAGTGGCAGAGTTGGTCTAGTAGGAAGGGAAGCATTAGTGGGATAAATAGTTCATAGCCCAAGATAACTTATAGATATATGAAGAGGAGAAATATCATGCCCAATGATTCTATAAAAGTGGAAGCATAAGGAAGGGGAGACTTTTGGGGAAGTCTTGAGGGAATTTTTCCAAGCTCCTAGGAAGCAGTTACGATGTGTGGGAATACCTAGTGATGTTGTATTCCCCAAATCCTAGGACAAATGGGATGTCTATAAGAAATTATTCAGTTCCCATAGAATGTGGAAGTATCTTAACATATAAGGCATGAATATTAATCTGATTGGTCATGCAAGGGATGACTTCCATGTGTCCTAGGATAAGGCAGAGAGATACGTAGTAGAGATGGGGGACCTGGTGCATTCTCGAGTCATTGTGCATCCATTAACTGATCGAGTGAAGGTGTTGCTGAACATGACCTCTCCCCATAACTATTAGTGGATGAACTGTATGTGCATGCTCATTTTCCGGAGGAGTCGGACAATTATTTGGGGAGAGACGCCTACTAAGGATCTCCTGCTGGAGGAAGTGCTGCTGTCGATGTGGTACATATCTGGATCTTATATTCCTAAGATATAAAATGTTCTATAATTGTTTACTAACTCTTTTTACACTTTCTCTAAAGTCAAGAAAAGAGGAGAGGGAGATCTACAAGAACACCTAAAAGGGAGAATATGAGACCTCAAATGTTAAAGGTGAATGTGTGGAGTCCCTTTCTAATATCTTAGCAGCGAGTGGCCAACCGTTAGCGTCGACGATTGAGGAAGTGGTCTTCGAGGGAACCCTTCTTGGGGGAATAACTATGTATCACTAGGAACTCCTCACTAGAGTGTAAAATTCATATAATTATTTTCTTCCTCTACATACTTGACTATTTTTCTTTGTCTTCCTATGATTAATTGATGTATTTTGGAATGAGAGTTCGAACAATGCCCTGGGCTCAGCTGCTAACACCAATGATTTCATTAACTATGCTTGGGGATGAAATGACGATGGTGGATGATTCTCTCCCAATGGAGATAGCTGAGGAGACCATGCCGGCCAGGCCAACCAAAAAGGCACCACTAGAGGGGCCCGCTGATATTGTTCCCTTGATAGAGGGGGTGAGACTAGGCCTAGACAAGGAAGTCCAAAGGAGTCATAGTGGATTATATTATCATGGAGGAACCACCAAGAGTGTCTACTAGAGCCAAATTAATAATGGAGGAAGATATAATTGTTATAGTGATTGGAGCAGTTTGGAGGTTGCATCGGATGTACCTACCCCAGAAGTGGTGGCGACTGCATGGGTTGAAGTCGAGGTTGCACCACCGACAAGGGAAACTGAGGGATATCGGAAAGTCTCATCTACCTCAGTGGTGCCACAAGGTATAGTGGAATCATCCCCTATAGGTGAATAGGCTGATGAGTATCTTCTTATAGGGGTGGATGTCCACCTATTCAGACCCAGAAACATATATCTAGATGACCCAGATGATGGTATATTGGTGATATTCCATGCTTATGATCCCACACCACCAGAATATTTTGAAGATCCTAACCTAGATGTCACCAAAGAGAACCAGATCATTCATCATAAGGCGTTGATATGCATGCATAATTTCATCACTCATACCTAGATAGGTGATCTTCCAAACTATGTGTGATCTCTCCACCATTTCCTTGTTAGCCTATGGACTGGTGGGGCAGACTCCATATTTCTTCATTCATTAGAAAACAACTTTATTATCATGCATACAAATTTGGAATGTAATGAACCTGAAATTTCTTAGAAGTGGAACAAGGATAAGGGATCTAAAGTGCTTGAGGAGGTCGAAGGGGAGATCTACCGGTTGTAAGAGCCAGCGTAGGAACATGCGGTGGTCACTAAAACTTAGGTTGAGATCATTAACTCTTTAAAGGATTAACTGGAATTGACAGAATCCAAGGAGGAAAAGGTCAAGGAAGAGGAGCTTGAGTGTTGGGATGAGTAGAACTGATAGTAGATTAGATCCTAGGACATTTGATCTTGGGATGATGAAGAGAAATAAGACCTGGCGGAGTGAAAGTGGATCCTGGAGACCACTAAGGAAAGGATGGATTATCCTGAGTTCTCGATCAATGGGGTAGAGTCATGAAGTATATTTTGAAAAGGAGAGGATCTAGTGTGTGGATAACCCTCTAGAAATTTAGCTTGTTTTATTTCTATATTATGAAACCTGTTTCTTTTTTTACACTTCTGTTATATTCATAAGCTAACTAATGATCAATCCCTAAGATCATGTAAGTCATGCTCGGTGTGAGAAACAAGGGATGAACATGTGATTTCTCATTTATATGAGATTTTATAGGATGAGAGAGAGGTTCTTACTAGATAACATGGCTCTTATAATAGATTAATTTCTTTTTTAAGTGGTCTAGTGCATGAATGTGGTAATGTTAGGAGATTTGAATTCTATCCAAAAAAAGGGAATGGGGATTTTGAATCACAATGCCCAAAATCTGAAACACAAGGGGGTGTAATGATGATATAGGGTAATTACTAACTATGTTCAGAAAACAACATTTATACTCTTAGCCTAGAACATGAAAAAATAGACGAGGTTCAATCACTAAAAAAACCTATCTCGTAATGTCGTTGAAATTCTTTTGGGGTGTTGACTTAGGATGGTAGGTGAGACTTGGACAAACAACATGCTGTTAGGGGGTTCCTTTAGAAATTTCGGAGTATGAGGATCCAAATTAGGGACATGATAAGCATGGAGATGAAGTGATGTAATGTTCAAATGGATTCCAACACTCATGTAATTATTCCACCAGGGCTTATAGCACATTAGTGTGGGAATATCGGTATGAAAAAAAGTCAAACTCACCTTTTAGGGGAAGATTCATCTCAGGTGATGATTGATGGTCAAGTGAATGATGTAGTAGATGACTAAAACCAAAGGAAATAGATTCTTGGTCAAGGTCCTAAGTCACCTTGTAGTTTTACATCATGCAATGGAGATGTTGGACACACAGTTTAACATCTTACTGTGAGGAAAGGGAATTGTACAATTGAATGTCATGTGATTAGGACGTATCACATAGTTTGAAATCATTTGATTGAGATGTGGTACGTGGGTCTTATATGCAAAGCTTCCCACCATATATTCCTCATGCTAGGTCAATAGGGAATCCTATATTTATTTCATAATGTAGGGTCGTAGTTTAACATCATGAAAAAGGGACGTAATGAATCAACATGAATGATACCCACCCAACTACAGGGGTTGAGTGTGAAGGAGGGTAGAATGATGGGAGACCCTACATCAATAAATGGAATCTGGAGTGAGTTGTACACAGTTTAGGGTTTTTTTCATAGACCATACTATTATTTTAAGGTCATAGAGTTTGGACATATTTCAAACAATTTAAGGTTGTATTGCATGGACCATGAGAAGGGTGTCTCGAAGGAGCATATATGACATCAAAGTAAAGTTACCTAAAATAAATTGAGGGCCCTAAGAGGCCATATGATGCCAAATAAAACACCCATAAGAAAAACCACACATAGTTTAATGTCATGATGTTTGGATTTAGGATTTTCTCTTAGTTTATGATCATAGAGTTCTGACCATGTGGTGCCCTTAAATGTTTGGCATGGAATAGAAGAGTATTAAAATGACATCAATGAGGATCTATAAGGTCCAAATTCCATGAAAAAAGTAATGGGAAGGTTGAAAATATTTTAAGGTCATGCTTATTGGACTATAAAGTGTGGTGCAATTGAAGACCGATGTCGGTAAGGGGATACCCTATCGAAGGAGAGAATTGAATCTTCTCATACTTAGATATGAGGCATACCAAATTAATATAGGGTAAATCAATAGTTTAAAATCATGTTTTGAGGACGTTCCTTCCTCATATCAGGCTATGAGGGAATCCAACCCGCTGATGGGTCAAGGTACCTAGAAGGAGGATTGTGGTAAATTTTGAGGTGATCACACCATAGATAATAGATAATTCTATAGTGAATATATGGTTGTGCCTGAAGACAGAAGATCTAGGAATCTCTATGAATCCCATGAGAATGGTAATCAATCCATACATTGTCATGACCCATCCTCTGGGCCAGTGCCGTGACTACCCCAAACCCGCCTTCCATAGGCCAGGGGATGACGACTAGCACCAAAGGCGTAAATCCTGATAAAAGGGAAGGAATTGCCTTTATATAAGTAATCAAACACAACAGAGTATGCAAGGTGAAGTAAATGATAAGTAAAATAAGTACAAAAGTAAGTGTTGGAAAGTAAATGGGCTAGAATACAAACCCAACTGAAAGTACAATACAACAGTAAAGAAAGAACAGCTGTAGTAAAGTAAACCAGCAACCACTGAGTAGTCCTCTAGATATCCCACCTGAAGGGTGGGTATTGATGGTCTCCTCAGCTCCTCAGGTTCGGTCGTCTGCTCCGAGTACGTCCCACGAAGTGGTCCACCTCTAGGTACCGTCCCGCTCCACAAGTCTCCACCTCAATCAGTGATGTATGTCGTCTGCATCCAACACAATGTAGTGCGGGCATAGCCCGTGCAGGGGTGAGTATATGATACTCAGTAGGGACCCTGAGACCCCCAAAGGTCTCCCAGAATCCACAAAGGATAAACCACAAAGGAAATATAGAAACACAAAGTATCAACCAACTCTAATTAGGTATATGCCCATACATATACCTAAGTCATCAATTCCAGTTCGGCTCTAACTCAAGAGCCCAAGTACAACCCAGTCCACACAGGAAAGCACAACTCAGTCCACATAGGAAAGTAAGTCAATCACATTGATGATAATGATTGAAAGTCGAGACTCATCTCACACAGGTATACTACTCACGAAGAGGGGTGGAGACAATATATGTATCCTCTGAATCATCTCCCCTTCCGAACCCACGTAGGATCCAAGTACAGAAGTCGTCACTGCCGAACCCACGTAGGATCCTAGTACAGTAACCATCGCTGCCAAACCCACGTAGGATCCAATTACAGTCGTCCTTGCTTCCGAAACCATGTAGGAATCAAGTACAGTCGTCCTTGCTGCCGAACCTATGTAGGATCCAAGTACAGTTGTCATCGTCGTCGCAGTCACAGCCAGCTCTAGGGTTCCCGCACACAGCACCCTCGATTCCGGGAGGGTTTTCTCCACGAGCCAAGGGGGTCGATACATCAACTGTCATGAAGTCCAAAGTTTATGTATCAAAAAGTTTCGTCTCATCAATAGGAACTCAATGCGACAGATAGCGCGTCAATCGGACGCCCGGTATGAGAGATATTGGCTTTTCCGTCCCAGGGCCTAGGTTGGTTTTTAAGCTAAAACCAACCCGACCATACTCCAGTTGTGTCCAAACCTCAAGCGGAGTAAGACAAAAGAACATTGTCACTAAGATTAATTAAACTTAATTGACGTCATGTCATTCGGATGTCCGGTTCTTTAGTTATAAGCGTTTCTCCTCTAAGGGCCCGGTTGGTTTTGGGTTCAAACCAACCTAGCCATACCCAAACTTTGCCAAAACCTCGATTGTAATATACTGATATGACCGTCTCATTCCATGGATTCCTACACAACTGACGGTGCATCGATCGGAGGTTCGTAGCTCAAGTTATGAGAAAAAGACCGAAAATGGTCCGAAGTGGGGGGTCTGGGCCCGTTCCAACCCGGGTCTGGGTCTGGGTCCGGCCCGGTAGGGCGCGGCCCAGCCGGGCTGGGCATATTTGGCCTGGACCGCGTGGCCTGTGGCCCGCCTCGGAAGCCAGCCATTGGCCGAGCGGGATTCCACGGGGGTGCGGCCCCTTGTTTCCGGAAATGGCGGACCCGGTGGGGTCCGCCCTAGCAACAGGTCGGGAGGGGGGGTTACACCCCCCCCCCCAGTTTTCTGGGTAACGGCCGACCTTTATGGCCGGCTGGTTGTAAGCCACCGCGGGACCCAGATGGGGTCCTGTCTTTTGGAGACGCCGGTGGCCGACTCAACAGGCCGCCCCTACTGGTCCGTCGCGGCCTAAGGTCACGGCTCATCTCACCGGCGCGGCGCGACGGCACCATGCCCCTCCGCCGCGGCCCGCTCCTAGACGCGGCCTCACCGGTGCGGCCTGACGGCACCGCACACCACTGCCATGGCCCGCTCCAGCCACGGTCCTCTTCGTCCCCGTGCGGTGCAACGACACCGTGCCGCCTTCGCCTCAAACATCAACGATGATCAACAAGGAAAAAGGGGAGGAGAATCAGCTGTGTTTGGGAGGTCTGATCTCCTCCCGTTATGACAATATCAAGTGGCCAGTACTTAAGCAACGAATATTGATGATTAAAACTTGATCAATAATAACCCCTACCTCATGACGTGATCTGTGGAGAGGTGGTGTCATTCTTTTTCATCAGAAGGTGACGTCAAAGTGCGCCCGAGGAGGAAGCGGTGTCTCCTCTTTTTGTCATGGAGAAAAAAAGAGGATTGCGCATCATTGATCTTCGTGGATTCAGTGCTCTATGTCAAATAGGTTTTGTTCTTCACGGAGAGGAGGATGTTCTTCAGTGATGGAGGAGCTTCCTCCTTCTTTCACACAAGGATCTCTTCCCAAATTCCCACACAACAAGCCAACAAAATTAAAATAAGGTCACCCCTTATTTTAATTGTTTATTCCATGCATTTCAAAATTTAAAAATTCAAAACACTCATTAACTAATTGAAGTGGTTCAATTAATTTTTTAATGTGTGTTGGAATGACTTAAGAGGGAGAGAGAGAGAGGGTGGAAGGGTTACACATTTAATTCCAAGGGGGTCAAGGGGTTATGGAAAGTGAAAAGGTTGGGGCTCATGTGGGCCCCACCTTACATTTATCCTCACATGGGTATTTAAGATGTTATTGGGTCCCCCCATAACTCTCCAATGTAGGATCAAACCACCTTAGAAAAAGAAATAAAATATGTACCACAAATTTATTCACTTTTCATTTAATTCACATTTTTTTAACATCTCCTCCCGAGCAAACACATCTTCAGTAAAGGTCCTCTTAAGAAATTACAGGCATTGCGGTTTCATCAGTGCCCTCATATTTCAATTCCGAGAACCGGTTCAAAAGATAGAAAAACCCGCTTGTTCGTTCACTGAATGTACCCGAGCTAAACTTCAGAAATTGATTTCGGGCACACTGGGCCTCGGAATCAAGTGTCGTTAGAAACTGCGTACTTGTAAAATCCCAAAGAATTTAAGAAAAAAAATTCCTTGAAATTTATGGGTTTTTATATTACTCCCACCTCAGGGCTTTACGTCCCTGTAAAGCTACATCATAAACTAGGAAAATAAATGAGGGTACTATGCACGCATATGAGCCTCCCGCTCCCATGTACTCTCCTAGATGTTCCTGTGCTGCCAACGAATGCACACCAGAGGAATCGACCATCCACGTAGGACCCGATCCTATCGGTCCTCGACCTCCACTAGGACCTCTGCAAAAGTATCCCCATCAACGATGTCCATCTCCCCGTGATTAATGATATGCGTCGGGTCGTGTACGTATCTGCTCAGCTGAGATTCGTGGAAAACGTCATGCACCCGGTGCAACTGAGGTGGAAGGGCCAGGCGATAAGCCACCTCGCCTACCCTACTGAGAACCTAGAATGGTTCGATGAAGCGTGAAGATAACTTGCCACCCCGACCAAATCTCCGTAATCCACGTCGAGGTGAGACCTATAAGAAAACATGGTCGCCATCCTCGAACTCCAATGGTCTCCACCTCCTATCAACATAGGACTTCTGTCTGCTCTGTGAAATCCTCATCTGCTCCTGGATGATCTACACCTTCTTCATCGTGGCATGTACCATCTCTGGTCCTACAAGTGCTGACTCCCCAGGGTTTGTCCAGCACAGAGGTGATCTACAAGGTTGGCCATACAATGCCTTGTATGGTTCCATCCCAATGGTAGAGTGGTAGTTGTTGTTGTACGCAAACTCCACCAAGGGTAGGTGATCCTCCCAACTGTGACCAAAGTGAAGGACGCATGCACGGAGAATTTCCTTGAGTGTCTAAATAGTCCTCTTCATTTGGCCATCCGTCTGAGGTTGAAAGGTGGTGCTCAGGCATAGCTGCATCCCAAGTGCCTCCTACAACCCCTTACAAATCCGGGAAGTAAAGCGAGCATCTCGATCGGAGACGATAGACGATGGCACACCATGAAGTCGTATGATCTCCTGAACATAGAAGAATCCCAAGCTCTCCACTAAGCCCTGCTCTCTGATAGGTAGGAAGTGGGCCAACTTGGTGAGTCGGTCGACAATCACCCAAATGGAGTCGTGTCCTCTAGAAGTACGTGGAATTACCATCATGAAATCCATGGATATTCCATCCCACTTTCACTCCAGGACCTCTAAGGGATGTACCAAGCCTGTCGATACCTGGTGCTCCACCTTCACCTGCTGGCAGGTGAGGCATCGGGAAACAAACTCTACCACAACCTTCTTCATACCCGGCCAACAGTGTTGTCATCTGAGATCCTGGTACATCTTCGCTACTCCTAGATGTACTGCCAAAGGGGAAGTGTGAAACTCCCTCATCACCTCCTCCTGTAATGCAAATGGTACCATGGTACGTCCCCTGAAGAGGATGACATTCTATGCTCCTTCAGAAAATCCATCAGGTGCATGCCCTGTGGAAATCTGAGTACATCGCATCTCACAATCAACGTCCCCACACTGTACCTCTCTGACACACTGAAGAAGTGGAGGAGTGACTATGAGGGACTGTAGGAAGGCGCCCCCATCTCTATCCATGAAAGATATCTGCAAAGCGGCTAACTGCTCTGTCGCCTCTCTAAGTAGCTGAATGCCCGACCTCCTGCTGGGAGTATTAGCTACTACGTTCCCCTTACCAGGAGTATAGACTATCTCAAAGTCATAGTACTGGAGGAACTCAAGCCATCACCACTGTCTCAGGTTCAGGTTCTTCTGCGAGAATATGTACCTGAGACTCTGGTGGTCAGAGTATATTGTAAAGCGCTCGCCCATCAGATAGTGTCGCCACATCTTTAAGGCAAAGACCACTGCTGCTAACTCCAGGTCATGGGTAGCGTAGTTATGATCATGCTGCCTCAACTGTCATGAACCATAGGCGATCACTGCTCACTCCTGCATCAGGACACACCCAAGTCTGATCCTTGATGCATCGCAGTAAACTACGTAACCTACGCCCTCCTCTGGAAGCCTCAAGATGGGTGCACTGGTCAATCTCTACCTCAGCTCCTGGAAGCTCTATTGACATCTATCTGACCACACGAAGGGTTTACCCTTCTTCATCAAAGGTGAAAGTGGTGCTACAACTCTGGAGAAGTCTGACACAAATCTTCGATAGTACCTAGCCAGACCTAGGAAACTCCGCACCTCCGTCACGCTCCTGGGCGGCTCCCAAGCAAGTACTGCCTCGATCTTCGCAGGATCCATAGAAACTCCCACCTTAGAGATGACATGCCCCAATAAGTAGACCTCTCAAATCCAGAACTGACACTTCTAGATCTTACCATAAATCTAGTGCTCTTGGAGTGTGTCCAATACAACCCGCAAGTGGTAGGCATGCTCCTCCTCAGTAGTCGAGTAAATCAGTATATCGTCGATGAAGACTATGAAAAATTAATCGAGGTAAGGCTAGAAGATCCTGTTCATGAGACTCATAAACACTGCTGGAGAGTTGGTTACAACGAAAGGCATAACCAAGAACTCATAGTGTCTATACCGACACCTGGAGGCTGTCTTCTGCACATCCTCATCTCGAACTCTGAGCTGATGATAGCCTGACCTGAGGTCTATCTTCGAGAACCATCGTGCTCCCTTAAGCTGATCAAAGAGGTCTCCAATCCTCAGAAGTGGATACTTGTTCTTCACAGTCACCTAGTTCAGGCGATGGTTGTCAACACACAGTCACAAGCTCCCGTCTGCCTTCTTGGCAAACAAAATCAGGGAAGCCCAGGGTGAAACACTGGTTCGAATGAATCCCTTTCCCTGCAAGTCCTCCAACTGCACCAGTAGCTCACGAATCTCAGCGAGATCCATCTGATATGATGGAGTAGATATCAGGGTTGTCCTGGGGTATAGTTCAATATAGAAGTCTACCTCTCTGTGAGGAGGTAGTCCTGGAATGTCATCAAGAAAAACGTCTGCATACTGATCCACCATAATAGGAAAACTCGGACTCCACACATCAACTGCTCCTAGGATGAGACTATCCAACTAATGGGTGATCGGTTGTCCTCTCCTCTGAATGAGTCCATCCTACGCTGCAAAGGCTCCCTTCTCACCGGTAAAGGTGAACCTGCTCTCATCTGCGTGGACACACCACACTTTGTGCCTAATACAGTCGATCTGAGTATGGACTGTAGATAACCAATCCATGCCCAAGATGACGTTGTAAGGACTTGACGTCACTACAAGAAGATCCTAGCCGAAGCTCTCACCTCCTAGAGTAAGCTCACACTACCGGAACTAGTGCGTAATCATCAAATATTCTCCTGTAGGAGTCTCTAGTTGTAAGGATCGAGCCAACGGCACCATCGGAATCTCCGAGCTCCGAACAAGGGTAGCGGTAATAAAATAATGACTCGCTCCTATGTCTATAAGAACTGCAACAAGGGTAGAGTAGACACAGATAGTACCTTGAATCATCTCAGGTGCGCCGTGGTCGTAACCCTCCACTGCCTGAAGTTGAGCCTGCCTCTGTCCGCCAGCTCCCTGTGGTCGAGGTGGACCTCCTGGTGGTGGTGTTGGTAGAGCCTCAAAGCATCGCCCACCACCCGCTACTCGGCTAGCTCCTCTGCCTCGTCCGCCTACTCCCTATGGACTACCACGGTTGAACCTCTGCCTCTTCTTGGGTGGTCCCTCAACCATCTGCTGCTCCTCTGCATGGTGGTTTGGGTAGTCACGAGCCATGTGGCCCTACCCGCCGCATGCATAGCACTGCCTGCCTCTCATATGACTGGATCTACCGCGTCTGCCCCACACATCCGAACCAGTATCCTGAGGTCGCCCACCTAATGGCCTGGTCTGCTTGGACATCTGCATCATCTGTCTACTTCCGGTTGCATAAGACTTCGCTACGTGTTTCCCTGCGGTAGGCCTCGCTACTGGAGTAGGCTCAGCAAGGAAGCTCTCCACAAGAAGGGATCACTCCAGTACTCCTACCTACGTCGGAATGCTGAGGGAGATCATCGAAGCCCTGATCTCATGCCTCAGTCCCTGCTCGAAGGTCCGGGCCCGGAAGAATGGGTCTCGTACCATGTTCGTGGAGTAGCGTGAGAGGTCGGTAAATCTCACTGAGTATTGGGCTACTGTCATGCTGCCTTGCTGCAGCTGTAGTAACTCATAGATGCGCACCGCATGGAGGGTGTCCAGAACAAACTCCAAGTGGAAGAGGCTCTCGAAGTCCGTCCAAAGTAGTGATGCCTCATCGTGCACTTGAAGCATCAAGATCCACCATCTACCTGCTGCTGTGTGCAGGAGACTCGCCGCAAGGATCACCATAAGGTCAGCTGGTGTCCATACCAATCTGAAGACTCAGACAATAGCCTCCAGCCAATCCCCGGCTGCCTGAGAGTTCGTCTCTCTGCAAAACCTGGGTGGCCTCTGACGTTGAAACTCATGCAGTGCACTCAGGCAACTTGCACTCTCTGCTGTTGGGGCTGGTGGTATCGGTGGCCCAGCGGGTAGAGGTACTACTGGTGCCTCCGCTGTAATGGGTCCCTGCACCGAGGCCTCGTCACTCGGTGGGCTTCCATCTCGCACGTAACTGGGAACCCTAGCTAGCTGACATCGTGGGGCCATCCTGAAAAGAAACAGGTGTGCCACAGTTAATACAGTATACCTGGTGAGCTGACACAAAGTAATCACAAATAAAACTTTTGAAACACACATGAAATCAGTGTTTTCAAGCACTAAGTCGGAAATCAGAAGTCAGGGTCCTAGTATATGGATACGTCGGCTGCCACATCAACACTGGACTCCCTGGACTGATAACCACACTCAATACCATTAACAATATTGCTTCACAGGAAGAAATTATCAGATTCCTGAGTTCTGCGGTAGAACCGACTCCTCTGATACCAATTTTTCACAACCCGTCCTCGGGGCCTGTGTCGTGACTACCCCAAGCCCACCTTCCATAGGCCAGGGGCTGACGACTAGCACCAAAGGCATAAATCCCGATAAAAGGGAAGGCATTGCCTTTATATAAGTAATCAAACACAACAGAGTACGCAAGATGAAGTAAAGGCTAAGTAAACTGAGTACAAAATTAAGTACTGTAAAGTAAATGGTCTAGGATACAAACCCAACTGAAAGTACAGTACAACAGTAAAGAAAGAACAGCTGCAGTAAAGTAAACCAGCAACCACTGAGTCGTCCTCCGGATATCCCACCTGAAGGGTGGGTACTGATGGTCTCTTCAGCTCCTCGGGTTCGGATGTATTCTTCGAGTACATCCCGCCAAGTGGTCCACCTCTAGGTACCATCCTGCTCCACAAGTCACCACCTCGATCAGTGTTGTCTATCGTCTGCATCCAACACAATGTAGTACGGGCATATCCCGTGCATGGGTGAGTATACGATACTCATTAGTGACCCTGAGACCCCCGAAGGTCTCCCAGAATCCACAAAGGAAAGATACAAACACAAAGTATCAACCAACTCTACTTAAGTATATTCTTATACATATACCTAAGTCATCAATTCCTGTTCGGCTCCAACTCACGAGCCCAAGTACAACCCAGTCCACATAGGAAAGCACAACCTCGTCCACACAGAAAAGTAAGTCAATCACAATGATGATAATGATTGAATGTCAAGACTCAGCTCACACAGGTATACTACTCACGAAGAGGGGTGGAGATGATCGATGTAGCCTCTGAATCATCTCCGCTGCCGAACCCACGTAGGATCCAAGTACAGAAGTCGTCGCTGTCGAACCCACGTAGGATCCTAGTACAGTAACCATCACTGTCGAACCCACTTAGGATCCAAGTACAGCCGTCCTCGCTGTCGAACCCATGTAGGATCCAAGTACAGTCATCCTCGCTGCTGAACCCACGTAGGATCCAAGTACAGTCGTCATCGTCGTCGCAGTCACAGCCAGCTCTAGGGTTCCCGCACACAGCACGCTCGATTCCGGGAGGGTCCGCTCCATGAGCAAAGGGGGTCAATACATCAACTATGACAAAGTCCAGAGTTTATGTATCACAAAGTTTCGTCTTTTCAATAGGAATTCAACGCGATAGATGGCGCGTCAATCAGACGCCCGGTCTGAGAGATATTGGATTTTTCGTCCTAGGAGCCCGGTTGGTTTTTAAGATAAAACCAACTCGACCATACTCTAGCTGCATCCAAACCTCAAGTTTAGTAATCCAAAAGAACCATCTCACTAAGAGGAATTCAACGTAATTGATGGCACGTCATTCAGACGTCCGGTCCTTTAGTTATAAGCGTGTCCGCTCCAAAGGCCCGGTTGGTTTCAGGTTCGAACCAACCCATCTATACAAAAACTTTGCTAAAACCTCAAGTGTAATATACCAAAACAACCATATCATTCCAAGGATTCCTACGCAACTGACGTTGCGTTGATCGGAGTTTCGTAGCTCAAGTTATGAGAAAAATACCAAAAAACAGTCTGAAGTGGGGGGTCTGGGCCCGTCCCGACCCGGCCCAACCCCCCCTGGGTCGGCCCGAACCAGGTCCGGCCTGGTAGGGAACGGCCCGGCCTGTCTGGGTGTGGCCTGGCTCGGCTGGGCATGGCCCGACCCAGCTGGGCGCGGCCAGCCCGACCCGCGTGGCCAGCGGCTTGCCCGGCCCGCGTGGCCTGTGGCTGGCCCGACCCGCGTGGCCTACGGCTGGCCTGGCCCGCGTGGCCTACAACCCGACTCAGAAGCCGACCGCGGATCGGCTACTGGCCGAGCGGGATTCCAAGGGGGTGCGGACCCTTGTTTCCAGAAATGGCAGACCCAGTTGGGTCCGCCCTAGCAACAGGTCGGGGGGGTTACACCCCCCCGGTTTTCCGGGTAATGGCTGGCCTTTATGGCCGACCGGTTGTGAGCCACCGTGGGACCCATATGGGGTCCCGCCTTCTAGAGACGCAGGCGTCTGGCTCAACCGTCCCCCCTACTGGTCCGCCGCAGCCTAAGGTCGCGGCTCATCACACTGGTATGGCGCGACGGTGCCGCACCCCTCCGTTATGGCCCGCTCTTGGCCGCGGCCTCCTTCGGCCTCACCGGCGTGGCGAGACGGCACTGTTCACCACTGACGCAGCCCGCTCCAGCTGCAGTCCTCTTCATCCCCACTCGGTGAAATGACACCGCACCACCTTCGCCTCAAACATCAATGATGATCAACAAGGAAAAATGGGAGGAGAATCGGCCATGTTTGTGCGGTCCGATATCCTCCCGTTATGACGATATCAAGCGGCCAAAACTTAAGCAATGAATAATGATGATTAAAACTTGATCAATAATAACCTCTATCTCATGACGTGATCTTCAGAGAGGTGGCTTCGTTCGTTGTCGTTGGAATGTGACGTCGAAGTGCGCCCGAGGAGGAAGCGACGTCTCCTCTTTTTGTCACGGAGAGAAGAAGAGGATTGCGTGTCGTTGATCTTCATGGATTCGGTGCTCTACGTTGAAGAGGTGTCATTATTCACAGAGAGGAGGACATTCTTCAACGATGGATTAGCTTCCTCCTTTCCTTCACACAATGCTCTCTTCCCAAATTCCCACACAACAAGCTAAAAAAATTAAAATAAGTTCACCCCTTATTTTAATTGTTTATGCCATGCATTTCAAAATTTAAGAATTCAAAACACTAATTAACTAATTTAAGTGGTTCAATTAATTATTTAATGTGTGTTGGCAAGAGTTAAGAGGGAGAGAGAGAGAGGGTGGAAGGGTTACACATTTAATTCCAAGGGGGTTAAGGGGTTATGGAAAGTGAAAAGGTTGGGGCTCATGTGGGCCCCACCTTACATTTATCTTCACATGGGTAGTTAGGATGCTAGTGGGTCTCACCCTAACTCCCCCATGTATGATAAAACCACCTTAGAAAAAGAAATAAATTTTTTACCACAAATTTATTCACTTTTCATTTAATCCACATTTTTTTAACATCTCCTCCCGAGCAAACACATCTTCGGTAAAGGTCCTCTTAAGAAATTACTGGCGTTGCGGTTTCATTGGTACCCTCAGATTTCGATTCCGAGCACCGGTTCAAAATATAGAAAAACCCGCTCATTTGTTCACTAAACATACCTAAGCTAAACTTCAGAAATTGATTCCAGGCACACCGGGCCTCAGAATCAAGTGCCGTCAGAAACTGCGTACTCATAAAATCCAAAAGAATTTAAGTAAAAATTTTCCGTGAAATTTATTGGTTTTTACATACATAGTTATAGATGTTACACATAGTTTTAGATCAAACAATTTGGACCATGGAATGGACGGGGGGTTCAAGGATGTTTGTGGGGGTTAAGAGTTAAAACTCATCATGAATGATCCAAGGAGTCCCACATACCATGTGAAAAAAAATCCTAAAGTTAGTTTCATATAGTTTATGTTCATGTGTTCTGAACCATGGAAATTAGTTTAAAGTCATGTTGTTTGGACTAAACGGGGGAAATGCTTTCTTTAAGGTTATAAAAAGGGGAAATGCTTTCTTTAGTGGTAAGCACCCCATAATCCTACATGAAAAATGGGGGTTCAAAACCCATTGGGCATAGGTTACTATAGCGGTATTGTTGCAGCGGTGGTACAGTTGATCGTCAAGTACTGTAGAGGTAGAAGGCACTACAGTAGCGGTGGGTACTGTAGCATCTGGGTTACCTATTCATAGAATGGGCCTTGGGAAAAAAATTTGGGCCTGTGTGCTATATAATGGTCTACATGCCCACTGGTACTTCAGGTTATCTAATCCCTCTACCCATTTAAAAGAGGTCTTTTCTTTGATTTAATAATAAAATGAGGCTTCACACACAAACCTTTAAAAAAATGAATGGAGCCAATGAGGATCACATACCACACAAGTACCCTAAATCAAACGACACATAGTTTAAGGTCATAGTTTTTTTACCAAAAAGGGCTCTCAGTTTAAGGTCATAGAGTTTGGACCATAGGATGGGTGTCTAAAATGGATGTGTATAATTTTGTGGCATGAAAAACCTAATCTGAATGAGGGTTGGGAGGCTCAATACCACACAACACATTCCTGAGAAAACTTGAACATAGTTTAAAGTTGTGATGCATAGAATATAATCTCTTAGTTTAGGGTTGTAGAGTTTGTACCTTGGGGAGATTCTCAAATAGATATATTTAGCATGGTGGAGTGAAAAACCCAACATAAATAGGGCCAATAATGCCCAATGCCACACCATATATTCATGGGGAGATTTTCATATAGTTTAAATTCATGATTCTTGGACTTAGCCTCTTAGTTTAAGGTCATAGATCTCAGACCCTGAATCTTGTGTAGCTTAGCCACATAGATATACACCCCACCAAAACTACTAAGACTACATGAGTCATCCTCATTCTAGAAAAAAGAGTGTCAAGAGAATTTTCCTAACATGTGGAATTGAATAGTAGGGGTGAGAAGATACCGGGTTGAGAACTTCCTAGTGATACTGAACCACCTACTCGACGTGCGCAGATGTACATAGGGGTGACACCAAGGGTGTTAGAATTCCACCAAGACATAAGGAGGTGGAAAATAAGGTATGTTAAGAATTATGAGATCTAGATAAGGGACACAAAATGGGTAGGGAATGACTATTGACCATGTTTGAAACACATGTACTATAACCTTACCAATCAAGAATGGGGTGAGAAAATTAAGGATCGACTGTTGATTAAGTTCGATACATAGGATGTGATATTTTTTCTAGGAATCCATCAGGTAATTATCCTAGGATTGTATATGAGCCTTTCCCAGACACCATTCCATTAAGGGGCCCATTTTTATTTAAAGGATGATGAAAATCCAAACCAAAAAAAGACTCATAGTGTGGAAACTGATTGAGGAAATATCTATGTAGGATTCAACACTCTATGTTCCACACCATAGTGCATTTAGACACACCAATGTGGAATATTAGAAAGTGGGATTCAAACCCATTTACAAGAATGGGGGTTTTAAGGTGGGTTAATGATCTAATTGGACCCAGGGTATAAGACTTGGGTGTCATAGATAGTTTAAGGGTGTATTGCATGGACCATAGGGTGGCTATCAATTTAAGGACTTAATTCTAAGACCATGAGCTCATAGTTTAAGGTTATAGAGTATGGAACTATCTTGAGTATCTCAAATGGATATGTATAGCATGGTGGAATGTCAAAAACAACATGAAGGAGGACCAGGGAGGCCCAACACCACACAACACATTTTTGAGAAGGCTCACACATAGTTTAAGGTCATATGGTCAGGACCATGAAAAATAGTTTAAAGTCCTTTTTCTTGGACTATGGTGGTAATGTTTACTCCAAGGGAATATGTATGGAATGCAAGTTTCATGAATGATCCTAGGATTATTATGCACCAAATACACACCTTAAGATGAGTTGCATATAGTTTACAGTCACAATGATTGGACCATGACTGAGGTGAAAGGGTTTAAGGGTTAATGAATTTGTAGTTGGGGCTAAAGATAAGAAGTCTAGGAATCCCTACATATCCATGAGTATAGGAATTAATCCACACATAGTTCCAAAAATAGAATGTGGTAAAAAACCAATGTCGGTAGGGGCGATCCTCTATAACAAGGAAATTTGAGGCATCCCATGGTTATCATGGGGCATCCCATGTTTGGGGCATGAGGTAATGATCATATCTCATTTAGAGGAATCTTGGTTTAAAATAGGGTAAGATCATAGTTTAACATCGTGTGTTGAAAACACTTGTTCATCCCATGTTTATCATACAGTGCATCCTAGTTTAATACATGGTAGAATAATCTATAAGGAAAAGGCATACCAAATATGTATGAGGTAAAAATGTAGTTTAATGTCATGAAATGAGGATGTTAGACATTATATTTAAATTTCATACAAATCAGCATGTAGGGTTACCTCCAGTTTGTGGTTATGGAGATCAGACCATGGGGGTGAGTATCTCAAATGGGGAATGGTAGTGTATTGTCATGATAAACTTGATATGAATGAGGAACAAGGAGGGACAACACCACAAAACACATTCTTGAGAAAATTCACAGATAGTTTTAAAGTCTTTATGATTGGACATAAACTCCTAGATTAAGGTTATAGAATTCGAACCATGAAGAGAAATATTCTAAAAGGGATATGCATGGCATGACAGGTATAACCCAATGTGAATGAGGAACAAGGAGGCCCATCTCACACAAAACACTCCCAAGGAATACTCACACATAGTTTAAAGTCATGATGCTTGGACTTAGACTCATAGTTTAAGGTCATAGATTTTAGAACAATCACACAGTTTAACGTCATGTGATCAGAATGTAGACACACAGTTTAACATCATATGGTGAGGATGATGGTTGTTTTGTATTTTAACATCATGAAACTTGTACACTATAAACTATTCATACAAAATAATACTTGAAAAACTAGTAATTGGTTGGAGGTTTGTTACTCTTTCTATCCATAGTGATCAAATATTTTGCACCATTAGAATATACCTTGTGAATGATATAAGGTCCTTCCAACTTGGGATCTAACTTTAGAATATTTTTTCTAGGTATCATTGGAATTCTGAGATTCAGTACCATAACACCCTGAAGTAAAGATAGGAGGAAAACATTCCTATTTAACACTCTCTCTATCCTATTATGGTGCCTCTCTAGATTATGCAAGGACTAAATCCTATTATCCTTAAGGAATTACAACTCAGATAGATAGAATTATACTATTCTTTATAGAATCTTCTAGTCATAGAAAAATATTTGGAGTGATGGAAACTAAATCTTAATGGGTAGGACTGCCTATGTCCCATACACCAGGTAATATGGAGCCACATAGGTGGAATTTCGGGTCATCATTTGATAAACCCAAAGGGAATTGGTGAGCTTTTCTGTTCAAATTTTCTAATTCTAGCCCACCATATTATGAAAAATGTTAGACAAGGTCTTTTTTAAGGCCTCGATCTATCCATTTACTTGTTCATAGTAATGGGAAGTATGGTTTGACTGGATATTGTACTTAATGTACAATTTTTTTCACTCAGCAACCCGGAATTTGGTTCCTTTGTTTGTAATAATGACACATAGGACTCTAAATTGATGGATTATATGGGAACTCATTAATTTTATCATGGATGGGGCCTTGACTTCCTTGAGAGGAATCACTTATAACCACTTAGAGAAGAAGTCTTTCATAGTCAGAATGAACCTAAACTGCCTAGCTATTGCTAGTAGATACGGGCCTACAACATCGAGTACCCATACTGCAAAGGGCCTAGAATACCTAGTGGTGTGAATAATATTTGGTGGTCGATGAAAAAAAAATTCATGGATTTGACATGTGTGACACTTCTTGGAAAACTTAGTCATGAACCATTGTGGGCCAGAAGCAGCCCAGTCTCTGAATCTTGTGGGAGAGCTTCAATCCTTCTTGATGGGAACCACAACACCTGACATGGACTTCTTATAAAACCTGGGGTATCTCATATCATATTATAAAATAGAGTAGAATTCCATCAAACCCACATATTTAGAGAGTCTTATCAAGGTTAGTCCCACTCTAGAGTGTGAACTGTGTTGTGTGCCTATGGATTTTCTCATACTCGACTCGATCTAGATGGAGAATTCCACACTAGAGATACTTAATAAAAATATTTGTCTAGTTGGGAGTTTTCTTTACTATAGGGGAACCTGGGGGGTCCTAACATGGAATTATTGGTGGCTAGATAGTTTACATACTTCCTATCTTTATCATCTAAAATTATGGGAGAAATGATCCTATGATGCACCACATGAATGAATATGTCATCTTGGTCAGGCTCTACAATAGAGGTTTATAAACATTCTAGGGCATTGACTCGACCATTCTACGACCAAGGGATATGAGTTACTTTTAGATGAGAAAGGAACTAGGCCATTAACTAGTGATTTCACTCTATAAGGGGCAAGATATTTATCTTTATCATGATTTAGTCACCATTAATATGTTTGATGATTAACTCAGAGTCTCCATTAACATGAAAGTGGGGGGAATCAATCTAGAGGTCCATCTCAAGATCAGTGATGAGATCCTAATACACTACCTTGTTTTTGGTGCAACCTTTTGACAATATGAAAGTGCATGGTAGAAAAAATTATGCTATGGTGATGAAAACAATACCATTTTCTACTATATTGAGATTTGGATTGTTGGGTTTCCTACCAATTAGCATTTGGGAAGCACTGTCAAAGTGAATCTTCCAACATGGAATAACTTGTTCCACTGAGAGGATGACCTCATATAGAAGTCAACATCTAGGGGAAGCTCATCAGGGGACATATGGGAGGCCATAAATTCTACCATGCTTGACCCTTGATGACCTTCTATAGAATGAACCTGATGTTGAACTATTGAAGGATCACTTCCCAACATCCTAGTCATCTCATCATCATGGGGAGATTCTAGATATACTTTAGTAGGTATACTTGGGATACCAGTTGTATCTCATGATTCTTCAGATAATTACACAATTTATACACTAAGAAAACTAACATGAGGCATCTCTTCTCGATATAGAATTATCTAGTCTCCATGTTGAGGAGCATGTGACTGATATAGTATAAACTATTCTATCTACCTTCATTGTTTCTATAGGAAAGAAGGGAACTCAGGGACTATTCTAGGGTAATCATATAGAGGGACAAAGGCTTCCTTGAGATTTTTGACATTAATATTGGAGGTTTTAGTAGATACCTAATGATTTACTCAAAGGAGGTCTAACATTCCTTATCCCACTAGTTGATTTTTCCTTTCTTCATAAGCCTTGAAAAGGGATTACACTTGATTTCCAAATTTGCAATGAATAAGAGCATATATCTTACGTGGTATTGGAGGCCTCAGATCTCATGAAGGTTTCTTGGGGGAGACATTTGGCTGATGGAATTGATCTTATCTGGGTCAATCTCGATGCCTCTGTATCTAATGAAGAATCCAAGAAACTTCCCAAAGGTAACCTCAAATGCATAATTCAAGGGGTTCATCTTCAAATGCCATGAGAGAAGGGATCCAAAAACATTATCAATATCTTTGATATGGTCCTGATGCTAGAGAGACTTTATCTCTAAGTCGTCCATGTATAATTCCAGTAAAATCCCGAGGATCTGTTTGAATATGTGGTGCATGGCCTACTGATAAGTGGATATTTCATTCTTTATACCGAAGGGAATCACCTGGTAGAAGAAGATCCCTTGGAGTTCCCTGAAGGTGATAGAATTCTCATCCTTATGATCCATATGAATTTTATTGTACCTTGAGTATCCATCCATAATTTATAGGGCATGGAACCTAGCTGTAGCATCAATCAACAACTCTATCACTAGAAAGGAAAAAATGTCCTTCAGGCAATGGCGACCGAGATCCCGAAATTCGATACATAATTTAATCTTCCCATTCTTCTTTTAGACCAAAATAATGTTGGCTAGACATTTAGGGAACTTTTCTTCCCTGATGAAGTTATATTTTATAATATTATCATCCTCAGCCTCAACCATGTCACCATGAGAGGGATGCATTTTTCTTGGAGGCTTCTTGAATCCATGATGACTCCCCGAGAGACTAAGAAGAAAGATGATGACTTGATGGTCTATTCTTGGAATCTCATCATAACTATAGGAAAATACATCATGATTATACTTTAGTAAAGACACACACTACTGCTACTCCTATAGGGGTATAGTAGAACTGATCATTGTTATCCTCGAATCTTTCTTGGTATTGAGGTTCACCTGAATCAACTCATCGATGGTGGTGGATACACCTTATTCAAATTATAAAGGAGAATATTTCAAATCCCCTTTATCTTATGAGGTAGGATAATCTATAGGATGAGTTTCATCTAGGCTAACTAGCTCAGGGGGGGAATATTTTAAATCTTTTTTATCTGCTTAGAGTTTCACCTGAGGGGAATCCTACTCCGCTGAGACCATGGAAACATAGGCTATCATACCAATTCCATCAAGACTTCAATCTCTATGTCCATTATTTATTTCAAGGCATTGGTGGTGAATCGACTTCTGATGATTCAACCCTTCCCTATGAAAAAGGCCTTAATGTCATGAAATGGTGTCCATAGAGTGAACCTCTCAGTAACTTATAGGGGTGGGGGATTATGGTACCACCTGGGACTATCCTATGTAATTGTAAAAGGTAATTCATTGATGTTCCTTATTTCTAGGAATTCTATGACCTTATTCTTATAGATAACAAAAAAACCTCTCATATCTGGCATTATGGGTTCCAATTGATGAATCAAAATGATGGAATAATCATCCAAGTCTATCTATAGACTGGCCATGATGGTTGTTCACTCAACCTCATTGGCCTAAACCTTTTCCCCCTACCTCTTGTAATATCTAATGTCTAGATATAGGGATTCACAAGAGTCAAAGGGAGATGAATCACCTTAGATTAACCCTACATGATCATTGAGGGAGTACTCAAGGAATTGGTGATATGAGAAGGGGACTTACATATGAAAATGAAGCCATGGTCAACCCAACAGTGCATTTTTGGTGGTATTCTATGAGACTACCATGAATTCAATACTTGATATCAAGCCACCGAACTAGGTCTTCAACCAAATCCTACCACACTGTCTCTACTTGGTTATTTCATAACCATGAATATTTAGATCTAAAGGAGTTAAGTCTGATTCAGTCAGCCCAAACTTTTGGAGCGTCTGATTTAGGATGAGATTGATCCCAAAACCTATGTTGACTAGGTAGTGGCACACCTCTACTCCATTGAAATCACAAGATATGTATAGTGGGAGAATGTTTCCCTACATGAGGGTTCCTTCATCCTCTATATTGAATAAGATGAAGGCTTTTCATTCTGCTTCCTCAACCTCCTTAGTATAGTAGGACTCTACAACATCTACCTATGATTTAAAATATAGGGGGGTTCTCATAGATTTTACAAGATCCTCACACATTTCCTTCAACAAGAGGAGGGTATCGAGGATTGAGAGATTTGAAATTATACCGGTGAGGTGCTTCAGTATGTCATAATTCCACGCCAAATACACATTTCTGCCCATAAGGGAACATTCCTAGGCAGGATGAATAATGGTTTCTACTTACTATACCATTAAGTTTTGGTTGGTACTAGCACTATCCTTCTACAGATCACCTAACTTGCCTAGAAACACTACTGGCTGGCTGGAAGATGACTGAAGCCTGACCCTAACTGGATGTAGAAAATAACAGTGTAATCATGGCTACTCTACTTGGTCATTTAACATGCCCAGTTGTTGTGGTGTGTCAAATGGAGTAGGATGAGAGGACTGTACCTACTGATATCTACACAACACCTACTACCTGGTCTCGATAGCATGCATGACATAGTTTTAAGCGCTGACCTGAGTGTTTTGGCAGCTCACATGTCCTTGACCTCTCCTTAGATGGTTTTTGTTGGAGGAATTTGGGGGGGGGGGGTTCCTAGAGTTACTCATCATCAGGGAGTGTGAAGTGGTTTACCAATTAGACTATATTCATGGAAGCATACTCCATATAATCATCATATGAGTGATCTCATGCTGGGAGAACCCTATGGGAATTCCCAACCTAGGGGGCATGAAATCTATGAGGGTGCGTGATGGATTTGGCACCGATGGGGGACTATGATTCCTATTTCATTGTCGGTGCATGATCTTATGAGATTAGGAGGGCTATGATGTGGATGAAAAGGTAGAAACTAGATAATTAAAGGTGATAATATGAGGCTTTGGTATACCTAGGTGGGAATGGATAATTCCATGGGAATGAGCAACTGATCTGTGGACCAACCAATCATCATACTTATGGGTACCACAACTAGATTTTTTTGTCCTTCACCTGAACCCTTATTATCATTGTCAGGATTGATAGCGATGTGCATTACCTATGTCAGGACATCACATAACTTGACTGAATTGTTATCCACTTGGTCCTGGAACCAATACCTGAACACATTTAATTCCTTGATGGTATGTCTGAGGATCTTGTGGTAAGGGAAATGGTAGGGGTGACCAGTGCATTTAGCTTCCTAGGGTCGCCTGTACTCTGGTAACTTCAGAGTACCCTGGTCCAGAGAACTAAGGAAATAACCGGGGACCCATGCATCCTTGAAATAGTATGTCTGTTTCCTTCTATTTGAGAAGGAAACTTTGGGATCCTATCCTTGACAAGGGTCTAGAGCCACATTATCTCATCTAGGCAGCTGCACCTATCATGAATAAGCCTAATGATTCTTCTATGGGTCAGGCTATGCTTGGTAGGGATGTTTCACTTGGAATGGTTCTTTAGGCATAAGGTCTAACAACTCTAGTGGTTTGAGGGTCTCTACCTATACCATATTGGCATTTCCTACTTTAGTTTATCTTCTCACAGGATCTGGAAGAGGAAGTGGGTGTTCCTTCTTGGATTGTTATAAGTATTCCTCCAAATTTTTTCTTTTTTTAGAGAAATATTGGAAACCACCTAGAAATTTTTGAGCGATCAGGTTAGGTATTTACTTAGTCTTAACATTCCCCATGCACATCGTTAAAAACTACTCTTGATTCAGTAGCATGTTGAGTGATTACATGAGGAATTTTTACCTGGTGAAAAAATATACAACTCACTAATCAGGCCTTTTCTTTCACTTGAATAGGTTAATAATGATTTTCTTGTGCATGGTGAAACTGAATTAGTAGAGGAACTTTCTTTGAAGGTCATTCCAACTAGTAACAGACCTATGGGTAGCTAGATGCACTAGATGAACGTAGGTCCCTCAAGCATGTGGATGAAACACTATATATTGGTGAACTCCTGCTACTCTAGGGTTCCCAACATTGTTATGAACCTTGAGATGAAGGTTTACAAGTGTTGTAGTGGGTTTCACATCCCATCAAATAGGGAAAATTTGGGGTTCCCAAAATCTGGGGGTGCTCGCATGTCATCCACCCATGCAGGGTACAAATTTCTGTCGGGTGGGATCTCCACCTATTGTGTCTCTAGGGATTTGAGGTGAGTGGTGAGAGAAATTATCAAATCATCTTGTAAAAGATCGTTATCATGATGGGTATTCCTAACCACCAATGTGTTGATAGGCTTATCAACTCATTAAAAAGTGTTAGCAGCTCATGGAGCGACATGAATTGGATCCTAAGAAGAGAGATCACACTAATCAGGAGGGTTCAACGAGTCATATTTTAGTCAATTTCCATAAAATACTTACTCTTCTCTATCTACATGCATGGGGTTACTAAGCTCAGTTGGGGGAAACTAGAAAAGGAGGACCTGTTGTTGCCCCACTGGGGGAGAAATGGGATCTCGTTGGGTGGCGTCATAAACCTAGTGTCAATATATCATGAGCATGATGATGAGCCTTTTCTGCTCTTCAAATTGCTGAAGAAAGAAGGATATAGTTTGTGCTACCTTTATTTTTTACATGACCTTGGATGGATCATAGGGACTAACATGCAATTTACCCTTATTGATGTTTTGACAAATAGGAAATGTTTCCCCATCGGCAGGATCACCAAGGCCAAGTGCCTACCTATGTGGGAAGGTGAGGACACTTGTATGAAGGTTTGTCTAGTACTGTGATGCCCCTTGGGACATGTCTTCCCTGTCAAACTCCACATCAGTGTTGTTTTTATTATGCATCTCAAGAACATCCATGCTTACCATAACTATACCAGGAGGATAATTTTTCATCATTGATGGATAAGTTAAGATATTGTAGGATAGAGCTAAAGTGTAGAGTAGTATACTGCCCCATCCCCTAATTCGTACATTAAAAGATGCCTCCTACAAAATCTGACAGAGCACTATGAGGCTCTTGAGGCATTGTTTTTGGAGGGTTTTACGGTAGTCAGGTGACTCAGGGTACTGATCCACTAGAAGTGCTTCCAACTCAACCCATTATAACTTTTGATCGATATCTTTAAAGTTCCTCTAGCTTCTTGGATAAACCAATTGATGGACATGTAGGTGGTGAAGCGTCACCCAAATGGTCTGGTGGAGACACACATCCTGGTCCTCAATGAGGGACTTCGGGATGTTGAATTTGGGCATTGTGGATGGCTAGAACACAGTATGAAACTGGTCGGTGGCTAGGACTTCCCACATGACCTCTTTTTTAGAGCCTTATATTGGTCCAACCAAGCTCTAATCAATGATTTTTGAGATATGTATAGTAGTATTGATATGCATCAGTTCGATGGTTGACCAGCTAAAAGAGGACACTAGTGCAGAAAACGTTTTTTACGTCGGTTATTTTTTATTATTTACGTCGGTTTTTAGGCGACGTTAATACGGACGACGTTATAAATAACGTTTTTTACGTCGGTTATTTAAAACCGACGTAATATCCCTAACTTCACGGTGGTTATCACGTCGGTTCATATAATAACCGACGTGATAAATATGCGCGGGGGGCTTTATCACGTCGGTTATTCCCTAAACCGACGTGATAAAACGCCTGGGATATCGTTTATCACGTCGGTTATGTCATAACCGACGTGATAAACCCTTCCCCTGGCCTATTATCACGTCGGTTATTTAGGAAACCGACGTGATAAAAAGGCCTGGGAAACGTTTTAGCACGTCGGTTATTGAATAACCGATGTGGTAAATCGATTCCCAGGCCTTTTATCACGTCGGTTATATTAAGAACCGACGTGATAAAATCCCCGGGAAAGGTTTTATCACGTCGGTTCTAGAAAAAACCGACGTGATAAACCCCTACCGATTTATTTACCACGTCAGTTATAAAATAACCAACGTGAAAGAAATTTTTTTTTTTTTAAATAATTGCACTGCTCTCACCAAAAAGCAACCAGAAACCAAACAAAAATAACCATGCCAGCCCTCCCCCAAGCCCCAACTGAACCCCACCCTCATCTATACCCACCTAACAACCTGGCCAGCCCTCCCCCACCACATTGGAGCCCCACCACAACCCTTGGACACCCCTCCCATATCCCTTGGACACCCTCCACCCCTTGGACACCCCCCCACCCTCATTTACACCCCCAAGACCCCTAGTACAGCCTCAAACACCCATTGGACACCCCCCCACACCTTGACAGCCCTCCCAGACCCCTTGGACACCCCCCCCCCCCCCTCATTTACACCCAACCTGCCCCTTGGACACCCCCCCACCCTCATTTACACCCCCCGAACACTAGGACAGCCCCAAACACCCCTTGGACACCCCTCCCATATCCCTTGGACACCCCCCCACCCCTTGGACACCCCCCCACCCACTGGACAGCCCCCCCACCCCCTGGACACCCCCCCCGACCCCTTGGAAACCCCCCCTACCCCTTGGAAACCCCCCCCCCATCCCCTTGGACAGCCCCAAACACCCCTTGGACACCCCTCCTATATCCCTTGGACACCCCCCCACCACTTGGACACCAACCGACTCCTTGGACAGCCCCAAACACACCTTGGACACCCCTCCCATATCCCTTGGACACCCCCCACCCCTTGGACACCCCCCCCACCCTCATTTACACCCCCCGAACACTAGGACAGCCCCAAACACCCCTTGGACACCCCTCCCATATCCCTTGGACACCCCCCCACCCCTTGGACACCCCCCCACCCACTGGACAGCCCCCCACCCCCTGGACACCCCCCTGACCCCTTGGAAACCCCCCCGACCCCTTGGAAACCCCCCCCATCCCCTTGGACAGCCCCAAACACCCCTTGGACACCCCTCCTATATCCCTTGGACACCCCCCCACCACTTGGACACCCAACCGACTCCTTGGACAGCCCCAAACACACCTTGGACACCCCTCCCATATCCCTTGGACACCCCCCACCCCTTGGACACCCCCCACCCTCATTTACACCCCCCCGACCCCTAGGAAAGCCCCAAACACACCTTGGACACCCCTCCCATATCCCTTGGACACCCCCAAAACACCCACCCACCCCCTTGGAACCTCTCCCCCCATACCAAAATCCAGACCAGAAAAACCATCAACAGTAGACCAAAACAAGAAGTAGAGAAAAATTAAACATTCACTTATATAACATTCAAAACTTACAATGTCAACTTCAAAAAAAAACTAAATCCAACCTAAACGACTACGAAATACACAATTACATTGATAATATTCAAAATTACATTTTACATTACAAACAACTAAAAGTCAATCAAACCTGTAAAATAATTTGACCACTCCACTTGTAAGTGTTTGATATCTTCAGCAGTAAAGGGTTGAGGGTCATCAAAAAGCTACAAAGGAAAAGGATAGTAGTCAACGTGTATAATGAATAAATCAAATTGAAATATTATTAGAAAGAGGAAATCTTACCAGGTCAAAACTCAGAACTGTCCCAGTTGTTATTATTTCATACATAAATCTTAACATGTAATATCCGCATTCGATGATGCCTTGTTGCTCATGACATTTCTGTTTGAATGAGTGTAAATTCAATATATTATTTTTATGTAATAAATCAAAATGTACAAATTATAAATGGATATTTACCTTCGCATGTACATATTTGATCTTGTAATTCCTTTTCTTTGCGCTTTTTCGAAAGTGGACCCATGCCCTGTTAGAAAATAATACGAATGGGGTAAATTTAAAATTCATTATAATATATAAAACTATTGTGAAATTGAAACTTACGTTTCCAATATATTCTTAAAACTTTCTCGCACATCATCATGGAGAGAGCATATCCAATAAAGTGTTTTCTCCCTAGGGCAAAAAACCCCTAACATCCAATGATCCCTGAGAAAAGGAAATTTAACGTTAGTGGTTTTTTATGTTAAAATATAATTAACTCTTTGAGAGGGATGTGTTTCATACCTCTCACAAAAAGGCATCATCCAACACTGTGTGATTACATTCTTTTCAAATCTATCAGCAATATAAAGCATTCTTTGTTCCTCATCCAATGCACATGCTTCAGGGGAAATCAATTGTGGGTCCACGAATCCATATACATCTGTCAGCTCATTCCTCTCACAAATTTTATACATATACCTAATACAAAGCAGACATAAGTATACATTTTTAATAAATATAATGCAAGGAAAAGGAGTTAAGACTTACATGATAAAAATTTGCACCACGTTGATGCCCAACTTATCTCCAGTGACAAACTCCATGATATCAGTTTTCATAATCCCCACACATAGTTCACGTCCACAGACATGAGCTTCCATTGTAAAGTCATAATGATCCGCCAACAAATTTGAATATCTTGACAATTTGTCAAGACTGCTAGTATCTGCATCTGATGTCATAACTATCTGTCTTTGTTGTTGTCTATACAGTATTTCTTTACCTTTGAAGTATTCCTGTAAAAATAAATTGAAAAATATATTAGTTTTCAAATGACAAAACATTAATAAAAATATAAAATAAAAGATATAACATCCATACCTCTATGGTAATGAGTCGAAGAAGTCTGGATGGCCAAAGTATAAAATGGCCGATACTATGTCCAACTGTCGTCACCTCATCTGTAGGTAATGGTATCCGAGCTGATCTATCTATAATATCCTGTACAGTGACCCTCTGATTCTCTACCTCTAACTGTTGATGATGAACTGTATCTCCTATACAATATACCATCCCATATGCAACTATATGATGTTGAGGATCATCAACATACAACTCACAATAAGTAGGTAGCTGCGGCGGAGGAGGAGGATCAAAAATGGGGTCCGCAGGCTGAGGTGGGGGAGTGGGAGCTACTGGGAGAGGTGGAGTGGGAGCTGCACCCTAAAATTGTCTTTGCAAGTCTGCAAACATTAACTGCACCGATGCTCTAATCTTGTCCTCCATTGTCGCATTAATATTATGGACTTCAGCCTCCAACGATTCTATTTTTTTTTATAAACTCCCTCAACGTTAGAAGTTGAGGAACGTGGCAACACTTTTCTTACCGATACACCTGCCGGATATCCTCTTACACGGCCAGGATGTTCGGGCTTTCCCAATGCCACAGATAAAATATCTTCCCTCCCAGATGGTGTAAATGTCCCCTGTGAACTCTGCTCCTCAAGAGAGTCCTGTAATAATTAATTGAACTTTTCTATAATGATTGGAAATATATGACGAAAATAGTAAACTTAAATAAATAAAATAGATATCTTACAATCCTCTCAACTACGAGTCTCGATTCTTCCGAAAGATATTGTCCTTTTTTGCCCTTCCGAGCTCTTTTCCATTTCTCATGTCTAGATGGAGGGGATGGAGGGGCCACCTCTCCAGAGCTTGAAGACTCAGCTCTTAGTTGTTGAAATTTTTCTTCCATCATTTGTTCTTCCAATAATGCATACCCTCCCCGAGATAAACTATGAGGGTATACATTTTTAGATTGGATCTCTTGATGATCTTTCCTTGTTTGCTGTAAATTAAGAATAAGTAATCATTAACAAAACAATAATAAGATCATTTATATAAGAAAGCTTATAAAAGTTTACATTGCCCTTACCAAAAATGATTCTTTTCTTCTACTTTCAAAAAATTCTCTCCATGTGTCTTCATCTATAAAAGGATATATACGACAAGGATTCTCACGACTCCTATGACCATAAATGAAATCAGATGAGAGGGTTGATTTGAAATCCCTCCATCTCCTAGCAGCCAACGTTAAGCATTTCTTCCTGACTCCTCCAGTGTCAGGAATATCAAATTTCATCTGATAAAAAAGAGGTTAAAAATATTATATATACTAGAAACATTTAAAGAACAGTCAAACAATAGCAAAAGATCTTACCAAAATGGTCTCCCACAGCTGAGAAATTATCGCCTTGTCCACACTTCTCCAATCATCATAGAGAATGCTTACTTTGCTCTTAGCCTGAGTTGCTACAAAACCCTTAAAATCTTTAGCATTTGGACCTCTAGGAAGATCATCCTCATCAAACTCCACGACTATCCTCTCCTCCTTCGTACGGGCAAGTGATAATTTTGGTAAACGTGTGCACCCACGCTTACCAACCTTTGAACTCTTTTTCGTAATAGGAGCATGTGAATGTTCCTCCCCAGATGTATGACCAATATGCTCATCTCCAGAATCATGTGGCTGATCAACTGATTGATCTGTCATTTTCCTTCAAATCAAAAAAACAAACATTAGTTCACAAATAGAAAAGTGTACTAAATTACATAATAGTAAACATCGGTAATATGGTAAGCATGTTAAACAATGATAAACATGGTAAACACAGGCAAAATGTTGCCAAGGAGTTGGCATAAGAAAGCTGAAAAGTGGACTCACTGATGCCACCGGCCGGCCGCTGGCTCACCACCGGCCGGCCGGTGGAGCAGACAGCCTTCCTCTGTCTGGACCACCGGCCGGCCGCTGGATCACCACCGGCCGGCCGGTGGACCAGACAGAGAGCCTTCCTCTCTGTCTAAACCACCGGCCGGCCGCTGGCTCCTCACCGGCCGGCCGCTGGTGATCCAGACAGAGAGGAAGGCTCTCTGTCTGGTCCACCGGGCGGCCGGTGGTGATCCAGCGGCCGGCCGGTGGACCAGACAGAGAGCCTTCCTCTCTGTCTGAACCACCGGCCGGCCGCTGGCTCAACACCGGCCGGCCGCTGGTGATCCAGACAGAGAGGCTCTGTCTCTGTCTGGACCACCGGCCGGCCGCTGGCTCAGCACCGGCCGGCCGGTGGACCAGACAGAGAGCCTTCCTCTCTGTCTGAACCACCGGCCGGCCGCTGGCTCAACACCGGCCGGCCGCTGGTGATCCAGACAGAGAGGAAGGCTCTCTGTCTGGTCCACCGGCCGGCCGGTGGTGAGCCAGCGGCCGGCCGGTGGTACAGACAGAGAGGACCGGTTGCCGGTGCGCCCAGGACTTCTCCTCTTTACGGTTTTTATTGTTTTATCATTTTGGTTTGATACATATTTTAAGAAGTAAAAAATTTACAGTATCTAACATTATATGAAAAAACTAAATGTAAACAAGATATATACTTGTGTTACCTGTAATTTTAGGAATGTACAGTTGGATTGTTTTCCCAAATTCCTTCATCGTGATCGTTCCTAATGGCACAAACCATGTCTTCAACATACTCATCATTATGTTCTGTTAATCTTTCCATGGAAGTAGGGATCTCACATAAATCAGCATCTTCATCAAATTCATCCTCACCAACATATTGGTTTTTCCCTTGTAAAACAACAGCCCACTGCATATCTGATTGATCTACTACATAGAAAATTTGTTTGGCATGTGTTGCCATTATAAAAGAATCAGCTGTGTCTTCCAATCTATTCAGATTAACAAGTGTCATTCCAAATTCATCGTGTCTGACACTGTTGTTACCGATAAACCATTTACAGTTAAAAACGGGAACTTTAATTTTAAAGTAATCAGCCTCCCATATGTCTTCAATCACTCCATAATATGCACTTGATGCCGAAATTGGGTTTCTGTCCTTAGCACTCGAAAAATGCATTGCTTCTGCAAACACCAATACACCACTATTCTGAACTGCACTTCTGTTGTCCTGAGCTTTCGTATGAAATGTATAGCCATTAATGTCATAAGCGGACCATGTTATCACATTTAAAGATGGACCACCCACTATCCATTTTAATGTCTCTGATACATCTGATCTACCAAGCAAGGTCTTTTTAAACCATGGCAAAAAAGTTTTGTTGTGCTCATTCAAAATCCACATTTCTTTCTTCTTTGGATGACATTGTTTCAACTCATTAATATGCAATGTGATATACGGTTGAACATCAGCTATGTTATTCAAGATGTATGATTCTAACTTCTTCATATGTTCAGCTGACAGTGATTTGACTTTCAAGCCACGAATCCCCTTTCCCTCATTATTAACCCGTTCATGGCGAGATGGAGGCAAACCTATGTGTTGCGCCGTAGCCAAGTAACTTGTACAAAACTCTGCTACCTCCTCAGAAATATACTTTTCAATAATGGAGGCTTCAGGTCGATATGGATTTTTAACATATCCCTTTAATATTTTCATATACCTTTCAAAAGGATACATCCAACGAAGATATACAGGTCCACAAAGCCTTATTTCTCGAACCAGATGAATCAGTAAATGCACCATCATATCAAAAAAAGTTGGAGGAAAATACATTTCCAAATGACAAAGTATAATAATTGCATCCTTTTCCAAAATGTTCAAAGCATTCACATCAATCGCCTTGTTGCAAATTGAATTGAAAAAATAACACAACCTCATTATAGTCTTTCTGACACGGATGGGCAATATTCCACGCAGTGCAACTGGTAGAATTTGTTGCATCATGACATGACAATCATGTGATTTCATACCTATCAACTTCAAGTCTTTCAATGAGACAAAATTTTTTACATTTGAAGAATAACCTTGAGGCACTTTGATATCATGAAGACACTGACAGAAGCTACTTTTCTCCCTCTTCGATAATGTATGACAAGCCGGGGGAAGAAATGTTCGTCTTCCTTTAGGAGTGGGAGCTAACTCTAAACGTATTCCCATTGACAGTAGGTCTAACCTTGCATTCAACCCATCTTTTGTCTTTCCTTTAATATCTAGCAATGTTCCGATCAAAGAATCACAGATATTCTTCTCCACGTGCATGACATCAATATTATGTTTGACTTCATGATACCTCCAATATGGTAGCTCAAAAAATATTGACCTTTTCTTCCAAATATGTCTATCATTACCAGATTTCTGTGTCTTTCCCAATGTCACATCAAGGTTTTTCACCCTCTCAAAATACAATTCTGGGGATAAAGGTTGAGGAGCAGTATCAAATTCTTGTGAGCCATTGAATGCCTTTTTTAGTCTTCTATAAGGGTGATCCATAGGCAAAAACTTTCGATGACCCATGTACACTGTTTTCCTCCCATGATGCAATTGACAATATGACGTCTGTTGTTCGCAAATTGGACATGCTTTATGCCCTTTAACACTGTATCCAGACAAATTTCCATATGCTGGGAAGTCATTTATAGTGAATAGAAGCACTGCATGCAGTTGAAAATATTCCATTTTATAAGAATCATACACCCTAATACCATCAGCCCATAAAAGTTTCAAATCATCAATCAGCGGTGACAAGTATACATCAATATCATTGCCGGGTTGCTTTGGACCAGAGATCATGATACTCAACATGACATATTTGCGCTTCATACAAACTTCAGGAGAGAGGTTGTAAATTACCAATAAAACAGGCCATGAACTATGTGTGCTACTAAGGGTTCGGTATGGATTCATTCCATCTGTGCACAAGCCTAGTCTCAGATTTCTAATTTCATTTCCAAATGTAGGGTACTGGGCATCAATTTTCTTCCATTGTGGACAATCAGCTGGATGACGTATTTTTCCATCACATACCCGCTCATCAGCATGCCATCTTAACCTTTTTGCATCATGTGAATTAGCAAATAAACGTTTGAAACGAGGAATTATAGAAAGATACCAAAATACCTTTGAAGGGAGCTTTTTAATCTCTACATCAGCTTGTGATTTTTCTTTCACCTTATACCGTGATGTCCCACATTTGGGACACTCTTTCAGAAATTCATATTCCTTCCTATATATAATGCAGTCATTCGGACATGCATGTATTTTCCTGTATCCCAATCCCATCGGGCATAATATTTTTTTGGCCTTATAATGTGAATCTGGAAGATCGTTATCTTTTGGAAGAATGTCTTTCATCAATTGTAGCAGCTCTGTAAAACTTCTGTCACTCCATCCATGTTTCGCCTTCAGGTTAATCAATCTTAACACCGTCGACAAAACCGTAAAATCTGTACAACCAGGATATAATGGTTTTTCGGCATCACCATATAGACGTGCAACTCTCGGTTCTATCTCAATTTGTTCTGCTACAATATCGCGAATCATTTCTTCAATTCCATCGGAGTTACCATCTTGCGATTCATTATCATCAGTGACATTCTGTCCAGTTTCGCCATGCCAAATCCAAGGGTTGTAACTCGGATTGAAACCATGACAAATCAGATGATCTTTTATCTCTCTACTTTTCAACTTCTTCATATTCAGACATTTCAGGCATGGACAGAAAAAAATGTCACTACTTGGAACATTTCGTTTAGAAAATTCCAAAAAGGCATCAACACCTTCCTCATATTCATTGCTCATTCGATGTGCCGTAATCCAACTTCGACTCATTATTACCTATAACAAATAGCAAAAATATATATATTTTTTAGATAAGACAAATATATGTTTATATGAAAAAACTCATAATTTGAATATAACAATTTTGAAATATAAAACAAATCGATGTGTAAACCCCCCTGGACACCCCCCGACCCCTCTGGACAGCCCCCCACCCCTCCTGGACACAACCCCCCACCCCCGGCCTGCTTGGACACCCCCCTGGACACCCCCCAACCCTCTGGACAGCCCCCCCACCCCTCCTAAACACCACCCCCACCCCCTACCCCCTTAGACACCCCCCTGGACACCCCCAACGCCCACCCACACCCTTGGACAGCCCCCCACACCCACCCACCCCCTTGTAAACCCCCCTGGACACCCCCTGACCCCTCTGGACAGCCCCCCACCCCTCCTGGACACCACCCCCACCCCCTACCCCCTTGGACACCCCCCTAGACATCCCCCAACCCTCTGGGCAGCCCCCCCACCCACCCGGACAACCCCAAATACCCTCTGGAGAGGCCGCCACCCACTTGGACAGCCCCCCACACCCATCCACCCCCTTGGACAGCCCCCCACACCCATCCACCCCCTTGGACACCCCCTTGGACACCCCACCGACCCCTCTGGACAGGCCGCCACCCCCTTGGACAGCCCGCCACACCCACCCATCCCCTTGGACACCACCCTGGACACCCCCCGACCCCTCTAGAAAGCACCCCCACCCCTCCTGGACACAACCCCCCACCCCCGACCTGCTTGGACACCCCCCTGGACACCCCCCAACCCTCTGGACAGCCCCCCCACCCCTCCTAAACACCACCACCCACCCCCTACCCCCTTGGACACCCCCCTGGACACCCCCCAACACCCACCCACGCCCTTGGACAGCCCCCCACACCCATCCACCCCCTTGGACAGCCCCCCACACCCATCCACCCCCTTGGACACCCCCCTGGACACCCCACCGACCCCTCTGGACAGGCCGCCACCCCCTTGGACAGCCCCTCACACCCATCCCCTTGGACACCACCCTGGACACCCCCCGACCCCTCTAGAAAACACCCCCACCCCTCCTGGACACAACCCCCCACCCCCGACCTGCTTGGACACCCCCCTGGACACCCCCCAACCCCCTGGACACCCCCCAACCCTCTGGACAGCCCCCCCACCCCTCCTAAACACCACCACCCACCCCCTACCCCCTTGGACACCCCCCTGGACACCCCCCAACACCCACCCACGCCCTTGGACAGCCCCCCACACCCATCCACCCCCTTGGACAGCCCCCCACACCCATCCACCCCCTTGGACACCCCCCTGGACACCCCACCGACCCCTCTGGACAGGCCGCCACCCCCTTGGACAGCCCCCCACACCCATCCCCTTGGACACCACCCTGGACACCCCCCGACCCCTCTAGAAAACACCCCCACCCCTCCTGGACACAACCCCCCACCCCCGACCTGCTTGGACACCCCCCTGGACACCCCCCAACCCTCTGGACAGCCCCCCCACCCCTCCTAAACACCACCACCCACCCCCTACCCCCTTGGACACCCCCCTGGACACCCCCCAACACCCACCCACACCCTTGGACAGCCCCCCACACCCACCCACCCCCTTGTAAACCCCCCTGGACACCCCCGACCCCTCTGGACAGCCCCCCGCCCCTCCTGGACACCACCCCCCACCCCCTACCCCCTTGGACACCCCCCTGGACATCCCCCAACCCTCTGGACAGCCCCCCCCACCCACCCGGACAACCCCAAATACCCTCTGGAGAGGCCACCACCCACGTGGACATCCCCCCACACCCATCCACCCCCTTGGACACCCCCCTGGACACCCCACCGACCCCTCTGGACAGGCCGCCACCCCCTTGGACAGCCCCCCACACCCACCCATCCCCTTGGACACCACCCTGGACACCCCCCGACCCCTCTGGACAGCCCCCGACCCCTCTAGAAAGCACCCCCACCCCTCCTGGACACAACCCCCCACCCCCGACCTGCTTGGACACCCCCCTGGACACCCCCCAACCCTCTGGACAGCCCCCCCACCCCTCCTGGACACCACCCCCCACCCCCTACCCCCTTGGACACCCCCCTGGACACCCCCCAACACCCACCCACACCCTTGGACAGCCCCCCACACCCACCCACCCCCTTGTAAACCCCCCTGGACACCCCCCGACCCCAAATCCATGCACCTATGCCATGGTTGTGTGTGAATAAAGTAGTAACAACTGTAAAAGGGCAACCCATCCAAATGGACACGCCCCAACCCTCTCGGGAATTTATAGAAAACGATGAAAAATTAGTGAAATCATAAAATTACTCAATATTGCAAGTCGAACAAATAGATCTAGGGATGATAAATAAGATTATGGTGCCAAAATGAGTTAAAAGGGTTCGCAATCGAAGAATCTTAGTTAGTTTCAACAAAAAAATCACAACACATATATATTTACTATACGCGAAAAAAAACGAACGAGTGGGAGGATTACCTGAGTGCTGCGAGTTTAGATGATTGATCCGAGGAGATTAAATATGAGAAACGATGATCGCAAAACGAATCTAAACCAACGAAATGGACGAGCCGATTCGGGTTTACGCGCGAGAGAGACGAGTCGCGACTGTCGAAGGTAAACTCGCGAATGACAATCCACGGGTCTGGGTAAATTTTTAAATGACTTATCACGTCGGTTATTCAATAACCGACGTGATAATTGTTTTAAAAACATTTATAACGTCGGTTATTTCAATAACCGACGTAAAAACCTTCCTCCGATTCATTTTTTACGTCGGTTATATAATAACCGACGTAAAAAATGGCTCAAAATCCGCGTTTTTTTACGTCGGTTATTCCATAACCGACGTAAAAAACATCTGCGGATTCTTTTTTTACGTCGGTTATTTTATAACCGACGTAAAAAACGAAGCCGCGAGATTAATAACGTCGGTTATAAAAATAACCGACGTTAAATGTGTACCGAACACAGGTTTTTACGTCGGTTAAGAAATAACCGACGTAAAAAACCTCGTTTTACATATTATGACGTCGGTTTTATATAACCGACGTAAAAAATGGTGACGTAAAAAACGTTTTCTGCACTAGTGGGAGTTACCGTGTGAGGCATCTGTTTACCACACACTGGGACATCCCTTGGGTGTAGTGCCAACCGTATCATCACATCCTTGTAGGATAGAGTATTCACAAATAACTCATGATCGTGGGTGGAAGCACTCATCTATGGCTCAAATGTCTATGTCTCAACAATGTGATCTCCATTTGAAAGATCCATCCTAGACCAGAACAACTCTCAATATCATGGGTAGAGGTAGAGAGGGAGACTGGTGATGATAGTGATGACTGAACTGTGAGCCCTTGGAAGGGCCCCAGATCTTCCCCCACCTACATATACCTATAGAGGGCTATGGGGATCCTATGGATTTCAACCTTCTATATGGAGAGATTTACCTTTTGGGATCCTACCCCAAACCTCGATAATCAGGGTGGAAACACCATCACTGAGTTGTTTGTGTCCTCAGAGTCAGATTGGATGATGAGGTTGAAAAAAACTTTCCATTTCTAGGGTTTTCACTTCGATGATGAGTGTTCTCCTCTATACCATGGGATAGTTCTTTAGGTTAGGGTTATTCCTTGGTTCATGGAGGACATTTGTGCAAGTTGGTTGATCACGAGGGGGATCCTCACACTGGCTGAAGTGGACATGGGGACAAACATTGTGTTGATTTGTGAGATTATAGATTAGACCTCTATAATGGTTGCTGAAAGTCTGTGGGGGCATCTTATTTGATTGGTGATGGTGTGGGGAGGACCTCCTCACTATAGATCATCATTATGGGTTAGGACATAATTATTGTTGGTGGTGCCAACAATTGACAGAGTCAACCTGGCATGCTTATGAGGCGGCTAGGGTCTCGATCACAATTGGGAAAAGATAGATCCCTATTTTCATATTGTAGGGATCTTGTGGGATTAATCGGTGGTGATAGGTGCCACTGAAGCCATGGAAGATGATTCCACTTTTTGAGCATTCTACTGAACCTACCCCCGATGTTGGTGTCAGGTGGTTCAAACCAGGGGAGGCTGATCAGGGGTAAATGCCACATGTTCTTTGGCCCAAGGGACCGATCATTTCGAGAACTTATAGAGCTTGGTGGGTGATCTCCTTTGAAATTTGTAGGAAGTAGTCATAGTCGGGGTTACACAAGCATCCCCCACCTCCTCGATGTAGGGTAGAGAATCATAGGATCACTTTGGAGAGAGACTCCTAAAGTAGTTCTCCATCAGACCGAGGAATGGTTACTCTTAGCAAGGTCTTTGGGGGAGGTAGTGTCGGTAAGGCACTAACACCTTCAGGTCCTATCAGGCTATGTCCCTTGTGGGAATGACCCCCTCATGCACATACCGATGTATGAGGGTGTGGATCACCCTCCGTTTTATGTTCTATGAGGGTGAGGTAGGGGTGGGTGCTCGGTAACTGAAGTCATGTCTAAATTTATGCATAGGTTGGAGTCGTGTTGGATTTTTGCATCTATATTTTTCCTTCCTAAGAACCTATGTTATCTAGGATGATGAATTAATACACGGTGAATCATGTAAGGCATGTGGATTCAACCGTCTATATAGGTATAAGGAAAGAGATTCCCAATGACCCAACATTGTCCTATATTTCGAATATGGAGATAGATCCACATTGATAATGTCACAGACAGAGGATACCCAATGGTTAATTTCCCCAATCTATGGTGAGTTCCACACTTGGACCACTTTTTTCTTAGTGAGACCTAGCACCACATATTTAGATCTGGTGATATGTAAGTCTCCTGATATCTCGAACTCTACTAGTCCCCATGTTTAGGAGAATAGTTTCACATTAGGTTCACCATTTTTTTGCAATGCTTTCACTAGGGCGCACGTATGATGCAAGATTTTGTTTTCTCACATTCCCGCTTTCCAAAGGTGGCCATATTTCATCAATTTCTATAGCAATGTCTACTACTTGATTGAAATAGGATGATGGGATATAGGTTTCTCATTACATGGATTCTTACTTGGAGATAATAATCTAGTCTGCGTCTCCCTCATAGATATAATTCATGTTCATGGTTCCATATCTTTGTGGATGCTGTTTAATTACACTCCTTCTATCTGTATATTTTGATTCCATCTTGACAGGGAAGCAAACTTTGGTTAGGGGAATAGTCATATTGGGAATCACTCTACATGTATGGATGCTGAGATCTTTGGTCACCTGTATTCTTCCACCTGGGAGGTAATCTCATGTGTGGTATATTAAGATGTGGAACCAAAGGCATCCCATGCCGATCACGAGGTAACGAAATCAGATGTGTAAATATTTCATGGCTTTTTTACCTCAATAATCCCACACTTATGCATGGGGTAGGTTTTTGGTTCATGTCACAAGTTCTACATCCCATGGAGATGGATCAGAACATCTTGTTGAGATGGATTGGGTTATGAGTTTACCATCTTATGGAGAAGGTAACAAGGTTAATGTATTGTGGGGAAAATATGAGTGGATCTAAATGCCCCTTAAGACAAATCCAAGAGTATTTTCCCTAGGAAGAAAGATGTCACACTCGATTTGGTGAACCGAAAGGACCCTTAAGATAGATCTAGGATGGATGAGTTAGAACAACCCTTGAGATAAATCCATATAGTTTATTTGGATACCCCTTGAGATGGATTAGGGAGGTGTGTCTCTAGAAGGGAAGGTGTCACACCTGATTTGGTTGAGAATGAACCTTGAGGAGAACCCTGGATGGATGGATCAGAACACCCCTTGAGACAGATCTGGATGGTTGATCAGAACACCCTTGAGGTGAACCCTAGATGGATGGATTAGAACACCCCTTAAGATGGATCTAGATAGATGATCGGAACACCCCTTGAGACGAATCAAGGAGGTGTGTTCCTAAGAGGGGGTATTAAGGTTTACCATTGGTCGGGTTCCCCTTAAGGCAGACACAAAGAGTTGATTATAATTCCACTTGAGACGAATTAGTGTGGCACATCCCTAGGAGGGAGTAAATAAGTTTACTAGTGGTCAGGAACCCCTTGAGGAGGACCTAAAGAGTTGATCAGATCACCCATTAAGGTGGATTGTGGAGGTATGTTATTAAGAGAGAGTACCTAAATTTACCATTGGTCTATAACCCCTTGAGGAGGACCCATAGAGTTGATCAGAATTACCGTTGATGTGGATTAGAAAGGTATATACCTGAGAGGGAGCACCTAATTTTACCATTGGTCGGGCACCCCTTGAGGTGGACCCAAAGAGTTAATCAGAACTCCACTTGAGGTGAATTAGAGAGGTATATCCCTAGGAGGGTGCACCTATGTTTACCATTGGTCTGGAACCCCATAAGACAAACTTAAAGAGTTGATCAAAATGAAACTTGTGGTGGATTAGGGAGGTACATACCTAATAGGGAGAACCTAGGTTTAACATTGGTAAGAAACCCCTTGAGGTGAACTGGAAGAGTTGATTAGAACACCCATTGAGGTGGATCAGGGAGGTATGTCCCTATAAGGGAGCACCAAGGTTTACCATTAGTTAGGAACCCCTTGAGGAAGACCTGAAGATTTGATCAAAATTTCCCTTGAGGATGATTAGGAAGGTATGTCCCTATGATAGATAACCCAAGTTTAACATTGGTTTCACTACTGGAAATAATATATTTACCAACGGTTGAGAAATGTTGGGAAAGGTTGGAAAACCGTTGGTATAACATATACCAACGGTTCTGCCAACCGTAGGTAAGTAAGCCGTTGGGAAAAACATTTCCCAACGGTTTACAGCAAACCGTTGGCATAGGGTGGAGATAGGTTACTCTATCCCAACAGTTCTTCAAAACCGTTGGGAAAAAGGTTTGCCAACGGTTTAAAACCGTTGGCACAGGGGCTTAAAATTATCATGTTTTTCCCAACGGTTTGGTAAACCGTTGGCAAAAACCCCACATCTACTCGTTCCCAACGGTTCTAAACCGTTGGGAAAAGTGTTTTACCAACGGTTTGATGAACCGTTGGTAAAACTAATCTACAATTTCTATGCCAACGGTTTTGAACCGTTGGCATAGCCTCTGCTGGGCAACTCACCCAGCAGCTCCCCAATTTGCCCAGCAGCTCCCAACCAGGTCTCCAATTTGACCAGCACCACATCTGGTTTTGTGGGTTCCCTCTCATTTTTCAATCCAATTATTGTACCTGCAATAAACTAACACATACATATATAATTATTGTACCTGCAGTAACCAACTAACACTTACATATAGAGAACAAATTCATACACGTTTAACATATAATGGTAGAACTGTACACATCCATAATTAAATTAGAATTGATAACGTAATTATAAACATACATAATTCATTTAGATTTCAATTTAAAATGTAGATGACAATTATATGTGGAATCTGGAAGTCAATTCATAATTTGATCTGTTTTTTGTATACCATATATTTTTACCTAAAGTAATGTCCGTTTTAAACATAATACATACACCTGGAGTGCTACCGTCCACAACGTGCCTCAGATTGAGGCGGGGTTGACTCATACACGTCACATATGACCCATGGATCGTTGTGCTAATGTATCGACACAATCCGAATGCGTTTGGTCGGTTTTCCGTATGCCAGTTGATGTTTTTCAATTAAAATGACGTACTTTTGAAACAAAAGGCAGACACTTTGAGTGGTTCCGGACACACCGCACCTCAGATTGAGGCGGTGTTGACTCGTACACGTCACATATGACCTATGGATCGTTCTCCTAAAGTTTCAATGGAAACCGAATGCGTTTGGTCGGTTTTCCGTATGTACTTAAATTGTTGTCCATTTTAAGCAAAAGAGACACAGTTGGAGCGGTGTCGGCCACACCGCTCCTCAGATTGAGGAGGGATTGACTCGTACACGTCACATACGACCCGTGGATCCTTTTCATAAAGTATGGACACAATCCGAATGCATTTGCTCTGTTTTCCGTATGTCACTTGATGCTTTTCACTTAAAATGATGTCCCTTTGAAACAAAAGACAGACACTTTGAGTGGTGTCGGCCACACCGCGTCTCCAATTTAGGCGGGGTTGATTCGTACACGTCACATATGACCCATGGATCGTTCTCCTAAAGTTTCAACGGAAACCGAATCCGTTTCGTCGGTTTTCCGTATGTACTTAAAATGGTGTCCGTTTTAAACAAAAGAGAGCCACTTAGACTAATCTCGGCCACACCATGACTTGGATTCATCCCGGGTCAGCTCGTACATGTCACATATGACCCATGGATCGTTGGGATAATTTATCAACAAATTCGGAATGCGTTTGGTCGGTTTTCCGTATGCCAGTTGTTCTTTTCACTTATAATCCTGTCCATTTTAAACAAAAGAGACACAGTTAGAACGGTGTCGGCCACACCGCTCCTCGGATTGAGGCGGGATTGACTCGTACACGTTACATACGACCCATGGATCCTTGTGATAAAGTATTGACACAGTCCGAATGCCTTTGGTCGGTTTTTCGTATGTCACTTGATGCTTTTCACTTAAAATGACGTCTTTTTGAAACAAAAGACCGACACTTTGAGTGGTGTCGGCCACACCGCGTCTCCGATTGTGGCGGGGTTGATTCGTACACGTCACATATGACCCATGGATCATTCTCCTAAAGTTTCAACGGAAACCGAATCCGTTTGGTCGTTTTTCCGTATGTACTTAAAATGGTGTCCATTTTAAACAAAAGAGAGCCATTTAGACTTATCCCGGCCACACCGCGACTCGGATTCATCCCGGGTTGGCTCGTACACGTCACATATGACCCATGGATTGTTGAGATAAATTATCAACAGATTCGGAATGTGTTTGGTCAGTTTTCCGTATGCCAGTTAATGATTTTCACTTAAAATGACGTCCTTTTGACTTGAAACCACCGTGCAACATTCTAATTATTATTCGTGACGTGTACGCGCAGACGACACGTCAATCGGATGTGCGGTTTGCGCGGTACGGCTCAATATTCGTGTTTTAAGTGATGCGCGCTTTGTAAACGCGCGTGAGGGGGGTCCAAACGGGCCGAACGATGTCGGAATGGCCTGAAATCAGATGACAAATACGGGTGAGTGATTTCTGAAGTGGTCGAGAAGACGACACGTCAATCGGACGTGCCCTGTGCCCGCGGTGACCGAGAACGCAGTTCGGGTGTCATAAACGGCCAGAACGGGCGTCCAACGGTCAAATTCATAGCGGACTACCTCGGATTGAGCTGAAACCACCGTGGAACATTCTAATTATTATTTGTGACGTGTACGCGCAGACGGCACGTCAATCGGACGTGCGGTTTGCGCGGTACGGCTCAATATTTGTGTTTTAAGTGATGTGCGCGCTTCGTAAACGCGCGTGAGGGGGGTCCAAACGGGCCGAACGATGTCGGAATGGCCTGAAATCAGACGAAAAATACGGGTGAGTGATTTCTGAAGTGGTCGAGCAGACGGCACGTCAATCGGACGTGCCGTGTGCCCGCGGTGACAGACAACGCAGTTCTGGTGTCATAAACGGCCAGAACGGGCGTCCAACGGTCAAATTCATAGCGGACGGCCTCGTATTGAGCTGAAACCACCGTGGAACATTCTAATTATTATTCGTGACGTGTACGCGCAGACGTCACGTTAATCGGACGTGCGGTGTGCGCGGTACGGCTCAATATTCGTGTTTTAAGTGATGCACGCGCTTCGTAAACGCGCGTGAGGGGGGTCCAAACGGGCCGAACGATGTCGGAATGGCCTGAAATCAGACGAAAAATACGGGTGACTGATTTCTGAAGTGGTCGAGTAGACGGCACGTCAATCGGACGTGCCGTGTGCCCGCGGTGACCGACAACGCAGTTCGGGTGTCATAAACGGCCAGAACGGGCGTCAAACAGTCAAATTCATAGCGGACGACCTCGGATTGAGCTGAAACCACCGTGCAACATTCTAATTATTATTCGTGACGTGTACGCGCAGACGGCACGTCAATCGGACGTGCGGTTTGCGCGGTACGGCTCAATATTCGTGTTTTAAGTGATGCGCGCGCTTCGTAAACGCGCGTGAGGGGGGTCCAAACCGGCCAAATGATGTCGGAATGGCCTGAAATCAGACGACAAATACGGGTGAATGATTTCGGAAGTGGTCGAGTAGACGGCACGTCAATCGGACGTGCCGTGTGCCCGCGGTGACCGACAACGCAGTTCTGGTGTCATAAACGGCCAGAACGGGCGTCCAACGGTCAAATTCATGGAGGACGGCCTCGGATTGAGCTGAAACCACCGTGGAACATTCTAATTATTATTCGTGACATGTACGCGCAGACGGCACGTCAATCGGACGTGCGGTTTGCGCGGTACGGCTCAATATTCGTGTTTTAAGTGATGCGCGCGCTTCGTAAACGCGCGTGAGAGGGGTCCAAACGGGCCGAACGATGTCGGAATGGCCTGAAATCAGACGAAAAATACGGGTGACTGATTTCTGAAGTGTTCGAGAAGACGGCACGTCAATCGGACGTGCCGTGTGCCCGCGGTGACCGACAACGCAGTTCTGGTGTCATAAACGGCCAGAACGGGCGTCCAACGGTCAAATTCATAGCGGACGGCCTCGGATTGAGCTGAAACCACCGTGGAACATTCTAATTATTATTCGTGATGTGTAGGTACAGACGGCACGTCAATCGGACGTGCGGTTTGCGCGGTACGGCTCAATATTCGTGTTTTAAGTGATGCGCGCGCTTCGTAAACGCGCGTGAGGGGGGTCCAAACGGGCCGAACGATGTCGGAATGGCCTGAAATCAGACGACAAATACGGGTGACTGATTTCTGAAGTGTTCGAGCAGAAGGCACGTCAATCGGACGTGCCGTGTGCCCGCGGTGACCGACAACGCAGTTCTGGTGTCATAAACGGCCAGAACGGGCGTCCAACGGTCAAATTCATAGCGGACGGCCTCGGATTGAGCTGAAACCACCGTGGAACATTCTAATTATTATTCTTGACGTGTAGGCATAGACGGCACGTCAATCGGACGTGCTGTTTGCACGGTACGGCTCAATATTCGTGTTTTAAGTGATGCGCGCGCTTCGTAAACGCGCGTGAGGGGGGTCCAAACGGGCCGAACGATGTCGGAATGGCCTGAAATCAGACGAAAAATATGGGTGAGTGATTTCTGAAGTGGTCGAGCAGACGGCACGTCAATCGGACGTGCCGTGTGCCCGCGGTGACCGACAACGTAGTTCTGGTGTCATAAACGGCCAGAACGGGTGTCCAACGGTCAAATTCATAGCGGACGGCCTCGGATTGAGCTGAAACCACCGTGGAACATTCTAATTATTATTCGTGATGTGTAGGCACAGACGGCACGTCAATCGGACGTGCGGTTTGCGCGGTACGGCTCAATATTCGTGTTTTAAGTGATGCGCGCGCTTCGTAGACGCGCGTGAGGGGGGGTCCAAACGGGCCGAACGATGTCGGAATGGCCTGAAATCAGACGACAAATACGGTTGAATTATTTATGAAGTGGTCGAGCAGACGGCACATCAATCGGACGTGCCGTGTGCCCGCGGTGACCGACAACGCAGTTCTGGTGTCATAAACGGCCAGAACGGGCGTCAAACGGTCAAATTCATAGCGGACGGCCTCGGATTGAGCTGAAACCACCGTGAAACATTCTAATTATTATTCGTAACGTGTACGCGTAGACGGAACGTCAATCGGACGTGCGGTTTGCGCGGTACGGCTCAATATTCGTGTTTTAAGTGATGCGCGCACTTCGTAAACGCGCGTGAGGGGGGTCCAAACCGGCCAAACGATGTCAGAATGGCCTGAAATCAGACGACAAATACGGGTGAATGATTTCTGAAGTGGTCGAGCAGACGGAATGTCAATCGGACGTGCCGTGTACCCGCGGTGACCGACAACGCAGTTCTGGTGTCATAAACGGCCAGAACGGGCGTCCAACGGGAAAATTCATGGCGGACGGCCACGGATTGAGCTGAAACCACCGTGGAACATTCTAATTATTATTCGTGACGTGTACGCGCAGACGGTACGTCAATCGGACGTGTCGTGTGCCCGCGGTGACCGAAAACGCAGTTCAAGGGTTGTTCAGGGGTTGTTCAAGGTTTGTTCAGGGGGTTGTCCGGGGTCCAAGGGGGAGGGTGGAGGGGTTGTCCGGGGGCTGTCCGGGGGGCTATCCGGGGTCCAGGGTGGGGGGTTGGGGGCTGTACGGGGGGCTGTCTAGGGGGCTGTCCGCGGGGCTGTCTGGGGGGTGTTTGCGGGGTGTTCGGGGTCCAAGGGGGAGGGGGGGTTGTCTAGGGTCCAAGAATGAGGGGGGTTGTCCAGGGAGTTCTCAAACACACAACCACTAAAAGACAACAACATCCATAAAAACTGGCAATATATAAAAATAACTCAACTCCAATACTATACTACGAGTCTAGATAAAACCAACAACTAGAATAGATTAAACATCAAATCTCAGTAATATAAGTCAAAAATGTAACGGATCAATATGTCACACATCAGCATCACCATCATCATCATCATCAACATCATCACCCTCGTCATCGTCCTCCTCATCGTCCTCACCCTCCACAGCGCCTTCCTCCTCGCCTTCGCCCTCCTCCTCGCCCTCCTCATCTCCCTCCTCTTCCGCATCAGACTCCTCGCCATCATCATCTTCAAGCTGGACATCGGCCTGACCACCACTGGAACTGACACCTGGTGCACCATATATAGAATGTATCGACGACATGTATTCATCAATCGCTGGACTGGCCTCTGCTGGAAGTGTTGGACGTAGAACTTCAATAAATTTCATAAATGCACTGTTTGCCCTAGCAGACTGTTCTGCCGTCTCTATGGCCCTTTTCTCAGCCAGTTCTGCCTGTACCCTAACTTGCTGCAGCTCGGTGGCACTACAACTCGTACCTGAGGCAGACCAATACCTCGTCGGGGCTATCCTAGGTCGGCAGCGTACTCTGCCAGAATGATCATCTCCCAACACCTGATGTAAGTGATCAGATGGCCCAAAATTGTCTGCTTCTTGGGCATCGAGGGCCTCTAAAGCATCCTGTTACAAATATAAATATATTATTAAGTTACGAAATAGATATTAAAATATAAAATCAACAGATTAAAACTTACAATCTGCTGCTGAGTTGCTTCGTTGACAGCACTTCCATCCTTTTTTCGTCTACTCGAGCAAAACAGTTTTGCTCGAGGCACACGTCCTTCAATATTTTGTACTTGCCTCTACAATGACATTGAAAACAAAAGTTATATAAAAACTTTAGCAAATGATTAAATAATTGAGGAAACAAAAGAAAATGTATGTCGTAAAGAAAACTTATAAACAATTGTCATACCTGCTGCCTCTCATGATCCGGCATCGTCGTGCGTCCTAGTGTATGCAGGTATTTTTTGCATCAATGTTTTTTTTATTTTTTCCAGATGATTCCTAAATAAAATTCGATAATGCAAAGGATAATATTAATGAAAAACTTTAAAGTTATTATTTAAATACCTCAAATGTAATTCATACCTTAAACTGGGTACTCGTCCAATGAGTAATCATCTGACGATACTGCTCTATAGGACAATCATCCACGACTGGTACCGCCTCTAACTCAGTGCCAACTCTAGCACGCCAGCCAATATACAGCTCATGCTTGTAGGCTCTCCAAAGCTCGCCTAAATCCTTTAGACGTTCCAGTCGTGCACCCTCACCATCAGGAAAATTAAATCGAAGCTGAAATCAAAATATTAATTCATATAAATACAAAAAAAAATCATGGCATTAAATACAACAGATTTTTTTACCCATATCTCTGCCCAAGCTCTATCTTTGACCTCATGTGGCAAATGTCTCCATGACAGCGGGATGACGGGAATGATGTCGGAGTATTTGGCAAGCGTCGCCAGAAAACTCCGACATTGCTGCCCTGTTTTCTCAACCATCTGATTGTCTTCATTATATTCCACCATAACCTGTGTGCGACGGTTCCACACCGAACGCATGCGTGTACGCCCCCGCCCCCGCCTCCTGTCAGTAGATGTATCTGTCATGAAAGAAAAACAAATATTTTATCAAAACATGTTATAATGAAAATAAATATTGCTATAAAAATTTGTTAGGGTTTTATAAATATACCTGTGCTAGTCTGATCAATGAGTGGCGCCGGATCCACAGAACCTGATGGAACACCCTCTGGTGGAACAGGAGTCGAAGACGATGGAATATAAAAGCTCGGAGAGACAGAAGTAGAAGGAAAAGAATATGGAACAACTGTATGACCTGATGCTGACTGGGGAGTGGGAATCATCATGGGATGTGAAAATGATGGGGCACAAGATGCAGAAGGTAGCGAAAACATGGGAGGCCTAAATACCCCGTGTGTCCCTAACGACACACCGGGATCAGAATGTGGGAAGGCTGAAATGTCAGTGGGAGGGGCAGGGTCTAGTCGGGCACGCGCAGCTCTACGTCCACCTCTGGTACGAACCCTCCTCGTACCACCGGCCTGAGTACTAGGAGCAGTACTAGGCTCCTCGTCGAATAACTGTCGACGTAATGGTGGATCCTACAAAAAAGTTTACAAAAAAAATTAATCACATGACATTATATATTCTGTAAATATATATATATATATATATATTTGAAATAAATTACTCACTGTAGGCACTAATGGTGGAATGCCCATCTCCTCCATCCGACGATTGTTCTCCGCCATTTTTTTACTTCGTCTTTCTTCAATTGGCAGCATTTCCTGTAAAAAGAATTCATATAAGTCATTTTGTCATAAACAATTCAATAGGATTGAACTTTAATAGAAAATACATTTAAGTAAATGACAAAGGAAGAAAATAATCATGGTATCAACTACACATGTGAAAAAAACATACTAATGTGTTATTGAAAAAATGTAAAACCAACAAGAACTTAATGTGTTATCACATCAGAGCATGCCTCATCCCATAACCATATTAGTAGGGTATCCTCATATGCGATTTACCTTTTTGAATTAATATGCACTTCCTCACCAGGTACCTGAGTAGATTTCATAGATATAATCATCTCACATCCTGTAAGGCTTCATTATGTATGATCATCCCACACCGCCTGGACAGCCCCCTGAACAGCCCCGCCCACCCCCGTGGACAGCCTTTCCCACCCTCGTGGACAGCCCCGCCCACCCCCATGGACAACCCACCCCCGTGGACACCCCCTACCCCCTAGACAGCCCAACCACCCCCGTGGACAGCCCACCCACCCCCCTCGACACCCCTTCTCCCTATGGACAGCCCCCCACCCCCTTGGATAGCCCGCCTACCCCCCTGGACACCCCTACCCCCTGTGGCCAGCCCACCCACCCCCCCTGGACAGCCCGTCCACCCTTATTGACAGCCCTCCCACCCCCGTACCCCCCTAGACACCCTGTACCCCCCCCCCCGAGATAGCCCCGCCCACCCTCCCAAACAACCCACACCCCCCTCCCCTGCAACCCCACCACCACCAACTAGACATACCAACCCCCCTGGACACCCCACACACCCATCCCCCACCAGGACACCCCACTCAGACCCCCAGGACAGCCCACACCCCCTGGACAGCCTCGCCCACCCCCGTGGACAGCCTTTCCCACCCCCGTGGACAGCCCCGCCCACCCCCGTGGACAACCCACCCACCCCCGTGGACGCCCCCTACCCCCTAGACAGCCCAACCACCCCCGTGGACAGCCCACCCACCCCCCTCGACACCCCTTCTCCCTATGGACAGCCCCCCACCCCCTTGGATAGCCCGCCCACCCTCTGGACACCCCTACCCCCTGTTGCCAGCCCACCCACCCCCCCTGGACAGCCCGCCCACGCCTCCTTGACAGCCCGACCACCCCCGTGGACAACCCGTCCACCCTTGTGGACAGCCCGCCCACCACCGTACCCCCCCTGGATAGCCCCACCCACCCTCCCAAACAGCCTACACCCCCCCTCCCCTGCAACCCCACCACCACCACCTAGACATACCACCCCCGTGGACACCCCACACACCCCTCCCCCACCATGACACCCCACCCAGACCCCCAGGACAGCCCACACCCCCTAGACAGCACCGCCCACCCCGTGGACAGCCTTTCCCACCCCCGTGGACACCCCCGCCCACCCCCGTGGACACCCACCCACCCCCGTGGACAGCCCCTACCCCCACAATCAATTATCCAAAACATATCAAATTGGTTTGAACACAATCCATAATTCCCACAATCCATTATCCAAACATAGAAAAAATCTCACATGATGCTCGACCATTGGAAAATAATTAAAAATCACCAACACCTCCTTCCAAACATAGAATACAAAAAACATTAACAGAATACAAAAACATTAAAAAATCTCACAATCCATTATCAAATTGATTTCATGAGTAATATCAAATTGGTCTGATTTACATGTTTTGAACACTCTCCTTCCAAACATAGAATACAAAAACATTAAAAATCACCAACACCTGGATAATCAATTAAACTACCAACACCTGGAAAAAATATATTCATTAAAAAAACTACAACAATATGGTTGAGATCAAATTTCACCTATTCGTATGGGGTGTACCTGTTGGGATGGGGGTACTGGTGTTCGGATTCGCGAGACCAGTGGAGTGAGATGGGGTTCACGAGAGCAGCGGAGTGAATAGATTAGGGCTCTGTCCGAATGGGGAGAGGAGATCGCGGCCTGCAATTTGGGGGAAACCTTTGCCAACGGTTTATAAAAACCGTTGGCAAAGGCAACATTTCCCAACGGTTTACTGGAACCGTTGGGAATGTGTGAGTTTTAGCAGCCTTTTCCCAACGGTTCCAGTGAACCGTTGGTAAAGGTCTCCTTTTCCCAACGGTTCCAGTGAACCGTTGGGGAAAGGTCTGCTGAAATTCTCTTTGCCAACGGTTTTCTTAAACCGTTGGCAAAGACTCACTATCCCAACGGTTTAAGTAAACCGTTGGTATACTGCCGTTGGGAAAAAGCTAAATTCCAGTAGTGTTGAGTGCCCCTTGATTCAGACCTGAATAGTTGATCAAAATGCCACTTAAGGCAGATCACGAAGGTACGACCCTAGGATAGAGCACCTAAGTCTACCATTATTAGGGAACCCCTTGAGGAAAAACTAAAGAGTTAATCATAATGATCTTTGAGGTGAATCGGGGAGGTATTACCCTAGAAGGGAGCACCTAGGTTTACCATTGGACAGGATTGAACCTCAGAGAGGCTTCCTATGTACCATGTTTAGAAGATAGGATCAAAACCCATGTATTTTGATACCTCAGTTTAAGGTTGTTTGAAAGGACTAATTCAAGTAGTTTAACATCACATGGAAAGGAAACTCGTGTCATAAAAGTAGCATCAATGAAGGATGGTGTGGGTATTATTTATTGAAGCTTCCCTTTGCAAGATGTTTTCTCTTGGTTGGAATGGTGTGGGGTTTATGCCTTGAGCTACCTTGGAGGATATCATTCCATGTGAGTGGTTGAGGTGTGGGTATTATCCCATGCCACTCATTCACAGAGCATCTTGTGCATGTTTCATATGGTAATACTATAATTTTTCATCATGTGACAAGGCCATTGTGATGTAGTTTTACATTGTAAAAGATGTGGAGATAAGAAGTTTTATGTCATGCATCTCAGATGTGGTTGGAATTACTCCTAACCCCATGGGATTATATAACCACCACTCATGCACCTTTTATAGGGTATGGAGTTGGCACCACTAGGGTACAATGATGAGAGGAGTGTCCAATCATGAGCTCTATGTTACAGTCCCTATGTTGAGAATAAATATGGATTTTAATACCTATGATGAGAAGAAAAATTTAGTTGGGAAGCTTGGACGATCCTTGGAGTGAAGTGGGAAGAAATAAGAATGGGTGGAATACATCACATGGGGACTTGAGGTGTAGCTGAACTGGTCCTAGATTTGTGTGGGGGCCCTGGACACTCAACCTTCACAAAACAGGTTCAGTAGAAAGGAAGCATTATAAAGAGGCCTAGAAGAGGTGCTTCACAAAGATTGGAGTTTTGTGAAGGTTGGTACTGCAAGTCTTGGGTTCCTCATAGAGATAAGGGGCTTTGAAAAGTATTATTCTTCATTAAATAGGATGTCCTAACCTCATAGGGATGCCCTAATTCATGAGGAGAGTTCTTTATGAAGTCTAAATTATTTATGAAGATTTAAGTGCCATAGAGGGCCTTATTTCTTCATGAAGGGCGTATGACTTCACAGAAGGAATCCCTACCTTTGATGGATGAATTCAAGAAAACATGGAATGGGGTTTTTTAAGCTTAGATACCTTGGGAAATCCATTTTCACTTTGGTTCGTGAATCTTGGGAGGTTCATGAATTGGTAATAATTCGAAATCCAAAAGGTCGGGTAACTATACCTAGAATGTCAAACTGAAGGGTGTATTTATAGGCAAGGGGTTTCATGAAGATTAGAGAAGTTTCATGAATAATTTTTGGTCTTATTGAATGGGTGTGACTCTGTCAGAATTGTAAAGACATTTTTAACCATTAACATGTTTTCAAAGCACTCTAAAACTCTAACAGTCATTGTGTGGAGGATTACTATCAGGTATTCACACGTTCGTGAAGGAAAATTCTTATCTAGAAAGCTTTGAGAGATCTTGATATTCAAAAAGAATATGGGATTCATGAAGTAGACTCTTAAGAGGGATTTTGAGACATTTTGGATCATATTCACTATGAACTAGTCATTCCTTCATCGATCATTACCATGAAACACATATTTTGGCGTCAATGGAGGTATTATTATTAACTGAGCGACTTTATTTTTTCTCTTATTACACCTCACAAAAACATTATTTAATTAGTATTATATAATAAAAATAGTATCTCCCATATAATTATATGTTATTATTTTAATTTAACAACCTAAATGCATCTCTTCTTCCATCAAATGGGAAATTAAATCATCATTCGTGAGTACAGAATACTACCACCTCACGACTGATGTGATACATTTCTCATCATCGCCTCTCATGTATTTTAATAATAATGTATTTAAAGTATATATAGATATTTTTAACATGATTATACTTATTAAATTTCCATATCACATATATCTTATTACTTTTATTTATATGGGGGATAAGATAACATCACTCATGGGTACAACAAAGTACCACCTCGTGAAGTGATGTGATTCATTTTTCACTGAAACTTTATGTGAAAGGTAATTAGGATAAAGTTAATGAATATATGTGATATATATGACATAATTATGATATTAATGAAAAATTTATCATTCTTAAAAGATATTATATACCATTTACTTTTACCTTTCCACTCATTGAGAAATGATAATGTTGTTCGTGCATACATGTGGACTACTGCCTCCACGAAGGGATGCGATTCTTTTATCATTACCACATAACATATATGGTGTATATAAGTATATTTAATGACAAAATATATTATTTATGATATTATTATCATTATATAAATATAAAATATTACTCAACTTATTTCTATAATGATCATTGAAAAATGGAAACGTTACTCATGCGTATGTACAACCTACCGTCTCTATGATTGTAATATAGTTCATTTTTCATAACCATATTCCATGATTAGTTATAAAAGTATAATTTATGTATAAATATAATAAATATTCCATTATTATTATTCTTTATATGATGAAATAATGACCTCTTTGACCTTGATTAACACATCGAAGCCTTTTTGAAACAATGAACCGAGCATACTCAAAACACACGATGTGGTTTAAAATGATTTAGTATTTAAATTTTTTAAAAAATAAAATAAAATAAATGATTTAATTATAATATTTTAAACCTTGAATTTTTTTTAAGAAATAAAATAATTGATATATTATTATTATACAGGAGATAAAGGGCATACATGGAAAGTCTGGACTCAAGGTAAGGTATTTTGTCTCAATTTCATTTTATTGAAAAATATTGTTATTTTAGGCACCTAATTTCTTTTATATGTTGTATATACTACTAATTTTATATTTAATATCACGAATCCTTAATAAATCATGGTATTTTAAGTTTTAATTCTAATTATTTCATCCAAGGGTATTTTAATTGAAAGTTACCAAGTTGTAAAGAATTTAATAACTCAATTTCTTCTCATTGGGATATATTTTTTATTTATTTCCTTTGATATTATAAGATTTTGTTCTTAATAAATTTTTATTATATTATTTTTTATTTAAAATTATTTTATTTCTATTTATATTTGATATACATAATATATTCATTTATTAATTCTCACTTCAATGTAATGATCATTGTAAGGGTTGATCGTATCAAATTGTCCTCTTTGGGACATATTGCACGCTCTCACGTCATTGGGCACGAGCAACAAACTAAAATTTATAACCTACTTACTACTTAGGACAGTGGCAAGACAGGTTTGAACCATAGGGAGGCATGTTGTTGTGTTTGGTGTTCTAAAAAAATAAACCAAACAAAAACACACATGAAAAAACAAGCAAAAACACTTGATGATGGTGAATTGGAGTGAATGAGATCTAGTGTGTGAAGAAGTGAGGGTGAGATGGTGAGTGAAAAGTGAGTAGATAGAAACAGAGAAGCAAGAGGAATTGGGGTGTGAATAACCAAAAGATGAAAAGGGGGAAGGTCCACCGGCCGATTTGATGTTGCTTAACCTTGTTCACGCACTGAAATTAAGAAAAAATGGATCTGACTAAAAGTAACCGGCCAGATTTATCCTCTGGTCAGTTTGCGATGAACTAGCTCTTACAGTCCCTCGATTGTAAAATTCATTCCATCCGATGGTAAAATTAAGTCAGCAGTCACCGAGCTCAACTTGTCAGTTGAGTTCGGTGTGTCTCTCTCTCTTTCGAGAATAATTCACTTGTTAGTGAATTACTTAGATTGAAATAGTTTTTATTATGGCACAAACAAGATCAGTTTTCACACGATCATGTTGTTTAGAAAATAAGCTCGTATGTAAAAAGTAAGAGAGACAATCCAATTAAATGATGCAGTGCATGAATGAGATTTAAACAGATCAAATCAACTAGCTTATTCCCCCCAAAGGAAATTATCCGGACATAGTGGATGGTTTTAATGCAACAGTAGAGTAAGAAATAATGAAGTTCATGTTAAATTGAGTTGCAGAAAAACAGAGCACAAGACAATTAAGAATGCTCGTCTCCCTACTCGAGCTCTCGGAAACTCTAACTCCTGCTACTTGATGGTGGATGCAATGTTGGAGCTCACTCGATGTCCTGCCCTGGGAATCGATGTCTGAAAATGTACTGGTCTGCTGCTCTTGGTACTAGAATTGCTCCAAGGGAGATGGTGTCAGTTCCTCCTGCTCTGCTCCCCCGGTCTGGATCCAAAGTCTTATTGTCTCGCTCTCTGGATCCAATGTGTCCTAACTTCTTTTTTGCCTCCAATCCTACTTAACTTGGTTGATCTCGTGCGTTCATCAACCAACCAAAGTCTCTCGAATCTCCCTCGACAAGTTCTCGGGCCTCCATGTGGTGCTTTCACTATGCTGCTCCTCCTGCGCTGGTCACCAGAGCGGTTGCTCCTAACTGAATGAAAAATATGTGCGTGCGGCGAGCCAATTTATTCCCTGGACACCGCCGATCCATGTGGCGTGCTTCTATGTGCACGTCACCCTCTTTTTAGTGAACTCTAAGTGAGTGCATCCTGCCCCCTGCCACGAAACAACAAAATACACACGTGGGTCAAGTACGAAATAAATGAAACCAACTATATATATACTATATATTTGTAACACTAAAATAAAGATACCAAAATCTAATATTATTAATAAAATAATAACTATTAAAAATATATAAAAAATATAATAAATTAATATATACTTTTTTTAATAAACCTATTATTATTATTATTGAATAATATATATAACACATAATAAATGAATTATAAAAAAATAATGTACCCAATTATATATTATTCATGTTATACTAATTATATTTAGTATGTATGTTAATATCAAAATTATTATCTATTATATATAATTATATTTATTAATATGATAAACACATATTATATATAATCTTATATATAATTATTAATATAACTATGATTCTTTTTTTTCTGTATAGTATTTGATATATATATATATATATTGTATAATTTGTTATATTATATGTTATATATATAATGTATTATATATTTTATGATTATTATATAAATCTAAATAAAATAAAAGAAAAAATAAAAAGAAGGTGAAGAGGGGTGTGGAAAAGAAAAAAAGGGGGTGAAACAGGGGAGGTCTCAGATCTGTTAGGCACAGGGGAGAAGCGGCTGGTCAAGGTGAAAGGGAGCGGCGAGAGGGCTTCGAGTGATGTAGGTTCAGGCCGCGGTGGTAGGCAGCGGCTATGGCTCGGGGAGTGGAGGCGCAGACTAGTGGATAGGGGTGAGGCCCGAGATTTGTCCGGTGAGTTCGGGCCAGCGATAGGGAAGGGTGAGCTGAGGTGAGTCATATTCAAGGTGAAGGATGGAGCGGGTAAGGGTGATGCGGCTGTGGATGGGGCAGAGGATCGGTTTCTGCACACCTCATAGGGTAGCAGCGTGGAAGAGAGGGTGCCGCAGTGCAGGGAAGGCGTCGCGCGGAGGCGAGGTGAGGCGGCTTCGGGTGTTTCAGCGGCGGGTTGCAGCGATGGATCAAGGGGCAAGGTCCGAGAGGGGGTTTGAAACCAATGTGGGGGGTGTTGCGCAGGTATGGAAAAGGGGGCGTGGAAAGGCAGAGAAATGATGGCCGAGGTGCGGCAAGGGGCACGACGAGCAGAGGATGTGTGGCGCGGCTTCAGCAGGGTATTGCGGTGAGAGTTCTGTTCGTGCATCAAGGTGGAAGCTCGGGTGCGGTGAGGATGGTGGTTCGAGGCTTCGGGTGGCTCTCCGGTGAGTAGGGGGTGCGGCTTGGACCAGCTAGGGTTCAGAAGCCGACTGGAATTGGTTTGGGATTACGTTTACTGCTGTGGAATTCATTTTCTTTCGACTGGATTTGTGTTTCTGGGTTGGTTTCTGTGTGAATGAGGGGTGGAGAATAGGAGTAATGGCGAGGAAATGAGAGAGAGACGTATCGGGGAGAAAATAGCAGGTCTAACAGTGAGGAGTGGAGCCGTGTATCGGTGAGGTAATAAAAAAATGGGAAGTGGTGAGGAGTGTATCAGTGAGTTGAGGATTGGAAAAAATGGGAAAATATGGTTGTAACAATGATGTGGGAGCTGTATCGGGAAGAATTTGTGGTAATGGTGAGGAAGTGGAGCAGCAGTGAGGAAATAGCTACTGGTAGAGGGTTATGATAATGGTGAGGATGGAAAATAAGGTAAAAGTGAGGTATAAAATAAAATAGTGTGAAATTAATAGAGAGGTGAAGTGAAACGGTGAGGAAAATGTAGCAGTGAGGTGGAGTGAAAAATTGGGTAATGGTGAGGTTGAGTATAACAGTGAGGTTGGGCTAACAGTGAGGAAATAAAAAGGGTAACAATGAGGTTTGAGGCAGCACAGTAACAGTGAGGTGGAGTATCGGTGAGGGAGGTCACCGGTAGCAAGACTACTGATAGAATGGGCTAACGATGTGGTTGTCACCGGTATGGATGGTTGTTGCGATGAGACAGTCACCATTAAACGGGACCATACGACCGAAACACCTGCGAACAAACATAACAAAAAAAATTAAATAAATAAAATAATTTAATGAAACTAAAAATAAATAAATCAATTAATAAATTAAATTAAATATAATGGAATTAAAAAATAAAAACAACAAAGTTAAATAATAAAATTAATGAAACTTTATTTAAACCAATGAATTAATTTGGGTTTAAAAAATAAACAAACTTAATTAAAGAACAAATTAAAACATTTACAGTAACTTGCTTAAATTATTTAACAAATTAATTAAAGAATTATTTAAATTGAAGAATACAAATATTAATTGAATAAACTAAATTGTTAAACTAATTAAATTATTAAAAGACTAAGAACCAAAAAGAATTATTTATTTACAATTTAAAGAATAAAGCATTAATTAATTTAATAAATTAATTGGTAAACTAACTAGAATGAAAAATTATAAAAATAAAAGAATAAATAAATAAAATTCTAATTGGAAAGACTAAGTTAATTTAATAATTATTTAAAATGACACTAATGTACATTAAAACACATGTTTTAAACTAAAATTGATTATTTTACACATTAAGTACAAAAACAAAACACTTATAAATTATTTAATAAAAAACAACATTTTAATATAAAAAAGTCAATAGAAAATACAAAAAGGATGTGGAAAAGAGTGTTAAAACACTACCATGTCACATATGTTATGTTATACACCTATATTCAGTTAAGAGGTGTATCTACTACCAAATTGATATGTTATATCAGGAATCTACTTATGTTCATGATATTGAAATTTTCATTTGAATTTATTTTTTCATGGGTCTTATGATTGAAGAGTTACAAAAGTGGAAAAATCTTTATGTTAAAATATCTTTTCTTTCAATATTATTTATGTTCAAGGTTAATTTGGAGAAAATCACATGATCTTATTTTATTTAACCAAATATCTTTCATATAGATTAGTTATTAATGTGGTTAACATGTTTTATTTCTATTTCTCCCATTATTTATTGAAGAAATATCAATAATGTTTCTTTCAAATATTGCATATTTCTTTTAGATTAGTAATATTTATCTTCTGTATAAATGTTTTCAAAATAATTTTCAAAAGTGTTATTTTCTAAACATAAATGATTTAATAAATATAATTTTTAGGATATTTGAATTTCTTTTAAAATGTTTTAAAAATGAAATTTCTTAATGTTTTCTAAATGGGCCACTTTTGACTCCCTTTAGAGAATGTTTAAAAAGAATGTTTATTTTTATTATTTACAACATGAATGGATTTTACTGCCATAATGACCACTAAATGTTTTAAATATTACTTTTTAACTTCCAATGGTTATTTTAAAATAAAATATTTAATTTAATGTTTGAAAAAGTTTTATATTTTAAATATGTTTTTTCAAAATGGAATTATATTTTTTTCAATAAATGTTCTAAGAGACATTTCAAAATAATTTTCCATCTAAGATGAAATAATTTGATATTATCAAAGTGAAAAGGTTATTTTCCTCAAGATTTTTTTAATTATCTTTTAGTGGTATTTTTATCCATCAATATCAACAACCCTTTATGTTATTTACACTCAATAGGGGATATGTATTATTAACACCATCCTTATTCTTTCTTTGGATGGATTATGATATTTTCATGGAACCCATTTCTTTTCGAGGGGTTAATAGAGATATGAAAGAACATTGATTTTTGTTATGATTGAAAATTGATGGATTATAATTTTTTATTCACGAACAATACATGGAAAATATTGATGGTGAATGGGTGATCTCAATACAACTTTTAAGAAGTGTTGACCCCCATTATAGCTCACAAGTGATCTCAATATTGCTTATATGATGAGTGCACCCAAACAATGATGGGGAACCCAATATATATTATAAGATGGGTGAACCCAAATAGCACTGGGTGATCTTGATATATCTTATACAATGGGTATTCCCATAAAACATTGAGTGTGACCGATATATATTATACAATGGGTGTGCCTAGATAACAATGAGTGATGCTTGTATATCGTATACAATGGGTGTGCCCAGATAGCACTCCAATGCATTGAGTAATGTTCCCTTTATAAGAAATAAGGAGAGAGTTACTAGATGGGGTTTTCTATGGATTTAAATGGGATCTTGTTATTTATGACATGTGTTTAAAATGTGTTATAAATATGATGTTCCAAGATACCAACACATTATCATTATGCCTGCTATGGGTTATAAATTTTTACATTGATCAATATTGATATCACATGGATCATTATTATTTATTTTTATGACCCTTTCCTTTAATAAATATTTATTCCATGACACATGTTTACTGAACCAGTTTTTATGTATATGAGTTCTCTTTTGTTATGCTCATACACTTTGATTATGTCATCATACCCTTATACTCATCGTATTCTCATCGATGGCATTAAATTTTTAATGCTTATGTATACCATTACTGATAATTTGAGATTACACTTTTTATATTTTCTTTTCCCCAGGTTATCATGAATGATATTGAATGAATTATTTCTAAAATGGTTTCATATAGATAATGATGATAGATTAATGTGAAATAAGAAAAACTGGGTTAAGTGGGAGAAATGACCATTTAAATACAAGGGTATTATTTATGTTAGAGTTTTTCATAATTCTCTAAAACTTTAAACCTATAAGTTCCTTAGGTATGTAAGTGATATAATATTTCCTTTTGTTGCTGTAAGTTTTTTATGGTGAAATTTGGGCCACCTTCATCGGTATCAAATACAGAAATGTAAATTTTATGATTTTAGCACCAAATCTAGGAGTGTGGGTTTAGGGATATTCAATACGATATATTAATTCTTCTATAATGATAATATTAAATTTACTTTCTTACCTTATAATCTGTTGGAAAACGATAATGTTGCTTGTGCGTACGTGTGGACTACCACCTTTACGAAGCAATGTCAATCATTTTTCATTTACGCTCTACATGGATGGTAATAAGGATGATTTAATGAATATATATGATATATATATATATTATATAATAATGATTCCTTAAATATCAATTATTATTCACATTTCTTTCATTAAATCCATCAAAAATTGAAATCAATGTTCATGAATATGTACGACTTACCATCTATATGAATGGTGTAAATCTTGTTTCTATATATACCTTTTATATATATATATAATGAATATATATATATATATATATCTGATATTTATATAATGATTAATATTCTAGAGGTGATGGTACCATGATCAAAGTATAAGGACCAGAACCACCAAACCAACATTCTCATGAAAAATGAAACAATTAACACCAAAAATAGATAATTTTAAAAATTAATTTTTAATACATAGTTTTTGAAATGTTATAAGTGGATCATATATGAAATTATAAGTATGAAAATGGTTTTTATATAAAATTATAATAAATTTAAATTTATTTTATAGGAGGTAAGATTGAATTCAAATCAAGTTGAACTTGAGGTAAGGGTTTCTCGTCTCACTTTTATTATCATGAGACACATGTCATATTCACCACTTGTTTCTTTTATAGGGTGAATATACTGACAAATTTATTTTATGATGCCTCTCATGAAAATTATGTGTATTTAAACATCCATATAAGTTTATCTCTTTTATCAGGTTTTGATCCATATATTACCAAATTTTTAAGGGTTCTTCATCTCAATATCATTGTGTTGAGACATGTTTGATGTTATGTACTTATTTATGTTTATGTGGTGTATATACTGAACCTTTGACATGTAATATTAGGATTATACTTATGTTCATGACATTTAAAGTTTCATTTGAAGTTATTCTTTCATGGGTCTTTTTATTCAAAAGTTACCAAAGTGGTAATAGATTTTTGTTACAATCTCATTGTTTATCAGGATTGTTTATGCTCAAATTTTGGATGATGAAATTTTATGAAAAATTTATCAATTATGCCATAAATTTTATTCTCCCATGTTTATTTATAGATATTTCATGTTTTCCTTTCATTTTCCACTCTGTAAGAACTAAATAGACCAAAATAATATTTTTAAGAAAAATTTACTTTATTTATCTCTTTGGTCAAAAATCATTTTCCTTCAATATCCATGTTTTCTTAAATCTTTTCAAGAATGTTTTTACTAATAACCAATGTTATTTAAAGTCAGTTTTTACCCATGTTTTTTTAAAAAATGGTTTAAATATAATCTTCTTGTTGTTTTCTTAATGAGGTACTTTTGAATTTTTTATGAAAATGTGAAAGAAATCTTTGCTTTTACATACACGACATGAAAAAAATTTCCTACTATCATGAACACTCAATGATTTGAAACTTACTTTATGAAATTACAAGGATATTTTCAAAGAATAATTTTCATTAATATTTTTAGAAATTTTTATATTTTCAATAAAGGATTTAAAATTAAAAAGGGTATTTTCCTCAAGAAATATTCTAAGTGATCATTTAAAGATATTTTTTATCTATGATAACATCCTTTCATGTTACATATGATTTTATGGGGATATTATCCAATGATACTATCCACTCAAATTATTTGGATTAATTATGATGATGGTGATTTAAGGATGATACTATGAAACTCATTTATTTTCCACGGGTTATGCTATGATATAATGATGAAATGTTTATGAAACCTATTTCCTTTCCACGTGTTATGCTATGATGAATGTTTTATGATATTGTGGTACACTTATATGCAGTTTTTATTATGTGATAGGTGGGACCATAATTATATATCCTTATAATGCATTGGGAAAAGAAAAATATATCATCAGATAATAAGGAATCAAATGGGTAGTGAAGCCAGATCATTAAGGGACCCAATCTACTATGATTTTCTTATGATTGAACCTTGAATAAGTATATAAAAAATGGGGATTGGAATCAATGCACTATGATATTCTTGGGAGTGATACTTGACTAAGTAAATGACTTTTTTATGCTTATATTTATTCAAAAAAATATGTCTTATTCCAATGTTGTGCTCTAATGGATCATGTTCTTTGATTCCTTTAGGATTCATGTCTTATGAACTGAAAATATTTATTCCATGACTCAAGATTATAATATTTGATATGTAGGTAAAGGTTTTTAAATATTAATATAATGTTCTTATACCCTTATGCTCATGTTATATTTAAGTGATCATTGTTATCTCTCTTTTTTACCCTTACTGAGCATATGAGTTTGACCTTTCTTATGTTTACTTTCCCTAGGTTATAAAGAAAGTTTTTAAGTATAATATGTTTAATAAGGGTGAAAATTATGAAGAAATTAGTGAAAAATGAAGTAAATCACTTTTAAATAAGTTTTTTATATATCCAAGTTTCCAAATACACTAAACCTTTATGGTTATAGCATGGATCATAATGTTATATAATAGAAATTCATCTATTAAGATGTAATATATATATATATATATATGAAAAATATGAGTCACTACAGTTTTATCTTGATCTTCTAATGCTATGTGGATTTTAAATCCCCTAAAAAATACTTCCATAAAATAGTAATTGGTTTTTCTAGTTAATATTTTAATGACTTGATCAAGATATTGAAGTGGGAAATTATATTTCCTAGTTACCAAGTTGATTTTTCTATAATCAATACACATCCTCCTTTTTTAGGTATTATAACTGGTATAATATCTCCAAATTCATTATTTCAAATTATAAATTCACTTTTCTTTGAAACAAATCGAATAAGGCTCACATATTGGCTATAAAATATGGAAAATATAACTTTAGAAGGCAAAAAGGTAGTGAATTTTTTCTTAATAACTTATACCTATATTGGGTTAAATCTTATTTGAAATCACCCTAGGTTTGTAATCTTACTCTAAAAAATATATTTATACTAGTTACATAAATGATTATAATAAAATAAAATTAGGTCCACCCTAAGGATTTTTTATTTGGTTTAATAACTCCTAAAAGCTGGTTCTCTTGGTCCTTTGATATATCTTCAAAAATAATGATAATAAATTTCTCATTCACACTTAATAATTCATATTTAATAGTATCATGTAATAGTTTTAGCTCTAATTTAGGTGGGACATTTTATTTGGTCAAAGAAGCATTATTTTATTCTACTACATCAATTGAAAATCCTAATTCATCACAAAAATGAGAAATTTTTTGAATCAAGTAGTGGAATGTAGGTTTTCCAATGGTTTATTTATAGGTGATATTCTCTAGAAAATTTATCGATTTAAAGGAATCTATAGGATCTTAATCTCCATTAGTAAGGTTATCAATTTGAATATTTTTATCAATATTTTGATATGTGAGATTATAAAATTTATTTCAAATAAAATAAAAATGTTTTATTGGAATAAAAAATAGTTGGTTCATAAGAAAAAGATTCAACATATTCAACAATGATTTAATATTCAAAATTATTAACTTCCTCTAAACAACAACTAGTTTCATCATTTTTAGGGTGTCAACTGTTTTATAGATTTTTTTTACAATATTTTAAAAACTATGATATTTATGAACATATGTTTTAATAGTAAGAAATGGTTCATTTTTAAAAACAATGGGTGATTTATTCCCAAAAAAATAAAAAATATATATATCAATAGAAAACCAATCAATAATGTTTGTTTGAGTGGTTTAATGGTATTCAACTAGTAATTTGATTGATTTAAAAATATTTAAGTGGATTATTTATCTTCAAAATTAAAATGAAAGGGTTCCTTTATGGGTACTAATAATGTGATTAATTTTTTTTAAGAAATTACTACCATGAATGAGAGGTATATGTGTGCCAAACCAATAATATTATATATCAAATACAAAAAAGTAAACATAAAAAATCACGATTCTTACATAAACCAAAACTTCTTCAATAACTCTAGAAATGTTAGTGTCTCTTTTATTGAAAAGTTAGATAACATTTCTAGCAGATTTAAGTGATCCAACCTATATAGATGAATAAGAAAATTATTTCATGGAATTAATGGAGGATCATAAGTCAATAATGACATCTTTGAAATCACATTACCATAGATTATAAGTAATGGTAAATATTTATAGGTATTTACATTTGATAGGAAGATCTTGTTATATAATGGAGCAAAAATTTCTTCCTAAGTTCACTTTCACTAATCCTTTTATTTTTTAAACCATATTTGTTTAAGAAACTAGTATTTTGAATTTGTTTCATAGCATCTAATAAGGTAATTTTAACCTATACTTTCCTAAAAGTATCTAAAACTTCTTTATCTAATTTAATTCCATTAGGATTATTTATTGGCGAGTCACAAATATGATAGATAAATGGTGGTTTATATGTTTCTCAATCATTTTAAACACAATTTTCTAACATAATTTTAAAATATTTATTAGTTCTTTCAATTAAATCCACTTCTTGTAAAATTTATTTCTCTTTGAAAATAGATTCTGAATTTTTAGCAGCTTTAGAATTTTCATTAATATTATTTATAGTTTTTTTCTATTCATAAGGTTATAAACTAGGTAAAGGAGTTTTGAAAGTATTTTTAATTGTTTTATGTTTATATTTGACTTAGATCTTTTCAATTTTCAGATTGTACATCTTGGATCCATTATGTAGTTTAATGAAACTTACAATTTCCATTCCTTTAATTCTAGGAATTACCTAGAGTTATGAAGGAAAACCTCCAAAAATTTGATTTATCATTCTACTCAAATTAGTATCCAATTGAATCATTTATTCCATCAATATATTCAATAGGTTCTATTTTTGAAATGTTTCTTAGAATTTCTTTATTTTTTATCTCATATACTTTTCAAAACTATTTCTTATTTTCGGGTAAGATGATTTGGTTGAAAACTTATTCTATAATGAGAATTGTATTGATCATTAATGTATCTATATTTATAATTACTTAAAATAACTTTGGAAAATTATTTTTGGTTGTTGAAATTTTACATGGGATTTATTGCTCGGTCCTTGGTTGAATTTTTGGCTGGGTTGGAAAATTATTTATTTGTTTGATTGGTAAGGTCTTCCTAGAAAGAAAAAATTATAATTTTCTCAAGGTTATTTCATTTGAGAGTACTTATCACTAATGTATTCATTTGATGAAAAAATTCCACAATGAACTTGCATTTGAGAAGTTGTTTTAGGTTTGGGTTGTGCTAGTGGAGTATTAGAAAATATCATTGATCTAACCATAGTTGTAAGATAACTAAGCTGACTCAAAATCATGTTTTTTTCACAGTCAGATATTAGAAATTCTTGATCATATTTAACATGTTAAAGTCCTCTTATACCAAACTATTGAGAATTTTAGGACTTTCTTATAATTAAAGTTATAGAAGAATTGTTTATTTTATCAACTAACAATCCTAAAGGAGAAGCATCAATAAAAATTCAATCAGTGAGAAACAATTACCTATAAATATATTTGACCAAACTTTGTCCACTTATTTGATGGGGTGGGAAACCAAAACGTATTTTTTTAAATTTTGTATAGTATTCATGTATTATTTTACCTTGTGTTTGTATAATTTCACAAATTTTTTTTATAATGGATGTGGTTCTAGTTTCAGGAAAGAAATTTTCAAGAAAAATAATTTTCAAATCATTACAATCTCTAATTAAAGTTGAGTTTGAATAAGAACCCATTATTTATAAACTCATTCTCATGAAAATAGAAAATCTCTAAGATTTATTTTATATGTATTGAATCCTTGTGGTTTTATATTAACACAAAGATAATTTAATTCTTACAAAGGTCTGTGTATATATTCACCTAGAAATCCATTGAATTTTAGAGTTTTTTGGATGAATATAGATTTAATTTCAAATCCAACAAGTGTATCGGGTTATTCTATATGGTGTTTTTATTTTCTTTATAGGATGAATCTAACTATTTTATTATTATATTATCAAACAAAGTTAATTTAGGTTCAACATAGTTTATCCTAAGTGTATTAGTGGTTGATTAAAAATTAATAAAAGATGAATTTTTAACAATTCTCTCCCTAGATTGGTATGTTTTGTAAATTTCAAATACTAAAGGTAAAAAATTAGAATTAGAATTTATAGAAATATAAAAAAATAATTAAAATAAACTTAATAAACCTCCCTAGAAATGAAAACAATTAAAATATGTGGGTTTCAATTGATTTTACCCATTTTAAAATTTATCAACTATAATAATATAGAGTATAAGTTCCTCATGTTGTCTCTCAGATACCTTATTAGAATGATGTTTCAAACTTTAATTTTTTATCCTATTTTTTTTAAAGAAAATAAAACTAAAATTCGTGATTTTTTAGTTATATAGAATCAATTAAACTAAAAAAATTATAGGATTTAGAAAAGTAAATAAATTAGATTGGATATATATTGAAAATTAGTGAAAATACTGATTTTGAAGTAATATCCATGGGAAAGAATTGATTCTTTAGAATCTACCTTCTTCCTTGTCTAAAATAATTTTTTAATTATATTTTTCAATGATCACCCAATGTACTCTAGGTGAACACCTAAATATTTCCAGATACCATATCAAGACCTTTATATGGGTATTGATCTTCTTATAAAAGTGATTAAAAATCTCAAAGAACTATAAGAAATCAAACTTTACTGAACTCGCTATGCACAATAGAAAGACCTATCCAAAGAATTTTAAATAAGGACAATAATCACTTTTATAAATTAATAAAAAATCTAGAATAGATTAAAAGAAAACAAACTAAATAAAAAAAAAAAATTCATTCTAAAAAATAGTTTCAATAAAAATAAAAATAAGATATAGTAATAAGTATTGACTTATAAATAATATCCCTTGGATATATAATTCCATAGCCATATGGGATTTTATGTGAGCATGGATAAATCGAATCTCATCCTACGTTTTCTCCTTACTCTGTTATCCATCTTGAACCACTGACAGCACCAACCACCCCAAATTACTCCTACATTTTAAATCCTTATTTGCATGACATTATTTCCCTTATATGGATTTATTATTCCATGAAAATCAGAGGGAAAATTTTTTATATTTGATTTCATCCTTAAATAAATCCTTGAGAATCTTCACACATGCACAATGTTTTCTTGATTACTTCTAGGTGGAAACAATAATGATTTCCTCAATCACATGGATAAAGAATAAATTCATATGTACCAAGTATTTATTTATCTATTGAATCATCCCCAATATTTTCACTTTCATATCACTCGTAAAATTAATCCATGTGGATCATGATGGGGTTGGTTGGAAACATCCAATATGAAAGTTCAATTCCCTAAAAAATTCACTAAGTAAATTATCTTATGTTGAGAAATTATCTTAGGAAATCATAACTATCCTATAAGGCCATACTTTTTGGAAGAGGAAATTATCCTATGTGTTGTAAACTAAATTGTGAAGGGTAAATTTACCTATGAAGTAGACTACAATATCCTATAAGGAATAATTTGGCATAGTAAATCATCATACGTGGAATAATTATCCTACAACCTAGACATAACCAAATTTCACACATTTAAGATCAAAAATAGAATTTCATAAAGAATTCACAAATTTAATCATTAAAATTATTTATTTATTAAATAATTCAAAAAAAATATTAGAAAAACTAAAAAATAATGAATTAATCCATTTTCATTGAAAATTTCAAAATAACCTTGAAAATTAAAAATGATACAATTCAACTAAAAATGAAAAATGGGTGGGGGTTTACTCTTTGATATTCACATGAAAAGTTATGAAATATTTTCTCTATCATAGAGGACATAAATATTTTTATGTTTTTATTTTGAATTGTATTGATATTTTCCTTTATAGATAGGGGAAAGAATGTAGATCATACACACGTATCATTAATTATAAGATAATTTTATTTGTTTCTTCCTCATTTCATGATTAATATAAATTTTTAAGGACTTTTTTGGGTTTTGATAAATGTTTATGACTTTGTTTAATGGTATCTTGTTTTTTCATTTGATTTATATGTAGTGTTATGTTCCCTTGAAGACACCCAATAAACCCTACAAATGGAATAGTGGATAATTTTCCATGAGTGAATCCTATCATTAATAAAAATATCAAGGAGGAATTAGTGAGAGAATTTCAATCCATACAAAAGAGAGAAAGCAATATTCCATCTCATCCTTGGGTGTTAGGTCCAAGTCTCAGTTAGGACAAGGACTAAGCCCAAGATTTTCTCTAATATAATCCATAAATTTTTTAATAATGACCCTTAGGAAGTGGAAGAATGTATAGAGAATATAGATATAATCTTTGAGTTCCTTGGAATTCTTGAGTCAGTCAAGTTGAAATGTGCCTCTTTTATACTTGAGGTTTCGAGAATAAAGTGGTTTAAATTGGTGGTTTAAGCTATGATGCATGATAATCTTGATTGGAAGGATTTAAAATAAATGTTTAGTCAATAGTTTTAACCAGAAACTATGGCATTGGGAAAATCCTAGGAGTTTTTTACTCTTAAGTATGGTCATTGGACCATCATATAATATGTTAAAAATTTTATGGATCTTGTTCATTTTCCTTTAGATATGGTATCTAATTATGGACTTAAGGCTTGTCAATTTGATAAGGGACTATGATCATATATATAATATCAAGTGTTTCAGTTAAACCCCAAAACCTTTATGGAAGTGGTGGATCTAAATTTAATGGTAGAAATTGACAATTCTAGTATTTTTGGGATGATTTACACATCTACCATTCTTATTGGTAATAAGGTTGGTTTTTCTAAAAGAAATTGATTTTGGGATGACTCTAGAAGTGGTAGTGGCAGTGGCTCATGACCTTTTTCTTAGCTAAATTGTTTTATACCTTTGAGATGTGGGGTAAAAAATTTCTATCAATATGTAATAGTTGTTCACATAAATCACTCCTTCCAAAAATAACATAAAACATTCCATACTTGTGGACATGTGTGACAACTCCATTGGTTCTATAAAATAAATCCCCCAATGATGAGTGTTGTTGGTTCCTTCGGCCCCTAAGGGTTCTCATATGTAATATAATGCATTGAAACCAATAAGGTATCACCCACATGGGTATGGAGGTATAATTGTATCATATTATGGTAAAATACATTCCAATATTGAGCCTATGTCTTATGGTATACACTGAACTCTTACTAGGAGTAGCCAATTTCTTTCTTTAGATACAGTTCTTTTGGAATTTGATATGGAACCAATGATGGTGATAGGTACCACACATATTTCATATTATATGGTTATTGATTTTATTTTATTCTTATGTTTCTCACTCATTCACATATTATTATTTTTTGTATTTATTAAATCTTCCCTGTGATCTCATTACTTTTATAAAGGATATATTGACTCCTCTTAGAAAGAAAAAGGATCATGGACTTAATTGTCCCTCTTGTATCATCTCTATATCCAAGGTAGAGCTATCATGGGATTTCTTCATCCTTGAAATAGATCATTATGATATAATACTTGAGATAGTCTATACATAGTCTTTCAAATATTATTTTGACTACTATTATTATAAGGTGAATTTTACCACCCTTGACGGGAGTATTCATCTATTTTAGGGGTGATAAGGCCCATGATTTGGTCTGAAAAAACATTCCCTTTCTAAAGTCAGTAGGAATATATGTTAGGTGTCATCCCTCATAATAAAACATGATAAAGAGTGTTCTATAATTGAAATACTTTTAACAAATTTTTAATTCACATATTTATTTCCCAATGACTTCTTAGGGTTACCTCTAGAATGGGAAGATGAATTCTCCATAAATTTTATTTTGGGAAAACAACATATATCCTTTCATTTGTATTTCATAGAAATATCTAACTTTAAATAATAAAAAATTTATATATAATCCCTAGAGGATAACAGATTTATTCACCATAACATATCCCCATAATCCACCCTAGTTCTTTTTACTGAAAAGGAATACAGAACTCTCCAACAATGTATTGATTATAAGAAGCCGAACTAGGTCACTATCAAGAATAAGTATCTCTTTCCCTACATCAATGACCTATTTGACCAGCTGAAGGTGGAGAGGTGGTTCTATAAGGTTTATCTTTTTATAAGTCATATTGGACCTATTCATACACACATATGATGGGGGATGAATCAAGTTTTATCTTTCATTACAAAATTTAAAATAAAATTTTAAAACTTCAACCTCTTTGGTCTTTGAACCTCAATTTCTAGTTAAAAAAAATGTATATTTTATTATTTAACCTAGAATACACCTATATGAAAATAAAGTAAAATTGTAAAGTTATTAGTGATATTTTATCACGGTTCATACCTTATCGAGAAACCTACTCCTTACTATGTTTAGGATGTCAAAGTCAAATATACTCCACTATAATTCTTATGATCAATGTACAGTGGGCTATCCGTGGATAATTCTAAAACCAGGTTCATAATATTATATAGGTTAAGTATCACTATATTATATAAGTGATCTATTATAATCCCATATGTTCTTTATAATATCAACACACTAGTTCTGTTGATCACTTTCAAATATTGAAGTAGATCACCAAGTCTGTTCAGGATGTCACTATATCCACAAAAACTAATTTTCTTCCTCTAACAAAGAGTCTTAAACTATCTTGCAGTCTTTAAGAACATAACATGAAAATCAATCTATGAAAACTACATAGATTCCTAAATCTTATTCAAAATTTTATCACTATATATTCTTCTAAAAAATTAAAAATAAAACCCCAGGAAATATCACCTAGAGAATAAATTTGAATATAATAGATTCTCAAATTCTTTCTTGGTAATAAAAACACTGAAAAAGGTACTTTTCTTACTCTATACTTGTAGAAACTTATAGGTCAATTGATTTTTATTTTTTATCCTCTTTTTAATTTGTCTAACTAAATATATTCAGCTTCCAAATATTATTCTTCCATGATTTTATATGTTTAGAATAACAGTCCATCACACTCAGCTTCAATATACACAAGGTATTTTCATTATTGTACAATATCGACTCTATTATTAATATTTGAGAGATAATACTTCCCTAGACACACCCTTCTTCCTCAAGATAGTTTATCTCTTAGATTCTCTATTGCATTACACACACACACATAATAAACAATAACTATTTTATATTTTTCTCTTAAAGATATCACTATATGGGTGGTTGATTTTATTATTAGAGTAATTTTTCATTTTCCATAAATAGAAACATCTCTTGAATATCATTAAATCATAACTCATTGCATGAACCAAAATTTTACAAAATTATTTTCCAAATATCCTTTTCTCAAAATAATTACTCAAGGCATATTACAAAAATACCTTTTTTTATTTTTTTTATTTTATTCTAGGAGTGAATATCTCTTCTCTTATTTTAGTTGGATTAGGTTTTCTCTTTAACTGATGAGTATCTCTTTTAAATTCCATAAATCTCATGTTTCATTCCTCTAAAAAATATACAACTAAAAATCTACAGATAAAATAATCTTCATGGAAGTAAAAAAATTTAGAACAAAAACATTTTTAGTATAACACCTCAACTCATGGATTGAGAGCTTTCAAGAAATTAGTACAGCTTCCATCATGGTCCTGTAATATTCATCCTTAATCTCAAGAGACTTATCAACTTATTCCATAAGAATCATAGTGTTTTGTGATATTTAATTCAATGAATTTAATCACTTGCATCTTCTCATCAAATCTATAGATTTATGAAATATATAATTTTCTTATTTCAGACCAGATAAATTCCCAACCTTCCATCTCAGCTTCCTTATTTATTTGGATCAAATCATAATTGGTTTTATTATATTTATAACATTGAATAAAAAACTTTTCATCATCACATTTATTTTTCATTTTTATCACTAGGATGAATTTTCAAATATTCTCATTTAAAAATCTCAAAAAAATTAAAATAATGATCTCCATAACTTTATTTACTTTAATTATTATCAAATTAGAAATGTATCATGGATTAACATAGATTAATTATTATATGGAAAAGAAAAAAAACTTTTTACATAACCACATTTTTTCTATTCATAAAAATAATAATTTTGGAATTTTCCTTTTTCATCTTGGAGAAATATTTTTTTTCTAAGTATTGATTCTTATAAAAATTAGGTTTTATCCTTATATAGATTGAATTCATGATTATATAGATGGTAATGATGTTTATATAGTTGATATGATCCTTATGAAAGTATAAATTATTCTTATATAGAGACCATTCATCCTTCTAATGATCCTTATGGTATTAGACCTTTTTTAGTTTTTAAATAGCTACACTACATGATCCTTACACGGTGATAAAAATCATGCTTAACCAAACAATAATGTTTACATAGATCTAAATTCATGCATATGCAATGCAAGGGACCATACTTATTAATTATTGGATATGATACATATATAGCATACAACATATTCATTTTCTCATTACACATTTTTATCATTACAAACTCCATAGTTAACTATTTGTCAGCTTATCCCCTTAAATCCATAACTCTTAAAATTAATTTTGAGTCACTTAAATTAACTTTATGCCATATAAACACTTTTAAAAACTTTATAAAAGTGATTCTAATTACTAAATTTATTACCCAACATGAAAAATATATCTTGGATGGTTTATCCAACTTCAAGCTAGCTTCCTCCACACTTTGAAATTGACTGAATCATGTAAAACATAGATTATAAAAGGTATATAGAGAATTACATATCATTAAAATTAAATATAAAATTTCTACATATTATAAAATATTACATACAATACTTATCCCCATTCATCACTTATATTTTACTTGAGAACCATCTCCACAATCATCAGATATAGGGTTTTCCCACTAGAATCGTTCCAACTAGTTATTTAAGGGAAGCCTTTCTTTTCATTCTTCTTCCATTACCCAAAAGTGTATGGGTACCCAAATTCATGTGAATTAGGTGGATAATCCATAATACCTATTTTTATTTTCATTATTATAATATAAAACTACATGAAAAAAGATACTTGATAACAAATTTATCTTCAACCCCTAGATAATTTCAATCAACCCCTTTGGATTTATTATTAATTTAAAATAACATAATTCATTCCAAAATTCTATGTAATTATTATCCCCCTAATTGAAAATAAATTAAAAGGGAAATGTTTTCTTCCCCATATTATCACCATGGGTATAAGAGGGGTCTTTCTTCTCTTCTATAACTATCTATTTTAATTTTAAGAAACTCCTTCTCCCATTTTGTTCTTCCACTTTCACTGTTCTAATTTAATTCCATGAGACAAGGGTGATATCACATGATTAATAGTAATTTTCCATTAATTAACCAACTATAAGTCTACTTGGGTGAACCTGATATAGAAAATAATTGAGGTTAATTATGAAAAACATGCAATCTATAATCACTTCACAATGTGATACCAACTCAGAAACACCCTTTATTTGGGGATGATCTGATATATTTGTAGGAATTTTATTAATAAGCACTAAAATTCACAAAATAACATCAAAAAATTTCAAGTTAAAGTTATTTTTTCTCCCCCATTTTGTTATATAGTCACTCCTCCTTAAAGAACATATTCAATATATATATTAATACTATAATTTATAAGTGATAATAATATATCATCTTTTAGATTTTGAAGGGGTTATCCATAATTCCATATGTAAATGAATATAATAAATCTCTAGTAGATTCACTTGTTCTGATATCCCCCCTAAAAGGAATACTCTCCGTAATTTACCATGATTGTTTCCAAACATGTATGATATCAGTTAACTCGCGAATCAAAAATCTCAGTGGTGTATGATTTTTTTCTTGATTTATCTTCAAATTCTACTTCCATAATAAAAAACCACCAACATATGTGAATAATGTGGACTCCTTCATAAGTATTTTAATTATAGAAAGTAGGGTTGTTATTTTTTTCTAAACTCAAACAACTTCTTCTTTGTATCATGGTCTCCTTTAGAACTCTTCTTATTATCTACCCTTTTTATTTTCTATATATGTTTACCTTTGGGAGTCATGTATTTAATCTTCTTTTCATATTTATTTTTATCTAGAATGACCTTATTAACTTGATAAATTAGAGAAATTTCTTTTATTTTAGTATACTATAACATTTTGTAGGTTTCCAACTTGTCTTACCATATTTTCAAGAACTATTTCTTTACATTCCCTACCTTGTTTGTGTGTGTTGACTCCTTTGCATAATCATTCTTGGAAAATGAAGCCATGATTGATTTTACTTTATTATTAAATAGACATTCTTATCTAGGTGTCCATGTCATACATTTAATATCACTATTACCAACTTATTTTTTCCTTCCACACACACTTTTATCAACGTTTAACTTTCCCCACTTGGGAAGATTCTAACCTTCTTCACAGGGACTGTCAAAAACTAGCCCAATTCTTTTATCCCATTCCTAAATTAACTCTATCTGTGTTTAAAAATTTCTCTCTTTATACTTGATATCCATGGAAATTTTGTGATAAAACATATTATGGAATCTCTGTGATAGTAAAATCATTTATTTTCTATTGGTGTGACATCTTTCATAATATTCTTCTCTGACTTCTTGGGAGTAAATGTCTCAATTATTTTCTTTACTAATTTGTTTTCCAATGAAGAATTGTTTCTATTCCTTAACTACCTCTTTATATCTTGTTTAATTTTATACATATCAATATAGGAGATGTTTTGGGTTGGTATATACAAATAATATTCATAACAATGTCCATATGTATTGAAAAATCATAAAATCTATCTAAGATTTCAAATATGTTTTTAGAAGATAGATTTATCCCATTTTATGAATATTATTTTAGGGTAGTAGGTTTTATTATAATATTAGAATTTATTACCTTGATTTTATAACTTCTAATGTTTCTATATATTGACATGCAGTTTTATAAATCAATAGTTATATGTCCAAACCTTCTACAACACTAACACCTTTTGAAAAATCTTATTCATTCTATTTAATATAAATATGTCAAGATTTATATTATTAATATTTTTAGAATATTTATCCACATTTTTTTGATTGGTATAGGAATACTATCTAATTATAAATATCTATATTCACCCTTGGTGAGAAGATTGATTTATAGGAATTTTTTTCCACATTTATACACTTTTGACTTTTTTCTTACATTAGTCAATAAAACTGATGTAGTTCTAACTAAATTAACTGGATAGTGGGTTAACTTTTTTGTATGAGATAGTTGTGGGTTAATCATGATATGATTCCTGAATCTTTTTTTCAATAATAGGATTTTTCTTTCAAGAAATAATTCTTTTAAAAACACATGCGGTAACCTTCTTTCTTTCAATAGTTTGGGAAGTTCTATATTATGTTGTTTCTAGATTTTTCCATTTCACCTCTATCTCAAGAAATTTTAAACTTTTTTTTTTCTTTTAATACTTAACTAAGATTACTATTTATTCCTAATACTCCTTATTTCTTTAAATTTTTCTAATGAATTTTTCTTTCTTTCTTCGTTATGTTTCCAAGCTCTTTCACCCTATTTTTTTATTTCCAGTTGGGATGTTTTTCTCAACAATAGATAATTTTTATATATTTTCCAATAAATGTAAAATTTATTTTACATCCTTTTCAAACACTTATATCTCATAAATAACCCTTCTAAAATATTCATTAATCATAGAAAAACATTCATTAAAAATTATAAAAAAAATCTTCCTTATCTACAACCAGCTTCGTGAGGGTGTTACATCTGCTTACCTTCTTTACTGATGCATCTTCCATTACATGGAATTATTATTACAACTATAATTTATCATATTTTAGTTCCTTGATATATGAAAATATGTATGCGAAAACCCTTATATAAACCTTCTTTATCTAATAATGAACTTCAAAACAAAAATCCCTTAGTGATTCATTAAATGTACCTTCTTTATAGATTGAGATTGATTAATCTAATAAATAATCTTCAAAAAATTCAATATAATAATCACCAATATAAATACCTTCATCCAATGATTTTTTAATTTATCACTTTTTTATTTATAAACTTTATAGACTCTCTTTTCTTTTTATTTTTAATGTCTTGGTCAAAAACTCTAAATCAACACTGATAGGGATATAAGAATATTTTCCATCCAAGTATCATTATAAAACCCTTAAAATATTCACTTTAAAAAAATATGATAAAAAATTTATGTAAAACAATATATATCCAATCAAAGAGAAACTTGGACCCGATACCAATTTTATGTCCTAGTGGACATGTGCAAACACACTTGAGAGTGAGGGTGAATTAGGTGTTCTCAGTTTTATAAAATTATAACTATTCTTGTAAACCTTTAACACATTTGGTCTTTAAACCTATATTTATAGTTATAATAAATAGATCATTTCTTTTTTAACCTAGAATACACCCATATAAAATGAAATTAAATAATAAAACTTGTCACATGTGTTTTTACAAGGTTTAGCCCCTCTCGGGAAACTTACTCCTTGTTGTCATTGGGATGTCCAAGTCACAGATTCTCCCTTAGAATTATTATCATCAAAGTAAAGTAGGTTATCCATAGATCATCATAATACCATGTTCACCATATTAAATTCTTTTATTATCACTATATTACACAAGTAATCTATTTAAAACTCATAGGTTCTTTATATAGGAATCACACCAATATTTTCATCACTTACAACTCTTAAAGTAGATCAACAAGTCTGTATAGGATGTCACTTCATCCACAAAAACTGATATACTTCCTCAAATAGATCTTCTTCAACTATATTCAAGTATTAAAGAATAAAACATGAAACTCTCTCTCACAAAAATATAAAGATTCATGGATCTTCTTTAAAATTTATTTATTAGCTTCTCAACTCAAACTTCGAGAATAAAACCCTATAAAATCTTACCTAGATAATAACTATGAATAATAAATCATCTAAAAATCATTACTAGTTATGAAAAAAATAATACGAGAGATTATAATTTCTTTCTTCTTGTAAAACCTTGTAGTTATTATTCCTTTTCTTCCTCCTCATCCTCTTCTTCTTCTTGTCTTTGAACTTCAATCAATACAGTATGGTTAGTTTCCACTTCTTCTTATTCTTCCACGAATGTAGCTATCCAGTTTAATAGGTCAAAAAATTCATCTTTAGTAAAAAATAAGTTTCTTATATAAAATTTATATCAAATATTTTTTTCTTATTTGATAGGTTTTTCTAATCTCAACACACAGTTCTTCTTCAAGAGGGGTTCCCTCTCAACTTCTCTATTTCAGCACGCACAAATTGCATAAAACCACTTTTTTCCTTTCTAGAAATCAATTTACAGTAGAATAATTTTATTTATGGGGTCACTTTTCATTTTACATAAATTAAAACTTCTCAATAATATCATGTAAGAATAACTAAATTCATACATTCAACTTTTCCTCCCCCATTATCTTCCAAATATCCCTTTCTCAAATGGATACATCAATGGGTATTAAAAAAATAACCTTTCTTTTTTATTTTCCTCATTTTATTCCAAATGTGAATATCACCTCTCTTATTTCAATAGGATATGATTTTATATCTTTTGAATGTTTCTTCCTTTGAAAATACTATAGGCTCAGGTCACCTTATTCTAAAAAATATACCATTGAAAATATGCAAATAAAATAATCTTCATAGCTATGAAAAAATGTATAGTAGTAGTATCTATAGCATGATACCTCATATCATGGCTTGAGAGCTTCTAATAAATCAAAAAAATATCCAACTTGGACCTATAATCTTTATGTTAAATATTACACACATATTAACTCATTCAGAAATAATTATGAAGTATTTTGTGATTTTTAAGTCACCGATATTCATCAATTGAAGTCTAGAATTTTCTATTTTATGCTAATTAAATTCTTAAAATTTAATCAAATATTACTTATTTATTTTTCTTGATTCATAATTAATTTCATAATATTTTGAAAATTTATTAATATCCGTTACATCATCTGATATATTTTTTATTTCAATCACTAAGATAGATTTTCAGATATTCTCATTTGAAAATCACAAATAAATTATAACAATGATACCCTCTTATTCATATCCTTTAATATTCATAAAATAATTCTTTTATCATGTTTTAACATAGCTTCATGATGTTTTGGACATGAATGGTTGGATTTTTAATCATCACATTTGTTTTCTTCAGCATAAAATTAATTTTGGAATTTTTATTTTTCAGTATGTAAAATTATAAAATTTAAGTATTAATGATTAAATATAATGGGTTTCATTTTTATGAAGACTAAAATTATCCTTACACTAAGAATCATCCTTACATAGCTTCAATTCATTCTTACAAGGATATATATGATGTTTACATAGTAGAGATGATCCTTATGAAAGTAAAAATGATGTTTATAAAGTGTCCTTTCATCCTTATGATTAACCTTACATACTCAATCCTTTTTCAATTTTAAAAAAGTATCATAAGATGATTCTTATATAGTACTGGATATCATGTTTTTTATACAATGATTTTATATATATAGGACTTCATGATTACACAACATAGGGGATCATATTTAAAAGTTACTAGAGATGATCCTTACATGGAATAAGACTTATCCATTTTCTCAGTATATAGGTTCATTCTTATGAACTCCAGACTTATCCATTTTTCATCTTATCCTATAAAATCCAAAATCCTTCAAATTAATTTTGAGCCACTTTAAATGATTTCATATCATCTTTACTCTTCTGAAAACACCATTTATGTGATTTCAGTCACTAAATATGGTATAAAACATGCCAAATATCTTGTGAATGGTTTCTACAATTTCAAGTTAGATTCATACACACTTTAAACATGTTTAAATTATATTAAACTCAACATGTACAAGATTTCCAACACCATTCAATTCATCTAGATTCACTCTTAAATTTTCACTTCTTATAAACTTTTATAATCAGTACTTCAACACCTTTAACACTTATCTTTGACTTGAGTACTAGTTCTATAATCACCAGTTATACTTGAGACTATTAATCCCATTATTTAAGGGTGAAATTACTTTGATTTATTATCCCATTACCCATAAGTGTATGGGTATCAAAATTCATGATCAATGAGTGTATAATCACTCAATCACCCATATTTAATAGATAGTTTTAATAAATCCTAAGAAGGTAAAGGTCATTAGGACTTGGGAGGAGCTAAATATTTTTTTTGAGATATGAAGAATCCTTAGATTGGTAGGTGAATAATATTGATCAATTAGTGATTTTTATAATTTAAATCTCTATTAACTGCACTCAATACAAAAATAATTAATTTTTTAAGGATCTTAGAATGTCAAACCTCTTTTGAAGAGTTGAAGAAATGGTTGACCTTAAAACCTATCTTGATCTTACCAGAGGCTGGACCGGTCTATGTGATTCTCAATGATGAATCAGGTATGGGATTGGGTTGTGTAATCATATAGTATGATTATGTGGTATATTATGGATCAAGATATATCCTAACACATGAAATAAATAATTCCACCCCTTACCTTGAGTTGGAAGCTTCTATGAATGCAATTAAATATTTGAAATATTTTTTGTTTATAAAGTGTTTTATGGTGTACAACAACCACATAAGTTTGAGATATATCTTATATAAGAATGGTTTAAACCACACGTAGAGGATATGGGTGGAATACCTTCAAAATTTTCATTTTGAACTTTATTTTATGCCATGTAAGGTAAATGTTGTCACTGGTGCTCTCAGCAAAAAATTTCCATCCTAGGATCTAAAGAAATTGAGTGAGGAATGGAAACTTATGGGACTTTTATAAAATTGAATCTAAAATTAATTGTTGGGAATCTAGTTATGTTACTTTATAATGTATTATTGAACCATTATTTTATTTAACTCGTATCTCAAGAGAAACTATAACATGAATAATGAGAATGTATCATATGAACTATATTTCATTAGGAGACCACTATTGTGATGTCTTTATCTATGGTGGTAATTATTTGATCCAATAACCAGTATGTGGTCCCATCATATGTAAGTAAGGTAGTGATAGATAAATTATATCAATCTCAATGGTTCATTTATCCTTGTTCCATCAAAATTTATTTTGTCTTGATGTTATTATTTTTAGAAGCTTAATATTAAACACCATAATCCACCTGGTTTTCTCAATCCCTTTCCTATCCCAACCTAGAAATGGGATAAGGTGCACATGGATTTTATCATCATATTTCTCCATATTCCTAGAGAGAATAATTCTATTTGGGTCATCATTTATTATCTAAAAAAATATACTCATTTTATAGTGATCATAAATAGTATGGATGTAAATGATCTATGGAAGATATACATGGATGAGATTGTGATATTTCATGGTGTTCCCTATTTCATTATTTTTGATAGGGATCCTCAATTTACATCTTGATTCTGGAAGAGCCTATAGGAGGTGATGAGGTATTAGGTAAATATTTTAACATGCTACCACCCTCAAACATATGTCTAGATGGAGTGGGCTATTTTGATACTAGAAGATATACTCTAGTTTTGTGTGTTATAATTCAGAGGTTTCTGGAACATCTATTTTGGATTGATTAAATTCACTTATAAAAACATTTATTAGTCTTCTATATGAATGGATCTATTGGAAGCTCTATATGGCTGAACTCAGTGTTTCCCTCTCTATTGGGATGAGGTTGGTGAATCATCTCTGTTCGAACCAAATATTTTCTAGAAGAAAATTGTTAAAATCCAGTCTATCTGGTAATGATTAAAAATATATCATAGTTTCCATAAATCATATAACAATCATTAACATTGTCCCTTGGAGTTTTCAGATGGTGTTCGGGTGTTTCTGAGGGTATCTCACTGATTAGGTCACCAATAGTTAGGAAAGTAGGGGATGATTTTTTTAAGGTTTGTGGGCCCCTTTTATATTTTTGAATGGATTGTAAAGGTATATTATTGGACAAAAATTACACATTATTTAATGATTTATAATGTTCTCCATGTATCTCAACTGAATAGGTATCATCCCGATCATTCTCTAGGGTTTAACTATGAAGAATTATATTTAGAGTTGGATGTCTTGGTGACCAACCAACCATATTGGATTATCGAATCCCATGTTAAAATTCTATATGGAAAGGACATTGTATTAGTTTGGTTCTTATGAAAACATGGGGGTGACTCTTATAAGAGTTGGGTCAGGAATAATTCATGAAATATAAATGGCCTTATTGATTTTTGGATCAAGAGTTGGGTCAACTTTACGGGGTTAGAAAATGAAATGGTGGGGATAATTTTCATTACCATTGAGTCATTGATGCATATTTTAAATTGTTAATTACATTAATTATCCTAATATTCATGATTTTTTGGATGTTTTATGTGCTAAAGTTGAATGAGGGGTTTGTACTTTTGAAATACAGAATATTTGTGTTGTAAAGTCTAGTTCGAGCCATGATTCAACCGAGGAAAGAGGAACCCCCAATGAAGGGAAGGGTCATCATTCCATGATTCCAAGGTTTACCTACAAATATTTCAAATGAATTAGTACCAAGTCAAGGAGGGGGTGTTTTCATGCCATGATAAGGGCATCACGCCATGATGGAGGTCTACCCATTTTTTTAAAAAACTAAAATATGAATTTCTTAAACTACCCCTACCCAATTTATTACCCCATGAAACCCCTTTTCCCTATTTTCAAACTTACCAGAACATAATTCATGTGATTTATCTTCTTCTTCCTCCATTACTTGGTTTTATATAGGTTCTCTACCTAGAATAGTTAGGATATCCTTAGGTAAGTGATTACTCCCCTTCTCTATGACTTTATTCTCTATCCATATTTGGTTTTACTTCTTACCCTATGGATATAGAGGCCTAGAGTTTCACTATTTGATTTTTATGGATGAATTTTTTATGTTTATGGATCATCCTTATATTTTTAGGATTTCTCATGAATTTATTAGTGGATTAAACCCGGTTTTTAATGGTTGAAATAATTTAAGGTAGGTGGTTATTTTACCTTACTTTTTTGGTTTATCCTTTTATGAAAAATTCTTAAAAATATAGTTACTTCTTATTTTAGAGGTATTAAATGAATGTTCTATGATTTTTTTACATTTTAAGAGTTTTTTCGGTTCTATATATTTATCATAGACGTGTAAAATGTTATCTATGGTATGTATAAATGAAATTAAAGGCTCTTTTTAATTTTTGGGTGATATTCGCATGAAAAATATTTGTTTAAATTAGTCAAAGTTCCCTAGAGACCATAGGATATTTGGTAGGGATCCTAGGTCAAGCCTTTTATAGAAATTAATTTAAACTAGTTGGGTGTGTTTCCCTGATAAGTAAAGTAATATTTTTAGTTGTGATTAGAATCTAGATAATGAACAATATTCAACAGTTAAATATAGATATGATGAGTATCTTAAGATTCCTTTTTCCCAAGTTACCTTAGGGTGCATCCTATATTTTTATTTTTAAAATATTTATTTTTAAATATTCCATTTTCCTTTTTAATTTATAAAAATAATTAGAACATGTTACTTAGTTTCTTTAAAATAGTCAAAGGATTATTTCATATCTCTAACTACAAAGTTTCATTATTTTATTTTTATAGAAAATCACATTTATATGAAAATCGGTGTGATCCTATTAGGATGTTATGCTCAAACCCTAAATACACCTACTAGGTGTATATAGACCTTGTTTATGCTGATATAGGTAAGTTCAAGGAATCTATTAGAGGCGTAAGATTCTCATTAGATATATATATGGTTTTGTGAATTTGGTATGGTAGGATGAACCCTTATGTCACACAAATATCGGTAGAATATTATTTTGTTCATTTTTAGTTTATCTTGTAGTGTGTTTATAATGATGTTATATCACATATTTAGATCAAAATATCATACCTTTTAATTTATGGGTCATCTATTGTACATATAAATTTTATATTAATGACTCGTATTTTATGGTTATGTTTCTATAATATTTCATGTTATGTTATTATATACGATTGAGTATTTATTTTCATTCGTATACTTGAGAGAATGAGTTTCCAATTTTTTGAGAGGTCATGTTAGGCACTCAATTAAGACTCATTGGTTATATTTTTGGGTGAAATCATTTCTAAAGAGTGTTCTTGATCCTATAAAATGGTTTCTAATCTATGGGGATTAATAATTCCCATCAATACTTTCCATGGATTGGCTTGGGTGCCTAAGGTCAAGGGTAGCTCGGTTTGGTTCATAAAAACCCATGATCACATATTAAACTAGAATCACTATGTAGATTACATATTAGTAAGGATTATCCTCAAACTCATAAAATAATTTATTTCTCTTAAATTTTGTACTATGATATAGTACAATCAAATATAGGTATATAGAATTAATAATAATAAGAAATTCATTATCAAACCTAGACTTACATCATGTTATGTTTGTGATTATTCCTCTTTCTGTTTTTATACTTCTTCTTCATCTTCATTTTATTCTCTAGTATCTGTAAATAACCACTACACAAAATCTATGTATTCCTTCTTCAATTTTTTCTTCTTCTCACACACACTCTTTGCACAGTGGTAAGAGACACCCTTCAATGAAATTTTTTTATTTTCAAATTCAAGTTCCAAATAATAATTCCATAAAATTATACCACTTATTTTGTATCCTTTTATTCACAAAATATATTTTTATCACCCTTGGATGTGATTTATGGAATTTATGATCAAGTTTGAGTAGGTCCACATAGAACCAATCAAGAAAAATCATAAAGAGATATTGAATTATAAAAATTATCCATCACCATAATATGAGGAGAATCACTATGGTGTATTGGAAAACCATTTTAGTTCAAAAAATCTAAAAAAAATTGAAAATTAAATTAAAATTAATTATTCACACTCACCAGGGTATGTATGAATGTTGTTTTAGTTAAACTCTAATGAAAAAATTCCTTATTCCATGAAATAGTCCATTTTGTTTTGGATTTGTAGACACAATACTTCTTTATCCTTATTATTATCACATTCATTGAATCTATTCTAACATGTAAATAATATATATCATACTTAAAAAATATTAAGGGGGGTTAAGATTTCTTGTGACACCCTGAACCCATAATGTGCCTGTGTAATAAATGATTTTTTAATATGAATTGTTATTTTTAGTGAAAGTAATGAAATTCAAATCAAATGAATTAAAAACATAAGAAATGAAAATAAAAACTTGAATTAATTAAATCAATAAAAATTTACATTAAAATAACTCCTAAAGACCATAACTATCATAAAATACATATTACAAGGCCTATCGGGATCACCAGAAGACTACCCAGCATAACAACTAGACCAAGTAAGTAGTGAACACCCATCGATTTTGTTATAATGAAAAACATTATGGAGAGTTTTATGGAAAATGTACTAAGTGTCAAGGGAATTTAAATCACCATACTTAAAAGAAAAAATGGTTTGAAGTTTTTAAATACCCTAAACATTTATTTGTAAGGCCTCTCAAACCATTGAAAATAAACATGACCATTATTTTCTCTTAATAACTGTTGGAGTTTAGAAACATGTGACCATTGGTATTTTTATAAAACCTTTATAATGTCATTAGGTATTTCAAATTTTTTAAAATGATTTAAATATTTTAAAATTATATCTTTGGTTAAATGATAAAATGGTTTTAATTGAAGTTGTATTTTATAGATTTTGAAATTATAATTAATACAAACTTATAAAAATAATGACATCTAGAATTTTGTTTAACTATGAAAGAGAATGTTTTTATATATAAGGAAATTAATATATATGTATTTTTTCTTAACTATTTGTGTTTAATAAATTTTTGATAAAAATATGGTGAGTAACCAATCTGACTGAGGAGATCCTTGAAGGCCAAGTCCTCAAGGTCAGTTGTCATCTCATAAAGGCAACTGAATTCAGGCCAAGTTAGGCTGAGCGCATGCATGGTACATGCTGAGTCATGCATGAGCCATACATGGTTTGGGATAATCGCACGCACGGGGCTATGTACAAGGCCTTCAAGAGCGCTGTGTATGGTTTGGGCCAAATCCCATGTGGATCCCCGTGTTTAGGGGCCCCTGAGTCTGTGCATGTGTTATTGGCATATGGACAGTGCACCATCGCTTATAAGGTTGTCCCAAAGTCTTGACCATTTCGATGTTGGACAACAATTTTAACCCGAGGAAATAATCATGGTCGTTGGTTTCTCCTCACGTCATCCCAGTCGTCCACCTCTATTAAGCTACTCAATTCATCATGCCCACTCCCATAGCCATCCGATCAAGCCAAACTAATTTGAGTTGTCCATCACTTTTCCTCTTCTTCTTCTATGAACCCTTGAACCAGTGAGCCTCAACTCGTGGATTCCTCCTCCTCCATTGTTCTTCCTCATCTTGTGACCCTCCCATAACTCTCATCATACCTAGTCATTTCATTTTTCCAAAATTCTACCATGGGTTCATTATTTTAATACAAACTCTATTTTATTACTATGTAAGCTTCCCTAAACTATATATATAATAAAACAACCAATTAATTTAGGTTTTACTTTGATTAGGGTGTTTTTTCTCATTTGTAATAGTCATATTCTATTTTTTTGTTTATATTTTATTTTTGAACTGTAGTGTATAAAAATATATATAAATAACTTATATAAACCCCAATTTTAACACTTAACCCTATGTTTTTTCTTCTTCTGAACTCTCCATAGACCTTTTCTCAATTTGATATCCTTATTGAAGTCAATTAAGGGTTTTTTTCTTCGTTTTCATTATGAAAACCCCTTATATACATTTTTTTGTATATACGGTTATATATATATATATATATATATATATATTAACCCTATTTTGATTTGGGTTTTCATATGATTTATATTAGTGATTAACTGATGTTTTTGAAGTACATAATGCTTGTAAGGATTTATTAACCTTTGTTTTAGTTATGCAAATCCCATATATATACTTTGTGTATATACGGAAGTATACAAATTTCAATCCTAAACTATTTTAGGTTTTATAAATTTTGATTACCAGTATTTAATTGATTTTTATGATGCGTATAAAACTTGAAAAGATTTTTTTAAGTGATGTTTTTGGAGTTTTCTAAACTCATATATTTATATTATTATATACGGTTTTATATAAATGGAATACTCAACCTATTTGAAGTTTCTTTTTAAAGGATGAACAATTATTTTAAAAAGGGTGTTTCCCTACCCGTATATTTTACATAAGGATTATTTTTATTCTCTAGTTATTTATGAAAAACCAATATATATATATATATAAGTATGTATAATTTCATAAATATATGTTAACCTTTTTTTTATTTAAAGTATTTTTTTAATGGTATTATATTTTGTATGATTTAATGTTTTGAAAGTTGCATAATTGATTAGATAAAAAATAAAATTTATGTTTAGGCATGAATATATATGTATAAATATATTTATACTCACCTTTTTACATGTTTTACATTTATAATTAAATCCATGAATTTAATTTTTTCAATTACATGGCCTAATTATATGTGTGATCATGAATACTAATTTATAATGGCAAGCAATAACAAAACCTTGTTTTATAATTGTGTGCCCAAAATTTTAAAAAGGGATCATTAACTTTTTATTATTACATGAATACATCCCAATTTGTAATTTGAGGATAAAAGGTTGGAATTATCTTTTCTTTAATACATATATATACATTCATAAACACATAGAGTGAAGTGTGTTTAATTGTTTTCTTATGCATCAATATCTCACATGAAATGAATGTTCTACATTTATAAATATTATATTTTAATTCATGACGAATCTTCCACAATGAATACTATTAATTATTAAAGTCTATGATTAAATTTGATCTACACTCCCATTTATTAGTGTATAGTTTAAACGTGAATAATAATTATCTTAAATTCAAAAACATGTATTTTTTGTATATAAAATGTTTACTTTCATGAGACAAGGGTTTTGAATTTAAGAGTTATTATTCTATGCGAAAAACCTTAACAATCTATTATTTTATGGGCACCAGTTATCATCACATGTAAAAAAGTGTGTCTGCTCAACCATGTGTGTCATTAATAAATTTGATATAGCCATAATCTAAATTATAACTGAAAAACCATGAAATCTTATATTAAGTGTGAATTTATTTCAATATCCACTTTATTTACGAATTTATATAGTTATTGAAAGTTTAGGATATGTATTTTACGATAATATATGGATTAAGAACTAAACTTTCCATGGTGGTATGGGACACTTTGGAATGTTTAATGAATTTATTTCATCTATGAATAAAATTTAAATGAATCAAAGTGGTATGAGACACTTTGGTTTGTTTAATTAATTTATTTCACCTATGATAAAGATAGAAATATACAAAAGTGGTATGGGACACTTTGATTTAAAAGACATATTTTTATTATACATATGAGGAATGAATAGGACTTATTATGTGATGGGTGAGGCCCTCTCTAACCTCTCGATGCATCAGCAAGTCTCATGAGACAAACTGGGTCTTGTCATGAGGCCTTAACAGAATGATTATGTATAGATTTGGCACGAAGTCTTGATAAAATGATTATGTATGGTTTTAGCATGAGGCCATGAAAGATTGTTTATGATTGTTCTGCATTATTCGTTCCCTCATTATGTGATTAGTATTTAACAAACCATTTGATTGTTCAACAAGTAGAATATTCATGGTTAAAAATATTTTGATTATGATTATTTAGATGGAATTAGTTAATTAAATTCACATGGTATAATGATGAATATACTTAGAAATTCATTTATAAATAAGGTTTAGCATCTAGTTTCTGAACTTTAATAAAAAAGTTAGAAATTCATCTATCATTTCATGAATTTCATTTTATGTGATAAGCGATTTATGATATTTTTTATTGTGAAATTATAAGTTATTATTTATTATTCTAATTTTTACCTTCACCCCTCACATGTCACACTTAATTAATTTTGGACAACTCCTAACCTATATTCAGCATTCCATGCATTTCTGTATAAATTTGTATATTTTATAATGTAATTTATTTGTATCTTTAAAATAAATATATAAACTCTTCAGTATGAGATTTCACTAAAAATGATTTCTAGTAACCCTTGAAAAATTATAGTGACATGATATGAGAAGTGTTTATTTATTTTTAAGAAAATGCTTTATGTATAATATTTTTTAAGGGATGATTTTTTTTAAACAGATTTATCAAATATTTTTTCTTAATGTTTTTGTTTTAAAACCCTTTACTGGCCATTTTTATGATCCCCTAATGTATTTAAATTATTTTTATTATAAGTGGATGCGTTTCTCAGTTGTTACCTAGATTAATGTTTAATAAACTTTGTACCTTTGTACCTAAATGTAATATTGGATTCTAGTTCTTCAGAACCTGGGCTAGTAAAATGATCCTCTGTTATGTAAAATGTTGTGTAATTTCTCAGTTTCTATTATAAAAAAAATTACACAACATTTGTAAGGGATGAGTCCAGTTTCTTGGGACCAGGTTCTTACATTTATTCTTGAACTTATATCTCTAAAACATCACCCTTATCATTTGAAATTAGATCCATAATTTTGGAGAGGTGTGTTTTTTCTTGGTGCACAATACTTACCTCATGTGTTGACTCCCTTGAACCAATAGATTTACTAATTGATCTAGTATCTAATGGATTGGGAAGGTTTGATTAATCCTTGTATCATCTTTGTTTCTTACCCAAATCCATAATGTATCCCTATGCATTAAATAAGGAATTTTTTCCATTCTTAATACCTTCTTGAAAATACTTTATTTCCTTGACATCTTTATCTTTCTCTAAGATATCCTAGGTTGAATGGTATACCTCCTTGTTATAACTAGTGGTCATATCATTTAATACTTCATTTGATGTGTCTTTTTCACTCTCAAACGTAAGAGTGGTAGGAGTTCTATATTCACTAACCACCCATGCCTATTTTTATTCTTTTTAGATCCAAATATTTTCTCAACATCTATTTCACCCATGATAATTGTATCTTCACAATTTAACTAGGAAACTGTTAATAGTATTGAAATATCTTCTCCCAATAATGGAATAAGATGAGAAAATACATTGAAAATAAAAGGGGAATATACCATGTTATATTGTTCAAGATAATCATAATTTCACCTACTATTTATTCAAATACCCTATATAAAATGATTTCATAGTTTTTTTATGATTGCTTTCTAGTTGAGGGATCCTATGGAAACACAAGTAGAAGACTTTTTCCACATAGAGAATCGTCCCTATTTGAATTTATAGTATACCTTATTACTTACTTACCATTTAAACCCATTATTACATTAAAAACCCTTGGTTCTGGGAAAACTAGATGGAAGATCTTCATAACACCATCTAGGGAAACCTATTGGTCTACTTTTTTAGAGGTCCATTGGGATAGGGTTATAACTTCATTCACATTTCCCGCCTAAATTCAAGTATTAGATATAGGAGGTGACCCCTTAATTGGATTATAGTTCCTTTATATTCTTGTTGTTATTATATGGTCTATATCATTATTACATTGCATCAATTTCATTTTTTTAGACTTTAATAGGAAGAGGAAAAGTTGGATCCTCCATGATAAAGGGTGAAACAACCAACTATTCCTTCTATATTGATTTTTACCACTAGTATATTATCGTATAATTTACTTAAAATTTATAATAAAAATAAAAAATTACTCAATATTAAAAGATTATTGATTGATTGTATCAATACTAACCTTCTATTTTAATCCAAACAATCTCTATAGGAGGCTTTGAGATATCAAATTTGACACATATCCATGGGATGGTGAGATGACTAAGGGTGATGGTTTGGTTATTTGGGAAGAGATACCACCCTGGATAATTTCATAATATCCTAAAAATTAAAGGATTTTTGAAGATTAGGGGAAAACTTAGGAGTTAAATCCATATAATTGTAGAGTATGGGTTGCGATTATTATATAATTTAAAGGACCACCAAAGAAAATAAAAATGAAAAGATCAAAACAAGCATAAAGATATAGACCTTGTTGTTTCTTGTTCTTCCTCCCTGGATAGCCATTGAATAATATGATGAGGTTCAACCAACCGGTCACAACATAATCCTTTAATCCTAAAAAGTTATTGACCTTCTTATAAAATTTTTCAATGGAATACCTATAATGACTAAACTAAACCACAAAATCCAGGTCATGAAAGAAATATTTTGCATAAAATTCCATTGGTAAGATCACATCCTTCAGTTGATCATTTTATGACCCTATAACATTAAAGAAAATCAAAATTATAGGGAAATAGGGAGCTGATTTGAATAAGTGAACATTACTAAATAAGAAGAGGGACTACTAATTATGGAGGAATAAAGAGTGATACACCACTCCCCTGTTGGCGAGGGAGGGTTCCAAGAATCCTTCAGCACTATTTAGGTTATCGATATCAACAATCTCAAAGATTAGCTTCCCCATAGTACATAATTCAATTCGTATTTTAATATTTTCCTTAATTTAAATTACTCCATCAAAAAATCTATCTTTAAATAAAATATTTTAAAATAAAAATGTAAAGAACCCCACTTAAATTTTCCTTAGCTAACTCAAAAAAATATAAGTTTATCAATCTAAGCATATAAAAATCTCAATATAATTCACCTACAACCATTATTATTTAACTAATATAAATATTTTGTATTTATACTAGCCCTCGAATAGTCTCAAAGTAAAATATTTCATACTTGTAAATGTTGAGGAAATTATCTAATGGGGTTCCAATGTTTAGGGTTCCATCTACCACACATAAGACTGAGAATGGTCCACCATGATCATTTTATGATGGAAAAGGGTGAGTAGTTATTGTCATGAATTTAGATTGAACAATTAAATAAATACTAGAATCACATAATCAATAGAAATAAGACTCCCCTGAAATGTTGTAGGAAAAAAATGAAGGTTATTATTCCATGATATCTCATCGAGTGAAAGTGTGGGATCTTAAAAATTCTATTAGTTCCCACTACTTTTTTAATGATATAATTTGGATAAAGAGAAGCCTTAAAATTATTACAATAGAAAGTATAAAAATTAATAGAATACAACCAAACCATGGAGGGGAGTAAAAATGAATGTAGCATAAAAATATAGTAACAATGACATAGTTTAGACAAAAATAATTCAAAGAATCTCATGTGTATAGAAAATAATGTATTAAGAATATTAAAAAACATTTAAAACTAAAATTTCAATTATGTGGGAGAGTTTATTCTAAAGGGGTCATTTAAAGAATCTTGGTATACCTCATACTATTATAGGAAACTATCAATATCATAGTCCATGCTTGGGGATACTATAGAATCACCACCAACACCTCCTGTTGAGGAAGCCCCTATCCTGGTGGCACCTATGGCACTACCAATTCTATATGATCACTAGATGCATAAGAGGAATGTGAATCACCTTAAATGAAATATCTACCACCCTAAAAGTGATATTATGAGGGATCATGTGGTAAGGGGTGGTAGAGGTATGGGGGAGGAAGTTCCTACGAGTGTGTTCTTTCTAACTAATGCCTAATATGCTTGAATTTCCCATCAAACATTACATAGTTATCTTGTTTACACATCCATCATATGTTGGGATTATTGTAATGTTTTACCTATAGGTATGGGTGGGTGGGGAAAATAAATTATGGTTGTGGATTCATGGAAGTGGTGGGGCTGGGTGGGTGGGGTGTTATATCATTGGTATGGATACAACAAGGGTCCTTTCATACCTTAGGTGCATGATAATATGGGTAATGTGCTTCCTTTACCTCCCCTTATACCGTACTAAGTGCTTCATAAAAATTATAATTATGATCGTCAAATTTAAACATCCGAATTTTCCATTCCATTGTGACATCAATGTAGGACCACGGGACACCCTGAGAGGGGAGGGGTGAATCAGGGTGTCAACTTTTTCTTTTAAAACTTGTGGATCTTGTTCTCATGTTGGTAGGAACTAGTTAAACATGTATTATGGATATGATCAACAATGAAACATTCACATGCAAAGAGATGACACAACAATTTTTACTTGGTTTACCACTAAGGGATATGTCTAAGGAGCATACACCGACAAGTCATCAGTCATAACAACTTCCACTAATCTTCACTAGTCGTGGATTATAATGGTTTGGGCATAGTCACTCTATCCCAGGCTCACTGTCTTTACAAAGGTTCAGGGATAGCTCACTGCTTCCCTCGGGTCACTCTCATTGACTCCCCCTGGCTCACTGTTGTTGGTGAAGTCCCACTCAGTTTATAGATGTGAAGGTCTCTTCAACAGATTCTCATTGAAGTCTTTGTCTCCTATTAAGCATGAGACAATTCTTGCATCAGAGTCCCGAGTTGATGCTCTTTTGTATTCAATCTTCTACTTTAATGCAATAACTGAATGCACTAAATCTCATTCTTCTCTTCCTGTAATTCCCAATACCGACACCTGAGTGTATCGTTATAATTCCCTCTTTCAGTGCAGATCTGAGTTTAGTTGCATGGTCATTCTTCTTCTCTTCACAAAGCACAATGAGGGTGTTAGACACTAGTCATGTGTGTGCGGTACTTTTCTCTTCGTAAAACCAAATGGTTCCCTATTCTTTTGTCTTCACAAAACAGATTTGAGAGTTTTAAGCACCTGTCAAAGGCCTACAGAACCCCCAAATTTTTTTTGCACCCTTCCTGGTACCTTGCATATAAAATTCAAACCTTGCGCATAAAAATAACTTTTGTCGCATAAAAGGATTTTTGCGCAACTCTTCTTTTTCGCACAAAACTTCCCTTTTTCACGCAACACCTTATTTTTCGTTCAACCCTTCTTCTTTTTGCGCACCACTCTATACCTCAATTTTTACGCATGCCAGAGCTCGGGATTTGTCTAAGTGTCGAACCTCCCCGAATGAGAGGGGTTCACCTCATATTTATAGGCATTTTTTATGCTGCGCGTAAAACCCTTTCCTGCGCGTAAAACTGTGTCTCAGTTCTTTGAATTACGCGCACCTTCCTTTTATTCTTGAACACCGCCTTGGTTTTTTGTGCATCCCATGACATTTCAAATTTTCATCCTTCTGAACATGAATCCTCTCTTGTGCGTAATACTTGAAACCCACATTTTTCGCACAACCAACATCATGCGCAGTAGTTTGATTTTCTGCGCACATGGTGTGAACGTCTCCGATATTTTGTGTGCCTCTTGCCTTTGCCGATTTTATATATTTTTGATTCGATACACTACTTGCACGAAAAATTCACCCAGCTATTCTCCTCACAACATTTTTCCGCGCACATTCCCATTTTTCCGCGCACAGCTCAGGTTTTTCGTGTAGCCCATAGCTTTACCGTTTTTCAACATCCTGATTCTAAAACACTGTTTGCGCGAAAAACTTCGCTCCACTATTTCACACACCATGCTTTTTTTGTGACCAACTCAAGTAATTCGCACACATACCTTATTTTCCGCGCACCACTTCCTCTTTGTGCGCAACTCCTTTTGCAGACACTCTATGTCTTCATTTTCCGATTTTGAGGCCCAAAAATTTGGCAAACATTGGGAAACATTGCCACCTTGTATCTGTTCTTTTTGTACCACCTCTAGATCATCCATTTCTTTGTCGACATTCTTGAATCAAACATGGATCGTTAACCATATCCCTCGAACTCGACATGCCACCATGAAATCCCCTTTGTCAACAAAGTTGTATGTCATTGTTTCCGTTGTCAACAATCACAACACTTCAAAAAAAATTCTTCTTTTCTATGATTTGGATTCTTCAACAACTCTTCTGCTTTCATCACAAACTCCACTATTGTGATATATATCCTTTGAAAGAACAGATTTAGCATCATAATATTTTGAGACAATGTGAAGTGCATGGCCATCTCAGAATTCCAATCCCTTCCACACTGTCTTCTTCTTCAACTATCATTCCTCTACTTCATGCAAATCATTTGATTCTATTCTTCAAGAAGTCTCTTTCATGGTTCTCATGAAAACATGAATAATTGCATGGTATTCATCAACCTTCATGTATTATTCTTCATCCATAGATGGATTATGCCTCACCATTCTTCATTTTTGTAAACAATGTGTCACCTTTGACACATGTTCTTTGAACTTATGATTAGTACAACAATCATCTGAATTTACATTCCTCCATTTCATTGGAGTACTTCTTGATCTACTTAATTTTGATCTTCATTGACAACTATTGAAAACAAATACAATCGTATACACAAAGTGGTCCCAACAATCTCCCCCTTTGTATTTTGTTGTCAATACCTTACATATCTTCTGAAATGAATTCTTCAATGTCAAAATGAGAATCTTCTCTTTTCAACCTTTCATTTCACTTTATCTCCCCCTTATTGATAGGAAATACAAAGCTCATGGTAGGGAGGGTATCAATATATAATTAAGCAATGTTTCATTAATCATTTCACTGTAAGTCTACTTGAGCAATGATCGATGTAAAAAACAATAGGATTTGATTTAGACAACAAGTTTATCCATTATTCATAGATCATGATACCACATGAGATGATAACTCATGTATTTTGTCTTCAAGGGTTTAACACTTTTATTTCAGGTAGAAGAAAATCAAATGTGATAGGGAATAATCAACCTAAAACTCCTGCACTCACATCAACAAACAGATCAAAAACATTCAAGTGCAATCAACAGGATAAGTGACCTTGGGGAACATCCATTCTTCTTATGTCACTAATCAATTCAGTTACTCACCCTTTGTAGAATGATCTTTGATCTTAGTAAACAAGGGATAGAGATTTATAAATTTCATACCTTCTCCATTTACATGTTCTTCAATAAATTCATAGAGTAACTACATTTGAGTCCAGCTGAAGTTGATATTGATTAAAATAGTGATTTTGGAAGCATATTCATTTTTCTCCCCCTCAAGGGAAACACCCCTCATCATCTTCATCAAAAGTTATCCTTTATCATCTTAATCTTTGAATATCAATTGAGGAATATACTAAGGATGGAAACTTCTTTAGCTTGGATATAAAGAGTTGATAGCATTCACTACTTCTCAGGTTCTCCCCTTGAGAGCATTCTTCACCTTCAATTCCCTGTATTATTAGCACAAATACAATACAAAAATGAATAAGGGAATAAGGTGGTTCCTCCTTACTTCATCAACATGATCTGTATGGTTGAGGTTCTTTTCTCAACCAAGTTCCTTTGTTCACTTCTGTCTTCATGCCTGCACATTTGAACATATGTTCTGACATCTATTGATGTGGCATGGCTTTCTTCACATTCTCTTCTACTTTGTGTGGGGAATTGTTCTGCTTAACAGCCATCATGAATGATACATTATTACTCCTCTTAAGGACTGCTTCTTGCTCTGGTATTAAGGTTAGGAAACCTTTTTCAATGTGACCATATTTCTTGAATCTCTCACATAGAACTTCTTTGAAACATGTGTTTGTCTTAGATTGCAATCTCTCATGCACTGTGTCTTCATCATGTGAAAGTTTTTCTTTTCCTTTGTCACCAGCCTTGGCCTTTTCATCTTCAATTTTCCTCATTATTTTCAAATCTTTGGGCCAGATGACCAATATGTCATTTGGAACTGTTGTAGCTGGTTTGGGTCTTCTACATGGGTTCATATGAGTTTCATCCCACTTAGTGTTTCTTTTGGATGAATGACCCATAAATTTCATGGATCTAAAATCCTGGGTCTTCTCAGCTTCCCTACTTGAGATCTTCTTGGGGAAATGTGTGTTTTCACTATTCTTCTGATTTCTTCCCAAGGAATATTCTTCCTTCTTAGCTGGCTTGTGTGGTCTTTTGTTCTTATCAGCTCTGGATTTCTGTTGACATAGGCATGCATCATTCTTATGACCACTGCTGCTGCATACATCACAGATGTTATCAAGAATTCTAAATCTGTTTGCTGTAAATAGATGCTTCTGGACCTGCAGATGTTGATTCTTATTCTCTTGATTTCTTCCTTTTGAAACAAGATTTCTTTGTGATTTTCCATTAAAGGGATTGTACCAACAATCCAGCGCACAATGCCCAAATCTGTTGCAGCACCAACATTGACCCACAAATATTTTCTTCTTTGTATCTTCTGTATGAGGTTGTTGGTCCTTCTTCTTAATCTTTTGTGCTCAATTTGAGGAACCAACTTCCTCCTTTTTCTTCTCATCCACCCTAGCCATGGTGGAAGGTTTCTTCTTCTCACCTTTCTTCATCCATACTTGTTTAGAACTTTTCTTCCAACCTGCACTGATTATAGGAACGTATTTAGAAACATGAGTACAAGATGGTTTGGATGGTACCTTCACTTTCTCAGTTTCTTGTGATAGATCAATGAGTGAAGTCATGATCTTCTTATCACATGTTGGAGGTCTTTCGAAAATAGAATCCTCCAGTGAGCATTGAGTACTAGTAGCAACTGATTCTTGATGTGGATAATAAAGAGTTGTCATAATCTTCTTGTCACATGTTTGAGGTATTTCAGCTTTAGATTCCTCCAACGAACATTGAGTACAAGCATCACTAATTTCATTCTTTTGTGAAGTCTCAATATGTGTATTCTCAATCTTGGTCAACTCGGCTTCCAATTTTTGACCCTCAATATTGAGGATTATCTTCTTATCTTCAATCATGATCATATTCTCTTCACAAGTCTTATTCAATCTTTCAACCTCATCTTCATGCATCATAAAATTGTTTTGTAACAAATAGTCAAGTTCCCTGAATTTCATGGAAGTTTATTCCAAAAAAAAAATCTTGACTTCATTGCTCTTCTTCAGCTCACCTTCAAGTGCATGGATCTTTTCTTTTAGAGTCTTATTGAATTCCTCTTTTTCTTCAAAGACTTTCACCTGTTTGGTGAGATTCATACTTTCCATAACTTTTCTTTCCAACCCCTTTTCCATATTTTCATCTTCCATTTCTAATCGAGTGATCTCAACCTGCATAGATGGGAATAGGATATAAATAATAGCAACCCTTTCTTCAGGAATATCATGCAGATATGTTTTTAGTTTTTCCTGAAAGCATGAATTAGGGATTTCATCATTTCCTCTGGAAGAATTCGGAGCCACCTGCTCGATAATTTCCAAGCCTAATATTTATTCATTATTGGAATGGCATAGAGAACAAGTCACTGCATCTTATTTATATGTGAGGGACTTCTTTAGCTTCTTTTTCTCTTTATTTTTCTTGTTTGTCATGGTCTTTCTAGATGTAGACTTCTGCTCAGAAATGACTGAATCTTCATCAAGACTGCTCTTCATTGTTGAATTTAGGAAATAAACTCAAATCCTCTTCTGAATAGAATTACTGGAGAATATCCAACATACGTGAACCTCCCTCTGATACCACTTGTAGGACCCCGGGACACCCTGAGAGGGGAGAGGTGAATCTGGGTGTCAACATTTTCTTTTAAAACTTGTGGATCTTGTTCCCACATTGGTAGGAACTAGTTAAACATGTATGATGGATATGATCAACAATGAAACATTCACATTCAAAGAGATGACACATCAATTTTTACTTGGTTCAACATTAAGGGATACGTCCAAGGAGCATATGCCAAAAAGTCGTTAGTCATAACAACTTCCACTAATCTTCACTAGTTGTGGATTATAATGGTTCGGGCATAGTCACTCTGTCCCAGGCTCACTGCCTTTACAAAGGTTCAGGGATAGCTCACTGCTTCCCTCGAGTCACTCCCGTTGACTCCCCCTGGCTCATTGTCATTGGTGAAGTCACACTCAGTTTATAGACGTGAAGGTCTCTTCAACAGAATCTCATTGAAGACTTTGTCTCCTATTCAGCATGAGACAAATCTTTCATTAGAGTCCCAATTTGATGCTCTTTTGTATTCAATCTTCTACTTTAATGCAATAATTGAATGCACTAAATCTCATTATTCTCTTCCTGTAATTACCAATACCGACACCTGAGTGTATCGTTATAATTGCCTCTTTTTGTGCAGATCTGAGTTTAGTTGAACGATCATTATTCTTCTCTTCGCAAAGCACAATGAGGGTGTTAGACACCACTCATGTGTGTGAGATACTTTTCTCTTCGTAAAACCAAATGGTTCACTGTTCTTCCATCTTCGCAAACCAGATTTGAGAGTGCTAAGAACCTATCAAAGGCCTGCGGGACCCCCAAATTTTCTGCGCACCCTTCCCAGTGCCTTGTACGTAAAATTAAAACCATGTTCATAAAAATAACTTTTGGCACGTAAAATGCTTTTTGCGCAACTCTTCTTTTTCGCGCAAAACTTCCCTTTTTCGCGCAACACCTTCTTTTTTGCGCAACCCTTCTTCTTTTCGCACACCACTCTATACCTCAATTTTTCTGTGCGCCAGAGCTCAGGATTTTTCTAAGTGTCGATCCACCCAGAATGAGAGGGGTTCACCATATTTATAGTCATTTTTTATCCTGCGTGTAAAACCCTTTCCTGTGCGTAAAACTGTGTCTCAGTTCTTTGAATTATGCGCACCTTCCTTTTATTCTCGCGCACCGCCTTGTTTTTTCACGCATCCCATGACATTTCCATTTTTCATCCTTCTGAACATGAATCCTCTCTTGCGTGTAATACTTAAAACCCACATTTTGTGCACAATCAACATCATGTGCACCAGTTTGATTTTCCGCGCACATGGCGTGAACGTCTCCAATATTTCACGTGCCTCTTGCCTTTGTCGATTTTCTATATTTTTGATTCGATACACTACTTGCGTGAAAAATTCACCCAGCTATTCTCCGCACAACATTTTTCCACACACATTCCTTTTTTTTGCGCATAGCTCGGGTTTTTCGCGCAGCCCATGCCTTTAGCGTTTTTCAACATCCTGATTCTAAAACACTATTTGCACGAAAAACTTCGCTCCACTATTTCACGCACCACGCTGTTTTTCACGCCCAACTCAAGTACTTCACGCATAGCCCTTTTTTTTTGTGCACCACTTCCTCTTTGTGCACACCTCCTTTTTGCAGACACTCTATGTCTTCATTTTCCGATTTTGAGACCCAAAAATTTGGCAAACACTGGGAAACATCGCCACCTTGTATCTGTTCTTTTTGTACCACCTCCAAATCATCCATTGCTTTGTCAACATTCTTGAATCAAACATAGATTGTTAACCATAGCCCTCGAACTCGACATGCCACTATGAAATCCCCTTTGTCAACAAAGTTGTATGTCATTGTTTCGGTTGTCAACAATCACAACACTTCAAAAAAAAATGCTTCTTTTATGTGATTTGGCTTCTTCAACAACTCTTCTGCTTTCATCACAAACTCCACTATTGTGATATATATCCTTTGAAAGAACATATTTAACATCATCATATTTTGAGACAATGTGAAGTGCATGTCCATCTCAGAATTCCAATCCCTTCCACATTGTCTTCTTCTTCAACCGTCATTCCTCTACTTCATGCAAATCATTCGATTCTATTCTTCAAGAAGTCTCTTACATGGTTATCATGCAAACATGAAGAATTTCATGGTCTTCATCAACCGTCATGTATTCTTCTTCATCCGTAGATGGATTATGCCTCACCATTCTTCACTGTTGTAAACAATGTGTCACCTTTGACACATGTTCTTTGAACTTATGATCAGTACAATAGTCATCTGAATTTCCATTCCTCCATTTCATTAGAGTACTTCTTGATCTCCTTAATTTTGATCTTCATTGAGAACTATTGACAACAAATACAACTGTATACACAAAGTAGTCCCAACAATCAAAAGGAATATGGAGATCAATCTTATTAAAGTCCTCAACATCAAAATAAATTCCTAAGCACTCATCCAAGAGAGTGATATAAGGTCCCCAAAGACCACCCCCATGGATTAGTAAAAATTTGGATAAAGTATTTCATATATAATAATTCCAAGTTGATATATTTACCTATAATCATTGATTAAACCAAAAAAATGTCTCATTCAGAAATATTACCCTCTCTATCTAAGCGTCAGCTAAAGAAGGTGGCAAAAACTAAATGGAGGACTTGTTGTATTGGGTTCAGAAGCGTCGAATCCTTAGCTGTCTCAAGATTGTAAAAAGTCATTGTTTGGGTGAATTTTACCAAAAATTTATGGGAAAAAATGGGTTCCCAAGATAATATAGATTGTGTATATGTGATGGTGTCCATGTATTCTTCTTTATACAACCCAATCAGTATCACAAATTGCTCGAGGGGCATGTTGTAGTGTCTTCTGAGGTGCCAAAATATGATTTAACCATCCTTTAATACTATTTAATCACCCTTATCAATGAAATACTTTTAATTACATTGAAAATTAGTTTTAGAATCAAATACTAACTTATTATAATGGGTTATAATAACCAAAATGGCCTCAATAAGCTAACCCAACTCAAGATAATTTTAGATTTCATCCTCAATGCCAAATTTTGAGTATAAAATAATTTATGGGGAGTTTTTAGTCATGTGTCTAGGATTATGTATAAGTTTTTCTCTTCATTATAAGAGAAATGAATGTGAGGGACTGAGGGATTCTCAAATCTATAACCACTATCTTTTTTTGGAAAGGATATTTTACATGATGGGGTTTCAGGATTGGTAAGGGTTCATGCATGTATCACACAACAACATCTCAAAAAAATACAAGGTAAAATATCTATAATATAATCAAAGTAAGTAAACCCTAAGATAATGTTATGGAAGACCTAAAATAATGTACTTTTTTATATAAAATTAGTGTTCTTGAAAAAAAATGGTGTGAAGTGTCTTCTAGGTGATGGATTTTGGATATTGGCATGAAATATATTTAAAAACAAGAGAATAAAGATAATATAAAAAAAAATTGAAGGGGGGTGGGTGGAATGGGAGGATTAAATATAAAGGTGGAAGAAAATGAAAAATAATAAGAATAAGAATAATAAGAAGAATATAAAGAAGATGAATAAAAATGAGAAAATAACCCAGGGTTAGCCGTATGAGAATAAGATGATGAATAGTGAGTGAAAGTGGATAATAAAGGAAGATAAGAAGAGGAATGGAGGGTCAGGAACACATCTAAGGAATGAATGGGGTGTTAATAATTTATTTTTGGAGTAAAAAAATAGAATTTTTAGGGGTTTTAAAATGTTTCATGATTGATCTACATGAATTTTTAAACTTTGTTGTAACCATGCGATTGTGTCTAGAAAGTGTTTAATGCCTTTTCATAGTTAGAAACATGGTTTAGAAGATAGTACATTGAACATGTGTTCCATTATAGATATTTTCTTCTATCATAAATATTTATAATTCACAAATTTCTAAATAATGTGATAATCATGTGGGATTTATTGGATATTTTATGATCAAGGGGAAAAATTTTATGGACCATATTTTAGTCATAATGTAACCATGATGTTTTCTATGGAACTAAAATTTTCATACCCAGTCTAATTTTGGAATCATGCGTTCTCCCCTTAATAAAAATTTGGTTTCCCTAATAGTTTTAAAATACATTAAGACTGACATAAGATTAATCTTAAGACCTACATGATAAAACTCAATTATAAATCATTTAATTTATATTCATTCTATAGCTAAAACCCTAAAAATGAAAAAAATTATAGTATGATTCCCTAAATCATTAAATCACCTCAATATAATAAAATATTTATGAGCCTTTATAAAATATTGGGTTTTATCTCAGTGATTGAAACATTTAACATCTCAAGATAGACATATCTAGGATCCTTTATAACTAAAGTGTATGGTATAAATCATTCCCATCATGTTTTCAATTTAAAAATATTCCTTCATTCATTTCCCATTAACTTTTAAAAATTTCCCATCATCTCTTATGATTTCAATTTCACCATGGTTGAAGGACTTGATCACCGTAAAGGGCTTGTACCACCAGGATTTCAACTTACCTGGGAAAAGTTTCTATCCTGAGTTATTAAGTTTTACCTTGTCTATGAGATATGACTTTTGAGAAATCATGTGATCAGGGAATATTTTTCTTTATCTATATAAATTTAAGTATTTTCATATAGCGCCCTTCTGATTTCATCTAAATTTATCAGATATAACTTGAATTTCTCCTCAACGGTTATGAGATCAAAATTGTGTGCCTTCATCACCCAATAAGCCTTATGTTTTAATTTGACCAAAAAATAAAATTCCTTCCTATAAACTAACTAAAAAGGATACATACCCATAGAAGTCTTTTATGTTGTCTTATATTCCCACGAGGAATTATCAAGATTATTTTACTAAGAAATCTTTAAATCCTCGGGATTGATTTTGGTATGAGTAAGTTATTCATCACATATAATTTTTCCAAATCAATTTCAATTCATTTTCTGGAAATCTTATAGAACAAACTATGTCATGTTGTACCATAAAGTGGTACTTTTGACGATTAAATACAAAGTTTTTTTCTTACATCCCATCAAAACCATATCCACATTCTTTAATCAAGAGTCGAAGGACTTCTCATATATATAAAAATAATCCCAGAATACTTCCAACATGCACTACAATATATCATGGAATATATCCATTATATAATGTTGAAATATGGTTAGAGAATTCTATATGTAAAATGACATTCAATGGTAAGAAAATTTTATATAAGTGCATGTAAAATTATTATTCTCTTAGTCTTCAAAAGCAATGGATATTTGGTTATATCCCTCATAACCATCCCAAATGCAATAGAAATCATGTACACCTAAACTATATAGTATTTGATCCATGAAGGGAAATGGAAATATTATTTTTGGGATGTATAATTTAACTTGTGATATTTCATTCATATCCTCTATCATGTGATCATACTCATGGGAATTAGCTCATTATTCTCATTCAATATAACTACAATGCCTCCCATGTTTATTAAAAACATCACAAGGTTCAAATATAGGATATTCGAGTTTGGATATATTATTACCTCATTAAATAGATTGATTTACTTATTTTAAGCAACCACCTTCATGGGGGGTTCATCCTTCACCGTGGTTTCCTATATAGCTTATCACTTTCTTAAAAAATCACCTTATGGTTGAAAATACTAGGGATAATCCCCTTAATATTCTAAATAATCCATCCAAAAACTTTCCACCATCTTTTAAGAACTTGAAATAACTCAAATAATTAAGCATTGATGAGGGATGAGTTTAGATTATCTAAGAAAATTTCTCCTAGAAGTATATATATTTGAGTGATGATGGAAGGGATTCAATACTAGTTGACATACCTTTAGGACTGAAGGTATTAAGGGTTTATTAGTATCATTCTCCAAGCTATATGGAATTACTTTACACATATAGTAATGGCTTACCTATCCATATAAAAATTTTACCTATTATTGTTCATTAAAAGTAAGAATTATTCATAAATTTAATCTTTAAATGATTATGGATAAACCATATCAATATCTGTATACCCTAAGTTTGGTGGATATTAATTTATACTTTACCTATTCTAAGAAATGGGTTTCTCAAAATTAGTTTCACCTCAAAATCTTTTTCCATAATGAGAATAATTAATTTAGTGGGAAAAAATAGTTTCCCAATGATCACTAATAAATCATCTAAAATTACTTGTGATACTTGATTTATTTATAGAATAATTTTAGTTCCACACAAGTGGGATTCAATTATTCCATACCCAAATTATTGAAGACTCCAAAAGGAATAATATTAACACTAGCTCTGAATTCAGATAAAGCCTTATTAAACTCGCATGGTTCATTGGTGCATGAGATAGAGAAACTCCTAGGATATTGAGGATTTAATGGGATTAAATTTTGAACTATCAATGAGTATTCATTAATGAGGGAAACATTCCCCAAGCCCTCTATCATCTATTTATTTTTGAGGATTTAATTCAAGAAAATTTCATATGCAATCATTTGATTCAATTATTTGGAAATGTGAATATTTTTATAAATCATCTAGAATATTTCCCTAAAATTTTCATAATATTGGTCCATTTTTCTTTGTTTTATACACTCTAAAAAAGTAAAAGGAGGTGCATAACTCTTAGCCACATCCTTTTATCTCTTGTATAAATTCCTTTCCCTTTTATGGGATTTTTCTGATAGAAATTTCCCAGTCTCAATTTATTATTCCACAAGTTTTGAAGGGACATCATAATTTTCACCCTCAATTTTTTTTCAAAGATGGTTGTGATATCTATTTTCCACTCCTTAAGGTTACTATCTTGGATTCATCTCAAGGTTTTTTTAGTGTTACTCTAAAGTGTGTCTAGTTTTCTCATTGAGAGTTTTCTTGAAAGCTTCCCAATATATTTAATAAGGCTCTAGATAGTTGACTACTAATTATGAAATCTATATTTATTAGTAGTAATGAAATTGAATATCATTTACTCCAAGTTAGACTTTATCTCTTGTGATGATTGATGAGACACCTATTGTTTTTTTCGAGAGGTTTTTGTTATATGAGGGTTATAATACCCTTGTTTTTCACATTATCCATATTCATTCTAGGTTTATTAGTGTGTACTAGGGTGAGGAGTTTATTATTATATTTGGGGAAAATCCATAGTTATTTGAGGACACATATATGGAGTTATGGTTGTTACCCCCCCTAAATTCAAGTTATATTTCCATACCAGATCTTGATAGTATAGAAATATATTTAGCTAATAAATTTGTGATACATAACTCACCTCACTCCTAGAGGGGTTAAAAAAATATTCAAACACTCACCCATTTCATGTTTATCACCACATTATCTGAAATTTTGTTATAGAATGACTTTAACTTTCATGATAGTTCTAAGTTAGAGCACATTGATTTTCTTTGAAATTGTGTCCATTTTGTGATCTATCTAAGTGTTTGCATCAACATCATGTATTACCATATTTTTTGTTCCTTACTGTAAGTTCCATTTAAATATATTATCTGAAATTTATTTTAACAACATGGAAATATCTTAAGGTACCTTCCTCATAGTCGTTACCCCTACCATGACATCTAGTACAGACTTTGTTCCAGTGGTAATTCCACCGTATATGGTTTAGACTTTCATATACAATGGTAGACCATAGTTTTTGAACTTAATCAAAATAATCTTGATTTATACCCATGATTTTTTAAGGAATTAATTTTCAAACTACTAATAGTTATGAATATCATTTCATTGCATCGCTATCTTAGATAGGAGAAAATATTTCACTAAGAAGGTTTGATAAAGATCCTCCCATGTGATATTAGATCATTTTATAAACCCTTTTATCTAGTCCATTTCTTTATCCCTAAATTAAAAGGGAAAGAGGTGAAGCTTTATCATATCTTATAACACTCTTTTGTAACTGAAAGTGTCACATATTTCTATGAAATTGGGAAGTTGGGAATCATAGGTCTTTACTTAGTAAACTAAAAAATTATATCATGTTTTGAATAAACTACCTAATATATAGATTAATTTCAAAAAAATATTTAATGAGTGATTAAGGAATTATTGAATCCTATTTATAGATATATGGAAATTCATAATTCATGAGAGTTCATTCAGGTTGTATTAGTACTTAAGGAATTTGTTTTATGTATTTTTATAACTCTTATTGAATTAATCTCAACACAAATTATATTGGTGATTTATTTTGTAGAATATATTATATAGAGAATTAAGTTTTCAATGGGTTTTTATCCCCACATTAGAAAATTATTGTCTAACCCTATGGACAATGGTCAGGTATATCTCATACACATTTGGTATAGGATCATTTATAATGTTCTCTACCATAAGTTATTATCATCACCTTAAAAGTATTCATTTGATATATAGATCAAATAAAAATCTCTATGATTATATGGAACACTTGGAATGGGTGAGGCATCAGTTCATTCACCCACAATCCTACACAACGCAACCAATATACTGAGCATGGAAGGTAGATAACATAAATAATCAAAAATTGAAATGCTTTTAATAGTATAATTTTTTGGGATTTTTTATTTTTTTCAATTTAATCAATTAAGACTCGATTGAAAATACACTATTTTAAGGTTCCCCAACACAATTCCATAATTTGGTGTCATTCCACTTGACTAGTTACTTTCAGGTGGACTAATTAAATTCTAACCCTACTCCATAATTAATACTGAATAATTATAGGCTCAATTTGCTGATGTGATAATTTAGTAAATTATTTTAAGATTTTATTTCTTGATTAAAACCCACTAAAGGCTTCAAAATTACCCTATTCCAAATCCTATAATATGTTTATGTCACAAAAACATGAAGTTTTAAAAACCAAATTTTTGGTTTTAATAATAAATGCACATCAAGGTTTTGTGATTCACTGAAGGTAATGGGGATTAAATTTATCAATTTTATTCATGATTTTCATACGAGCTTTACTATCTTGAGTTAAATGTTTTGTAACATCCTTTGTTTGTTAGATTAAGACTAAGTTAACTAAAATCATTTTCTTACTCAATAAATTTTTTTATAACTTTATAAAAACAACCCTAAGGAAAAGAAAAATTCATCTAATAGTCATGGATTAATTCATCATAAATCTCTAAGAAACCCCACGTACATCGTTCTTGTTCCGATATGATGTATTCAATAAATGGATGAACTTTAACATGAAAAAACGATAAATTTAGTGTATAAATCACATGGAACTCACCAATGAAAATTTAATCACACAAATGAATCTTCATCACCACCCACAACCCTAGAATAAGGGGTAAATTAGTTATTCATGGTGGAGATATAAAAAAATGAAATTCTTGAAATATTTTTTCAAAATAATAAGAAAAATAAAAGGAAATAGAATCTGAAATCAAGAGTTCTCATTCCACTAATTAATTTTTGTGTCCCTTATAGGTCAACCATCTTCTATCGATTGATTCTCTCCCTCCCAAAGGTAAAATATCCCATTAATTAACTAGACTATAGTGTCTATAAGTTGTTAGGGGTATTTATTCCAGGTAAAAAGGTGGTTAAGGAGGTAGATAATTACTAAGAGGCTAATTTATCTAAGTTATATGGTTAAGGAACATGGTTAGGTAAATCATGCACCAACTTTTTGGTTCATTTTATCCACGTTCTCTTTAAGACACATAGTTGGTATGAATGGTTTTACCATATATATACCAACTATGTAGTTAGATATATCTTCCTTGTTCAAGTTTTATGGTTTCTTCACATGGTTAAGTGAACACTGTTGAAAACTATGTGGTTAGTATTGATCCTTTAATTTTTATATCACTTGGTTCTTGGGTGAATCTATATAGTTTTGTAAACCATGAAAAAACTGTGAGAATGTTTCTCTCTCTTGAATTGTTTCCACAAACGATTCATGAGATAGGGTACATAGTTCCTAAGTTTTATTGGAAACCATGCATAGTATAAAACATTATTTAATGCCTCTATTTTACCTCCAAAACTCCCAATTCATGCCGTCTTCAACCAATTCTTCATTGTATGCCCATTTTTCTCCTATTAAAACACATTCAATCCATAAATTCATGATATATGAATGTGTTCTACAATTTAAGGTGAGATTAATTGTATAATTGATCTATTAACAAGAGTTCATCTATTATAAGTGACAATTATATTGTAGTTTATAGTAGAAGGATTAATAGTATGTCTTGAATAACTTTTTTTTATATCTTGTTAAGCCATATAATATATATGATTCATTAAATGAATGAAGTTTATACCAATACATACTTGAATAAATTAACTAGATTGAGAAAAATGTTACTTGGGAGTATTGAATCAATCTAGTGTTAATCCTGTAACACCCCAAGATTTTAAAACAAGAGCATTATGTTCGATAGCATATTCAACATGCAACACCAAGCTTAAAAGACCCGATGAATATATAACCTTTATAACATAGCAATCAAATTAGTTGTTATGAACAATATTAAATAATTTATAATATATATAATTCTAACTAAATAAATATTACTTATAAATTCTTAGTAAATAATCAATCAATTCTTAGTGTGTTAATTTTATTCTTCAAAAATATATTTTCTTCAAAAATGATTTTTATTGATTTTTGTGAGAATATATTATAATTAATTTTTTTAAATTTTATAAAATTTATTTTTTAAAATTAAATTAAATTTTTAAACAAAAATATAAAATTTAACATAGGGTAAAATTTTAGGATATTTTGGAAAATATTGATTTTTCAGTGAATAGTGAAAAATACCGATTTTTGTAAAAATGTCATTTATTTTCAATAAATTTAGAAATTTAAATATCAAATAATGTTTTCAATTTTAGTTAATGTAAAATAATTATTAATAATATATATTTAATCCACTTAAATTTATTTGAATCATATTTATATTGGATTTTATTATAAGTTTATTTTTTGGGTTTAAACAGGATATTTCTAAAAACTATTTTAAAGTGCATAATATTTATTCTTTTTAATTAATTAAAACAACCCATAATAGGGAATTATTTAAGTTAAATTATATAATTAAATATTAATTGGGTTTTATTCAATGATTATTATATTTCATATAGTAAATATAAAATCATCTTTTGCTTGAAAAATACACTTCTTGAAAACCAGGTTTTTTGTCACGTTTGCGGGTTTAATTTTAAATTAAAAATTTCCAATTATATGAATTGAATTTGGTAAAATGGATTAAATATTTTTATTCATAATAATTTATATTATATAATAAGTTCAATTTAATTTTGACCATAATGAATAGTGAAAACAATAAAAAATTAATTACCACGGTTAAGGTAAAAAAGGGGTTATCATGTGGTAAACTAAAAAGATAAGGGTCAAAATGAACTAAACATATATCTAAAATATATTAGATATACATATTTATACCTTATCATGTATAATTTACGAAAATGGTTCATTTTGGAGCTATGAGGCGTGTGGAAAATGTAGGTATACCTTTTTTCCAAAATTTACAACTTTGTCACTCACCTCACTAATAAATGGCCGCCCCCTCTCCTCTCTTATACACACCTAAAAACCCATTTTTATCAGAAAATAACCACAGGAATTACTTCCTAAATTTCCTAAAAATGATAAATATCCCTTTTTTGATCATAAATTCATCCAAATAAGGATTCTGGTGCTAACCTAAGGAGGTTGTATAAAGAATAGGTACCATACTTAACTGAGATTTTTTATTTTATTTCTTCTTCCACCTCCTTAAAATATTATTAAATTATTATAATATAATAAAAACAATAAATAAAATATAATAATATATTATGAATATAATTTCATAACCTAAATCCATCATTTCTTCTATCAAATGGGATACAAAGTCATCATTTGTGTGTATGATGGACTATCGTCTCGCAAACCGATGCCATTTTTTTTCCATCATCACCTCTCACATATTATTATAATGATGAATTTAAAGTGTGTGTATATATATATTATACTTTAACATATATATACTTATGGATTTATTATATCATATATACCATCTTAATTTCTATTTTGTGGGGGATATGATAATGTCGCTCGTGCGTACGACGAACTACCACATCATGAAGCGATGTGATTCATTTTTCACTAACGCTTTACATGGAAGTTAATAAAGATAATTTTATTGAATATATGTAATAAAAAATAAATAATTATAATATTAATTACATATTTATCATTTTTAAAACATAATATATTATTTTCTTTCTTATATTGAAAAATGATAATGTCGTTGGTGCGTACATGTGAACCACCACCACCACGAAGTGATGCAAATATTTTTTCATCAAAAAAACAGATATATAATATATATAAGTATATTTAGTAAAATAAAATGGTATTTATGATATTATTATAATTCTATAAATATAAAATATTACTTTCCTTATTTCCCTAATGATCTCTAAAAAATGGAAACGTTGCTCATTCGTACGTACGACCTACTGTCTCTGTGATTGTAAAATTATTATTTTTTTATAACTATCATCCATGATTATTTCTAAAATTATAATTTATGAATAAATATGATAATTATTTATTTATTATTATTCTATATATGTTGAAATAATAACCACCATGACCACAGTAAACACACCGAAGCCATTTTGAAACAATGAACTGAACGTCCTCAAAACACCCGATGTGGACTTAACTGATTAAGTATTTAAATATGTAATTAAAAATAAATTAAATAAATTATTTAAGTATAAGTTATTAATAAATTTAAGTTTTCTTAATAAATAAAATAATTTATATAATCTTATTATGTAGGAGTTAAAGGACATGCGTGTAATGTATGGACTTGAGGTAAAGGTTTCTCCTTTTACTTTTATTTCTGTGAGACATATGTCATATTCACCACTTATTTTTGTTGTGTGGTGTATATAAAGCTTAAAGTTTTATTTTATTATTATTTTCATGAAAATAATTGGGATTTCAAAAATAAATATGAGGTTATCACTTTCATGGGGTTTCGATCCAGATATTACCAAAATCGTAAGAGATTTCATCTCAATTTTCCTTCATTAAAGAATATTTTAATGTTAAGGACCTAATTTATTTTATATGGTGTATATAATTTAACTTTTACATATAATATCATTAATAATTCATAAGTAATGGTATTTTAAGTTTCAATTTTCATTATTTTATCCAAGGGGATTTGACTTGAAATTTACCAAGTAGTAAAGAATTTCATTACTCAATTTCTTTACATTTTTTATATTACTTATTCATTGTATTTGATATTCTAAGATTATGTATATTATAAATTTTGAATATATTATTATCTATTTACAATTTTTTTATGTGGATTTAAATTTTATTCATATAATAAATTCATTAATTAATTCTCACTTCAACGTTATGATCATTATCAGGGTTGCTCATCTCAAATTTTCTTCTTTGGGATATATGTTAGGATATGCACCTATATTATTTTATTAGGTGTATATACTAACCCTTTTACATTTTATATCATGAAAATACTTATTTTAATGATATTTAAATAATAATATGAAGTTATTATTTCATGGGTCTTAAGATTGAAAAGTTTCTGAAGTGGAAAAGTCTTTAGGTTATAATATTGTTTTTAATTGAGATGGTTTATGCTTGAATTTCCATTGAAAGAAAAATATTTTATAATTTTATAATAAAACCATTTTATTTAATTATCATTTGTTTATTCATTAATTTTTTAAGTAATATTATTATTTTCCTCACTTTGATATTAAATTTTTTTTAATAATTTTTTAAGAAAATCATTCTTTATTTCTATCTTGGGTTGAAAATATTTTTTCTTCAAAAGAAATATTTTCTAAAAATGTTTTCAAAATTTTTTTACTATGATTATTTAAATTATTTTTTACTGATAATTTTATTTTTTTAAAATGTTTGAAAAAATGTTCCTATCATTTTCTGAACAAGATACTTGTTTACTTTTTTACAGAAATGTGAAAGGAATATTTGTTTTTAATATATTAAGTATGAATAAAACATTCCACCATCAATAACACTCACTGTTTTAAAGCTTCATTTTTAAAATTTTAAAAGTTATTTTTAAAATTAAAATGTTATTCTCCTCAAAAAAATTATTGACCTTTTAATGGTATTTACATTTATTAACAAAAACATCTCTTAATTTTATTTACACTCCACTAAGGATATGTGGTATTGAAACCATCCTTATTATATCTCTAGATGTATAACGAGATTGACATGACACTCATTTCTTTTCCATAGGTGAATCAATAAATAAAATAACAATGATTATTGTTATGTTGAAAATTAAAATATTATAAATGTTTTATTCATGAATGATATTTGTAAATTATTGATGATCATATGCAAGCCCAATATAATGTATATTATGGGTGTTCCCAAATACCACTTGGTGAGACTAATATAGATTATATGATAAGTGCACCAAAATAGCACCGAGTGAGTCTGATATAGATTATATGATGGGTGTGTCTAGATAGCACACCAATGCATTGGGTAACATTCCTTTTACATTAATAAATGAAGGATAGAGTTACCATGGGATTTATACTAGATATTTAACTGGGTTCTAGTTATTTCTGAAATGGGTTTAAAGTGGGTTATAAAGATGATGTTAAAAGATACCAACACATTTTATTTATAATTTATATTGTTATAGATGTTTCCTTTAGTTGAGATTGATATCATGTGGCCCATGATTATTGATTTTGATGAATCTTTCCATTGTGAAAGCATTATACCATGTGTTAATGTTTGATGATCTAGGTATTGATGGGTATTAATATTCTCATGTTATGCTCATTCACTTTGATTATTTCATCATACCCTTATTCTCATCTTATTCTCAATGATGACATTCAATTGTTAATATTTATGTTTACCCTTACGGAATATTTGAGCTCAAATTTTCGATGTTTCCCTTTTCCCAGGTTATCAAGAATAGTTTTTTAGGAATAATTTATAGAAGGGTTTCATATGGATAATTATAATGAATTAATGTGTAATAATAATATATATTTTAATTGGTAGAAATGATCTTTTAAAGAAATGAGAATTGTTTATGTAAGATTTTGTCCTAATTCTGTAAAACTGGTCATTGCGTATGTAAGTGATCCAATATTTCCTTTTGATGTTGTAAGTATTAGATGATGAAAATTGGGTCACCTTAATTTTTTTCAAAGCTATAAATACAAAGTTTATGTTTTTAGCATCAGATCATGGAGTGTGGGTTATGGCATATTATAGTTGGTATCAAAGTAGGGTTTAAATAACTTTGCATATTAAGATGTTTTCTTAAGATTTATTGATACCATAATAGGTCTATAAGATTAAGTTTTATAATAAGTTCAAAGTATTATAAACCCATTTTTAGTTTTTAAGTGATGACATATTAAAGTGATTAATGAAACTTTAGGATAAATTTTATTAGGTTTAAGTATATATAAATATTTAGTTTAATGTGAAGTATTCTTTTACATTATTTGGACATAAGTTTTAAGTTATTGATAATATTTAAGGTTTATATGATCTTGGATATTGATGTAGTTATGGGAACACAAGTTTCATCATGTAGATAACTATGGGATTGAAAAGTGATTGGGTGACTATGTGATTAATGTTATTTAAAAAGAATATCACTATTATTTTTGGGAATATAAGATGAAAGGAATGTGATAAAAAATTTTGTTTAAAACACTCTTTAATGTTGAGTATATTGAGTTTATTTGGGATAAATGGTAATTTATTTATGGAACAATTTAGTTTTAACTTTGGGTATTACTGTTGAATTTTGGAGATTAATATACTATTTCATTATAGGAAGGTTTATTTATTTTGGAAACATATTACCATATGATAAACCTTTTTGTTTTGTTTAATGTATAAAGATGGTTGGAATAGATTTATCGTCCCTTTTATGGCTATCTGGTCCTTTATAATTTTATTTTTGTGCTTCAGGCATGAAAACAAAAATTCATCTTGAATACTCATCGTTTGGAGAAAAAATGAGATTATGGTGTAAATTGATAAAAGGATGAAATTATACTCATCAAGTAAGTATATTTACTCATTCTACTATTATATATGTCAAAGTAATTCCTAAACTCTAAGAAAAGGATCTTGAAACAATATTTTTTTCTATTAACATTAATTCTAATGATATCAATGACTTTTTCAGACCTCTTTGGTTTATGGTTTTGTAGTTGTTGATTTTATCAAGATCATTCACTTCCTTGGGATTGATGATTTATGTCACTCTCCATCGTTATTTGGACATTAAAATTTTATTCCATGTCTAAATATCCACTTCCCACCTATGTTATTATATTTTTAAATCTTGAATGTGTTATTCCAGATGACCCTGATACCTTTCTCTATTATCAAGAAGATGTTTTATTAACCCTTTTTACAATATGGGTTTCTAACATATGTATTTTTTCAAATTTAAAACTTTTGATTGCCAAATTCAAGTTAAAATTGGAAGGTTACAATTTGTTAAAGGTGGGGGTGGAGGATGTAACAACCCAAGATTTTAAAAGAAGATCATTATGTTCAATAGCATATTCAATACACAACACCGAGTTTAAACGACCCATGTAATATATAACAGATATAATCTAGCCATTAAATTGGTGGGTATGAATAGTATTAAATAATTTATGAAATATATATTTATAAATTTACTAATAAGTACAAATTATTTATAATTTTTATTAAATAATAAATCAATTTTCAGTTAAGTAAATTTATTCTTCAAAAAATATTTTCTTCAAAAATGATTTTTATTGCTTTTTGTGAGAAAATATTATAATTAATTTTTAGAATTTTTATATAATTTATTTGATAAAATAACTTAATTTTTTAAACTATCATATAAAAATTAACTTTGGTTGAATTTTTAGATTTTTTTCTGAAAATATTGATTTTTTAGTGAATAGTGAAATATACCGATTTTTTTAAAAAATCATTTCTTTCCAAAAAATTAAGTAATTTAAAAGTAAAATTGTTTTTTAATATTATTTTAATTAAAATAAATATTATTTATTTATATTTAATAAAATTAATTATATTTTAATCATCTTTATATTGGATTTTATTATAAGTTTATTTCGAGGTTAAAAAAAAGGATTTTCTTGAAAATTGTTTTAAAGCGCATAGTGTTTCTACTTTTTAATTAATTAAAAAAACCATAATGAGAAATGATTTAAATTAAATTTATATATTATATATAAATAAATATTAATTGTTATTCATATAATTATTATTACTCATAGATTTTATATAAAATCAGCTTTTTCTTGAAAAAAGCACTTCTTGAAAACCTATTTTTTCATTACGTCTATTGGTTTAATTTTAAATTAAAATTTTCCAATTATTGGAATTTAATTTGGTAAAATGGATTAAATATTTTTAATAATCATAATTTATATTATATAATAATTTAAATTTAATTTTTTACCATAATGAATAGTAAAAATAGTAAAAAATTAATTACTTCAGTTAAAGTAAAAATGGGCTTACCAGGGGTCAGACTAAAAATATGAGAGAAAAAATCACCTAATAACTTTTATAAAATATATTTTATGGAAATATTTATAACTGATAATATCTAATTATCATTAATGGTCTATTTTTAAGCCTTGTGGAATGTGTAAAATGTGGGTACACCTTTTTCTTTTCAAACCATGCAAATGTATCACTCACCTCACTTATTAAAATTCACCCCCTATCCTCTCCAATTCAAACCTTAAAATATATTTGGATCAAATAATACCTTAAAAAATTCCTCAATAACTTCCCTAACCATTACCTAGATCATTTTTTTGATAAAAAATCTATCTAAATAAGGCATTTGGTGCTAACTTGAGGAGGTTGTCTGAAGAAGAGGTATGGTACTTAACCGATAATTTTTATTTTATTTATTCTTCCACCTCCTTAAAATATTATAAAATTATTCTGGTATAATACAAAATGAACATACCATAAAATTATATGTTATTATGTAAATTTCATACCCTATTTCTAGCTCATATTCCATCAAATGGGATACAAAATGTTCATTCATATGTACGGTGGACTATCGCATCGTGAACCGATGTCATTAATTTTCCATCATCTTCTCTCATGACTTTTTATAACGATGTATTTAAAGTATTTATATGATATTTATAAAATATTTATAATTTTTGAGTTATGATATCACATACTTACTTTTCATTTTGTGGGGGGTACTATAACACCGTTCATGTGTACGACGGACTACCGCCTCTCGAAGCGATGTGATTGATTTTTCACTAACACTGTACATGGAAGGTAATGAGGATAAAGTTAATTAATATATGTGATATAAATGAAATAATTATGATATTAATGACATATTTATCATTCATAAATGATAATATATCATTTTATTTTGTTCATTAAAAAATGATAACGTCGTTCGTGCATACATGTGGACTACTACCTCCACAAAGTGGTGTGGTATTAATTTCATAACCACAAAAAATGGATGATATAAATAATTTTATTTAATAAAATAATATTATATTTACTATATTATTATCATTCTTGAAACATAAAATAGTACCTACCTTATTTTCATAATGATCATTGAAAAATGGAAACGTTACTCATGCGTACGTACGAGCTACTGTCTCCATGATTGTAACATAGTAAAATTTTCATAACTATCATTCATTATAGTTTTAAGAGTATAATTAATGAATAAATATGATAATTATTTCAAGATGATTATTCTTTATATTTTGAAAAAATGACCTCCTTGACTATGGTCAACACACTGAAGTTATTTTGAAACAATGAACCAAACATCCTCAAAACACCCAACATGGACTTAATTGATTAAGTATTTAAAAATGTTATTAAAAATAAATGAAATAAATTTTTTAATTATAATGTATTAAAACTGAAAAAAAATTCTTTAGAAATTAAATAATTGATATTATCTTATTATACATGAGTTAAAGGGCTGGATGGAATTTCTGGAGTCGAGGTAAGGGTTTCTCTTCTCACTTTTATTTCTGTGAGACATATTCCATATTAACCACTTTTTTTTCATATATACCTCCCATTAATTTATTTTATGATTATTTTTATGAAAATTATTGGGATTAAAAAATCCATATGGGGTTCTCTCTTTCATGGGGTTTTTATCTAGAGATTACCAAAGTCATAAGGGATTTCATCCCAACTTGCCTTTATTGCGGCATATTTTAATGATATACACCTAATTTATTTTATATGGTGTATATACTAACCTTTTACATGTAATATCATTAATAATTCATAAATTATGATATTTTAAGTTTCAATTTGAATTATTTTATCTAATGGTATTTGAATTTAAAGTTACCAAGTGGTAATAATTTCATAACTCAATTTCTTTTCATTGGGTAATATAATTATTCATTATCTTTGATATTATAAGATTTTGTGTGTAATAGATTTGAATTATCTTATGATTTATTTCCAATTTTTTTATTTATATATACATTTTGTATACATAATTGATTCATTGATTAATTCTCACTTCAATATTATGATCATTTTAAGGGTTTCTCATATCAAATTGTCTTATTTGGGACATATATTATGATATAAACCTATATTATTTTATAAGGTCTGTCTCACACCCCTTTTACATTTTATATCATGAAAATACTTGTGTTAATGATATTTAAAGTATCAATTGAATTTATTCTTTCACGGGGCTTAATATTGAAAATTTCCAAAGTGGAAAAGGTGTTTCTGATGCTTTCACTGGGGTGCGCCCATCACCACGTGTCAACGTGAGATGACATCGCATTTTATTTCCCCGAATTTATAATTTCTAAATGTGGGTGGATTTAATTACATTTAATAGAAATTTATACTCATTGATCTAAATGGTATGATGGGATTTCAATTCCTCCTTCTATGGATTCATCTTTTGACCTTGTCTCCTAGTCCGAGTCTCCCTCGTAGAGTTAAGTCATGTTCGTGGAACTCATTCTCAGTTCCATCTCTTTACAGACAACATTTAATTACACTGATTTTTTATGTACATTCCAATATTTCTTAATAGGGTAGAAACCTTCAGTCAGGAGAGTAGTCACATTGGGAATCGTTGGCATTCCTAGATGCTAGGAACATTGGTCACCTATATTCTTCCTCATAAGAGGAAATCTTATGGAGGTATCTCAGGCATGTAACCTAAGTCACCCCATGTCAATCATGAGGTATCAAACTCTAAATGAGTATATCTTACAATTATTTCACTTAGTCTTCCCATGTTTATTAGGAGGTATCTATTATAGAGCTAGGTCGTGAGTTTGAAGTCTTGTAGAGACAGATCAGAATGTCCTATAGAGACAGATCGGGGTGTAGGCTTAACATCATGTGGAGATGGATTTTATTTATCGAGCCACCCCATGGAGGTAGATTCAAGAGTTACATCCCTATGATGGAATATGTCAGACCTTAAATTTTATTGATGGATGGATCAAAAAGCTTTGAAGAATCATACCTGAGAGGCGTTTCCCATAAATGGAGGATGTTACACCATGTAAGTTGATCAAGACACCCCTATAGGTGGATCAAGGAGGTTTTCCCCTAGGAGGGGGGCACCAAGGTTTACTATTAGTCAGGATTGAACATTATGGAGGTGTTGTACATACCCTTCCTAATAGGAGTGGATCAAAACCCATGTAGTTCGCTGCCACTGTTTAAGTTCATGTGACATGACCCATCCATACAGTTTAACATCATGTAGTAGGGACACTCACTCCATGAAGGGAGTGTCTAAAATATTTTTTTTTGGGATTATTCATGGAATATTCCATTCACAAGAGGATTTATCTTAGTTGGATTTAGTGTGGGGCTTATGCATTGAGCTACTCAGGGACTGATAGGAACTATGATGATGGTGATGGGGCTTACGTGTGAAACCAGCCATAAAGGACCCTATGGAGATGTATTCTCCATGTAGGGACATTATATTACTGTTTATGTGACTTGGAAAGGATTATTATGGATTTGTATGTTGGGTTTGGACTTCAAGGAGGCTTCTTACGTATTCCAGATAGTTGGGAATCAAAGCCCATGTAGTTCAGAATGGACTGGGGATTATACCTAAGGAGGAGACCCAAGGAATCATGGTTGGGTATTATGAATGGGAGATTCCCATTGGAGTGTATTGGGATGATTTTAAGGTCACTACTAACCTCTAAAACCATTTGATTCATGCTCGGTATGAGAAACAATAGGAATTAGTAGACTTGATGCTCCTTTCATTAAAGGAGGACCAATGGGAGATGATGTGAGGATTATGAATGGAAGATTACCTATGAGGATTTCATCCTAGGTGGGGAGGATCTCATTCCATGTAAGGAGTAACTTATTCCCTGTGAGGAGGATATCATTCCCTATGAGTCATATATGGAGCATCCTATGCTTGCAGCACAAGGTGTGTGGGGATCACCCATTGTGTGTAGAATCCCACCTTTGGCTAGACATCATCCATGGGAGAGAGGAAGTGGAATTACATGATGATTATACATGGGTAATCCTGTGTTCATTTCATAGGGTAAGACTACATTTTTACATTGTGCTTCGAGGATGTTGGTTCTATGAAGTTTTACATTGTGCAGTACAGATATGGGAGACTCACTCCATACCCCTTAGTCATACATAACCATATCTCATTAACCTTTGTGTGGGACATGGATTTATAAATTTCATGGTATGAGTGTGTGGAGGAGTGTTCAATCATGAGGTCCATGTTAGCGTGCATATACTAAGAAGAAAAAGTCATTAGAATACCCATAATAAGAAGAAAACGGTAAGTGGTAATATTGGGATGCTCTTGAAGTGGAATAGGCTATAAGAATAGGTGGAAAAATTCATATAGGGACTTTAGGTATAGCTGAACCAATCCTAGATGGGTGTGGGGGTCTTGGGAACTCGACCTTCATGAAGAGGTGTCAGCAAAAGGGGGAAGCATGGAGAGTCCCAGGAGAGGGTATTCAAAAATCATAGGGCTTCACAGATAGGTGGTTAACGAATCTTAGGTGCTTCATAGAGGTCAGGGGATTCATGAAGGAGTCGGATTTGAGAAGTAGGATAACCCTTCCTTAGGATTAAATACTTTCCTAGGAAAGGATTGCTTCACAAAGGCTTAATGCTTCACAAAACTCTAGTTCCCCATAGGGCCTTCTTCCTTAATTAAGAAAATAGGCCTTCATGAAATGAATCTCCATCATGGACAGAGGTTCTCAAGAACACATGAAACGGTTTTTCATGAATCCCAAGTACATTGGATGATCTATTTCAATTCTGGTTCATGATGCTCAACTTCTTCTAAAATTAGGAGAATTTTGGAAGTTGAAAGGTCAGGGTAATCATCTTCCAATGGTTGGAATGAGTGGGGTATTTATAAGAAAGTGGTTCTCAAAAATATGGGATGCATTTCATGAATAAATTTTGGGGCTTGAAGAATGGGCGCTGCTCTATCGGACTCGCGAATCACACCATCAATCCTTCTCATAATCGCAAAGCAGCATCAGACTCATAGAGAACAACTTTAACACTTCACATGGACACGAAGGAACTTCTCATCCAGGAGCCCCACAATATTCATGAAGTAGTCAGGTGTCATGAAATAGACTTTTAAAATAGTCTCCCTTTCACAAATATCATTCATGATGCTCCCTCACAATGTTGATTTGTGATGGTTATTGGCGGGAAGGCTATCATAAAGCTTGGGATGGTCGATTGCCTATAAATAGAACTGGGGGACCCTCAAAGGCACTTGAATTCATGAAAAAAGGCTTCTTGTTATCTTTTCACAAATCTCATGATCTCTATGAAGGTTCTCTGTGAACGCTTCTTTATGAATAGAACTTTAGAAATTTTTTATCCACGAACACTGATTAGATAAACAGACACTACAAATCAGATTTTGTTGAAGTGATAACTGCGACTCAGAGCTCTGAGAACTGTGCTCCATGAAAAATCTCAACAAGCAACCTCCACAAACCAGACTCAAAAATCACCTAAGTCTCAAATTCAATGAACACATAATAATTTTCTCAGGAAGTCATTGTGAATGCTACTCAGAGGGAAGAGATGACAGACAACATCTTGATTGGGGAGTGCGTACAAATCACCTAAGACCATGAGTCATTTATTGGAATAATTTCATAGGATCAATTGTAATATAACTTGTATAAGAGGCTTTCGTTTTATAGCTTTTTCATGAGGTATGTAATCTTTATTCTAGCAGTGATCAGGGATGAGATAGCCTACTAGTTCAAGGGCATATCAGGGTAGTTCCAGTGGAATAGGGCTGCTACAAGAAATATTTAGAATGATCATGAACCCATCATAGTGGACCTTCTTTACAAACATATCAATAATTTTTATGGGGATAAGTTAGAGGGTGATAGATCCCTACCTCATTATCAGAAAATTATAAAGGCAATCTTAGGAGATCCAAAGAAGGTACGGAAGGATGGTCGAGATCTGTGCTAGGGTTGAAACTTCATAGATGAGTGGGAATGGTCCTACTGGGTGTGCACTTAATGCCTATAATTTTAGTTAAATTTGAAGTATCTAGGACTTTATGAAGCCACATGGGCTTCTCAGTTCCATGTTTACCGACCGCAGGAAATCATGACTGAGCTGTTCAGTAGTTAGTCACCGAGGATCAATACATTTCACTTATATCATGGGGAGTTTAGCATCAACCTTTGGGTACTTCACAAAATATCTAATATCCCAATCCTAGGGGTGATGTACAATGATTTTCTCCCCATGGAGAATTCATGGGAATAATATGAACAACTTATGAATCTAGAAAAGGTGTTGTTGGATCTGGTGTAGGGCACTAATGAAGATAATTCAGGGACGATGGATATTCTCTTCAAATAGTGGTTTGGATACTTCTTGAACAAACCAGCAAAGAGGCTCGCTGAGGGGGAGGATCCATCAATGAAGTTGTAAAAGAGGATAAAAACATGTCCCATGGGGTACCAGTAGGGAAAGTAGGGATCCTACTATTGAATTATGGAAGTGATATAATGACAGCTGTGGGGATACAATGTTAATCTTGAGACTCAACCCATAGTCAGAATGGTGGGATTCATCACTGTGCTTATTTATGGTTGGATTTTCCTAGTTTGGGATGTGCACATGGGGGTGCGACCAAGAACTTTTATAATGGATATGATTCTGTCGATGGATAAGTGTGTCAAACCTGGAATCCCAGTGTTGGAAAAGTAGTACAAAGTAATTTGGAACCTTAATAAAGGGAAGATGTTGCTACGTGTGTGTGGAAATTTTTACTTTCTGTATAGTTGGGTGGCCACACACATGGTAGGTATGAGTACACAAACCCCATTTACCCTCCCTAAAATTTATTTCCAGTGATTCTTAACATCATAGGAAGTTACCCATTCAAGTTGGGGTGGATTCCAACACTCTTCATGTGCTCACCTGAGACTTTCTGGTCGAATGAGCATGTGAAAAAGGGAAGAAGCTAGACCTATCATGGAGGAAACACAAGACTAAGGGATCCCAATCACTTCAAAAAGATGAGGAGGAGATCACCCATATAGAAGATATGGAATAAGAGCTTGCGATAGAAAACATTGCTTAGGATGATATCACTAACAGTCTGAGGCATTGACTAGTAGCATCTGAGGCCAAGGAAGCTGAAATCGAGAAGGAGGGGACTGATTACCGAGTGGAGAAGGAATGTTAATGGATCATGGATGGTGATTTTTATTCCAAATATGATGAGGATAAGGAAGACCTAATAGTGTTGAAGAAGGTCTTTGAGATCACTCAATGGAGGCTGGTTGTGCTAGATTTCTCAATCTCTAAGGCAGATCCATAGAGGAACAATTTTTATAAGAGAGGCTACGATATTTGGATGAACCTAAGAAACTCTAGTTTTCTTAAATCACATGACTTGATTCTATTTATTTCCTTGATTTATTTTATTTCCTCAATCATATTTCTGATACAACCAACAACCAATCCCTAATATCAAATGGTTTATACCTGATGTGAGAGATAAGGGATGACTGTGTGTTCACTTTTCATATGATAATGGTAGACAATTATTGAACACTTAGGGACTGATATTTATTAACAAACCACCGAGAGTGCCTGAGCTGAGAGAGTTTTTGTCTAGAGAATGAGTCTCTTGGAACAACAAACTTTCTTTCCCAATGTGCTCTAATGCACTAATAGGATAACGCTAAGGGATTTGACTTCGACCTAAATAAAATGAAATGGATAGTGTGAATCATAATGGAAAAAATTTGGAACATGAGTAAAGTGGAATGTGAAGGACCTCGAAACACCCTGAGAGGGAAGGGGTGAATTAGGGTGTCAACTTTTTCTTTTTAAATTTGTAGATTTTTCCCACATTGGTAGGAACTTTTTAAATGTTTTAATCAAATGAAATCAAGGATATGAAACAACACTTTTACTTAGTTCACCAAAAATGGATACAACCAAGGAGTATACGCTGACAGTGTGTCGGTCGTACCTAAATCCACTAATTTTCACCTGTTGTGGAGTACAAGAGTTTGTTTATAGTCACTCTATGCCTGGCACGCTTTCCTTACAAAAGTTTAGGGATGTATCACTTCTTCCCTTGAAACACTTCCATAAAATCCCTTATCTTATTGCTGTGAGAGAAGTATAACTTAGTTTATCAACTTGATGATCACTTCAATAGATGGGTATTGGAGTCTTTTTCTCTGTCTAGAATGAGACACTGCTTGCATCAAAACCTAATTATATTCTCACTGAAATCCCTAACTAATCAACACTGATACTCAATACAACCCTTCACAAATCCCCTTTGTAAAGATCAACCCTTCACGGAGTTCGCTGCCTCGTAGAGCACAACCCTTCATGAAGCCCACTGTCTTGTAGATTAGTCTACTTCGCGAAGCTCACTGTCTCATGGAGAAACCTACTTCGTGAAGCTCACTGATCCAATGCATAACACCCCATATTCATGAATCTCTAATGACTTAGAAGCATTGGAATCATTCAAGACTTTAAAAATCTCTTTGTGAAGCTCAATCTCACACAGAACAACCTTCTTTGTGGATCACCCCTTGCTTTGTGAAGTCATGGTGATCTCAAATTTTCTCTCTCAATATCCTGTAAAATTAAGAGGAGTGGCCTCTTATTCATAAACACAGTCAAATTCAGAGCTCTTCTTCTTCAGGCGCGAAATATAGATTGGCCAAAAATGTATTTGTGATGGATCTATCTCTTCGCAATGCTCATCGTAACCATATAACTCTCTGTTAAAACCCTTCACACCTCCACAAAGTACCACCACAAAGCACCACTCACAAAGTAAGTCTTGTAATCATAGAGCACATCATCACAATCTTCATGTCTTCGCGAAACACAATTCATGAAGCCCATATCTGCAAAACTCATTCCTTTTCTATATTTTCATGATACCTTCAAGAAAAAAAACTTTTCACAATGCTTTCCATTCCTCAAATTTTGGACCCAAAAAAATTGACAAACACTAGGAAACGAAATCACCTTAAAAACTGCTTACGAATTGAACTGTATGATCCATTTTCTTGAAATCTCTCTTATAATCCATGAGAGGATTGACAGCAAACACAAACCATGATCCCTTTTCAGCAAAGAACATCCTTGGTTCCAACAACATATGGATTTAGGATAACTATTGGTCGTTTTGAAAACATAATATCAATATCGTTAGCCTGGAATGGGGACATACAAATAAGGGTAGACCACTAACCATGTTCAAAACACAAAACCTATCTCTAAATTTTATCCAAATTTTTCCAAAACATTGGCCCAATATAGTAGGTGATTCAAAATTGCATGAGAACAAACTATTAAGGGGTCCTTTAAGATGTGGAAGAGGATGATGATCTAAATAAGGGGAAAGAGAAGAATGAGAATGGAGTGATGGAATGTTTGAATGGAATCCAACACTCTTGAAATTATGTTTTCATGGATTAAAGTACATTGGTGTAAGATTATTGGTATGAAAAAAGATCAACCCCATATTCTAGGGGATTTATATATCAAATGATGAGTAAGGGATAAAGGAACATGATAGATGTGGTAGATGACTGACACCAAAGAAATGGGTCTTAGGTAGGGGCCTAAGATTTCATGCAGTTTTATGTCATGCAAAAATGAATATAGATACATAGTTTTAGATCGTATGGTGAGGATGTTGGACATGTATTTTAATGTGATATGGTCAGGAAAGAGCATTGTAAATTTTAATTTCATCTGATCATGATTTATCTCATAGTTTAATGTCATGTAACCAGGATATTACACATAGTTTAAGGTCCTTATTTCTGGACCATGTATTAACCATCCCAAACGGACATGTGTAGTGTGAAAAGTTAAAAACCCCTATGTGAATTTGGGTCAAGGAGACCCAAATTACACAAAAAAAATATCTCTAGGAATACAAATTGCATATAGTATAATGTCATGATACTTAGACTTAAACTCTCAGTTTAAGGTCATGGAGTTTGGACCAAGGGTTCCTTTGCGTAGATTGACCACATTAGTACACACACTACTAGAATTACTAATCCCATGTGAGTCCTGATTAGAGTGAAAAAAAGGGATGGTAAAGGTTTTTCCTGAAATTTGGAAGCACACATTAGTGGTGACACTAAGGGTATTGAAATTACACTAAGATAAAAAGAGGTGTAAAGAAGGTAAATTGATACTTTCAAGACCTAGATCAAATATGAACAATGGGTACCGATAGGCATGGATTGATTGTTGACTATATTCAAAACACAAGAAAATCAACTACACCAGTTAGGAATGAGGCAAGAAAGAGTAAGATCGATAGTTGACTATGTTCAAAACACATGATCTATCATTTGTTACTAGAGATCCATTAGGTTGTTGTCCTAGGGAATGAGGTGATCCAAAATGGAATGATACCATCACTGTTAGGGGGTCCATCTGAATTTGGAAGATGATGGAAATCCAAACCAAGAAAGACTCAAAGTGTGGAATGGGGAATATCAAAAATTGTGATTCAAACCTGGTTTTTTTGAATAGTTTAATAGTATTCTCTTGACTACTCTGATCCACGCACTATCTGCTGTCAAGGTTCCAAAAGGGGTTATACGCAATATGGACAAAATTTTTGCTAGTTTCATATGGGACCCAATGTTTGAGGGAAGGAGGCACTGGGCCTTGTGTCATAGGTTGGCACGTCCCACCAGTGAAGGCAGTATCAGCATCCATAGCCTTGACGACACCCTCTCCTTCATGCATGCGAAAATGGCATGGGAGGTGCTGGAAAAGTGAACCTTGTGGGGGATAACCATGCATTCAAGCTACATCGGGGATGAGGCATCAGGGGTCAGGAACCCCTTCTAGATGTAGATCGCCCCCCTCATCGATTCTCTCAGGCCGCACACCCACTGGATCTTCGGAATAGGGGAGGTTTTATTTTGGCATGATAACTGGTGCGGAGAGCCCATTGGGTATCCGAGATGCCATGTCACCAATATATCCTTTAGGGAGGCCAATAACTACCCATATTTCACTAACTCTGTCCTCACCAATGATCAGATTAATGTGTTTCATCTCATTGACATCAACTCGAATCCGGACTGGTGTGTGTTCCCCCAGTCATCCTCAGGCTCTTTCACTTCCAAGGATTTCTGTCAGGTCCAGGCCATGCCAACCGGTGCTGATGAATGGAGTTCCACTCTCTGGGATAATTCAATTCCCAAAAAATTCAATTTCATCTCTTAGAGGATCCGCAACAGAGCAATGCCCACTGAGGAGAACATCAAACGGTGCAGTGTGAGCATGGATTCCCACTATGTTTGCTGAAAAAGGCACCAGGAGGAAAGCTCAAACCATCTGTTCTTTTAGAGTGATTGTGCGAGAGAGGTTTGGGAGTGCTTTGTCACCTTCACCAGTTTTTTTGTCTCATCTATGGCCGATCATCCCTTTCTACTTTGTTGGTTCCATGGTTCTAGTGATTAGGGCTCGGAGAAAAGATCTCGCTCTATAGTGTTGCACGCTGTTTGTTGGAGCATGTGGAAAGCACATAATAGATATCTTCATTAGGGGGTGTCATCATCGGTGCGAGTGATCATTGTCCGCATGAAAAATATCCTTATTGATATGGTCAGGGTTCTTAACACCTGGAAGGAGGCTCCTACTCTGCAACGTTTTCTTCCCTGCCACCTCGATACTCCACCAATCACCAACCCCCACTCTGGTAACTGGGTTAAATGGCATCCGTCAGCGAGGGGTTTTAAACTTAATACCAACGAGTCCTGCTTCTCGGGAAATATGCGCGGTAGGGGGATCATTTGTGACTCATTTGGCTCGACCATCTTGGATTTCTCCACTTGGTTGGGCCATGGAACTTCTCTTTTAGCGGTGGCTAAGGCCATTATGGTGGGTCTTAATGTGTGCCGACAAAGGAGGATGATCCTTACTGAGGTTGAGGCAGACTACATGCTTGTTTTGAATGCTCTCTAGGGTCTCGATGTTGTGCATTGGTCCATTGAATATGTTATTTGTAAATGCCTCTGCCTTCTTGATAATGGCACTAAGGCCTCCAATACCTGGCGAGAGGGCAATAGGGCAGCAGATTACCTAGTAGCATGTGACCTTCCTAACTCAGAGTGCTTATTTTTTTCATGACATTCATAGTCTTCCTCTGGCTGGTAAGATTATTTGTAAGGAAGACGCCCTTGTTCTTCACCACTTTAGACCCCCGTAGTCTTTTCTGACCCGACCTGATCTCTGGGGCCTTTTGTATTTTTTTCCTTTCCTTTGAATAAAAAATTTTCATGATGATGATGATGGACTGAAATTCTTAGTTTATGGTCATAGATTTTGAACCATATAAGAGGGGTCTTCTAAAAAATACATATGTGGTGCGATAGAGTGACAAACTTGGTTTTAATGAGGGCCAAGGAGGATCAATTCCACACTACATATTCCAAAGAGGACTCACATACAGTTTAAATTCAGGTTTCTTAGACTATAGGGGAAACATTTTCTACACGGTCATATATATGGAACATAATAGGTCAAACCTGATTTGAATGGATCTAAGGAGGGTTGCGTACCACATACACACTATAAGATGAACTACATACAGTTTAGGATCATAATTCTTGGACCATAACTAATACAAAGGGACTAGAGATTCAATGAATTTTCTATAAGTATGGAAGAAAAAATGTATGGGTGTCGCTATATATCCCATTAGGATGGTAATCAAGCTACACATAGTTCTAGAGACATAGTGTGGTGAGTGAAAAACACTAGTGAGGCCATCCTCTCTAGAAAGGGAACTAGAGCTCCCCATGATTTTCATGAGGAATCCTAAACTTGTTTAGGGTAGGATTTCATTTTAACATCATGTGTTGAGTATGTTAACTCCATGTTTAATGTAATAGAGTTTGGACCATAATGGATGAATGTATCAAAGTGATAAGTGTTGTGTGAATGTGAATGAGAACCAATGAGTCCCAACACCACACGATACATCCTATAAAAGATTGATCCTACAATAATGAGGGGTGAATCTTAACTAAAAAGGACATGTGGGCCATGATAAGAGTAAGTCAACATGAATGAGAACTAAAGATTCCAATGTCGCACAACACATTCCTAAGGGAATTCCATCATATAGTTTAAAGTCGTGATTCTTAGACTTGGGATCCTATTTTAAGGGCATAGAGTTTGGAACCTTGTGAATAGTTTAAAGTCTTGTTACAAGGACTATAGGGTGGATATTATTTTAAGATCATAAATCTCAGACCATGAGGTAACCAATCCAAAAAGGGATATGTGAAATGCAGTAGCATGACAAACCCAGTTTGAATGAGAACCAATGAGGCCCACATATCACATATTTGTTCCTAAGGAGGATTTCATATAGTTTTAAGTCATGATACTTGGACTTGATATCCCAATTTAAGGTCATAGAGTTTGAACCATGGGGTTATTATTTTAAGGTCATAGAATTAGGACTGTGGAGTTCTTATTTTGAGGTCACAGATTTTGGATCATGGACTCTTCAAATGAATATATGTAGCATGGTGGATTGATAAACCCAGAATTAATAAGGGCCCCAGAGGCTTGGTTCCACACTGTATATTTCTAAGGAGACTTGTACACAGTTTAAAGTCATGATTCTTAGACTATAATTGATACAAAGGGGACAAAGTTTTGATTAAATTGTGACTATTACTGAAGAAAAAATGTCAAGGCATCATTATGTATCCCATAAGGATTATAATCAAGACACCCAGAGTTCTTGAAGGAAATATCCCTATATAGGTCTAACTCGAGCACCTGGAGGGGGATTTTTTAGGGTGGCTAGACCATGATATAAAATACATGCATTGTAACATATCCTATGTGGATATAAATCAATCCATATATAGTTATTCAATATTTCATAATATATGACCAATGTTGAGGGTGGTGTCCTCTCAGGTGAGGACATTATGGTGTTGTACAGTTTCTCATCACGCAGCTAAGACAATAATTCTAACAAATTTAAATTTCATGTGACCACATTGTCATGAAACGTCAAATTGATAATGATTTAAAAGGTTATTTATAGTCTATAGAATACCATATATCATCTCTCAAGGATATTTTATAGGCTTAGAGTGTGTATTTTTAATAAAAAATACTAAAAGAGGGGGATTTTTTTTGAAAATAGTTTAAAGAAAATAACTTAAATTTAAAGAGTTTAATAGTTGAATAACCAATTGGATTTTGGAAAGTATGAGAAAAAGGGTTTGTTACGAGTTCACTACACATGTTTTAAGTTCATCATTCTTGGAGATTAATCAAGGTTTGATGTAAGTCTTTGGTTGAAATTAATCAAAATCCTGATTACTTTCCAAGTTTTTAGATCAAAGCATGTTAAGCCAAACCTTAACATAAAAATAATATATCCAACATCTAGATCTCATGCATAATATAATATAATCCAAATAAAATTTAAATATCAAATAATTGGGGAAGAAAAGGATTATTGTTCTTTCTAATCAGAACAACACAAGTCACACACTCAAGACTTCACACCGATCAATTACAAGTAAAGAGCATTCCATTCGATTCAATCAAAAAAAGTATTAAAATATTAATCAAAGTAATATAACTATAAATTAAATGTTTTCAAAACAAAAAAAATATCAATCTAGTAGTATTAAAAGTTTTTTAACTCCATTTATAATATTTTTATCTCCCTCACAACGAACACCCACCATTTATCCCAACATTGAGAGGAGGGGGGATGTCGGGTGGAACTCCTTCTTCATCCTTGACCCCCTATGAGGATAGGGGCCTCCAGAACATCTAGTATGAGGATAGGACTCCTATGGAACTCCAAAATGGTTGATCTTTGATACTGATTCTAAATTGAAAATGAGTCACCCATGGTGCCTTTTTATAGCCAAAATGGGAAGTGGTTTTAGGAATCCATTTTTCTATATACCACTTGTGTCTCAGTTTTGGGTTGTTAAAAGGATATATCACGACTTGGAAAAAAGAGTACAGTTGTTGGAAGGATTATTTACTATCTAAATATCAAATTTAGAGTCTATTGGACACCTATATTGGGATTTAATGTCAAAATACCGAACCTAACTTCTGAATTATGTCAGATTTTGTCCCCTAGATAGATTGGTAAGGATGGGCCATCAAATGGGTGAATTGGGATTTCGTTTCTTGATATGAGTTTTATAACATATATTTTTAGATCTTAAAAAAAATTAACTCATTTGGAGGTATGCATTTATTTAAATGTTCAAAACAGTGGACATGTTTCCTTGGCCTTCCATGCAGTTTGGCCCATTTTCCTTCTGGATCATATTTGGGGCCTCCAAATCACCTCCTCCTACAATAAAATCATAAAAACAAGTATAATTTCCCATTTTATAGTTACACATATTAAATAATATAATAAAAAATTAAGTTCAATTTGTTATTATATTTGGAATTTACAATACAAAATTAGTTTAAAGCAGCGGTGTAAGAGTGAAATAAAGCAGTTAATCACGGTGCGATCACACCCCCACACCTAAAAATTTTCACTCCTAGGAAAAGTCACATTTACAAAAAATTATTCATGGAGATATTCCCAACTTCATAAATATTTCAAATTTGATTAAAATTTAATTCTTGGTTGAAATTTGATCAAAGAAAAAATCACACTAAGGAGTTATTCTCAGTGATCATGGAAAAATACATCTCAAAAATTGTATCAGAATGAAATTACAAGATATCATGATTCCAATCAAAGAAAATAATTACAAAGTTAATAATGTCACTAATTATCCATGTTTGTGTGTGTGAAAATTCTTATATTATATTATTTCCACTTTCTATCAAGTAATTATAAGTTATTTTAAAATTTATCTACTTCTATAAGGCTTTCCACCAAACTTGACATACATCCTTTGCAATCAAATTTCAAGACCCACTCACTTAATCATTACTATAATTTAAACCATAATCTCACAACTTATATATCCTCATATTTTTTACATTTAATAACTCCGCTCAATGTTTTTTTTTGGTTTTTTATTTTGTTTTTTAGGGCGTACAACAGTCAGATAATAGGTACACATGCATAGTTAAATCTGGTATAGTAATGAAATAGATCAGATAAGGAATGAATTTATGGAAAAATCATTTTGAAAAGTCAAGAAAAATTAACCTAACTTATATTTACCTTCTATTAAGATATAAATTTTCACACTTCATGGTTTGGTGCAAAGGCATGCAAAGAAATTAAGTGACATAATTTTCCCTTAAACTACTCACATAAAGGGTAAAATTCTTATAAATGGTTTCAAAATGATACAACCATTTATATCATCTAAAAACAACCAATTTTAAATATAACGTCACACCACCGTATTTAATTCTTACGGAAATGCACATTTTATCTAATTTTTTTAATGTTAAAGCAACATGAAATATGGAAATTCCACAAGAATTTTCAATAACTTCTATGATTAAGAGGGAAAAAATTTCCATGATAAAGTAAGCATAAAAATTTAGCATTCTAGAATAATAGTGAGGGTGAAAAAATTGGGGGGGGGGGAAGTGACAATACTATACAACAAGATAAAAAGAGAAAAATAAATAAATATGATGAAAATTCCAAACTAAACCAAGAATGTACCCATCCCCCTAGAATTAGAGCATTCAGTGTCATCACTATAATAAAAGAGAATGTGGGAAGGAATGATAAAACATGGGGGTGTCATTTATAGATTAATTCTTGAACATGGATTTCCTCCATCGGGGACTCCCTAATGGCTTCATGAAAGTGCTTCAGCCACTGCTCATTAACAGTAAAGGTTTGTTGTGTTTCTTCATTTTAAACCTGAAAAACACCAAATGGATAAACATTAGTAATAGTGTATGGTTCAAACTAGTAGGAATGAATCTTACTTGTATGTAAATTAATCCTTGCATTGTAAAGGAGGACTTTATGCCCAATGTTGAATTGATGATGAAGGATGATATGGTCATGGGAAGCCTTGTTTCACTCCTTATAAATCTATTAGTTATCATATAAATCTCTATGAATTTCCTCCATCTCTTGAATCTGCAACATCCTTTGAGCACCTGCAACAAAAATATTATAATTACATTGTTTGATGGCCTAGTAGGCCTAGTGATCTATCTTAACCGGGAGGTAATAACTTTTTACAAACACTAGATGATATAGTAAAATGAAAATAGATGTTTTGACAGTAGTATGGTGAGCCTATAATGAATCATAAATCCTAAGACCCCAATATTTTCTATTGGGTTGAACCATTTTTCCAAGAATATATTTTAACTCTCTATTTGACACCTCGGCTTGACCATTGGTCTATGGGTGATAAGTAGTAGATAGTCGATGCTCGACCCCATAAAAATGAAAAAGTGATTGAATTGTGTGATTGTAAAAATTAGAACCTCGATCACTAATGATAAACCTAGGTAATCCAAACCTATAAAAAACTTGGGTTCTCAAAAATTCCAGAATAGTCTCAGAATCATTATCTCTTTTGGAATGTTCTTTTAACCATTTTGACACCTAATCCACTTCCAGGAGAATGTAAAAGTTACCAAAGGAATTGAGAAATGGACCCATAAATTCAATGCCCCAAACATAAAAAATGTCATGAAAAATAAAATTTTGTTATGGAATTTTATTTCTTTTAGTTACATTCCCCATTATTTGACCACATAAAAAATATTTACAAAAATTATGGGCATCCCGAAATAGCGTTGGCCAAAAGGGACTAGAATAAAGGACCTTGCAAGGAGTTTGCTAAGGAACAAAGTGGCACCCACAAGTAAGATTGTGGCAGAACCTTGTTGTACATCTCGTTCCCCTCGTTGTTTGATTTTCATGATCACAATCACCTTCTTATTTATCTAATATTGTGTTTTAAGTATTGTGGATGATAGGCAAGAGCTTGCCAAAGAAATGGCCCAAGAAAGCATCTCAAGTGGACTGAATTTCAGTCCACCGGCCAACCGGTGTGATAGCACCGGCCAGCCGGTGGACCTGGCAGAGGCATTGCCCACTGCCAGGCTCCACCGGTCAGCCGGTGGCTTGACCACCGGCCAGCTGGTGGCACCTGCACTCAAAGGGAAGCTACTGCCTACCCACCGGCCAACCGGTGGCCTCAGCACCGGCCAGCCGGTGGAACCCTCTCCCAACAGTGCCAGCTACTGTCTTGCCACCGGCCAGCCGGTGGCTCTGGCACCGGTCAGCCGGTGGCCCCTGGACAGGAATCCTATGCCTTTTTGCACACACCGGCCAACCGGTGGGACTGTACCGGCCAGCCGGTGGAGCCAGTCAAACTAGCCGTTGGGGCTTTGACCAGGCTGCTCCACTTGCCTCCCAACGGCTCCGAAAGCCTTTACAACGGCTCCGAAGACCTCCAACGGCCATATGAGGGTTCCCCCTCTATAAATAAAGGACCTTGAAGCCCCGGAACAATTTCCGGACCATAATTAAGCATTGTGAAGCCAACGAACACAATTCTCCTCATTTGGAAAACCTCCGGCGGATTGCTCCAAGGGAACCACAACTGCTCCAATCCAATTCCACATCCAAGGAGCACCACCATAGAAGCTTGGGAGTGCACGTCTTCAACTCCATTCAACCTTTTGCGCCCAAGGCTTCTCAACTATACGGTTTTATTTTATATTTCATTTTGAGCTTTAAAATTGGGTTTGTGCCTACAAACCCCAAACCCTTTTCTCATCCCCCTTTCTTTTGGGTTTCACACCACCATTAAGGTGTGAAGAGGTTTCTTCAAGCCTTTCCTTTTAAAAGGCTTGTGTTTCGGTGAGCTAGCCTTCACCCGTTAAAAAGGCTAGTGGGTTCTTGCTTAACCATTAAAAGTAAGTGGGTTCTTGCTTAACCAATAAAAGCAAGCTGTAATAGGTCCTAGTGCTACCTCAAAGCCTAGTGGGTTTCTTGCTAAAACCATTGAAAAGCAAGCGGTAGGAATCTCTCAACGGTTGAGTTGGGAGCAGAGACGTAGGCCGGGTTTTGGCCGAACTCCGTTATCAATTTTGTGTGTCTTGCCTCTTTATTTCCGCTGCATCTTTACTTTGATTTTTAATTTGTTAATCAATTTTTTAAAAGGCAATTCACCCCCCCTCTTGCCATCATTTCCGTCTTGTTCCGACCCAAAAATTGGTATCAGAGGACGTGTTTGAATAATTCCCTAACCGGTTTCAAATTAAAGATCTTTTTTTGATGGCTTCTACCACTTCTTCCTCTCAATCCCCCGAAGGCTTTTCTTTGGATCGTGCTCCATTCTTTGATGGAGCCGATTATAGTTTTTGGAAAACCCGCATGACCACATTTCTTAAAAGTATTGGATATCCTATTTTTAAAATTGTCATGCACGGTTATACTCTCTCTAGTAAAGATGAATCTCAATGGACCCCCGTAGACATTGCAAATTTCGAGCTTGATGGCAAAGCCATGAATGCTCTACATTGTGGGTTAGATCGTTATGTTTTTGATCATATTTCTTCTTGCTCTACTTCACATGATATTTGGAAATGTTTAGAGCTAACCCATGAAGGTACTAGCATGGCTCAAAAGCAAGAACTGGCTCAAAAGCAAGAACCGGCTCAAAAGCAAGAACTGGCTCAAAAGCAAGAACCGGCTCAAAAGCAAGAACCCGCTCGAAAGCAAGAACCCGAGGCAAAATCCGTACCCGCTTGCCCACTTCACAAGAAAAGGGCCAAGAAGAAGAAGAAGAAGGTTTTAAAGAAAACTTGGAGTGATAGCTCCTCCTTCTCTTCTTTCTCCTCGAGCGACAATGGTAATAATTGCCTAATGGAAAAACATGAGGTATCTTCCTCCTCTTCCTCCTCTTCCTCCTCTAGTTCTTCTAATTCATTTAATCATTTATCATATGAAGAACTCCAACATGCTAGAGACCAATTAGAAAATGGTTTTCATGAACTCTCTTCAAAATTTGTTGCTTTAAAAAAGAATTTCAAAAAACTCTCCTCCGAAAAAGAACAACTTCTCAAAGAGAAGGAGGAACTCTCCCTTAAAATCCAAAATTTTCCAAATGTTGATTCTTTAGAATCAACCATCAAAGACCTTAGAGAAACCCTAGCTAAGTTCACCCAAGGGGAACAAAATTTGAACAATATCCTAGGTTCTCAAAGAGTATCTAGAACCACCAATGGACTTGGCTACACCAACCAAGCTTCCTCCTCCCATGCACCCACTGTTTTTGTAAGGGGGAGCTCTAGTTTTAAATTTTGTAACTATTGAAAAAAACCCGGGCACCTTATTTATGAGTGTAATTGTAAAAACGCCCGGTATGGTCAACCCAAGTCTATTTTCTTTTCGGACGAATTTTATAGGAGAAGACCCGCCATGAGACAAGTATGGATTGAAAAATCCCTTCTAGCGAGTCTCTCCGGGCCTAAAATTGTCTCTTTTCAAAATCCCTCTCCCCGGTGACTTTTTGTTTTTATTTAGGGGGAGTTAGGGTTGTTTAAGCTTTTTGTTTCAATTCAAACTTTCAATTTCAAATTAATCCCTTTTGATTTTCAATTTCAAAATTTTCGATTCCAACTTTCAATTTCAACTCTTGGTATCAAATTTTTCATTTCAAAATATTCAATTCGAATTTTTCATTCAAATCTCTCAATTCTTTTTTGATTCAAAACTCTCATTTCAAACTTTTGATTCAAAACTTTCAATTCAAATTTCAAATTTCAATTGGTTTTTGATTCAAAACTTTCAATTCAAACTATCATTCAATTTGTATTTTCAATTTTCATTTCAAAATTTTCAACAATTGGGATTATTTTCAATTGATTTAAAATCTCGTTTTTCATCGTTTCCCTCAATCAAGTTTTATGCCCCACTCTATTTTGATAATCACAAAGGGGGAGAAATTTCTTGATTGATTGGGGGAGAAACCTTTTGATCATGCTTAGCATTTATTTTCAATTTATTCATTAAAATCATGCCTTTCATTTATGTTTTTACTTTAATTGTTTTGGTGATTGTGATCATCAAAATAGGGGGAGATTGTTGTACATCTCGTTCCCCTCGTTGTTTGATTTTCATGATCACAATCACCTTCTTATTTATCTAATATTGTGTTTTAAGTGTTGTGGATGATAGGCAAGAGCTTGCCAAAGAAATGGCCCAAGAAAGCATCTCAAGTGGACTGAATTTCAGTCCACCGGCCAACCGGTGTGATAGCACCGGCCAGCCGGTGGACCTGGCAGAGGCATTGCCCACTGCCAGGCTCCACCGGTCAGCCGGTGGCTTGACCACCGGCCAGCCGGTGGCCTGCACTCAAAGGGAAGCTACTGCCTACCCACCGGCCAACCGGTGGCCTCAGCACCGGCCAGCCGGTGGAACCCTCTCCCAACAGTGCCAGCTACTGTCTTGCCACCGGCCAGCCGGTGGCTCTGGCACCGGTCAGCCGGTGGCCCCTGGACAGGAATCCTATGCCTTTTTGCACACACCGGCCAACCGATGGGACTGTACCGGCCAGCCGGTGGAGCCAGTCAAACTAGCCGTTGGGGCTTTGACCAGGCTGCTCCACTTGCCTCCCAACGGCTCCAAAAGCCTTTACAACGGCTCCGAAGACCTCCAACGGCCATATGAGGGTTCCCCCTCTATAAATAAAGGACCTTGAAGCCTCGGAACAATTGCCGGACCATAATTAAGCATTGTGAAGCCAACGAACACAATTCTCCTCATTTGGAAAACCTCCGGCGGATTGCTCCAGGGGAACCACAACTGCTCCAATCCAATTCCACATCCAAGGAGCACCACCATAGAAGCTTGAGAGTGCACGTCTTCAACTCCATTCAACCTTTGGCGCCCAAGGCTTCTCAACTATACGGTTTTATTTTATATTTCATTTTGAGCTTTAAAATTGGGTTTGTGCCTACAAACCCCAAACCCTTTTCTCATCCCCCTTTCTTTTGGGTTTCACACCACCATTAAGGTGTGAAGAGGTTTCTTCAAGCCTTTCCTTTTAAAAGGCTTGTGTTTCGGTGAGCTAGCCTTCACCCGTTAAAAAGGCTAGTGGGTTCTTGCTTAACCATTAAAAGTAAGTGGGTTCTTGCTTAACCAATAAAAGCAAGCTGTAATAGGTCCTAGTGCTACCTCAAAGCCTAGTGGGTTTCTTGCTAAAACCATTGAAAAGCAAGCGGTAGGAATCTCTCAACGGTTGAGTTGGGAGCGGAGACGTAGGCCGGGTTTTGGCCGAACTCCGTTATCAATTTTGTGTGTCTTGCCTCTTTATTTCCGCTGCATCTTTACTTTGATTTTTAATTTGTTAATCAATTTTTTAAAAGGCAATTCACCCCCCCTCTTGCCATCATTTCCGTCTTGTTCCTTCCCTACAAACCTAAGGACAGAATGAAACTCACTATCGAGAACACAATGCATAAGAAATTGACCACTACATGTGCACTAAAGATATGGGTCATCCCAAATGTACCAATGGGACACATGTTTTAGATGGTAAAATTTGGTTTTTTTAAATAAACAAGAATTTAAGATGCTACCAAATAATTTAAAATTTCATCATACCAAGGAATAACATCTTTCACTCAGTACAATTGCTTATCAAGAAAAATTTCATTTATGGGAATACAGGGGGATTATTAAATGTCTGAGGATGGGAGTATTCTATTAATATGGTCAGCCACCACATTCTCTGCTTCCTTTTTATCCCTAATTTATAGATTGAAATCTTAAAGGAGGATAATCCAGCGAATGAGATGTGGTTTGTATTCTAGTTTCTTAAGGAGATACTGGAGGGCTGCATGGTCTGAGAACACAATGACTTTGCACCCTAAAAGGTATAACCTTAATTTTTTCAAGGTAAACAAAATGGCAAGGAATTATTTTTTAGTTGTGGTGTAGTTTTCTTAGTAAGGGTCCACAGTATGTGAGGCATACACAATGAAATGTGGATCTCGGTCGACCCTTTGTGATAAGACTGCCCCAACTGCGTAGTTAGAGGCATCACACATGAGATCAAATAGTAAATCACACCAAGGTGGTTAGATTACCATGGGTGATTTGATACTCCCGTTAAATTTATTAAAATCATCCTCACATTATTTATCAAAAATAAATTCTTTATCTTTTTGGAGAAATTAGGATAGGGGGAGTGCAATCTTACTAAAGTCATGAATAAAACGACATTAAAATCTAACATGACCTAGGAAACACCACACATACCATACATTTTTAGAAAATTTTAGGGAATAAATGATATACACTTTTGATTTCTCAACTTGGATACCATCCCCAAAAATGACATGTCCCAATACTATACCTTGACGCACCATGAAATAGCTTTTCTCATAATTTAATACAAGATTATTTTAAATATAGCAACTTAAGAAAAAAACTAAAATACTCAAACATTCATCAAAATAGGATCCATACATAGTGAAATCATCCATGAAAACTTCCATTAAATTATCTAGGTAACCCAAAAAAATACTAACCATGCATCGCTGGAAAGTACCTGGATCACTATATAGACCAAATGGTATCCTTCTATATGAAAATGTGCCAAAGGGGCAAGTAAAGGTTATCTTTTCATGATCATCAGGGGAAATATGGATCTTAAAGTATCCATAATACCCATCAAGAAAATAGTAATGATACTTCCCTACTAGCCTCTCAAGCATTTTTTTCAATTAACAATAATGGGAAATGGTCTTTCCTAGTGTGTTGGTTTAGTCAATGATAGTCTATACAGACACACCAACTATTATGCACACGAGTTAGAACTAATTAATTATTTTCATTTTTACATACTATTAAACCATTTTTTTATGAACTACTTGAATTGGACTGACCATTGGATATCAAAGATGGGGTAAATTATTCTAGGAGCGAATAATTTTGTTATCTCATTTTTGACAACATCTATGAGGTTTTGGTTTAGTCGACATTGTGACTGCCTCACTGGTTTAGCCTAATCATTTAACAATATATGATGTGTGAAAATTTATGGTCTAATATCAGGAATGTCTTCAAGTGTCCATCCCATATCTTGTTTATACTACCTAAAAAGTTCAAGTAGTCATAATTCATGCTCTGGAGGGAGTGAACTAATAAGGATGACATGCAACTTGTTTCCATTCTCAAGAAAATAATATTTTAAATCTTAAGGTAGTTTGTTTAATTACAATTCAGGGGGATTTTGGATTTATGGGAGTGTATGTGAAAGTGATAGGTCACTAATGTCATCTAACTTCTCAATGCTATCATCCACAGATGAGGAATGATCTTTTACAAGCTTATAAGTATCATCGATGGTCATGTTATCTACCACGTTCAAGAAATTATCAATTAAAAAATATGCATGACATTTTTCGAGATAGGTACAACATTCTATGCATGATTCATTTCCTTACATTTCAATCAATGGAGAAAACTCAGAAAGGGGATTAGGGGGATGAAAAGAAGTTTTTTCAATGGAAGGGAGTATATCTATAGAGTTAACATAGATTGAGGAATGTTATTCCGAGGGGTGATTCATGGAATCAAGGATGTTGAAGTGAAAAATGTCACCCCAAAACTCCATAGATAAGGTACCATTGTGGAAATTAATTACAGTTTTGGTATTTTTTAGGAAAGGTATCCCCAATATAATCAAGGCATGTCCATTCATTCTATCATATTCCATTTTAATCAAATAAAAATCAGTAGGAAAAATTAAAATTTTCACCCTCATAAGAACATACTTTAACACTCCAGAGGGGTGTGCAGTACTCCAGTTTTCCAGCTGAATGAAAATTCCTATGGGCTTCAATTCCCCGACCTACATTGAAGAGTAAATTTAGTGAGGCATCACATTTATTGAGGAACCCAAATCAAGCATATCATTGGAAAAGGAATACTACCCTATAGAGCATGGAATTGAGAATTTTCTAGGATCATTTCATTTGATGGAAAGTGATGGATTTATCAATGATGAGATGTTCCTCCCCAAGCTCACCTTCTCATCACCTTGAATTCTCCTTTGGTGTGTACACATATCCTTCAGAAACTTGGTGTATCTTGGGATTTTATTCATGTAATTGATCAAGGGGATGTTAACATACACTTATTTGAAAGTTTCCAAGATTTCTCTATCAAGTTCAGTTTATTTTTTTTTCTTGGTTGGGTGGACCTTTGGGGAAATGGAAGAGGAATGGTTCGGCTAGGTTAATCATCAACAGACACACTCTTTCCTTTGGAACTGCTTCTCTCAGGACAAGGTTTTTCAATATTTAGACTAATTTTAATGGTTGGGACTATGTTTTCCTCAAGAAGATATGAAACTAAAGGAGGGTTCATTTGGATTTTAAGTTGATCTCCACTTTTAAGGGTGATAGAACTAACATTTCCATTATCCCTAAGGTTGACTACTGGTTGAGAGGGTAGTTTAACCGAACCATGACTTTGGATTTCCCCAACCGAGTTAGATAGTTATCCTAATTGGATTTTTAGGTCTTTTATGGTATCTTGGGTGTTTTTTTTGGAATTTTAGATTGTTAGAACCTATTTTTCTCATCAAATATTCTAGGCTAGGCTTGGGTTTTGGAGGGGTTTTTTTGGAAATGCCTTTGTTGTGGTTCAGGATTTCTAGGTGGTGGTGGTGGATGAATACTCTTCATCAGTTGGTTCCATGGTTGTTGAGGTTGGTTTGAATACCCCCTTACCTATAATATTGGTTTTCCTTCCACCCAAGGTTGGATGGATAGTGAGGTTCTCACCTAAAGGTTGGTTATAGGGGCATCCTGGAAAGATTTCCTCACAACTCTCATAAGTTTCTCTCAGTTGGGACCATTGGTCAGAATAGTGGGTGTGGGAAGAACATATACGGCGATGGATGAGAGGAGGATATTTGTATTTCCCTTGGGAAAGATAAAGTTGTTAAATAAGGGTACTTAACTCTTCAAACTTTATGTCCACCTTCTTTTTGAACTCAAAACTTTGTACCTCATTAACACCTCTAATGGGTACACTAGACCTTGAACTAAATTGTTGAGTGTTTTTTGCCACATTCTCAATCATTTTATTTGAATCAATTGTGGTTTTATCAACTAGTGCACCACTTACAACAACATCAATCATATTTCAATTAATAGGAATTAAACCATCATAAAAAATTAATTAAAAGTGACTTTTTTGGTGGTGTGAAAAACTTGAACATAACCTCTTAAATCTCTCCAAATATTCATGAAGTGTTTCCCCTTGTGATTGTATTATCACATAAATTTCTTTCCTTATTGTTGTAGTTTGAGAGTCTAGGAAATATTTTTCAAGAAAAAATCATTCCATGTTCACCCATCCTCTAATTGGTGAATTAACATAATACAACCAATATTTCACAGCATCTTCTAATGAAAATGGTAATTCTCTAAGATTTTCTTGTTATTAATCCACATTAGTGGGTTTTAATGTAGAAAAAATAGTATGAAATTATTTTATGTTCTTATTTGGATCTTCTCCTGCGATTCCATGGAATCTTGGAAATAAATGAATTAATCTAGATTTAAATTCAAAATTGGGTTTCTCTCCTTGTAATTGTATATAAGTGGGTTGGATATAAATATCAGGTGGTGTTAGTTATTTTAATTTTTAGTTGTTTTCATCCATATTATGTATGTTTAATTAAATTTTGATGTTGGTTCCATAAAACAAGGATCCAGAAGTGCGTCGATATTTCGTGTGACCACCTTCAATGGATTATTTGGGACTTCTTGGTGTCAATGACTTAAGACCCTCTCCGGTTCTTATTCAAATGGAAGTACTTACTTAGATGTATATAGAATCATGAACTAGGCCTAAAAAAAGTATTATTTTAGAAATCAACTTTAAAAAATGACGGAATAAAAGAAGTTAACAAATAATTACAAAATACACAATAATTTTATAAAAAACTCACACTAAAAACAAAAGCGCTCCCCAAAAATAGTTCCAAAATTTAACCTTGTTGTTATGAAATGTCAAATTTATTATGCTTTTAAAGGGTATTTATAGTCTAGGTAAGACCCTGGGTCATATCTAAAGGAGTGTTGATAGGTTTAGAGTGTGTATTTTTAATAAAAAGTACTAAAAGAGGGGGGTTGTTTTGAAAACAGTTTAATGAAAATAACTTAATTTAAAGAGTTTAATAGTTGAAGAACTAAGTGGATGTTGAAAAGTATGAGAAAAATGTTTCTTTGTGATTTCACTACCAACATTTCAAGTTAATAATTCTTGGATATTAATCAGGTTTTGATGGAAGTCTTTGGTTGAAATTAATCAAAATCCCGATTACTTTCCAAGTTTTTATATCAAAGCACATTGACCCAAATCTTGACATAAAAATAATATATCCAAGGTCTAGATCTCATGCATGTTATAATAGAATACAAATAAAATTGAAATATTAAATAATTGGGGAAGAAAATGATTCTTATGTTATCCAATTGGAACAACACAAGTCACGCACTCAAGAATTTACACCAACTAGTTAAAAGTAAAGAGCATTCCATTCGATTAAATAAAACAAATCATTAAAACATGAATCAAAGTAAGATAATTCGAAATAAAATGTTTTCAAACCCAAAATACATTAAACTAGTATTAGTGCAAGTTTCGGAACTCCATTTACAATATTTTTAGTTCCCTCACAATGAACACCCACCATTTAGCCCAAAATCAAGAGGAGGAGGAAAGTCGGTTGGAAATACTTCCTCATCCTTGATCCCCCTACAAGGATAGAGGCCTCCAGAATTTATAAGATGAGGAGAGTAATATTATGGAACTTCAAAATGTTAGATATTTTTTTGGTTCGAACTTGAAAATGTGTTACCCATGGTTTCTTTTTATAGCCAAAATGGGAAGTGGTTTTGGGCACCCAGTTTTCAAGATACTAGTTGTGTCTTGATTTTGGGTTATTAAAAGGCCATATCACAACTTGGAAAAAAGATGAGATTTTTTGGAAGGCCTCTTGAATGTACCCCTATCAAATTTGGAATCCATTGGACACCTTTATTAGGATATAATTTCAAAATATAGAAACTAACTTTTGAATTCGGTCAGATTCTATCCCCTAGAAAGATTGGTTTGGATAGGCCACAAGATGGAAAAATTAGGCTTTGGTTTCTTAAGATGAGTTTTATAAAATAGAGTTCTAGATTGGTTAAAAATATTTTATCCCATTTAGAGGCACTTATTTTTTGAAATTTTCAAAATAGTGGACAAATATCCTTGGGATTCCATGTAGTTTGGACCATTTTTCTTCTAGATAATCTTTGGGGCCTCCAAATCACCTACTACTACAATGAAATCTTCAAAACAAGTATAATTTCTTCTTTTAATAGTGATAAATATTAAATAATTGAATAAAACATGAAGTTAATTTTTTTTTATATTTGGAATTTACAATACAAAAATAGTTTAAAACATTGATATAAGAGTGAAATAAAGCAGTTAATTGCGGTGCGATCATAATGAAACTAGGGTGTTGGTGCTATACCTTTTATCATCATGCTTCTAGGAAAATGATGCTACAGTTTAAGTTTGTGTGATAGGAATGGTCCATGTAGTTTAATATCAAGTGGTAAATACCTTAACATTATGGAGTTTATCATCACGAGGCTATGATGTTATACCATGTGATCAAGATGAAAACAACATAGTTTAACATCATGTTGCTGGGATGAAGGTGCTATAAAATTTATTATCATATGGGTGGGACATTAGTATGTAACTTTTAAGGTCATTCAAATATGACTACTAATGCTATGTAGGTTAATGTCCTACAACTAAGATACTAGAAATATGAAGTTTAAAGTTGTATAACTTAGACTATTGGTTCCTTATGAAAATTATTGTTTAAGAAAATTAGCATTAGTTTTGATCTCTATCCATGGTGATCAAAGAGTATGAACTATTAGAATATACCTTATTAATGATATAAGGTCTTTCCCAATTAAGCTCAAATTTTGGTGGCTTCTTTTTGGGTATCATTAGTGTTCTAAGATCTAGTACCATGTCTCCCAAGAGGGATGATAAGAGGTGAACTTTATTATTGAATTCCCTTGATATCTTGTTCTGTTAGCTCTCATGATTTTGCAAGGCCTGAAGCCTATTCTCTTCGAGGGATTCCAACTCCTCTAGACTGAATTCTTCTATTATTTTTGGTTTCTACTGATCATAGATTTCTATTTGGAGTGATGGAAATTGAATATAGATGCAAAAGACTACCTCTATTTCATACACTAGAGAATATGGAGTCACCTGGGTGGAATTTTTATTCTTCATCCAATAGGCCCAAATATCATTGGGGATCTTTTCCATCCAACAGAGGTTTTTTAAGGCATCAATTTTTTCATTTTCCTGTGGATGATAGTGGAAAGTATGGTTAGACTGGATACTGTATTTGGCATATAACTTATTCAGTTCATTCATCCATAATTTGGTGCCATTATTAGTGAAAATGGTGTAAGTGAATCCAAATCTATGGAAGATGTAGGATATCATGAATTCGACCACTAACCGGACATTGAATTCCTTAAGAGGAATCACTTCTTCCCACTTGGAGAAGAAATATTTTGTAGTCAGAGTGAACCTAAATTAACAAACTGTTTCCGGTTGATAAGGTCCCATGACATCAAGTCCTCATACTGAAAAGGTCCAAGAAAACTTGGTAGTATTAAGGGAATATGGTGGTCAATGCAAAAATTTGGCATGGACATGACATATGTGGAACCTATTGGAGTAATCAATACAGTCATGGAACATGGTGGGATAGAATTATCCCAGCCTTCGAATATGGTGGGAGAGCTTCAATCCCACCTGATGAGTACCACGGGACCTAGCATGAACTTCCTATATAACCTGAGAAATCTCATCTACTTGGAATAAATGACAATAATTCCACATAATTCATGATTGTAGAGAGTTTTCTCAAGGTTGGGCCCACTCTAGATGGTGAAATTAATTCTGTGATGATGGATTCACTCATGTTCAGCTCGATATGGTGTTAGGACACCACACTAGAGATACTCAAAGAAAGGTGTATTCCAATAAGAGGTTTCTTCTGCTATGGGGGAATCCGAAGGTCCTAATGTAGAAGCACTGAAAATCAGTTTTCTTACCTACTATCAGTCATCTTCATTTGGAGTGATGGGAGAAATGACTCTACAGTGTGCCACATGAATGAATAGATCATCATGTTCAGGCTCTACAAGAGAGGTAGCTATACTATCCAAGGCATCGACTCGATCATTCTATGACTGAGGAACACACGTCACTTCTGACTGAGAAGGGAATTGGTATATTAGTAGAAGAGTGCATGCCAGAAAGGGAATGAGTTCTAGATTTCTGATGATGTAGTCACCATTAATATGCTTGATGAATAAATCAGAGTCTCACTTTACATGGAAATGGGGAACATAAATCTCAAGAGCCAGTTCAAGACCAGTAATGGGAACCTAATATTCTACCTAGTTGTTGGTGTATCCTTAGGACAATAGGAAAGAGTATGATACTACTTGATTTCCTCAAATGTGGCCTAACACACTTCATCCAACAAGAAGATGGTACCTTTTTTCATGATCTTGAAAAAGGTCTTACACTTTTTGGACAGATTCATTATGAATCAGCATATATAGGCTAAGTTTCCTTGAAGGCCTCATAGATCCCATAGGTTTCTCAAAGGAAGAATCTGGATAATGGATTTTTTCTTCTATAGGTCAATCTTGATGCATATATACCTGATGAAGAATCTAAGAAACTTCCCAAAGGTTTCCCCAAAGGCACACTTAAATGGGGTGACCTTCAAATTATAGGAGTGGAGTAAGGAAAACACTTTCTCGATATCTCTAAGATAGTACTAACACTAGTGGTATTTGACCAAAAAATCATCAATGTAGCATTCCACTAATGTACCAAGAATTGATTTGAATATGTGGTGCATGGATTGTAGATAAGTGGCTCATGTATTATTCAGACTAAAAGAATTACCTGATAGAATAAGGTCCCTTATAGTGCTCTGAAGGTAGTATATTCCTCATTTTTGGTGCCCATATGGATTTGATTGTATCTATAGTATCCATCTATGAATTAGAGAGGCTGAAACCCAACTGTGGAGTCGATCAAAAACTCTATCACTGGAAGAGGAAATATTCCTTCGGATAATAGTGGTTGAGGTCCTGGAAGTCAATACAAACTATGATATGTCCATTCTTCTTTCTAAAGGGAAGAATGTTGGTTATCCACTTGGGGTAATGAACTTCCTTGATGAAGTTTGATTTGATAATCTTATCAACATCAACCTTGATCATGGAACCATGAGAAGGGTACATTTTCTTGGGAGGATGTTTAAACCCATGATGGATTACTGGGAGGCCAAGATAGTGGAAGCATACTAGAGGGACTGATCCTATAATCTCTTCATAACTCCAGGAAAATACATCGTAATGTTTATTTAGGAAATCTGGATACTGCTGTTGTTTATCCAGAGGCATAGCTTCACTGACCAACATTGGCCTCAGATCTACCTTGATACCAAGGTTCACCAGTACCAACTCATCGATGGTGGTAGAGATTAACTCTTCAAATACAATAGTATATTCTTCCAAATCATATTCATTATATGAGGTTGGGGAATCAATGTGAGGATACAACCTATCTAGGCTGATTGGTTTTGGGGGAACATAGGTTTTGACTTGGGCAGATGTGGAATCCTCACTGATAGACTCCTTATCTAATAAAACAATAGTGATAGAGGCTATCAAGATTATTATATCAGTACTTCAACCACGAGGTCCATGATTGATATCAAATAAATGGTGGTAGGTCAGTTTATGGTGATTCAACCCAGCTTGGTGAAATAGATGGGTATGATATAAAATGGTATCCATGGTGGGAACATATTAGTACCTTACAGGGGTAGGGGATTCTGGTATCACATGGTCTTGTCCTTTATAGGACTACAAGTTAATATATTGATGTTCTTTGTACCTATGGACATGGAGTTACTTTCTCTTAGAAATGAAAAATAAATTTCCCAAGTTTGGCATTGTGGCCTCCAATCGGTGAATTGGGAGGATGAAAGTGTCATTCAAATCTGTCTATGGGATGGATGTAACAATGGTGTTATCGACCTCATTAGTCAGAACCTTATTATCCTTTCTCTTGTAATATCCGACATCTAGATAACGGGATTCATAGGAATCAAAGTGGGATGAATCACCCTGGATCATGACTACTCGACCGTTGAAAGAGTACTTGAGGCATTGGGGATATGAGGAGGGGAAATATGCATGGATATGTTTCCAGGGCCTACCCATCAACACATTTTAGGTGTTATCTTGTGAGAAAACCATAAATTCATCATTTTATATCAAGACAATGAAATAGGACTTTAAATGGATTCTACTGCATGATATTTACTCAGTCCTGTCATATCCTTGAATCTTCAAGTCGGAGGGACACTGATCTACTTTAGTCGGTCCCAGCTTATAGAGTATCCTGGTTCAGATGAGATTGGTCCTAGAACCTATTTCAACTAGAAATTGATATATCTTCATGAAATTTAATTGGCATGTGATTTATAGTGGGAAAAGGTTTTGTATTTGAGGGAGCCCTCATCTTCTCTATAGAATGGGATGATGTATTGGAAGCCTGCTTGCTCAACCTCCTCTGCATAGAAGGTATCTACTTCCACTACCTTTTCTTCAAACTAGAGGGGAATTTTCAAGGCTTCTGTGAGAGACTCATAAATCTATTATGACAATAATAGGGACTCAAGGATTTAGATCATTGAATTTATTCTGGTGAGGTGCTTCAATACATCATACATCCATGATAAATTCACATTTCAACCCACAAGGGGCTGTTATTTGGTAGGAGTCACGATGGAAACTGTTTAATGAACCACTAGATTCTAGATGATGTTGGAAATATCCTTTTTCTCATCAGATAATTCTCCCATAACCACTAATGGCTGACTATCTGCTACCAAAGTCCTAACTTTGGTTGGATGCAGCTGATCACGATGTGGTTGTGGCTGCCATTCCTAGTCAGTTAGCATAGTAAAATGTGGTAGCATGTCTGATGGAGCAGACTGGGAGGACTATTCCTAATGAGATCTATGTAACACATAATTTCTATTTTTGTTATCACGCATGGCTTGGGTTGAGGCATTGGCCTAATAATTTCATTGGTTTGTATACCTTCAATCATTCCTTTGATGACATCGGTTAGAGTCACTCGGGGAACTTTCATGATATTCCTCCTCATCAGAGATCATTAAGGGATCTACTAACTCAATGGTATTCATAGAGTCATACTCCTAATTATTATCTGAGGGATATTCCATTATGAGTCTAACCCTAGGAGCTATTCCCAAATCTAGAGGCAAAAAGTCATTGAGTGTAAGAAACAACTTCGACACTAGTGGGGGACTTTACTTTCCCTTTTTTGTCAGCATCCACTCTTTTGAGATGTAGGAGGCTACAATGTATATGTAGAAGCATCATATGGTGAGGGATTAATGACTTAATGAGTTTTGAACCTGCCTAAGAGGGAATGGATGATTCCATGAGCACGAGCGACTCCCCAACGAGAGAAGTAGTCGTTATTCTTTGGAGTGAAATGGTTGGAAACTCTCTACCATTCACCTTCACCATTATTGTTAGCCCTAGTAGAGATGAATTCCACCAGTGTTGGGAAATTTCCCAGCTTGACCAAACCATTTTCCATCTGGTCCTAAGGCCAATCCTTTAATAAATATAATTTTTTGAATTTTTTATAAGGATCTTATGGTAAGGTAAATGGTTGGGTCGATTAGTGAGATCAATTTAATGGGGATTCTTACACTCTAGAAGCTTCAGAATCCCCTATTCTAGGGAAATAAAGAAATATACAAGAACATATTAATCCTTAAAGGAATAGGCCAGGTTTGTTCTGTCTAATAAGGGAAATATATGATCTTGGCCTTGATGGGGCTAGAGCCTAAATAGGGGTTGGATCCACGTTCTCTCATCTATGTGGTTTTGATTAATGGGGCAGTGACTGTCAATTATGTGCTAGGTGAGGCTATGCTTGGTGATATTGTTGTACACAGTGAGGATGCACTTTGTTAGGATCTATTGGCAATAAATCTAGTGGCATGGGGGATATACTTATATGAATATGGAAGTATCTACCTTGGCGGCTCTCCTTGTAGGAACTAGTAGAGGAAATGGGAATGCCTAATTAGCCTGTTGTATGGATTCCTCTAACATTAGTCCTTGTCAGAGAAATATCGTAACCCATCAGGGAAGTTCTAAGTGATGAGGGTAGATATCATATCATTCTTAATGTTCTCCATGCACATTATTAGCAGCTACTATTGGGACAGCGTCATATTGAGTGAATATGTGAGGCCTTTCCAATGGGTGAAAAAGTCTACGACACACTCTTTTTGAAGTTTCTTGCACTTTAAAAGGTTTTAAATGATTGTCTTTCATGTGGTGGATTTTAAATGGTAGTGAAAATACTTGTGAATGTCTTACCATTAAGTGATGGACCTAATGGGTAACTAGTTGCAACAAACGAATGCAGACTCTTCCAATGTATGAATGAAACATCAAATCATTATGGACTCCTACTGCTCTAGGGTTCCCAACATGGGCTTTCACCTTGAGATGAAGTGTTCTATAGGTTGCATTGGGTCTCCCATTCTATTGAAAGGGGGAAAACTAGGGTTCCCAAAATTTGAGGTGCTCGCATATCATCCACCCACACCAGAAACGACTTTCTGTCCGGTGGGATCACCACCTATCACATATCAAGAGCTTCGAGGTGAGTGATGATATTGAAAAGACATCTTGGAATGGGTTCCCATATTGATGAGGATCCCTAACTACCAATTCATTGGAAAGCTCATAAACATGGTAGGAAGTCTTAGCGGCTCATGGATCAGCTTGATCTGGTCCCCGAGGAAGGTTATCACACTGATTGAGCGAATTAAGAGACTCATATCTTGGTTGATTTCAAGTAACTCTAGCCTATTCCCTATTGGGATGTGCAAGATTGTCAGGGTCAATTGGGAGAGACTATCCAAGAAGGAATTATGGCTACCCCTAATGCCCTAGTGGAGGAGGGACAAGATCCTATCGAGGAGTGCCATAATATGGGTGCCTGTCAATAAGGATCTCGTTGATGATCCACTTATGATATGCTACCAACTAGAGCAAATAAGTGATTTTGGGATCAGCCTTTATCTTCAATATGATATTAGATAGATCAAAGTTCTTAGAGGTCCTGATATACTATATAAACTTACTGACATTTTGACCAGAAGGCAATGATGTGGAGGGATCTCTAAGGTTGAGTGTTTGTCTTTGCAGGAGAGTGTAGACACCTGTTTGAGGGTCCTCCTGATACTTTTTAGTCCCATTAGGTGGGTTTTCTTTGGTGGACCATACTCCAGTAACCTCATCCTTGGATAACTCGGGATCAACCATATTAACCATAACAATACCTAAAATAATATCCTCAATATCAACATGTAAGTTAAGCTATCATAGAATATGGATTAAATGGAGAGTATTATACTATCCCCATCCCTGAATATGCATGTGTAGATACACATCATCCATGATTCAATGAAGCACTATGAAGCTATTGACACATCTCTGTTGAAGGTTCTGGTAGTAGTCAGGTGATGTAGGGTGTTGAGCAAATGGGAGTGTTTCCAACTCAACCATGTGACACTGCTGATCAATATTGTCGAAGTGTTTTCAAATTCATATTTATACCAACTTATGGTCATATCAGAAAAATTCATCATCTTGATAGTTTTTTGGAAGAATGCAACATTTTCCTCGATGAGAGACTCTGGGATGTCGAAGTTGGTAGCTACATTCGACCAAAATACCACTGAAAAATGATTAGTAACCAAATTATCTCATGTGCGTTATTGTTTAGAAGATATTACCTAGCCTTGTTTGGAATAATATTTGATTATTACTGGCTAATAGATTGGTGGTGTCACTTATGTTGATTGGTGTGGTGGTTGGTCGACCGATGGAGGAGTCTTTGTACGAGCTAATTATTCGTTGCATTCTAGTTCATCTCTAACCAGTATTACCAACAACATCATTACGTCCTTATAGGACTGGGTATCCACCACTTCCTCATGTATGAGGGAAACAACACTAATTGGTGAATCAACTAGATAATAATCATCTATCTCATTCTAGAATAACTCTTCATGATCTCAGTTAGAGATAGAGAGTGAAACTGGTGATGATAGAGATAAATGCATCATGATCCCATTGAATAGAGCCAAAAAATCCTCCACCTACATATACCTATAGAGGGATTTGGTAATTCTCTGGATCTCACCTTCCAGGATGATGAACTTCACCTACTGAGATCCTTCCCCAGTCTTTGATACTGATGAATGGGGTGGAGGTTTCATCATTGAATCATATTCTCCCTCAAAATCTGAGAAGTGAATGGGATTAAAAAGGACTTGTCACTTCCCGAAATTTTTCCTTCGATAGCGACGGTTCTCCCTTCTACCCCAAGATTGTTCTTAAGGGTAGGTTAGTTCCTTTTCATGGGGAGGACCTCCATACGGGCTGGTTCTAGAGTGGGGAACACCTCCACTTTGGTTTGTTTCAATACGGGGAGGGTCTTTGTATCGGTTGTTGTTGGAGTGGGTAGGAACTCCACTTTGATTGTTTTATGAGTGGGGATAACCTCTACTCTATTTGTTTAAGAATTAGGGAGGATTTCTTATTTGGTTTACGATAATTTGATAAGGACCCCCATGATGATCGGTAGCAATGACATGAGGAGGAACTCTATACTGGCAGGCTAAAGTGCGATGAGGACCTTCACAATTATCAATGATGGAGTGGGGAGGACATCTTATTTGGATGTTGGAGACATGGGGATGGCCTACAGATAAAATTTTGGAGGAAGAGTGGGGAGGACCTCTACTTTGGTTGGTTGTGGAATGGGGAGGGCCTCCATGCTGGGTAGTATAAATATGGGGAGGACATCTATACTGATTGGTGGTGAAGTGGGGAGTACCTCTTCTTTGATTGATGAGAACATGGGTAGGGCCTCTATTTTTATTTTTGATGTAGTGGGGAGGGCCTATGGTTTAATCTATTAGAACATGGGGAGTTCCTCCATGTTGATAGTTGATGAAACAGAGAGGGCCTCTACTTTGATTGGTGCTAGAGTGGGTAGGACCTCCTCTTGAGTTGGTGGGAACATGGGGAGGACCACCATGTTAATTAGTGGTGGAGGCATGGGGAGGACCTCTATACCAGTTTTTGAAGTGGTGATGACCTCTTCTTGATCTTGGAATGTAATTAGGTATACCTTTTCACTGATTTTGATAGTGGGGAGGACCTCCACATGGGTTGGTGATGATGCAGGGAGGACCTTCACATTAAAACTCATCATGATGGGTTGGCCAATAATGACTATTGGTGGTGTCAATGATTGAAAGATTTAACCCAACCTTTCTATAGGGTGGATAGGGTATCGATCCCAGTTTGGAAAATATGGATCCCTACTCATCTGTTTTATGGATCTGGCATAATTCTATGGTGGTGGTAGGAGCCACCAAAGCTGTAGAATATGATTCCCCCTATCGGGTGTTCTCCGGAGATTGTGCTCGATAATGACATATAGTGGTCTAGACTAGGGATGGAATACTCGGTGTATAATACACAAGTTCTTTAGCCTAAAGGACCAGTCATTTTTATCACTGATGGGGACTAGCTGGATCCCCCCTTGGAAGCTTCTGAGTAGTAGTCGCATATATGGAGACTCGTACATCCCCTACCTCCTTTGATTTGGGGATAGAGTCATAAGATAATCTAAGATGATGTTTCTAAAGAAATTTTATATTGGATTTGGGATCATCGTCTCCCTACATAGCCCTTGAGGGTGGTGGTTTTGGTGAGGCATTGAAGCCTCTAGGTCCTGACGAGCCATGTACCCTATGGGAATGACCCCCACCTTTTTGTACCAGCATACAAGGGTGTTCATCACCCTTACTTAGATAATTTAAATGAGTGATATGGGGCATGAGATCCTTATAAATGTTTTCATGGATGACGTGGATTCATGCCGTTTTGAATCATTAACATTTCTCCTTCCCCTGCGTCTTTGGGCATTGGGTGACTGGTTTCCTACATCTTTAGTCCTAAAAAGAAAGAGGATTCAATTATCAGGTCGGATACAAGGAAATAAATTCCCAATTCCCCAAAATCATCTAATAATATATTCTCCAAGATAGATATTTTCATTGATGATGTCACAGACTGGAATTCCAAATGTTTAACTGCTCTAATTTTTTGTGAGTTCTATGTTGGGCCTACTATTTTATTAGTGCGTCCAGGTGTAGGATAAATGGATCTAGTGACATGATAATATATTTAATTCTCTAATTCTACTAATACCCATGTTGAGGAGAAGAGTTTTACATCTAGTTCACTATTTATATTTCTGACACTTTCATTGGGGCACGCCCGCCGTCATGTGTCGACACAAGAAGACGTCACTTTTTATTTCCCCACATTCCCAATTTCCAAATGTGGGAAAAATTAATCACATTAAATGGTGATGTATTCTCCTTGATCAAAATGGGATGATGTTATGTCAGTTCCTCCTTCCATAGATTCCTACTTAGAACTTTTCACCTATTTCAGGTCTCCCTCATAGAGTTAAGTCATGTTCGTGGAACTCATTCCTGGTGCCATATTTTTATAAATTCTAGTTAATTACACTATTCTATCTAGAAATTCCATTAGACCTTAATAGGAAAGAAAACTTCAGTCAAGAGAGTATTCATATTGAGATTCACTGGCATGTCTAGATTCTAGGAACACTGGTCACTTGTATTCCTCCTCGTAAGAGGGCATCTCATGGAGGCATCTCAGGTGCAGAACCCAAGGCATCCCATTTTGATCATGAGTTATCAAACACCAATGGAATATATCTTCCAATTATTTCACCTCATTCATCCCATGTTTAGAATGAGCGATTATTTATGGAGATTCTTCATGATTTTAACATCCTGCGGAGATGAATTGGAATGTCCTGTAGAGACTGATCAGGGTACAAGTTTAACGACTTGTAGATATGAAGTTGGTTGATATAGGCAAACCATATAGGTGGATCAAGGAGGTTAATCCCTATGAATTAATATGTCACGCAATAAATTTTACCAATGGATATATTAAAAAGCTTTCAGGAAGTGGACCTAGGAGGTGTGCCCCATAAAGGGAATATGTCACACCGTGTAGGTTGATCGGGACACTCCTGGTGGTGGATTAGGGAGGTGAACCCCAAGGAGGGGGAACCAAGGTTTTACATTATTTAGGATTGAACCTCAAGGAGTCATCCTATGTACCTTGTCTAAGAGTAAGGGATCAAAACCCATGTAGTTTGATTATGTAGTTTAAGGTCATGTGACAGGACCAGTCCATGAAATTTAATGCCATGTGGTAAGGGTGATAGAGCTGGGAAGGGAGCTTCTATGAGGGATCCTATGGGGAATATTCATGCTATCTTCCCTTTTCAAGAGGATTTCTATTGGTTGGATTTAGTGTGGGGCTTATGCATTGAGATTCTTGGGGGCTTCTATGAGCAGTGATGATGGGGATGGGGCTTATGAATGAAAACATCCCAAAAGGACTCAAAGGAGATATAGTCTCTAGGTAGGGGCATGATATTACCAAGTATGTTTCTTGAAAAGAAACATGATGGATGCATATGTTGGGCTTGGACCTTAGGGAGGCTTCCTACATATTCCAGTTATTTAGTAATCAAAGCTCATGTAGTTCAGAATGGGTCTGGGCTTATACCTAAGGAGGAGGCATAAAGGAGCATGGTTGGGGCGTACACATGGGAGTGTCCCATTGGAGTGGATTGAGAGGATTTTAAGGTCACTACTAACCTATAAGACTACATGATTCATGCTCGGTGTGAGAAATAAGTGGAAGCAGTAGACCCGACCCTCATGTCATGAAAGGTATGCCAATAAGAGATGATGTGGGGCATATTCATGGAAGATTTCCTATAAAGATTTCATTCCATTTGGGGACGATCTCATTCCATGTGAGGAGGATCACATTCCATGTGAGGAAGATCTCATTCCCTGTGAGGAGGATATAATTCCTTGTGAGTCATACATGGATCATCATATCCATACAATACAAGGTGCATGGGGCTCATGCATTGTGTGTAGAAGCCCACATTTGGTAGGAAAACAACCCCCTAGGGGAGAAGAAGTTACATCCCATGATGATCATACATGGGGAATCCAAAGTTCATTGCATAGGGTAAGACCACAGTTTTACACTATGTGATGAGCACGTTGGTGCTATGAAGTTTTATTTTGTGCAACATGAGTGTGGGGGACTCACTACCTACCCCCTGGTCTTACATAACCACAACTCATGCACCTATAGGTTGGGCATGGCTTTATAAATTCCATTGTATGATAGTTTGAAGGATTTTTCAATCACAAGGTCCATGTTAGAATGCCTATACTGAGAAGAAAAATGCATTAGCATGCCTATGATGGGAAGAAAAAGGTAAGTGGTAATCTCAGGCCATACTTGAAGTGGATTGGACCTTGGGAATAGTTGGTGCAGGTCACATAGGAACTCGAGGTACATCTAAATTGATCATGGATGGGCTTAGGGGCCTTAGGAACTCAACCTTTGAGAATTGGTGTCAAATGAAGGGAGACATCATGTAGAGGCCTATGAGAGGCTATTTGGGAAGCATAGGTCCACATAGAGAGGTGATTTGAGATTCTTAGGAGCTTTATAGATGTTAGGGGCTTTATGAAGGAGTATTCTTTACGAAGCATGGTGACTTTACCTCAAGATGAAGTCCTGGATTAGGAAAGGAGTGATTCATAAAGGCTTAATGATTTATGAAGCCTCAAGCTCCCCATAGGGCCTTATTCCTTTGTGAAGGGAAGAAAACTTCATAAAATTCATATCCATCATGGGTAGATATTATCAATAACACGTGAAAGGGGTTTTTGTGAAGCCCAAGTAACTTTGATGATCTATTTATGGTCTGGTTTGCGATGCTCAAGTGCTTTATGAGCTAGGAGAAATTTGAAAGCTGAAAGTTTGTGGCAATCATCTTTAAAAGGTTGGAATGAGTGGGGTATTTATAGTAAAGAGGGTATCATGAAGCCAAGAAGTGGTTTGCAAAGCAATTTGGGGTATTTTCGAATGGTCACAACTTTTTTGGACTCATGAATCACACCGTCAACCCTTCACATGGTCACTAAGTAGCATCAGACTCACAGAGAACAATGTCAATGCTTCAAGCGGTCGTGAAGTCACTTATCAGCTGGGATCCATGTGAGCTTTGCAAAGAAATCAGGCTTCATGAATCATGATTTTAAGAGGGTATTGGGTCTATTTTGGCTTGGATTTTCTTTGAACCATATAACTCTTCCTCAACCTTTCCCATGGAACATATTTCAGTTCCACCAAAAGGCTTTATGTGGTAATACTATTTTTATACATAATGGTTTATTATTGAATTTATATTGAAAGAAAATTATTTGATCATTATCTAAAAAACCCCTTTAATTTTATTATAATTTAGTTATTACTAAAGTTTTCAATTAATAGTACCATTTTTCTCTCTAGGATACTTAAAATGATTTAAGAAAATGTTTTAAAGAAAATTCATCTTCATTTATCTCTTCGATCGAAAATCATTTTTCTTACAAATCCATGTTTTCTAAAAATGGTTTAATTTTTTACTATTATTATTTAATTTAATTTTTACCCATAATTGGTTTTTCATAAAAAAAATTAAAATAAATATTGCTTTGATTTTCTGAACAAGATACCTTTTGACTTTTCTTACAAAAATTCAAAAGTAATCTTTTTTTTAATATATTCATCATGAATGAAACTTTCCATTATCATGACCACTCAATGTTTTAAAGCTTCCTTTTTTATTTTTTAAATGTGATTTTCAAAATTAAAAGGTTATTTTCCTCAAAAATGTGTTTAATGACCTTTTAATGGTATTTCTATTGACCAATGATAATAACACTTGATGTTACCTACACTCCACTTGGGATATGTGATATTTATAGCATACTTATTATATCTCAATATGTATTATGATATTAACATGGAACTCATTTATTTTCCATGGGTGAATAAATAAATGAAAGAACAATTATTATTATTATGTTGAAAAGTGAATGATTCTAAATGTTTTATTGATGAATGGTACTTGGAAATTATTGATGATCATAGATGAGCCTGATATATCTTATATGATGGGTGTGGTTAGATAACACAGGGTGAGGAAGATAAAGCTTATATGATGGGTGTTCCCAAATATCACTATGTGAGCCTGATATATCTTATACAATGGGTGTTCCTAGATACCACTCTAATGCTTTAGGTAATTTTCCTTGTCCATTAAGGAAATAATTAGGGAGTAACCAGAGTGTTTCTCCTATGGATTCAACTTGGATCCTATTATTTTGGACATATAATTAAAATGGGTTATGAAGATGATGTTCCAAAATACCAACACATTTTATTTATGCTTTCTATGGTTATAAATGTTTACTTTGATCAAGATTGATATCACATGGATCATGGTTATTTTTTTGATGAATCTTGCCTTTTTGAAATCCTTATTCCATGTTTTCATGTTTGATTATCCATGTATTGATCGGTATGAATATTATTATTTTATAATCATGAACTTTTATAATGTCATCATACTCTTATGATAATATTATCCTCACTGATGACATTCAATTGTTAATGCTTATGTTTTCCCTTACTGGTTATTTGAGATCAACTTTATTATGCTTCCCTTTTCCATTTTATTAATAATAACATTGAATGAATTATGCCTATAATGGTTTTATATGAATGATGATTATGACTTAATGTGAAATAAGAAAAGTTGGGTTAAGTGGGAGAAATTATATTTTAAACACCTAGGTATTTTTTATATAAGATTTTTTTAATTCTCTAAAACTGTAAACCTAAAAGGCCCTTGGATAATTAAGTGATCTAATATTTCCTTTTGATTTTATAATTTTTGGATTGTGAGGTCACCTTCATCAGTATAAAATTGAGAAATGTAAAGTTTATGTTTTCCACACCAGATTCAAGAGTATGGGTTTAAGGTTTTTGTAAATACCATTTTTATTAAGGAAAGTGAACCCATTTTTAACTGGGTTTATAGGGAACCCATGACATGACTCGTAGGATATAATAATAAATGTCCCAAAGGATTAGAGTCACAAAGGCCTAAGAACATGGTTGGATTGAAGGCCTTAGGCCCAAAGGCCTTTGAAATGGCCCGTATGATCATATTTAATTCATATATTTATATTTATTCTGCACCATTAGTTCATACTCTACCTATTTCCCTCACATGATGCTATGGCCACCCCCTGATGAGAGACAATTATTTTTGATTCATCACCCAGTAATCATTCCCACCCATGAAACCTATCGTCCATCCCTCACATCCTTACCTACCCCCTACTATCTGGGTGAATGGAATTTCACCTTTTAGGAGGTAAACATTGAATCCCACTGATGAGAGGCACACTTTACACCATGAACCCTATTGGAATCATTTATGACTCTATTATGATGTGAGGTAGCTCTCATGATCGAATCCATCTGATTACTTGTAGGAGTAGTATTTTATTTGTTTATTTGTAATCCCTCTACCCCAAACTATTATAATATGATTCCATTAGGATTCTATATTCATAGTGAAAAGAAAAATAAATCCACCCCCCCACACACAAAGTGTGGGAGGGGACAATAATGGGTAGTCCTAGGACTGATCTGTCAATGAGCAGGTGTGCAATAAGAGATGTGACCAACCAAACTACACCTCATCCACATAGGAATAATTAAAAAACAAATAAAATTTTCATCAAAATCAAATGGGTATGTAGTTATAATTGTGAAAATCAATAAAATGTGATTATTTTTAAAATTTTATTACCAATTTTAAGTATATGATGTCGATAAGTCATTCACACTAGTATAAATATTGGATGAAGTAAGGATTTTTATAGATTTTTTTTTTCAAACAATATTTAAATCCATTTTAATATAATCCTTTCTTAGTGATATATTGGATGAATAAGAATAAATAGTGAAAATTTTCAATTGTGTTTAATGATGAGGAATTAAAAACTTGAAAACAAAATAATTCATTTTATAGATTAAAATATTCACTAAGAGTATTGTACTTAAGTCTCAATTTTTTCTTGATGAAGATGGGATTCATACAAGGTGATATTGATCATAATTTATATATAAATAAGGTGCCTGAAGGAAAAATCATGGATCTTGTGTATGTTGATGTAATATTTTTTAGAGGTTTATGAGAATAAAGTTGAAAAGAGTTCAAAAGAGTAATGAAAAATGTGTTTGAAATATCCTTGGTAGGTGAAATCATATTCATTATTGGAATCCAGGTTAATAAAGAGCTTATTAGAACATTAATCTATCAATAAAAATATACCAAATATATATGAAACTTATTTTATATGAAGGATATAAAAACCACATCAATACACATTGAAAATAAATTAAATTTTCTTAAGGGTGAATTGGAATGTAGGTAAACATCATGAAGTATAAGAAAATCATTAAAATAGTAATCATAGTGAAAACCCTAAGGTTCATCCCTCTCATTCACTTTAAGGATTATAGAACGAACCCTTGTCAAAAATGTTTGTGTTTTTACTAATAATGATATTATGTGCATGTAATTTTAACATTATTTTATGAAATAAAACTCCTTTGGATATATAAAAAGAATAATTTAGGTTTATTTCCAATGTGGGATAAATTATGAATTTGATAAATTCTAGATGTCTAATAAAATGAGGATAAAATCAATAAATATCTCATAATCATGTATATGTAGATGGTATAAGGGAGAAATATATCATGAGATTCAAATATTAAGATAGTTTAAGTGAAGATAATGGGGTAGTTATCTAATTTAGAAAAGGTTATGGTGAATATGTTTCCATACTCTACATTTTGTATTAGTCCTTAAATTCTATAATAAAATTTTGTTATAACAATTGGTACCATGAATATATTAATAGAGATAAAATATACCTTCAATAATTTATTTGAGGTTAAATAATTGATATAGATAATATCATATTTATTAAAATATTTATTATAATAAATATGGAGCTTTAAGGTATCAATTTTATTTTGGATTTTTCTTCAAATAATTAATTTTACACTGCACAAATCAGGATTAAATCACATAGGATTAGAGTTAATGAATGATTTTTCAAAAAACCATAAATGATAATTTTTATCAAAATATGATATGGTTTTAGTGTTGATGTTTAAATTAGATATTTTTAAGTTAAGTTGTATTATTAACAAATCTATTTCTAATATATATTGGGGGTATTGTTAAGCCAAAAATTAAAATTAATGTTTGGATATTTTTTATAAAAATAATGAATAAATAATTCATATTTTCATTGAGGAATCAAAAAATAAGTTTTATATAGTTTATATAAATATATAGTGATTTCATGATGGAATACAAACCTCAATATAGATGGTTTATACCACATATTGAGGCATGAAATTATTAAATATATAAATGGTCATAAATTTCTAGAGCAAAAGGACGAAGATACTATAATTTATAACTATAGTGAAACATCTATGACATGAATACCATATACCTCACCCAGACCACATGATCTACTACGTAAGAGCACTCCATGATCCCCAAGTGATAGAAAATAGTGTTGGTGGTCTTGATATATGTGTGGGTAATTATTTACTATATTTTAGTGAATAGATAATTTATAAGAAAATCTACCAAAAATATATATCATGACTCATCTATAATTTAGTCATTCCCAAATAAGTCATAAAGAAATGTGACACCAAACATTTCATAGCAGAATCACAAGAATAAAAATAGCCAAAAATTCGATCTAAATGGATGAAATATGATCCATAAATATACTTACTATCATGATAAAAACAAGTAAATAAATATTTTCATTCCAAAAAACTCCTAAGATAGGGAATACCCATGAAGAAATATACAATGATCCAAATATGGCTTCTAACTATCACAAATTATGATGTGGGTACTGATCCTGCTTTCATAATAAACACAAGAGATCAAAATAATCATTCAAATAACTACTATTACCTATAGGTATAGAAAAAATAGTATAAGAGAGGCCATATGTCCATTGCGGTGTCAATGTAGGGTGTGGGAATATAATACCTATTTGGTCACTACCAATGGTGTCTTGAGGAAATAATGATATAAAAATTTTATGCTTATACATGTCCATATATTTATATAAACATATTTTAAAATAGTTTGGAAATAAGAATATAAGATATAATAGTAGATTAATAATAAGAAAATTAGAAGATCAATAATAGAAATAACCAATAATTTCATATATTAAGAGGATCCATAAGAGTAATTCCTACTTAAAGCCTCAACTCGGGATATGAGATGATAATACTAAATAATTACTTATGGGAGGAAGTCTATGTACCTATAAATAGCTTACACATGTACACATATGCACCCAGAAATATGAGTAGATGTGTACAGAAAATTTAGGGTCCTTATGAGATATCTTGAGTATATGAATTAATAAAATACATTCAAGGAAATATCATAAGCATTCCAAGGGAATATGATAATATGTATAACATGTTAGGTAAATCTTACATCACATCCCAAGAATGAGTTGGGGTCTTGTGATTCCATAAAGCATAGGGGTCGGAGAAATCTTGCAACATGTTCCCTCAAATACCTATATATAAATGGTCAATGAACATTATCAAGAAGTATATAAAAACAATATAAAATATCTAGGAAATCTATAAACATTCATAATTAATGAAAATCCATTCTATACAAGAAGAAATAGATATTCTTACAAACTATATCAACCAACATGATCATTATAAGAAATCATAACAACATGCTTGATATAATCAATCAATATTATACTCAAAATAATATCCATGATCAGTGAACCCAATAATAAGATAATATAAGAATAAAAGTAACTAACATGGTTTACTGGTATATAAAAAGTAGTATATTAGTCTAATAATTGGGTACAATAAGTCAATAAGACAAAATGTTCTTGTGTCGGATTAATGGGGCCCCATGGGAATAACATACTAAACTTCATAGACATAATAGAAAGATACAAATTTGGGAATTAACTAATTTCTTACATTATTTATGACCAATTTCTCAAGATTTTTTTTTGTTTCACACTAAGACATACAATTGAGAGTGATTAGGATAACATGAGCCAAGAATAGCCTATAATTATGGGCATATTCTGATCAAATATTATTTAATGTAATTTTATAGGATTAATTTCCTTTTCTAATAACCTATCCTAAAATAATTAATTAAAAACAAAAATTTACATGACCACGGTTATTTAAGTAATCAAGTTTCATAGGATAAAATGGTTTTTCATAGAAACCATATTTTTCATAAATAATTAAAAGAGAAAGAAAAATGAAAAAGTGGAAATTAATTTAGAAAAAACTTTCCAAAGAAATTATTTATAAGATAATTTTTTATTAAATATTTATAAACCTTTATAAAACACTTGTTAGTTTTCAAGTGTCAAGGATCGATCAAATCCATCATGCTTTCATGTTGAATCACTTACTCCAACCTCATAAACACATCCACCACATCTCTCTCTCTCTCTTAACCATATATAAAAAGTATCTTTATTTTTCATATGGGTCATTTTGGTTTAAGTTACACTAAGTTAATCATATTATAAAGAAATTTAATGAATCAAGGATTTGAACCTTTTTTATATAATAACAAAAAATGATATTTTAATACAAGAAAATTCTTATAGCCTATAGGTTGTCCACAAAATGGTTTGAGTCTATAAACACACCAAGTATCCCATTTTAGTCTTTGTTTAATATAAAGGAAAAGGTTTAAATCCATATGAAAAAACTTCTTGGTATCAAGACCTAAGTATGGGTTACCTAACCTATATATGAAGGGAAACTTAATAATAAAGATCAAGACTTTCATAGAATTTGTAAAATATAGACCAATTAAATTAAAGTATGTAATGTAATCAAAAGTAAAATAGGTTTCATTATATAGATCCAAACCAACCTCATTGAAAAAAATTAATCAATAATATAAAAAATATTTTCTAAAATCACTCATTTATATATTTTAAATATAAAATAGAATCACTACTAATTTTCAAAAAATATAATAAGTAATATCATCAACATATCTTGAGAATCACTCAATGACTTGATACCACCTACTGAAATCAATGGAAAGATTTAAAATTCCAAATCATTTCTAAGGAGCACCTAGGAATTACCAAATTAAATTTCATCATCAAAGATCCCCAATTATAAAAAATTTATAATTAAGAATACATTAAAACCTAAGAAAAATGAGTCTATAAACTATATAAATTAACTCAAGGGAATAGAATCCATAATCCCTAAATAATATCTAATAAAAAACCCTAAAAACACTTAAAATCCAAAAAAAATCTAATATAAATCATAACTCAATTCTATTAACCTAAACTGGAAATGGATATTGAGAAAAAGACCATAAAGAGCCTTAAAGAAGCAATAGGAGAAGAATACCTAGGGTATAGGGTGAATTCCACAAAAATCCATTTAAATTTACATTAAAATTCATATCCAAAGAAGGAGAAGTTGGAAGAAGATGGAAGGATAGGAATGAGAAGTGAATAAAGAAATATTAACATGTATTAAAGTTTAAGAAACACTAATGAGTCAACCTTGATTCAAGAGGTCATAATAAATAAGATAAAGTGACAAAAGGTAAATCCATGGGAGCTCTCATGCGGTTAGAGGAAATTTATTTTGAGGGAGAAAAGAAAAGAAATTAAAGCAGTGGGGGGAAATGAACATTGTAATGAACTAACCTAGATATCCTCACAATATTGGAACTTGAACCAATCTTCCACATACTCTAAGGGTGTTCCCAATCCCCATATAATGGAAACTAGAATTCAGGCATCAAACAATGAGTAGAGGGAATTATTTCTCCCAACCTGAAGAAACAACATGGAATATATATACTCATAGAAGAGGGAAATAGTGTAAGAGATAAATATATTCCATAATGGATAAGGAACAATGAAATAGATACAACTAAAAAGGTAGAAAAAAATCTCTAAGAGACAAGTCCAACTACGAAGGATGAATAAACTAAAATAACTACTCCAAAAAATCCATGTGATGGTGTGGGAAGACCCACACCATCTCACCACCAGCAACCAAAAACATAGCTCATAGAAAACCTATTTGGCTCACTATAGATCATTTAATTTCCCTGTATCAAAATACATGATCACGTCTATTAACCATTGAAGGGGTGCACAGGGTGTGAGATAATAGGATCAATAGGATCTCAACTAGGTGTTCCATAACAAGTATCTATATAATAATCTCAGCATTATCAATTTTAAAGTAAAAAAAGGCATGTTATATAGTATTTTAGTTTTTATATAAATATCATATAAAAACAATTTAATTTCCCATTTTTTCAAAATTACTAAATAAAGCAGGTAAATCAGTTTCAAATCATTTCATATACATATATCAAAGCAGATATACCAAATCAATGTAAAGAATGTATCACATATCATATCCAATCCATGGTAGTACAACCAAACCAATACAGGTCAAAAGTAGCCCGAATCAGCTAAAATCATAAATAGCATCATGTCAAGGATCACACTAGGTCACAATAGTTAGGAAACACATAACTAACATAGACAATTGTGTGAATTTCAATCTTCTTGACATATGAATCAAGTCTAGAGAGTAGAGTAACTCCCAAAAAAATGAACCCCCCATCAAGTCTAATAATTCCCTAGAACATTAGGTCTAAGGAGATGAGGAACACTCCATGAATGAACCCTTTGATAGTGGAAGAGGATTATTACCACACCATCCACCCAAGTACCTAAGGATCCCCATGTGCTCTATTTTCCAAACCAATTCATTAAAATATTTCATCAAAACCACGCTTTTAAAACCCTTTCCTAAAACCATTTCATAATTATTTTGAAACCTTTTTCATTTATCAAAACTAGGGGAAACCCATATTTTATAAAAAAAACCCATTTCTACACACGCAAATAAAATTAGTCAATCATGAAAATTAATTTATAAAATAATTTATTAAAAAATAGATCCATGTAGTTCACCAAAACAAACTAGATATGGAACCACCTATCTCAAAACTCAGTTCATACATGTTTTCAATGGGATCTACCAATAGGAACAACAAAATAATGACAACAGAGGGCCTAAAACTAATATAGACATCTCATAATTGATTCAATTTCACAAAAAGGGTTAGTAAATGGGAAAGATCACAACATACCTCAAGAACAAACACCCACGGTACCACAAATAATAAGGAATCAGCCCCCGAAATGAGATTTCACAGCAAATATAGAAATGAATCAATAGAATAATTACTAAGGGTTAATAGATCCAATAACACAATGAAATAGTTCTACCATGATGAGAGTCAATGAAGAAATAAAAAGGATTACTCACTTAGAGAAACACCATGCACAACCCTAATGATCCAATGTCGAATGAATTGATCCAAAATGAATAGAGGTTCCAAAAATCAATGGAGTATATATCTAGGTCAAAAGAGAAGATAGATATGGAATAATGAATGAAATTTCATTCGTTTAGTTCCCTAAAATCCCAACTCGTGACATTTACATGGCATGTAACATGTTTACACTTAGTGTAATCCACAGTGTCTATATAAGGTGAAAAAACCATCGCCTTTTTATTAGAAACCCAATTTTTATCATTACACGATGTGTAATATTTACATGGAGTGTAATCTTTCACATTATGTACTCAGATCGTGACATGATCTAGGAGAATATTATACATAATTTTCTCCCAATAAACGATGGGTAAATTTCTAGTAGATAGCAAAAACAACATATTCTTACACGATAACCCAGACCACCTCGGGCATTCTTCAGACTCAGGGAGAACCCCTCAAAGACATTACACATTTATACTTAGACACCATTAATTCAAATAAACATACATCCCTTAAAATTAGTTCATTTACCCAAATAAGTGATCTTTATCCTTGGGAGTCCCAAGATGTGACCATTTAATGAGTAAAACAAGTAAAGAGATTTTAATTACCTGAAATAGAGTAATGAGATGTTAAAAACTCCCCACCATAAGTCTATTTGTCCCTAAGAAGTCATGTGGAAGAATAAAGTCTGTTAAATAGGTGATGCAACTACTCCCTCATCAATGAATCATGTTCCCAAGTATCATGAGAATCTGATCCATGTTTCCATAGCACTCTGACCAACAAAATTGAATTCCCACACAAGACATTCACTTGAGATTCAATGATCTCTATTTGTTTCTCTAGAATGGAAACATCTAGGTTTAATTCAATATCCTCTCATCTAATAACTAGAGAGTGATTAAGCAATATTTCCTGAGCTATGAAATTTGGAAAACATCATGAATTCCTATCAAATGAAATGAAAATTCTAACTGATAAGCGACCTTCCCAAGACACTCACTGATATCAAACTGTCCAACATATCTCAGAGCCAATTTTCCCTATTTTCCAAGCTGATAGTGACCCAACTGAGGATAAATTTAGAATAAAACCCACTCGCATACATAAAACTCCAAAGGATGAAGTTTTTTATCCACATAGAATTGTTGTCGACTCTAATCTGTAACCAAACTCCAACGTATATCCTAAATCTTCATGGACAACTCCTAAACCAAAATCAGTCCTACCAAATAATCTTCTCCCACCTCTGTCAACAAATAGGTGAACTATATATCCAACCATACAAATCCTCAAAATGAGCTATTCTAATCAATTATTGATAACTATTTTTATAAGAAAACTCAATTTTTCTAAGATGACTATCCCAAGATTCACCAAAATATAAGACACAAGCATGAACCATATCCTACCAAATCTAAATAGCACACTCTATTTGACCATTTGTCTATGGATGATAAGTTGTACTCAAATGGACCTGAGTCCCCATCACCTCTTAGAGACTTCTCAGAAACCTTAATTAAACATAGGATCATTTTCTAAAACAATGTCAAAAGTAACTCCATGTAACCTTATAATTTCTTACACATATAGCTTAACTATATCTTTAACATTAGTGGTGTCCCTGATTAGAATGAAATGAGATAAATTTTTCAAACAAACAATCACCACCTAGATAGAATTTATTTCTCATGGAGTATGTTATAACCAACTAGAAATTAAATGGATACCTCATCCCATTTTTAAAACCACTATGGAAGAGGCTAGAGAAAACCATAAGGTTTTATATGCTTTGCCTTTATCTATTGGAAGGTGTAATACTAGGACACATAATTCACAATGTCACACTTCATACTTAGACACTAGAATCATTGTATCATTTTATAATGTATATTTATAGTTCTCAGATGAAAGACCCACAAATAAATATGATAATCAAACAAAACTGATATACTCTCTGATGCTAGGATGAAAAACTAATCCCTAAAATTGAGAATACCATATGAAGAGAGAGACCAACTAGAAACAGTTTCACCACCATATAAGGTTTCTCAAATTCATCTAAACTGATAATCCTACTATTGATCATATAGAATAGACTCAGGGAGAGATGATGATAACTATACACTAGTCAGAACCATACCTGAAACATCCTCATAAATATCCAGATGAGACTAAGAAAAAATACCCATAAATTTCCACTCTTCCTTCAATTTCAAAATATCTTATAATGAAACATTCTTAATAAGAGCATATAAAATTACATTAACCTTCCTCGAGGTGTAGAATATTTCAAATTCAAACGTTTGAAGGTATTCCACCCATTGCCTCTTTATAAGATTCAAGTATTTCTGAGAAAGGATATAGCTCAAAATATTATGGTCATAAAAGACTGTGAACCTCTCCCCAAAAAGATAATTTCACCAACATTTAAGTACATACATAACTATGTAAATCTCTAAATTATGATTAGGTTAATTATTCTCATGAATTCGAAGTTTAAGAGATCCTTAATCTACTACATGATCATCCTTCATGAGCACACAACCCAAACCAGTGGTAAAAGCATCACATAAAACCACATAACCCTTATCGGGATCAGGTAAGATAAGAATAGGAGTCGATGTAGGAATTCATTTAAACTCATTAAAATAAGACCAAAACATTGAATCCCATGTGAATTTCACCCATTTCTTAAAAGCAGTAGTCAAAGTTGAATCCAACCTTGAGATATCATTGAAGAATCGTTCGTAGTATCCAGAAAGTCCATGGAAACTCCAAATCTAAAAGACATTCCACGGTTCTTCCTATGAAAAAATAGTCTTTACCTTCTCAGAATCAATTAATAATCCATGATTATAAATCATGTTCCCTAATAAATTCACTTCTTAAATCCACAAATTTTATTTTGAAATATTTCCATACAAATGGTGACTCTTTAAGACTCTAGAACAAAACCCAAATGGTGCTTGTGATAGCACTCAAATATTGAATAAACCAAAATATAATCCATGAAAACTAAAAAAAAGTGTCAATATATTTATGGAATATCTGATTCATAAAATATATAAAAACTAAAAGAGCATTAGTCAGACCAAAAAATATCACAAGATATTTGAAATGGCCATACCTACTCCTGAAATCCATCTTCGATATATCAGACTTCCAAAATCTGAGTTGATGATAACCCAACCAAAGATCAATCCTTGAAAAACACTTATCCCCCTTTAACTAATCAAAAAAATAATCCACATGAGTAAAAGTATGCTTATTCTTAACCATTGCTTGGTTCAATTTCTAATAGTGCACACACAATTGGAGTGAAACGTCTGTCTTCTTGGAAAAGATAATTGGGGCCATTTAAGGTGAAACAATAAGGTAAAAAACCCTTCACCCTTAGATATTCAAAATAAATATTGATCTCCTTTATGAATTATAGTTCCATTTTATAGGAAGGTATCAAAACTAGCTGTGTACCTAGCATTAGGCCAATCGTAAACTCTGCCTCCCTCTATGAAGGAAGATCAAAGAAATCATTTGGGAAAACATCTAAAAAATCCCGAACAAAAATGGGAAGATAAAAAATATAAGAAACTTCATTAGGAAAAACTAAAACATCATAAAAAAAACTCCTGAGATCTAAGTGGGAAGGTCCTGTATGACCATACCTCAGATCACACTCTCCCTAACACACCCATGAGCTCCCATTAGCTATAAGAAACGAGACATGATGATGATAAAAAACAACCTCAACATGATGAGTGACAAGCCAATACATCTTGATGATGATGTCAAACAAATCCAGATCAAGAATGAGGAAATCCTAGACTAAATCCACATCATATATCAATAATGTACAAGAAATACATTTAAACCCATGCTTTTCCTCTTCCCAAGAGGTGTCTCTAAATTTATAAAAAAATGAAATGATATCTAATGGATGTTTAATCATATAAAAATGGAAATATATAAATTAGTTGGAAGCACCAATATCAAATAAAGAAATTTCTACTGAAGATTCAATAAATATGGTACCTCTCACTATAGCTGAACCAGCTTCTACTTCCACTAGAAACTTATCTACCATGTGAAGGGGATTCACTCATGAGACATATGAATGGATCCCTATAGTCTTTGAAGCATTTTAATTCACTGTATAAGCCTCTAGATCCAAAAATCCCAGACCATATGGAGGCATTGAAATAGCCTGTAATAAATGTTGTAGATGATCATAATTTTCACAATGGTTGCATATATTTTTAAGTGAAGTAAAAGAACATCATGTGTGTATAAACTTTCAAAACTAACAGAAAGTCAGAGGCACACCAATATATACAACTGGAGGTGCTGAAGAGGCTTGCTTCCAAGAACCATCTCCACCACTCCAGCGATGATATTTCCACTTTCTTTCTTCTCTGGTGCACCACTGAATATTCCACTATATGGGATAAAAGATGTAGAATATTTGACCTTACCTTATATATTTATCTCATCCATAATATAACTATATACTATATCAACATGTGTTAAAAGATTTAGTATAAATACCTTTGATCTGATGTCCGGTTTTAAACCTTATATATACTTCTGAGACTTCAGCTGATCATTATTTACAACCTATGGTAAAAAATAAATCTACTAAACAAATAAATTAGTCTACACTAACATAGAACATTACCCCTGCTATAAGGAGAGGAAATATAGATAATTCACCATTGTTGGTGAATTTGAAAAAAAAAACTACTTGAATAAGAGAGTCTTGAAACCCTTACAGTTTAATCCCATGTACCTATCTTCATGTACCATGTAATACTGTCATTGCTTGTTGAGACCCTTAAGTCTGAACGCTGCACACTTACCCTTTGTACTCTCAAGTGTATCAAGGAATTTTAAATTTTGATTTATCTTTTCAATCCAATCCTAATCCTTTTTAGGTTCATTTATACCTTTAAATGATGGTGGATTCTCATGAAATAATTCCTATGATTGATCCATTTCTCCTCCATCTTCAAGATGTACCTCCAAAACCACGTTCTTAACTTGTAGTAAATTATGGTTAACAGTGGGAACTTCTTGTATAATAGCCTCGATAAAATTCTAATTGAGGGGATGATCCCCTTGATGATCATCAGTTGTACCCTCCTGTGGAACCTGTGGATGACGTCTCAGAGGCATACTATTGCACACCAAAATAGAGAAAATGATCAGATATAGAATAATCTCAGTTCAGACAAGAAAAACCCATAATAAAAATTGATATTAATATAAAGAACTTAAAATGGGAGACACACATACCAAAATCCCATAGTAAATTGTGTCTCTCCACATCAATATCTAGCTATTCACTCACCACAACCTACCGATGAAGCTCTGAAAATCCCATCTTCAGTATATCAAATGTCCCTGTATAAGGCTTATTAAAGAAACCCCCACTTTGATACCATTTTATGAATAAACAAACTAGATACCATCTCAATACTAGAACCTGAACTGATCCTCCACATATCTGAAGGGAATTCCTGATCCCCATGGGATGAAGAACAAACCCTTGGGAATCAAACAACAAACAATGGGAACAATTTCACCCAATTTGAAGAAACAAAAATGCATAGATATATATATACTAGATAAAAAAAGAGGAATAGATAAATATGTGCCATAATGGATAATGGAAAACATAATTGATATAGCTAGGAAGGTAGAAAAACAATCTCCAAGATACAAGTCCAACTGTAAATGATGAAAAAACCAAAATAGCTACTCTAATAGCTTCATATGATAGCATGGGAAAATCCCCACCATCTCCCCACTAGCTACCAAAAACTTAGATGATAGAAAACCTCACCACCTCACTATAGTGAATTTTATTTCCCTACATCAAAAGATATAACCAGGTCTACGCACCTATAAAGGGGTTCACAAGGTGTGATCTAATAGGATCAGTAGCATCTCACCAAGGTGTTTCATAATAAGTCTCTGTTTAATAATCCCAACATAATCAACATTAAATAAAACAAGGTATGATATATAGTTTATAAGTTTTAATATCAAAAGCATAGAAAACAATTTAATTTCCCCATTTTCCAAATTTTTAAATAAATAAGGTAAATTAGTTTCAAATCATTTCATATACATATATCAAAGAAGATATATCATATCAAATAAATGCATGTATCACATGTCATATAAAATCCATAGAAATATAACCAAAATATTATAATCTAAAATTATCCCAAATAAATCAAAATCATAGTTAATATCATTACAATTATCACATTAGGTTAGGATATAAGGGGACTCATACCTAACATAGAAAATCATGCATGTATTAAGCTTATAGACAATTTCATCGAGTCTTGAGAGCATAGGAACATACCAAAAAGTGAACCCCTAATAGGTCTAATAAGTTTATAGAACAATAGGCCTAGGGAGTATATGAACAACCCATAAATGAACCCCCATAAAAGTGGAAGAGGTCTATTACCAAACATTCCACCTAAGTACCCAAGGGTTTCCATGTGCTCTATTTTCTAAGCCAATTCATCAAACCATTTCATCAAAAAAATGCTTTAAAAACCCTTTCAGAAAACTATTTCACAATTCTTTAAAAACCCTTTTCATTTACAAAAACTAGTGGAAAACCATATTTTATCAAAAAACCATTTCCAAAAACACAAATCAAATCATTCAATCATGCCAATTAATTTATAAAATAATTTATCAAAAATTGGGGCCATACATTTCACCAATATAGGCTAGATACGAAACCAACAACCTCAAAACTTGAGTTGCAGATGCCCATTAAAGGATCCACCAATAGGAAGAACATAAAAATGAAAATAAAGGCCCTAGAAACAATCCACACATCTCATAATTGATTAAATTTAACAAAAAGTTTTTGGTGAAGTTGAAAGGTCACAAAATACCTCAAGAGAACACACCCTCCGCACCAAAACCAACAAGGAATCAACCCCTAGAATGAGATCACACAACAGATCTTGAAAGGGATCAGAAGAATCCTCACCAAGGGTCAACAAATATGATAATTCAATGCAATGGTGCTGCCATGAACAAAAGAAAACGAAGTAGAATAAAGGATTACTCACTCAAAGAAGCACCATACACAACCTTGATGATCCAATACTGAATGAATAGATCCAGAACAAATGTAGGTTCCCAAAATCATCGAATAATAGATCTAGTTTGAGTGATAATAGTGATATGGAATAAATAATGAAATTTCAGAAGTGCAACACCCAGAAACCCCAACTCGTGACATTTAAATAATGTGTAACCCATTTACACATCTTTTAATACACAATGTCTATATACGCATAAAAACACATCATGATTTCATTAAAAAAAACCCAATTATTAACATTAAATGATGTTTAATATTTAAATGATGTGTAAACTTTCACACTATGTGCTTAGATCATGACATGGTCCTGGAAAACATTACACATCATGTAATCTCATTACATGGTGATTAAGTTTCTAGCAGACAGTGAAAACAATAGATTCTTACACGAAAACCCAAACCACCTTTGTCATTATCTGAACTCAGGGATAACCCCACTGATCTATTAAAAATTTATACTCAAACTCTATTAATTAAAATAAACATACATCCTTAAACTTTAGGTCATTTCCCCAAAAAGAATCTCTCCATCCTCAGGAGTCTCAAGATTTACCCAATTAAAGAGGAAAACAAATTAAGATAATGGAATTACCTGAAATATGGTAACAGGATCTTAAAAACATAATTACCCCTTATAAAAAACATAAGAAAGGGCCATTTAGAACTAGGTCTAGGGTCAATGGGTATCTGATGGAATCCCTAGGCCACATTGGCCACTGTCCGGTCTAACAAGAACCTAGTGTCACCTTCAGGTGTAACTTGTATGTGGTTCCTTCCATAGATACCCTGAACAACCTAAACTGCCTTCCAATCCCATAACCTTATCCAAAATTCCTCAACATTTACCCTAAAATTTCTAAAACAAAATCTAAATCCTTAAACAAAAATTAACACCTCAACCTAAATAAAAAATACAAATGAGCCTATATTTTAGTTATCCCAATGTCCATCCTTAAGAATTTAATGACACCTTAATCAAGGTAATCAATACACATACCATTATAACACCCCTACATATGAATTCTCATCCCCAATAAGTCCCATCAGATATTTACTCAAAGTCCCTCTATGCTTAAGTCTCTAATTTACACACCAAGGCATCTATTAATCCCTAATGCACAACATCCAAATTCATCTTATGTCACCAAATCCAACTAGATTCCAGATCCTAAATCACTAAACCATGATCATAATGTATGTACACAACTTAAAACACAACTCAAATAATATCTCAATCTATACTTAGAATTTTGATATATAACTTCCAAATTTAGTCAAAATCATCCAAAAACCATAAATTTCATATCTATCACCCTGATAATAATCAAATTCAAAAATATAAAAGACACCATAATTGATTCTCTAACATAGAACTAAATTTGACCCAAATAACTAAAAAACACAATGTTCCAACATCCATAGTGATATCCCTAATACACAACCCAAACCCATATCACAACTTTAATGAACAGCTCTTTAATCCCTAAACAAGATACTAAATCCCCATGAGACAAGATCACTAAAGGATAACTCATCAACCTCATGACTCTAAATACCTTCAACTAGTTAAAATAAAAACTATAATACTCCCCATAATAAGATCATTCAAGGGATATTTATTCCCAACCATCCATTATACTTTAATTTATTAAAAATATTCACTTACAAAAGGTTTACATAAAACTATTCTATATTTCAAAACCCACACACCATTTTTTTAAATCTCATATTCTACATAAAAATTAACTTAAAATAAAAACAACTCCTAAATTTTTTATAAGAAGTCCTCATGTATAATAAAAAGGAAGATTACAAGCCAAAGATATATAAATTTTCCATCTCATTTTAAACTAAAAATAAATTACATTACAAAATCTCTTTCCCATTCTATTTCCAAAATAAACTTTACCTAATATAAAACACAGATAAAGGTAAAAAATTATATTTTAAATATTTTCATTTACCTGATAAAATGATTAGAGTCCTTAGGTACTCATACCAGATAACCCAGGTTTCAATTGGACATGAATAAAAAGTAGTGACTAACATGTTTGAATTCTTCAATTTTAGAAACATTTAAAAAAATTATAATAGTATATCAAAAAACAGGAAAAAACATACTCATTAAAATTATATCACATGATCAATGGTATAATTAAATCTAAACATATAAAACATACTTAAATATATGACTTTTAACAAAAATAAAATAGTTACCTGTGTTGTAGGATAATATAGAAATAAACAAAGGCATGCTCAATAGATAAGCCTAAATATAATTAAGTATCATATTAGCTAATAAAATATTATAAGGAAACATGTGGAAATATTAATAGTAAAAATATAAGTAGAAAACATAGATCATTATTAGTAAATAAAGAGTAGAAAATAATAGCATGTTTTGGTATAAAAAACATTAATCATAAGTTATTAACTATTAAAGAAATCAGAATTTTTGTCTTAATCCTAGAAACCAATTATTGGTTCATATTAACCTTGTTATCACCAATATATATATATAGGAAAAAACTATATATATATATATATATATTACTGATATTTTAGTTAAAATAAACATTAGTTGGTTCTAAGTATAATATAAAAATCATAGGAAAATATTTAAAATGAAATGATATCATATGTGTGACTACTTATTGATGACTAAAATGATCCATGAACCCAAAATAAAGGTCGACTCATGGTAGAGTCTTAAATTAAATTCTTGATATTTATTCCATAATTCTTGAGATAAATAAATAAAACCTCACTCAAACCTATAGTTTATATTGGGTGCACAAACATCCCCTGGTAACTTGAACTTCCACTATAAAGAGGTCCATAAGGTCTTTTATGGGTTATTTATCATTATTTGAAATTCCTAACTCCTATCTAAACCTAAAAATAATAAATCTTAAATACCCACAAAATACTTCTCTAATACCACTTTGTAATTCTTGTTACCTAAATATGTCATATGATACCTAGACTATGTGAGCTATTACCCTAAGAGTGCCCATGATCACCAAGGGCTGGAGACTAGTGCCACAGGTCTTAATACACATGTGGGAAAAACTTTACCTTATTTTATTAAAGATATATTTCATATATTTATTCTAATAGAAATTGGGAATGTCTCATTCATTAGTAAAAATTCCAAAATAAATCATAAAGTAACATAAAACCAAGAAAGTCATTACAGAATCAAAAAAATTAAAACAATCTAAAATTATCTATAAATGGTTGCATAGAAAATACATCAAAATACATAATAAAATAACAGATAAAAGTATATTGATATTTCCATTCCAAATAATACCTAAAATAGGGATGACCCATGAAGGAATAGGTGATGGCTTAAATGTGTCCTCCAACCAGCTTTAACTCTGAAGTGGGAACTATTACCACTTTTATAAAAAAACATGATTGATCTACTAATATTATTCAAAAAATATTAGTACTTATAAGTATTTGAAAAGTTTCATAAATGAGGATGAATTTTCACTAAGGTGTTCATGCAGGGTGTGAGCATATAATAATAAGTATGTCACCACCAACAATTTCTTGATAGAGTAGTGATATAATAGGTATATACATGAACATATCCACACATTTACATTCATATATAATAAAATAGTTTGGAAATTAGTATAAAAGATATATAAATGGATTATCAGTAAGGGAATACAGATTTAATACTATCCATAGCTGATAAATTCCAATATCAGGAATATCCATACATGTAATACCTGCTTAGAGCCTTATATTGGAATTTGAGATGATAATGCATGTTCATCCCCTACGGGAGGTGGTCTCAATACTTGTAAATATCTTATACTTCTACATATATACACCCACACATAATATTTTATGTGTATAAATAAGTTAGGATTATTTCCCTAGATATTTTCTAACTGAAAACTCAAGAGGGGTGAATTGAGTACTTGAAAATTTCTTTACTTTAAAACTAATCTCTTCAAGGTATGCGAGTTTTGAACTTTTCCTTAATGAAAGTAGGCAGTTGAAAAATAAAATTTCAAAGAAAAAATATTGAATATGGTATATTTATAGTGTTTTAGGGAATATAAATCTTCTAGTACACTTCTCGAACACTCTACTCCTTGAGTTTGGATATTTTCACTATAATAACCCTTTTTCTGAGGACTCCCATTAGAGTGAAAATAGTTTTTACTTGTTAAAAAGTCCCAATAGAATTTAACCAATCTCTCCCTTTAAAAGACTTATCTATTTCCTTAACACACTCATTCATAATTAGTGTAAAGAAAAATAATTATAAACAAGATTTGAAGAATGATGTAGCTCATAGTTGCAAGAAGCATCTGATAGTAGTTGAAGATACATTCAGAGAAGATGAAAAATATTATAGGTTCAGCTTTGGAAGTACTTTGGCTACAAATAATGATCTTATAAGAACATTAATTTTCAGAACATAAAACAAAATATTTCATATGCATGCATTACCCTCCTTTTATGCAGTGACACTCTTATATTTATAACATATCATTTTTAATTTGAACTCAATAGTACTCGATAGTCACAATGTTCAAGTGAATAATTATTTGAGAAGTTGATAAGACAGGTTATTAATTATGAAATTACTTCTTTTCCAAATATGTTACAAAAATCTGTGGCATTGATGTTAGAAATATTCTTCTTCAGATCTCACTGTTCTTGGTAAAGTGAAACCTTGTTTAAATCAAACTTTCCTTTTTTAGACAACACTTTTTCTAATGCACTTCAGGAAATTACTTATCAATGTATTATATAAACATTACAAGTATAGGAATGATGATCCACAAGATGGATTTTTCTATATAATATAAACATCTAAAATCATTTTTATCATAAGATGAAATATATATTTGACTTTCATGTAAGATAATTCTTCTTTGTAAGATAATATCTTACTTTCATATGATTATTAACTTCCAAGGCTTCTTCAGATGTTCATAAGATAATCCTTTTATAAAGGTCCTTTTTTTAAGATAAAAGACTTCTCATAATTTCTTTCTAACTAATTTATCTATATTTAAACATGTGACAATTAATTTACTTCATTCATAAGATAATATCTTACATAGTAAAACTTTCAACAATGATCTTTCACAAGATAAAATAACTTGGCATAGAGTAAAACTTCTAATAAGATACTAATTATAATCTGTAATATAATTATGTTACATGTAATATAAACACTCTGCTTAAAGTAAATCAAACAACTAAAAAACAACCGAATAAATCAATTTACATTCACATATGATAAGTTTCTTTGAAATCAATAGCTCACCTCTTATGAAAGGATAAAATATGAAACACTTAATACAAACTCATTAGAATAAAAATAGGTTTTTTTGGAATCATCAAACACATAAAATACTAATATGTGTTGGAATAATATAATTTTGTCTAATAATTTCCCCCTTTTTGATAATCACAAAATATGTTGAATGATAAAAAAAATTGATGAAAAAATATTAAAAGGTTTTAATTTTTTTCTCTCCCTTTTCTTCTCCCCTCTTTTATGATATTAAAATGAGGTAGGATAAGGAATAGAATAGAGTTGATATTGTACATGAATAATTGTATGTTATTTAAATAAGATATACTGAATATGAATAAAAGTTGTCATGGGCTTGTAATGAACATAACATTGATAGGATAAAAAAATAATAGTATAAATAATCAATAAAAATGAAAAATATAAAATATAAAATAATATATTAGACCAAGTAATAATAAAAAATTAGAAAGAAAAGAATAAATAATTAAGAGTAAAGAAACATATAACATTAGTAATAAATGAAAACTAAGGATGATAAAATTTGAAAACATTCAAAAAGTCTAAAACTAGGAAATAATTTAATTAAAATGAACAGATAATAAGAAATAAATGAATTAGAATAATGTAATAAAAACATAAGTAAACAACCATTGAAATTTAATTGAGAAACCCAAACCAGTTTAGTAACTCTATCATGAAAAAAATTTGGTCATGTGGCATCGTTATATGTTTAGAAGGTGGAATATTAAAAGATGGAGGTTAGATAACCAGTAAGGAGGATGTAGGTTATAAGGCCCCGACCTTAAACCTTACTTAATATTGAATTAAATGAATAATTCACATTGAGGATCTTTTCAGGTTTAGATTTTTAGAGAATTAGATCATAAAACATGTATTACATTCCACATTTAAGCAAAGTGGTTACATAAAAGATAGTATTCATTTTTTCCATCAACGTAAACATATTTAAAATAAAACATGGCTTCTATATTGACACTTCCTTGACACTATCATCATATCATGTACCTTTCCCTTGACCTGTGAAAAACATTTCAAAAAACTTGGGATGAGCATGAAAAGCTCAGTAAGGGTTATAAAAATATGGAAAGGAAACATGAGTTCATATATACATAATAATGAAATCATACTTTACCCATAAAACATAGTCACTTTAACATACGTCATCAAATCATGAATAAATCATAGAAATCATAAGACATAAAGGTAACTTGAGGCATTCATAACATTCTTACGTAGGGAGTAACCCTCTTGGTTATGTTTGGAATGCCCATCATAGTATATTCCCTAAATCTCTTCGGAGAAACCTTAACGTTTCACTCCTTCGCATTACCCAATGCATTGGAGAGCTATATCGGGATCACCTGCCCTTAGTTTATCACAGAACTACCCGTCTTCATAATAATGCCCAAGAACCACAACTTAATCATATCACATAAAACATGCATAAAGGAAACATAACATTTCCACCTTTCAATCACAAGATATCAATACAACACATTGATATAAAAACATTATGAAAACCATTTTCAATACCAAAATAAAAGAAAAGTAAAACATGGTATTTATTTTTCTTTTAAAAAAAATTATGGCTTGTAGAGGAAGCCGAAACTCAAATAATGGTCACAGCGGCGGAGAAGTCGTTGTCGCCGCATACGTACGACAAAGAAAACATTCCCTTTTTTCGTTTAGTAAACGCTTCATATAAAAAATATTCCTTTTGAATAAACTTAAAAGTCAAAGGGGTTTATACACCGTATAAAAGAAGGTTGTGTATAAAACAAAATATGCCTCAATGAAAGGAGATTGAGACGAAGTCCCATACCTCGTATCCGACTTGACTTGACCGTTCTTTAATCTCCTGAATAATAAACTTGATTTAACTTCTACTTGCTTAAGAACCTTTTTCAAGTTCATTATTCCTTTTATATAACTTATTACCATGTCATGAACACTATGTAATTATTTTAGTTAATAACGGTCGTTTTAAACATCATTGGTACTTGAGTCAAAATATACTCTTTATAATTACAAGTTGTTCATGTATCCATTATATCCAGAGTTATACTCATGATTTATATATAATATATATAATATATATCCAGTATATACATGCATTTATAATATTACACAATGTTTAGAGGTAAGAAATGAAATGCACCGTTCATGGAGACGGTAAGCCGTACGTACGCATGAACGCTACTTTCATTTCTATTTCGTATTTTATGGAATTAAAACATAATGATACATAATAGTATTTTAATTCCAGTATGGTATATTATATAATATTATTAAATATATCCTTTATATGTACCACATATGGTATTAACGAATCAAATCACTTTGAGGGGCGGTAGTCTGCACTTCCTAAAATGAAGATATCGCGTTTACTCATAATGGTAACCATAAAGATATTCCATAAATGAAAAATATAGAAGCTTAAGTAAAAAATAAACATATTATATATAATATATAAATATATTTACATCTTAATGGCCACCTTTTAAGGTGATATATGAGTGTTGAACAATCATCGTTTCGTGAGGCAGAAATTCTCCATCCACAGAAATAGTATGTTCTTTAACCATTAGATGTAGGTGTGTGTAAGTGTAGCTTGAATAATTCTTATAAAAACATCCTAGTATATGGAAGATACTATTTTTGTTACAAAATAAATGAATAAAAAGAGTTTAGGGGGTTGGAGAAGCAAAATAAAACATAATAACACAAGAGAAGACACTACCTTTAAATCGGGTAACTCTTTTTGATTTGAGCTCAAAGGCTTCCTTGGGAAGACTTCTGCCCAAAGTGAGGCTTCTAGGAGTTATATAGGGATGTGGAGAGACAAAATGTGCAGGGGTTGGCCGATAAAAAGGCTTTGGAAGTGTGGGTAAGGTGGTAGAGGTGGGGGCCTTTTATAAGAGGAGAGGAGGGGCACTCTTGGAAAGGTATAAAAGGATACTTTATTATAAAATGCTTTTCGGATTTAAAAGGTCCCAAAATTATATATTTCGAGGATAATGTGATAATAGTTCTAATTACACCCATCCAATATGTTTTTGACATGTGTAGGTCTTATATTTTACATTATCTTTTCATTTTATTTAAATCGTTAAATAATGAGGTCATCGCTGCATCATCATGGTTTCATAAATAATTTAATTTATTTAATGTCTAAAAATTATAAAAATATATCATGATGTAGGAAATATTTTTATATTTCTAATGAATATTTATAGTCAAAAATATGACTTGTATAACCCCATTTAAAAATTGTTTTAGTAAAACAACTCATGTTTGTGACATTTTTATTTTAACATTAAATAAAAAGATATTAATGTCATTTTCCTACCAAAGTGGCTCCATGGGGTCCCCAAGTTGACCCATGGATTGTCTTGGTCGTCCATGACAAATCCAATAAGGTTAGGACATGTTTCAAGCTCATATCATATTATTAAAACATTATTCTTACCTTAAATTACACTAATTACCTCTAATCGCGATTAAAAACTTAAAAGTTACTATTCACCAAAAATTTATTTTAATCCCATTGAACCACATTTTACTTCTTAATGACAACCATGTATGTCGGATTTTTTAAATTCAAACCACAGAGGTGGTAAATTTTCATTTAAACGAAAAATCAGTTTTTATAAGTACCACTTAGTGGTTTCACTATTCATCAAAAATTGAAGTTTTCCAGAAAAAAACCAAAACATCACCCTAAGATATATTTGATATTCTGAATTCAAAAATGATGTCTATTTTAAAAAATTCAAAACATATAAGTTACATTAATTAATTTAATAATTAATTCCTGCTGTCAGAGCAAATATCATGTTTTTATGAAACAATAAGTATCAAAAGATTGACACTAGTTTAAGTCCAATTTCAAAGTGAAATTAATTACAACGACCACTATTGGATTAAATGGTAAAAATATATTCTAATTAAACTTTAAAACCAATTCAAAATATAATCTAATCATATAAATAAATTATATTAAAATGAGGTTTTGAATTAAAATACAACATTTTTCACTATTCATTAAAAAAATGAACTTTATCGGAAAAATACCAAAAATTCACACAAAGTAAATTTTGATGTCCCAATCATAAATATTAAGTTTATTTTGACAAATAGAGCTTATAAAATTTTCAAAAGATATATTTAAAATATGGTTTGCCATCAAAAGGCAGTAAAACAATCTTTTAAAAATATTAGTGTATTCCATGCTTAAGATTGGATTTATTCTCATTTTAAGCCTCTAAAACACTATCTAATTCATTAATAGACATAGATAAAAATATCTATTATTAATTACTTACTTGGGATGTTACATCCTTCCCCCCTTTAGAAAATTGCATCCTCGCAATTCATTTACTTATTGAATAAGTGCGGGTATTTATCCATCATTGCATTTTCAGATTCCCATGTTGCCTGTTCAATCATATGGTTTTTCCACAAAACCTTTACCTGATGAATCACCTTATTCCGTAACACTTGATACCTATGGTCAAGAATCTGGACCGGTTGTTCCTCATAAGATAGGTTCTCTTCCAGCTGAACTACCTCTGGACTCAAAACATGAGATGGATCTGGAATATACTTTCTCAACATTGAAACTTGAAAAACATTGTGTACCTGAGATAAACTCGGAGGTAAAGTCACTCGGTAAGCAACTGATCCAACTCTCTCCAGAATCTCATATGGTCCAATGAATCTTGGACTCAACTTTCCTTTCTTACCAAATCGCATCACACTTTTCCATGGTGATAATTTGAGAAAAACATGATCACCTACCTCAAAAGAGAGATCCTTCCTCCTATTGTCCGCATAATTCTTCTGCCTGCTCTGAGCTGTTATCATGTGTTTCTGTATCAGCTGAACTTTTTATGCCAACTCTTCTACCAATTCTGGTCCCATAAACTTCCTTTCACCCACTTCATCCCAGAAAGCTGGAGTTCGACACCGCTTCCCATATAATTCCTGAAATGGTGTCATCTATATACTGGAATGAAAACTGTTATTATAAGAAAATTCAACCAAAGAAAGATGTTGGTCCCAAATTCCCTGATAATCCATCGAACAAGCACATAGAATATCCTCCAAAGTCTGGATCGTTCATTCTGACTGCCCATATGATTGAGGATGAAAAGCTGTACTAAAATTTAATTCAGTACCCACTGACTTCTGAAGGACTTTCCAAAAGTTATAAGTGAACCTGAGATCACGGTCAGATACAATGGAGAGAGGAACTCCATGTAACCTGACTATCTCTTTAAGATACAAATGGGAAAGTTGATCTAGGGAAAAAGTATCTCGTATAGCAAGGAAATGATCAGATTTAGTCAATCGATCAACAATAACCCAGATTGCATCATTAACTCTAGATGTCTTCGGGAATCCCATAACAAAGTCCATGGATATATTCTCCCATTTCCACTCTGGAATTGGTAAAGGCTGAAGCATCCCTTTCGATAACTGTCACTATGATTTAACTTGTTGACAAGTAAAACACTTCACAGTAAAATCAATAATATCTCTTTTCATTCTGTCCCAACAGTAATACTCCCGAAGATCTCTATACATCTTAGTAATTCCAGGATGAACTGAAAACGGAGAACTATGAGCTTCACATAACAACTCTCTCTTCAACTGTGAATCACAAGGCACACACAATCTCTTCCCAAATCTCAAAACACAATCATTATCAATGTTGAATTCAGGCAACTTACCCTTCTGAACCAGCTCTACCTTTTTCTGCAACTCACTGTCTTGCTTCTGTGCTTGCTTGATTCTGTCTGATAGAGATGATCTCACTGATACCTGAAACAAAACAGAAGAACTTCCTGCACCAACAACTTCTATGCCAAATTTCATCAAATCAAAAACCAAAGGATCTCGTTCCAAACATAGCATGGTTAATGAAGCATTACTTTTCGACTCAAAGCATCAACCACTTTATTTGCTTTTCCGGGATGGTAATGAATTGTACAATCATAATTCTTGATTAATTCCATCTATCTCCTCTGTCTCATGTTCAACTCTTTTTGAGTGAATATATACTTTAAACTTTTGTGATTAGTATATATTTCACACTTTACTCCATACAAATGATGCCTCCAAATTTTTAAAGAGAAAACAACAGCAGATAATTCCAAATCATGTGTAGGGTAATTTACCTCATGAGTTTTCAACTGTCATGAAGCATAAGCAATTACCTGATCATTCTGCATTAGGACGCAACCAAGTCCTTTCAATGAAGCATCACTGTATATAACAAACTCACCATTCTTGGAAGGTAGTGCCAAAACTGGAGCATTCACCAATCTTCTTTTCATTTCCTGAAAACAATCATCACATTCTTTTTTCCAGATAAAATTAACACCCTTCCGATTTAGCTTCATCATTAGACTAGATAACCATGAAAAATTTCTAACAAACCTTCAGTAATAGCCTGCCAAACCAAGGAAGCTACGAATCTCAGTTACATTTGTGGTTCTTGGACATTCTTCAACAACCTTTGTTTTTCCAGGATCAACAGTTATCCCATCTTTAGAAACAATATGACCAAAGAAAGAATTTTTTTTCAACCAAAACTCACACTTTCTGAATTTCCCATACAATTTCTTTTCTTTTAAGGTTTTCAAAATAACCCTTAAATGTCTTTCATGCTCCTCTTTACTTTTAGAAAACACCAAAATATCATCAATGAAAACAACCACAAACTTATCCAAGAACTCATGGAAAATTCTATTCATTAAGTCCATGAATACAGCAGGTGTATTGCTTAGCCCAAAAGGCATTACTACAAATTCATAATGGCCATATCTTGTACAAAACGCAGTCTTCAGAACATCTGCTTACTTTACCTTCAGCTGATGGTACCCCGATCTCAGGTCAATCTTTGAAAAATACTGAGCTCCCTGGAGCTGATCAAACAAATCATCGATATGAGGCAAATGATATTTGTTCTTAATAGTGATGTTATTCAAGGCTCTATAATCAATGCAAAGTCTCATAGAACCATCTTTCTTTTTGACAAATAAAATAGGAGCACCCCATGGTGATGTGCTAGGTCGAATGAAACCTTTCTCTAATAAATCTTGCAATTTCTCCTTTAACTCTAAAAGTTTAGTTTGAGCCATTCGATAAGGGGGTTTTGAAATTGGCTTAGCATCAGGAACTAAGTCAACAGTAAACTCAACTTCCCGATCTGGTATTATTCCAGGAAACTCATCAGGAAAAACATCAGGATACTCATTTACCACTGGCACATCATTAATCTGAACAGTTCCCTTATTTTCAACAATATGTGCAAGGTAACATTCATTTCCATCTTTTACAAGTTTCTCAGCCTCTTGATATGTTATCAACAGTAAGGGTTAATTCTTGTACACAAACTGAAAGTATTTCTGAAATGAAACTTCTTTAGCTCTACAATCAATCTTATCATGGTAAATAGAGAGCCAATCCATACCCAGGATAACATCAAACTCTACTAGAGGTAAAACAATAAGGTTCACAAGTAGGTTCTTTCCACGGATAAGGATAAGAAGATTATTATAAATTCTTTTTGCCTCAACATTTCCCCCAGGTGTTTTTACCACAAGTTCAGGAGTCATTTCTTGAGATGGTATTCCCATTTTACTAGAAAAGGTTTCAGAGATGAAAGAATGTGTAGACCCCGAATCAAACAACACACTGGCATAATCTGAAAAAACAAACAAAGTACCTGATACAACTTCATTTGATGGCCCGACATCTGCTGAAGTAGTTGCAAAGGATTTCACCACCCCTTTCTACTTGTAGTCTAACTACTTACCATCATTCAATCTCTTTGTCGGACACTCGTTTGCATAGTGACCCATCTCATTGCACTTAAAACATTTCACTAACTGTAAATGAAATTTGGTCTTACCATCACCCTGATCTTTTTCAGTGCAATCACGAGCCTTATGTATCATCTTACCGCATCGGTAGCACTTTCCAGAATTCATAAGACATTACTCAGCATGCCTTTTCCCACATTTATCACAAACTGGAAACTTAGTTTTCTTACTATCAGACTTTTTTGAATAATTCTTTCCTTTCTCCTACCACCTCGCTCTCTTCTTCTATTGGTTGTTATAGAACACTTGATCATCGGAAAACTCCATTTCCACCTTCTCAGCACATCAAACAAGATTTTCATAAATTTTTGAACTCATGAGAAGCTAAAGCCCTTCAATATTTTGGCTTTAATCCTGAGTAAAAATGATTGATTTTATTATCAAGGTCTCGGATAAAATTTAGAGCATACCTTGCCAATCGAGTGAACCTTTCTTCATAGGCAGCCACTGAGTCTTCCTCTTGCCTCAATTCCAAGAATTGCTTTTCCATCCTAAGTCGAACAGCCTTAGGAAAATACTTCTTAAGAAACATACCTTTAAATTCATCCCAGTCGAGAGTATCAATCTCATCAACGTCCCTGATATTTCTAACCATCGACCACCACTGATCTGCTTCACCCTCCAAACGGTAAATAGTAAGACTAACATTTTGATTTTCTAAACACCCCATGACATCAAAAATATTCTCTAGTGCTTTAATCCACCCTTCAGCTAGAACAGGGTCAGATGATCCTCTGAATGATGGGGGATGTTGCCTCATGAAATGTTCCACCACTGACATGTTCCTCTACGGTTGATCTGGCTGATCTCGTGCATGGATACCGCCACCATTTATCGCTTCAGTCAACTGCGCCATTACTGCAACAAACTATTTAGTTACAATTCCGACCATCTCAGGATGCTGATTCGGAAGGTTATTTCCTTCTGTATGCCTTCCTAGCACTGCTTCCATGTTTCCTCTATGGAAAACCATTCTGAACAAACATGTCTTAGATGAAGCAACATGGTAATCTTCAAATGCAATATCATTTCAATTTGACCATAAAAAAATATTTTTAGATAATCATTTAATAAAATTCTAAATCCTAAAGTTATCTAAACCGACCTCTGATACCAACTATAAGGCCCCAACCTTAAACCTCACTTAATATTGAATTAAATGAATAATTCACATTGAGGATCTTTTCAGGTTTAGAGTTTTAGAGAATTAGATCATAAAACATGTATTACATTCCACATTTAAGAAAATTGGTTACATAAAAGATAGTATTAATTTTTCCCATCAATGGAAATATATTTAAAATAAAACATGGATTCTATCTTGACACTTCCTTGACACTATCATCATATCATGTACCTTTCCCTTGACCTGTGAAAAACATTAAAAAAAACTTGGGATGAGCATGAAAAGCTCGGTAAGGGTTATAAAAATATGGTAAGGAAACATGAGTTCATATATACATAAGAATGAAATCATACTTTACCCATAAAACATAGTCACTTTAACATACCTCATCAAATCATGAATAAATCATAGAAATCATAAGACATAAAGGTAACTTGAGGCATTCATAACATTCTTACGTAGGGAGTAACCCTCTTGGTTACGTTTGGAATACCCATAACAGTATATTCCCTAAATCTCTTCGGAGAAACCTTAACGTTTCACTCCTTTGCATTACCCAATGCATTGGAGAGCTATATGAGGCTCACCTGCCCTTAGTTTATCACGGAACCACCCGTCTTCATAATAATTCCCAAGAACCACAACATAATCGTATCACATAAAACATGCATAAAGGAAACATAACATTTCCACCTTTCAATCATAAGATATCAATACAGCACATTGATATAAAAACATTATGAAAACCATTTTCAATACCAAAATAAAATAAAATTAAAACATGGTATTTATTTTTCTTTTAAAAAAAATTATGGCTTGTAGAGGAAGCCGAAACTCAAATAATGGTCACGGTGGCGGAGAAGTCGTTGTCGCCGCATACGTACGACAAAAAAAAATTCCCTTTTGTCGTTTAGTAAACGCTTCATATAAAAAATATTCCTTTTGAATAAATGTAAAAGTCAAAGGGGTTTATACACCGTATAAAATAAGGTTGTGTATAAAACAAAATATGCCTCAATGAAATGAGATTGAGACGAAGTCCCATACCTCGTATCCGACTTGACTTGATCGTTCTTTAATCTCTTGAATAATAAACTTGAGTTAATTTCTACTTGCTTAAGAACCTTTTTCAAGTTAATTATTCGTTTTATATCACTTATTACCATGTCATGAACACTATGTAATTATTTTAATTAATAACTATCATTTTAACGATCATTGGTACTTGAGTCAAAATATGATCTTTATAATTACAAGTTGTTCATGTATCCATTATATCCAGAGTTATAATCATGATGTATATATAATATATATCATATATATCGATTATATACATGAATTTATAATATTACACAACGTTTAGAGGTAAGAAATGAAATGCACCATTCATGGAGACGGTAAGCCGTACGTACGCATGAACGCTACTTTCATTTATATTTTGTATTTTATGGAATTAAAACATAATGATACATAATAATATTTTAATTCCAGTATGGTATCATCTATAATATCATTAAATATATCCTTTATACGTACCACATATGGTATTAACGAATCAAATCACTTTGAGGGGGCGGTATTCCGCACTTCCTAAAATGAAGATATCGCGTTTACTCATAATGGTAACCATAAAGATATTCCATAAATGAAAAATACAGAAGCTTAAGTAAAACATAAACATATTATATATATAATATATAAATATAGTTACATCTTAATGTCCACTTTTGAAGGTGATATATGAGTGTTGAACAATCATCATTTCGTGAGGCAGAAATTCACCATCCACGGAAACAGTATGTTCTTTAACCATTAGATGTAGGTGTGTGTAAGTGTAGCTCGAATCCTTCTTATAACAACATCCTAGTATATGGAAGATACTGGTTTTGTTACAAAAGAAATTAATAAAAAGATTTTATGGGGTTGGAGAAGCAAAATAAAACATAAGAACATAAGAGAAGACACTACCTTTAAATCGGGTAACTCTTTTTGATTTGAGCTCAAAGGCTTCCTTGGGAAGACTTCTGCCAAAAGTGTGGATTCTAGGATTTATAGAGGGATGTGGAGAGACAAAATGGGCAGGGTTTGGCCGAGCCAAAGGCTTTGTAAGTGTGGGTAAGGTGGTAGAGGTGGGGGCCTTTTATAAGAGGAGAGGAGGGGCACTCTTGGAAAGGTATAAAAGGGTACTTTATTATAAAATGATTTTCGGATTTAAAAGGTCCAAAAATTATATATTTATAGGATAAGGTGATACTAGTTCTAATTCCACCCATCCAATAGATTTTTGACATGTTTAGGTCTTATATTTTACATTATCTTTTCATTTTATTTAAATCGTTAAATAATGAGGTCATCGATGCATCATCATGGTGTCATAAATAATTTAATTTATTTAATGTCTAAAAATTATAAAAAATATATCATGATGTAGGAAATATTTTTATATTTCTAATGAATATTTATAGTCAAAAATATGACTTGTATAACCCCATTTAAATTTTTTTTAGTAAAATAACTCATGTTTGTGACATTTTTATTTTAACATTAAATAAAAAGATATTAATGTCATTTTCCTACCAAAGTGGCTCCATGGGGTCCCCAAGTTGACCCATGGATTTTCTTGGTCTTCCATGAAACATCCAATAAGGTTAAGACATGTTTTAAGCTCATCTCATATTATTAAAACATTATTCTTACCTTAAATTACACTAATTACCTCTAATCGCGATTAAAAACTTAAAAGTTACTATTCACCAAAAAAATTATTTTAATCCCATTGAACCACATTTTACTTCATAATGAAAACCATGTATGTCGGATTTTTTGAAATTCAAACCACAGAGGTGGTAAAATTTCATTTAAACGAAAAATCAGTTTTTATAAGTACCACTTAGTGGTTTCACTATTCATCAAAAATTGAAGTTTTCCAGAAAAAAACCAAAACTTCACCCTAAGATATATTTGATATTCCTAATTCAAAAATGATGTCTATTTTACAAAATTCAAAACATATAAGTTTCATTAATTAATTTAATAATTAATTCCCGCTGTCAGAGCAAATAGCGTGTTTTTATGAAAAAATTTGTATCAAAAGATTGACACTGGTTTAAGTCCAATTTCAAAGTAAAATTAATTCCATCGACCACTATTGGATTAAATAGTAAAAATATATTCTAATTGAACTTTAAAACCAATTAAAAATATAATCTAATTATATAAATAAATTATATTAAAAAGAGGTTTTGAATTAAAATACAAAAAATTTCACTATTCATTAAAAAAATGAACTTTATCGGAAAAATACCAAAAATTCACACAAAGTAAATTTTGATGTCCCAATCATAAATAATAAGTTTATTTTGACAAATAGAGCTTATAAAATTGTCAAAAGATATATTTAAAAGATGGTTTGCCATCAAAAGGCAGTAAAACAATCTTTTAAAAATATTAGTGTATTTCATGCTTAAGATTGGATTTATTCTCATTTTAAGCCTCTAAAACACTATCTAATCATTAATAGACATAGATAAAAATATCTATTATTCATTACTTATTCGGGATGTTACATAGGTAGAGGATCATAATCAATGAATCGAATTACATCTCTTAGTATAAGAAAAGATCATCCAAGATTGAATCTATCTCTGTGAGTGATCTTGATTAACTAAATTGGATTTTGAAAGAATTATTCTAATCTATCATAAAATAAAAGTGATCTTATATTATATAGGGTAACATAGAGTAAGAAGCTGGTGGGGGTAAATAAACATATTCAGAAAACTTGGGGTTCTCACTTGAATATATTTTAGCTAAATCAAATATTTATTTGAATCAATGAGATGTGGACACATAGAGGCTAGCAATGGGAGTTCCAATAGATCGTCTCATATTAGACGGTAGAGAGAATCCATTAACATATATATTCGATTCACTATAACACTTTTTAATAAATATAATAAATTCATGAAACCATTCCACATTAATTGAGAAAAATCCCAAATAAGTTTTTCAAATCTCCCTTTTGAAATAATTCCAAACTAACTTCTTTAAAACTTCAAACAGATTATTTGACAAATTAAAAGAACCAATAGTAGGAGATTAAAAAAAATTGATCCATTATGAGTGATTCATTTTCCTCTAGAAGAGTCTCGATGTTCATTTGTCCCACCAAAAGTTTCTTCTTCATCATAAGAAGAATATGATTCAATATTTCTCACTACTAAATGATAAAGATGACCAAATTTTTATTCTAGCACATCAAAGTTGTTGGCCAATGATCCAACCATTTTTCCCAAACCATAGATTATAAAACCAATGTTCTTTTGTACTTGAACTAAAACATGAATTATTGTTACTCTATCTTTTAGTAAGGAACTGACTTCCTTATGAGACTAATAAATATTAAGAAATGAGCTTCGTGGAATTATAGGCATGCTCCAAATGTCATCAACCAAATTTCTATAAAGATATTTCAATATTTATTTATAGATGTTCTCACATTTCAGAGAAGTTATAGTGGAATTCAAAATGTCTATAATGAGAGGCACTTCATTCAACTTTGATTCAATAGAAACAAGATCCCAAGATTTGTATTCCAAGGCTTCTCTAGTATAATATTTTGAAACTTTCTCAAAAATAATTTGAAATAACAACTTCAACTCACCAACATCATCCATTGATGTGACTTATTCTCAAAGAGTACTTATTTTGGATCTATAATCAATTAATTTATTCTTTAATGAATCAAATTTAATCATTATATTGTAATAAATCACTCGATATCTTTCATACACAACATCTAATTTGGTTTTAGGAACTTCAAAACTAGTATGGTGGGAGATAATAATAGAAAACAAATCTTGGTTCACTTTAGAACTACGAACTTCATCTAACTGAATATTTTAATCAAAATAGAGAACTTATTTGATATTAGATTGTTCTCTAGATTATTAACATGACCATCTCTTTGTAAAAAGTACAGTGAGTTCATTTTCTTCATCTAAATCTTCTTTACCATCACCAATAGCACTATATTTGATAAAACATATTATTCTATTATGAATTTTCTACTAGTCTATGTTGAAGAAGATATTTTGGAGAAAGGGATATATCTTGATGTATAAATGGTCCTCTCCTAACCAATACTGAATAACCTTGTAATGTCAAAATATGAATTTTCATTTATAGTTTAAATAGGTAAATAAATGGTTAGCCTACTGCAAGAGTATGAGTTTCAACTACCTAACATGTTTCTGAGAAAAATTCTAGGATAGCCTCATCCTCAGTATGAATTTATTTATAAATGATAACTATAAATATTATTTCCCTTTAATCATGATTTTTATTGTCCATAATATCTCTTACATCTATATTCTCAAAAAAAACTTCAATAGGAATAGTAAAACTTGTAGGAGCTTATGCAGGAACCCCACTAGAAACCACCATATGGGATGAATCCCCCTAAGTATTAGTAGGAAAAACTTTTATCCCTTCTTCTAAAATGACCATCAATAAATTATTCAAATATTAAATCTAGTAAAATATGATTCACATCAACACACTAGCACTTAATGTTGTTAAGCCATCATAATTAGTTGTGGTGGTTTCATCCAAACAAAAATCGGATTTACTAAAAACCAAGGTTAAATACCTTCCAAAAGGATAAATATTGGCTGATTTAATTTGAATATGGAAAATGTAATTAATAATATATCACTTAAAATTCATGGGTTTTTCAATCACAAATAGATGAAACAATGTAGCATCCTGAAAATTTATTTTCTCAAACTCACCATTTTGTTGAGACATAGCCAACTGAATGAAATTCATAAGAACCTTTATCTTATGTTCCATATATTTTAAAGGATTCTTGTACATGTCAAGAATTAAAAAAAGGTACTTTGGTATCTATAAAGTAAATAAATCATTTATTTTAGTTAATGAGGTTTTGAAAATGGGATTTCCTTTATGATGGAACTAAACCATTGTCATTGATGATATCAAAACTTTATTGTGGATTACAATTAATACAGCCTGATCTTCATTATAACCAAACTAAAACACTTCTATTTCATAGAAATATCATACTTATTTATAACATAAAAAATTATTTTCACTTCTCTTCAAACACAAACTCTTGTCCTTGATTATTTATAACATTATTACGAAATATTTTTGTACCATATAATTAGCTGGGATCAATAACTCTTTTGTCTAACACTTTTCTTGCGATCCTTGAGAGATTGGATCTAATATAATTAGAACCATATGTTATCTTAGTCTTATACATTATTTATAAGGGTTTGAAGGATTGAGGTATTAGGGTTGGGAGTTTTGTGAGGTGATAAGACAAAATCCTTGAGGTCCACATAGGGTTCACAAAGAGGTTTGTTCACAAAATTAATTTTTTTTATTTTGATTTGTAGTAGATTAAGAGTCGATCAGTGTGACTTGTAAGATAATCATAACATACTTTCCAATTTTTCCTTTTGATATGTGATTAATACTCAAAATGGTGGTGCTGAAACACTAATGAAATAAAGTAAATAAATATTTACTAAATATAAATTTATGCTTACTAGATTATAAAATAAGTAAAAAATAATTATGAAAAATTAAACAAACCTAATTTAGATTTAATAAGATCAAATCTTATAGCATGAAAAGGCCTTGTAAAAATTACCACTAATTGATTTTATATGAAAATAAATTTTAAATAGATAACACCTTTTTGTTTATGATCTCTTAAGAAATGATGCCTTAAATTGATGTGCTTTGTTCTAGGATGGTTTGTCATATTTTTTGAAATATTTATAGAACTTGTGATGTCATATTTGATTATAACATGATTAAAATTGAATATAAAATCCATTATTGTGTGTTTTATCAATAGAACTTGTGCAAAAAACCTTTCAGCTATAATATATTTAGCTTCAATAGTTTTCAATGCTACCAAATGTTTTTTCTTACTTAAATATGACACTAAATATTTAACAAGAATGTGATAGGTTCCTAAGGCACTCTTCCTATCTAGTATACATCCACCAAATTCGGCATCTAATTATGAATTTAAATTAAAATCATAAGTTTTTTGAAAATGTAGACAAAGGTAAATAGTTTATTTTAAATATTTCAAAATTCTTTTGGAAGAATTTAGATGAGATTATTTTGGATTTGATTGAAATATAGCACAAAGAAATACTATAAACACAATATTTGTCTTTCTTTTAGTAAGATAAATAAATCTTCTAATGATTCTCCTAGACAACTTATTGTCAACTAGTTTTCTAACCACATCCAAGTCAATTTTAATTTTATAACTCATAGGATTTGATAAGTCCTAATATTTTAAAGTTTATATTTTTTAATTAAATAAAGTATTTATTTTATTTGGTTTAAAATATTTTCAAAATCTTTTTGATAAATTGGAAATCAATTTAAATAGTTTAACTCACCCATCATGCTCATTTCAAACTATTTTTCATGAATTTTGAAAAATCATTACATAATTTTTGATTTTGTGATCCAAAAATAACATCATCAACATATATTTTTACTATAAAAGTGCCTTTTAATGAAATTTTATTGAAAAGAGTGGGGTCTACCAATACCAAATTAAAATTATTTGATAAGATAAAATAGCTAAATCTTTCATACCATTCTCTTAGTGATTGTTTAATTATATAGATATCTTTGGTAAGTTTAAAAATAGAATTTAGAAAATGTGGGTCTTCAAAACCAGGAGGTTGTTCAATATAAAATTCTTCTAGTAAAAATATATTTAGAAATAAATATTTAACATCCATCTGATATAATTTAAAATTCATATGAGATGCATATGCTAGTATGATTCTAATTGCTTCTAACCTAGCTACATGGGAAAACATATACTCATAATCTATACCTTATTCTTGATTATATCCTTTATCAACTAATCTACATTTATTTATAATTATCAAACTATGATAATCCTATATATTTATAAAAACTCATTTTGTTCCAATAACAGGATAGTCAAAGGTTCTATCAACTAATTAACATACCTTGTTCTATTTGAACTAGTTTAACTATTAATCCATTGATAAAACCCAACTCTCATAATCTAAAGCTTCTTCTATAGTTCTAGGTTCTAGCTTGGATAAAGAAAATTATATAATTATACAGGGTTTCCTACATTCCTCCTAGTCCAAACCCCTTCATCTAAACTTCATACAACTATTTCTAGATATTATTCCTTAATTTTTCTAGGTTTTATAGGTATAAAACTTTATGGTTCACCAGTATCAACCCTTATAAGATTTGGTTCACTAAAAAAATTCCATATCATCAGCATTTTTTTTGTTAAAAAGAGGCTCTAGTATAATGTCTTCAAGAGAGTCACATACCTCATCAAATTGAATCATTTTGTGATCAAAAGAAATAGTTTAGTCAAATTTCACATGAGTTGGATCTTCAACAATCCTCAACATTTTTTTGAACTCTATAATATTTGGAAGTAGTGGATTATGTCACGACCCGCCTTCACCAAAAGGAGGGAAGGGTCAGTAGATTGCCAGGCCCTTCCTTCTTTAAGTTGAAGGAGAGATAATGACCCCTGAGACCCACCTTCAATAGGTCCCGGAGTGGTGACTAGAACCAAGGGTATAGAAATTTCTCACAAATGGAAGGCATTACCTTTTTTTGTTTTATAGGATCGGGAGATAAGATGATGAAACTCAACAACACCAAGATAAAAGAAAAGTAAATCCAAAAGTAAACCATTCCCACAAGCATGTTCCAAAAGTAAAAGCCACAAAGTACAAAAGGTGACTACAAAGGTAAGTACCAAAGAAGAAAAACAGCAACTGCAACTGCCCCAAAGGTCCGAGCTAGTATGGTCCTACACGATCCCCGAAGTCCTCTTGGAAACCTGAAAGCAGTTTTATATATGTAGGGTGAGCATACAAGTACACTTAGTAGGGAAAACCAAAGACTCTCATGCACAAGTGGGGGAACATACTAAAGTCCCGTGAGAGAAGGAGTAAACCAAACACCTATCAAGGTAAATTTTCCACCCAAGCCTCACCAAGGAACAGTCCCCAAATAACGCAAGTCAAGTAATATATATAATCTGAGCACGTTGATGTTTGGGTACCCCGTACCACTTTCCCGCTGGTTATTGAGACATCCTACGCATCGGACCAATCCTTCCATTCTCACTGCCGTCCCACTACCATAACCGCCCGCACACACCTGGGTCACAACCACACGCAGTCCCACTACCGAATCCCACCCGCAAACACCTGGGCCACAACTATCACATGTAACCACGCCTGCAAACACCTAGGCCAGAACAACCACCACCACTCCCGAAGACACCTGGGCTAGAAAAATCCACTGCCACACCCGAAGACACCTGGGCCTCATCCCGAAGACACTTGGGAAACCACCTGCTGCACACACCTGGCCAACCACCACACTACCCCGCTCGAAGTTTCTTGGACTAATAATGGACCTCAGGCCATCACAGCCTACCCGAAGAAACTTGGGATATCCGGGAAAGGGAGCAGAAAAGGAGCTAATAACCAGCCACTAAGAATAGTGTTGGGAAAAACACCCTCCCCCATGAAATGGGGGTGTTCGGCACTAAGTGCTCAACTTGGGTGGGGTGCGAATAAGAAACAAAAAACTACAAATATATACATAGGTAACAAGCACTCACCCAAAGTTAGGTTTTTCTTCAGACAGCCTACAGATCACAACAGCTCTCAAGTCTGAGTCACAACTCTCGCCAACAAACCCCATTTGTCCCATTCTTGGTTTCATGTTCAGTAATAATGTTCCAATAAGTTTATGCACTGCTGGGAAACTAAACTATAAGCATAACCCATGAAAAGAAACCATCCAAATGTCAACTAAGCATCCACACCCGGTTCTCTTGTGAAGTCACAACAACAAAGGAAAAGTGAGAACCCTCTAAGTAATGGAACCAAGAAAAACCCTGGGACACTGCCCCATGTCCCCTCCCCCAAAAAGGTTTTTCATCAACAGAGGATCCCACCCCAATTCGTGATATAAACAAGGTAACCACTCGGTCTTAAAACTCGTAAACACTAAATCCATAACAATAGGGAATCCCATTCCCAATTTCACAACCACCGAGAGTATAAAAACAGGGGATCCCATCCCCTCCCACATTTCCACTAATCGGCTCATGAAAGAAAACAACAAAATCACCACCACCGACACTAAGCAGGGTCATGCCGGTATTTTCAGATTTAAAATATTTTACACGCTCCATGATTCAATTTTCGTGTGCCTTAATGGGGGTTATCACAGAAGGATTGATCCTGGTGATTTCAATTTATTCATCCGGGTATACGTGATTAACCAATTTACTTTTCACAGCAGGAGTTTATGATTTCAAAACAAGACATTTAAAACACCACGAGGGTTCATTAGTGCACAGACAACGACCACCAACGGCCTCGATTTTCAGAAGGCGTAATCCAGCACAACTCAGAAAGAAGATCATAATATAAAACAGCATCAACGATCACAGCCCCCCTTCTTTCTTTATAGAATCCATTCATTATCTTTATTATGTCTAGATTATCAAATCCTACGGAGTCAAAAGCACACCCACCCCGCATGATACACAAAAGAGAGAGGTGAAGAAGAAATTCCCTACATATTGATAGAAGATCGACGCTTAGGCCGGGCGCGGAACTTTATGGATAACGATGGGGCTCGCCCGATGCACCAAAAGATGTTCGTGGAAATCCGTGATCGAGGAAAGAAGAAACCACGCCTAACCCTTTAGTTTATAAGGGTCGCAGCTGGTTGAGATAAGAACGTGAAACCGCGTGAACGGGGGTCGTGGGTTGACCATGAGGTTGGGCAGTTACACATGATGATATTAAGGTGTTATTTAATATCCCCCATCGGGGAGGTTTCTCGATATTTTCAGGAATTAATTACAGTCTTTAAGTGGTTTTAAAAAGGAGTAAAAGAATTAATTTACGTCAAAAATTATGTTTTGGGAGCGGAAAAGTCAGGTACTCGACGAGGGGACACGGTGCCACCATCACGGTGTCACCCTCACGGTGTTACAGTCACGATGTCACCCTCACGGTGCCACCGTCAAGGTTCCACCATCACGGTGTCACCGTCACGGTCTCACCCTCACGGTGCCACTATTTTGGTGGAGCCTCACTTTTGGAAAAGTAATGGGCCAGGAGGGTCCGGGCCATTACATTAGATACCTCTTAAATTATTCTCGTCCTCGAGAATCAAAAAAAACCAAGAAGGAAAGAGAGGTTCCGAACAACCACCTCAAAAGATACCTCTTAGAAGTGAACCCATGCTAACTAAAAACACTTCCCTGTCAAGAACCAATAAACATACCATGCCAAACTGCCCAGGCATGTGGGTTGGGGAGTCTCCTCCCCCATGTCAAGATATTATCCACTTTGGGTGGCACTGACTCGCCCGCACGGGTTTAATCGCATCTACCTTAATGCATCTTGATTAGGGGTCGGGTCCTCTCCTCCCCATAGCCAGGGATTTTCACACACATACAGAGGAAAGAAAACCAGTACATTCCATATCCAAAAAGACAAAACATTCTACTAGAATAGGTATAACAAGAACAAATCTCAAAAAAACTCTGGGTACTGGGTACGCATTTGTGCTTCCCTCTCCCACGTACTCTCCTCAAGCCCACCATGTCTCCACAACACACAAACCAAGGGAATGGTTCACCCACAAATCACCTTCTCCTTGCGATCCTCGATCATCACTGGTCTCTCCACAATGGTCACATCGTCCTCGATGTCCAGCTCACCCCAATCAAGGATCTGTGAATCGCCGTGCAGATACCGATAGAGTTGGGACACATGAAAGACATCATGTATCCTTAGTAGCGGCGGTGGTAACGCTTGCTGATAAGCCACGTCACTGACCCGCCACAACACTTCGAAGGGTCCGATGAACCTGGGAGAAAGCTTACTCCCCTTGCCGAACCTCCGTTGCCCACGCCGAGGGGAGACCTTCAAGAACATGTGGTCTCCAACCTCAAACTCCAAGGGCCTCCTCCTGGTATCAGCATACGACTTTTGTCGGTCCTGGGCCGCCTTCATCCTTTACTGTATGAGATGAACCTTCTCTGTCGTGCTCTGCACCACCTCCGGGCCAAGGATGCCTGCCTCTCCCACTTCTTCCCAACACATAGGTAAACAGAAGGGCCTCCCGTACAAGGCTTCAAACGGGGCCATACTGATGGTAGAGTGATAGCTATTATTGTAGGCGAACTCTACCAGGGGAAAGTGTCGCACCCATGATCCTCCTGAGCCCATAACACATGCCCGCAACATATCCTCCAAGGTCTGGATGGTGCGCTATGTTTGTCCATCAGTCTGGGAATGGAAAGCAGTGCTAAGGTGTAACTATGTGCCAAAAGCATGCTGCAATACTTTCCATACCTGTGAGGTAAACCGTGCATCCCTATCCAAGACTATATACCTCAGAACTCCATGCAACCGCACCACCTCATCCACGTACTTTCGTGCCAAAGCATCCACAGTACTCGACTCCCTGATCGCCAGAAAGTGGGATGATTTTGTTAACCGGTCCAATACCACCCAGATAGCGTCGTATGCCCCTTGGACCTTGGGAAGTCCCATGACGAAATCCATCAATATGTCATCCCACTTCCACTCGGGGACACCTAGAGACTGCAGTAGGCTTCCTGGAACTCAGTGTTCAGCCTTCACTTGCTGACACACTAAGCACTTGGCCACAAACTCTACCACTTCTCGCTTCACTACGGGCCACCAAAACTGTCTCTTCAGTACCTGGTACATCTTGGAAACTCCTGGGTGTACCTCCAGGGGTGAGTTGTGTAACTCAATGAGAACCTTTCCGCGCATCGCCTCCGAAACAAACAACCTTCCCTGGAAAAGCATCCGGTTATAACCATCCTCTGTCCATCCTTCTGGAGCATTGCCCTGGTCAACTTGGTCAAGCATCACTTCACACTCTGGGTCTCACCACTGATACTCCTCCACTTACTGAAACAGAGATGACTGCACGGTCATCTGATATAGGCAACCTCTACCGCTATCCATCTTTTCATCCAGGTGTAAGGCATCCAACTCCTCCATTGCCTTCCAGGCGTCTGCCGACTCTCGGACCACATCCTTCTGCGTCCTCCTGCTCAAGGAATCGGCCAATACATTTCCCTTGCCCTCAGTATAAGAGATCTTGAAGTCGTAATCCTGGAGGAACTCCACCCATCTCTGCTGTCGCAAGTTCAGGTCCCGCTGGGAGAAGATATACCTCAAACTTTTGTGATCCGTGAAGACCACAAAGCGTTCTCTGATGAGGTAGTGCCACCATAACTTTAGTGCAAAAATGACCGCTGCAAGCTCCAGGTTGTGGGTGGCGTAATTACGCTCATGAGGGCATAGCTTCCTGGACCCATAAGAGATCACTCCTTGCCGCTGCATCAATACACATCCCAAGCCATGTCCTAAAGCATCACAAAACACCTAATAGGCCGCCCCTTCTTCTGGTAATCTCAGCACTGGGGCACTAACCAACTTCTCCTTCAGATAGATGAAGGCTGGCTCGCACTGCTCACTCCACACAAAGGCCTGGTCTTTCTTGGTCAGGTCTGTCAAAGGGGCTGCTACTCTGGAGAAGTTGGGTACAAACCTCCGATAGTAACCTGCCATCCCAAGGAAACTACGGACCTCTGCCACATTCTTGGGTGTTTCCCAAGAAACAACTGCCTCAACCTTTGACGGGTCCACCACTACTCCCTGCTCGGACACCACATATCCGAGGAAGTGCACTTCTCGTGTCCAAAACTTTCATTTTGACAACTTCCCATAGAGCTGATGATGTCGGAGGACCTCCAGAACCATCCTCAGGTGCTCTGCATGCTCCTCCTCTGATCTCGAATAGATCAGGATGTCTTCGATGAACACCACTACGAACCGATCCAGGTACTCCCAGAAGATGGAGTTCATAAGCCCCATGAACAAATTCGGGGCGTTCGTAACACCGAAGGGCATGACTACAAACTCAAAGTGTCCATACCTGCATCTGAACGCCATCTTTGGGATGTCGCCATCCTTCACTCTCAGCTGGTGATACCCAGACCGCATGTCGATCTTCGAGAACCATCTTTCCCCCTTCAGCTGGTCGAAAAGATCGTTTATCCTTGGAAGAGGGTAGCGATTCTTGATCGTCGCCTGATTCAGCCTCCTGTAGTCTATGCACAACCTGAGGCCACCATCTGCCTTCTTTGAAAACAAGACTGGAGCACCCCACGGTGACGCACTCGGCCGAACATAACCCCTCTTCATCAGATTGTCAATCTGGATCCGCAACTCCCGTAGCTCTGAAGGTGTCATCCGGTAAGGATCCATCGAGATCGAATGAGCGTCGGGATGCAGGTCTATCTCGAACTTGATATCACGTTGAGGGGGTAGAGTCATCACCTCCTTAGGAAATATGTCCATAAACTCACGGACAATCTCTGGAACTTCCACCATTTTAGCATCTACTGACCCTACTGACAGCTCAGCTACCAAGGATAGGAGGGGTTCCTCTCACCTGATGCCCTTCTGATCAATCTGCTCACCGGTGAAGGTAACACACCGGCCGCCCAAGTCCGAGAACACGGCCCTTCCTCGGAAATAGTCGACGACGACACACATAGAGAATAGCCAGTCGATGCCTAGGATGACATCGTATGGCTGTATCTGTAGCAGAAGAAGATCCCTAACCAACTGATATGGCCCTATCATCAGTCTACATCCTCGACAAACAAAAAACAAGTCGGTCTAACCTCTGACTGGTGTTCTCAACACCAGGGGCACTGGAAGTCTCTCAGCATCTATACACAAGGCACGGGCTAGACTGGGTGCAACAAAAGAGTGCGAAGCTCCGGTATCGAACAAGGCATAAGCAAGAGTGCTAAACAAACTGATCGTACCTCGAACAACCTCCGGCCATGCTGGAACTGCTGCCTCCGCGACATGTAGCTATCCATGCCCGGCTCCTCTTCCCCTCGGTTGTCGGCCACCTCCCTGACCACGCCCTGGTCGAGGTCCCTGAGGAGCACCCTGAGGTCGGCCTCCTCCTCCTACGTCTACCCTCGGAGGAGCGGGAGCTCGCTGTCACTGTTGCTGCTGCTGGAAAGGCCTGGTCGGAAGCTGTTGCTGGGGCGGGCGCTGGGGATGTCCGCCACCGCCGTATTGTACCCGGTCCGGGCACTAACTCTGGAGATGTCCAGGGCTCCCATAGATGAAGCACCGCGGTCCCGGGCCCGAAGGAAAAGAGCGAGGACCAGGGGATCGAAACTGAAACTGTTGCAGCATGTTCCCTACTGGTCGAAACCTGGAGGGTCCTGACGCTGGAGGCCTGGTGCTGACGGCCTTCCCCTTCGATGGTCCCAGCTAGATCCCCTCTCATGACACTCCTCCTAGAGCATGCATCCTCTCCACCACTTTGGCCTTCTTCTGGACCTCTGATTACGTCGGAAGGGTAAAGGGGGTAACAACATACTGGAGGGAGGGTCGAAGCGCCTCCTCCAAACGTCTTGCCCGAGAATCCTCGTCGAGAAAGAGGTCTGGAGAAAAACGTAGGAGGTCCTTGAACTTGATCCCTAGCTCCCTGATTCTCGCTCAAATTTACCCAAAAGAAGAAGGTAGGACGGTCCTTGTAGTATAGCTTGGGTTGTCGAATCCACAGAGACCTAAGAAGTAACCTATAGAAACGTACATTTTATGGACTGTTTTCAGCTATGAAGTGGACAACTTGGATTGATTTTAGATGATTTTAAAGGAACTCTAAGAGACTTAAGTGAATTCAATTTAAAATAATGAGTTGATCCTAGTTTATCGCTCAGGGTGGATTGGACATATTTCCTTTTTAATGATTTCAATTTCTTATATTTGAGATGTGTTCATTTAAGAAGATAAAACAACATCATCACTTACTGGTTCAATGCCTACACCCTTTAATACTAATCTCCTATACACTTGAAGGATCAATGTTTTGAGCACTTCAAGTTAAAGTTTCGTATTAGCACATGAAGTATGTGACCTTAAATTCAACAAGGACGATGGAGTTTAAAAATCATCAAATAAAAATCTCAATTTAAGAAGTGATTATACATTAATGGGGTGATAAATAACATCCAATCCATCCCCTTGATACTCCCTTGGATCAACCCATAAGTGGGTTATCCCTCCATTGATTCTATGGTTTCAATGGAAGTGGAAAGTAGACTCATGAGGGAGGACATGGGGAAGTAAAGAAAACAACAAAAATAAAATGATCACTCCATCGTTGTGTGAATAATTTCACAAGGTTTGGTGTGAATAAATTAACACCTTGATCCAACGGTATCAAAGTGATATGAATAACAACAGAATAAGAGTAGAAGAAGAACTTTTATTAAGAAACTAAAGTGAATTGAACAACTTACATGTGAAAGACAAATTTGAGACAACAAAATTGCAGCATAACATTACAATTGAACAAAGCACCCAAGATTATCAACTCCTCCACCACCACTAACTTAAATAGGTAATTTGGAAGCCTTGGGTCGAGCCTCCAATAGTACAAAGCATCCCACTTGATTATGGTAGGCCTAGGGTGGTGGAAAGTTTGTGTAAAGAAGACTTTCCACCCTTTACCCGAAAAGGCATCCAACTTTCATGCACCGAACAGACGTGCTTGAAACACCTTTTATATGGAAGAATTTGGGTCGTCCATAGAAGACTTAAATTAATCTCCGGATGTCCCCTAACATCCTGTAAAATCTCTACCCAAAAGTAGTTATGGTTTTAGAGATATGGTTTAATTGGTGGGCTGTTGTTCTGGGCCGCAGAATCTAGCCCAGAATTTTATATCTAACTTGGGCCGCCTAAATGGACACCATGGAGGCATAATTAGCATTGGATCCTGAAGATTTATTTGTTGGGCCCCACTGTCTCATCAGTGGGCTGGTGTCTAATCTACCTTCTCAAGAATTTCTTCCTTTCATCATAAAATATCCCCATCTTCTTCCATGAATTTTCCATTGATCCCTGAATGAAACATGTTCATATTGGAGTGTAGATCAATTTACAAAAATATAAAATTAAAATATGTATAATCAGATGAATCATTGGGTACTTCAAATGATGTTCAAAAATGTACCACATAATAATGCATTTTAAGAAGGTATTACAATCATAATGTGAAATGATGTTCAAAGTGTAAAATGCACTAAAATGGTGTTTATGAATAATAAAGAACATGAATATTATGTATATTAACAATGAATATTAGCCTAATTTAGTGGATAATCACTCCCTCACTGACATACCCCCCTATTGGAGGGAGAGTAGCTCCTGTCTCTTTTCTGCCTTCATCGTCGAAGAGAGGAATTCCACCCGGAACTCCCTCTCGAAGTCTGCCCAAGCCACATCAGCCTCTCTCCTCTCCCCCAGGTAAAGCGTCCACCACTGACGCGCCGCTCCCCGCATCTGGCTGATGGCCAGAGGAACCCAGTACTCAGTTGGGGCCTGAATCAGTCCGAAAGCTATCACTAGTTCCTCTAGCCAGCCTTCCGTCTTTATATCAGAGGTGTTGCCCTCATACCTCTCGAGGGTCTATCGTTGGAAGGCCCGAAGAGTCCTCTGCCACTGGTCGTCCTCCTCTTCTCGGTCATCTCTCTGTCGATCGTCCAAGGTAGTCTGTGGGGCCTCGATCGTCTTTACCACATGCGGTCGCCTTCCAGGTTCCATAGCTGCAAGGTAAACAAGGAATGCCTAAGCCTAAGTAGTGCAGATTATTGTCTTTAAAACTTCTTAGAATTTTAATTTATTCTTAATTCCCAAAAAACCCTAGAAACACAAGAACACAAGTCATTATGATGCATGTACCTTTCCTAGGGTCTCTACCCTGCAATCAGCGCGACATCACTTGGTCGTTCGGTAGGTCCAGAGTCCTTGGGTCGGATCACAGGGGGCCCTAAAATCTCATGTCCTAGCCAGTCTTCCCTGGCCTAATTCACGCACCGAGGTCACCCAATAGTGTTTCCCTACCATCCCATGCAATCCTCACTGTGCCTAACTCCAGGCTCCATCCTATCTCTCAATCTCAACTCTGATACCATTCTGTCACGACCTGCCTTCACCAAAAGGAGGGAAGGGTTAGAAGATTGCCAGGCCCTTCCTTCTTTAAGTTGAAGGAGATATAATGACCCCCGAGACCCGCCTTCAATAGGTCCCGGAGTGGCGACTAGCACCAAGGGTATAGAAATTTCTCACAAATGGAATGCATTACCCCTTTTTGTTTTATAGGATCAGGAGATAAGATGATGAAACTCAACAACACCAAGATAAAAGAAAAGTAAAGCCAAAAGTAAACCATTCTCACATGCATGTTACAAAAGTAAAAGCCACAAAGTACAAAAGGTGACTCCAAAGGTAAGTACCAAAGAAGAAAAGCAGCAACTGCAACTGCCCCAAAGGTCCGAGCTAGTATGGTCCTACGCAATCCATTAAGTCCTCTTGGAAACCTGAAAGCATTTTTATATACGTAGGGTGAGCATACAAGTACACTCAGTAGGGAAAACCAAAGACTCTCGTGCACAAGTGGGGAAACGTACTAAAGTCTCGTGAGAGAAGGAGTAAACCAAACACCTATCAAGGTAAATTATCCACACAAGCCTCACCAAGTCACACTCCCCAAATAACTCAAGTCAAGTAATATATATAATCAGAGCACATCGATGTTTGGGTACCCCGTGCCACTTTCCCGATGGTTATTGAGACATCCTACGTATTGGACCAATCCCGCCATTCTCACCGCAGTCCCATTGCCATAACCGCCTACACACACCTGGGTCACAACCACATGCAGTCCCACTGCCGAATCCCGCCCGCAAACACCTGGGCTAGAAAAATCCACTACCACACCTAAAGACACCTGGGACTCATCCCGAAGACACTTTGGAAACCACTTGCCGCACACACCTGGCCAACCACCACACTACCCCACCCGAAGGTTCTTGGGATAATAATGGACCTCAGGCCATCACAGCCTGCTCGAAGAAACTTGGGCTATCTGGGAAAGGGAGCAGAAAAGGAGCTAATAACCAGCCACTAAGAATAGTGTTGGGAAAAACACCCTCCCACATGAAATGAGGGTGTTCGGCACTAAGTGCTCAACTTGGGTGGGAACGAATAAGAAACACAAAACTACAAATATATACATAGGTAACAATCACTCACCCAAAGTTAGGTTTTTGTTCAGACAGCCTACAGATCACAACAGCGCTCAAGTCCGAGTCACCACTCTCCCCAACAAAACCCATTTGTCCCATTCTTGGTTTCATGTTCAGTAATAATGTTCAAATAAGTTTATGCACTGTTGAGAAACTAAACCATAAGCATAACCCAGGAAAAGAAACCATCCAAACATCAACTAAGCATCCACACCTGGTTCTCTTGTGAAGTCACAACAACAAAGGAAAAGTGAGAACCCTCAAAGTACTAGAACCAAGGAAAATCCCGGGACACTGCCCCATGTCCCCTCCCCCAAAAAGGTTTTTCATCAATAGAGGATCCCACCCCAATTCGTGATATAAACAAGGTAACCTCCCAGTCTTAAAACTCGTAAACACTAAATCCATAACAATAGGGAATCCCATTCCCAATTTCACAACCATCGAGAGTATAAAAACAAGGGATCCCATCCCCTCCCACATTTCCACTAATTGGCTCGTGAAAGAAAACAACCAAACCACCACCACCGACACTAAGCAGGGTCATGCTGGTATTTTCAGATTTAAAAGATTTTACACGCTCCATGATTCAATTTCTGTGTGCTTTACCAGGGGTTATCACAGAAGGATTTATCCTGGTTCTTTCAATTTATTCAGCCGGGTATACGTGATTAACCAATTTACTTTTCACAGCAGGAGTTTATGATTTCAAAACAAGCCATTTAAAACACCACGAGGGTTCATTAGTGCAAAGACAATGACCACCAATGACCTCGATTTTCAGAAGGCGTAATCCAACACAACTCAGAAAGAAGATCATAATATAAAACAACATCAACGATCACAGCCCCCCTTCTTTCTTTATAGAATCCGTTCATTATCTTTATTAGGTCTTGATTATCCAATCCTACGGAGTCAAAAGCACGCCCACCCTGCATGATACACAAAAGAGAGAGGCGGAGAAATTCCCTACCTGTTGATAGACGATCGATGATTAGGTCGGGCGCGGAACTTTACGAATAACAATGCGGCCCTCCCAATGCACCAAAATCTGTTCATGAAAAGCCGCGATCGAGGAAAGAAGAAACCATGCCTAACCCTTTAGTTTATAAGGGCTGCAGACGGTTGAGATAAGAACGCGAAACCGTGTGAATGGGGGTCGTGGGTTGACCACACAGTTGGCCAGTTACACACGATGATATTAAGGTGTTATTTAATATCCCCCATCGGGGAGGTTTCTCGGGATTTTCAGGAATTAATTATGGGCTTTAAGTGGTTTTATAAAGGAGTAAAAGAATTAATTTAAGTCAAAACTTACGTTGCGGGAGCAGAAAAGTCAGGTACTCGGTGAGGGGACACGGTGCCACCGTCACGGTGTCACCCTCACGGTGTCACCCTCACGGTGTCACCCTCACGGTGTCACCCTCACGGTGCCACCCTCACGGTGCCACCATCATGGTTCCACCATCACGGTGCCACCTTCACGGTCTCACCCTCACGGTGCCACCGTCACGGTTCCATAACTCATAGGTTTTTTTATTTATGATAGTAATTAATATAACTCTGTTAATAACATAACATGTTGTGTTAATAGATTTATCCCAAAAATAGGTGGGCATTCTATATTCATATAACATTTTTCTAGAAATTTTTTCAATATCTTATTCCTCCTTTCAACAACAACATTTCATTGAGGTGTTTTGGGGGTAGAAAAAGAATGTTTAATCCTTGTTTTGTTCTATATGAATTGAATTCATGATTCTAAAACTCTTCTCTATGATACTTATAAAATTCAAAATTTTAGAATCTTTTTCATTTTGTAAAAACCTATAAAAATTAATAAAAATATTATAGGATTCACTTTTAAATTTCAATATTTAAACCCAAATAAATCTTGAAAAAATCATCAACTAAAACATAAACAATAAATCTCTATCGAGTATTATAGTTCTAGTAGGTTTTAATATATCCATGTGGATAATATATAGAGTTATATAAGTAGAAACCTCTTTAATTGGTTATAAAGATGACTTTTGTTGCTTTCCCATTTTAAATTCATAACATAGTTTCTTTTAATCCAATTTAAAGTTTGGAAAAATAGAAATCAAATTTAATTTGGAAATTTTTTCAATGAATTAACATTATAATGTCTATGAATTATATGCCAAATTTGTATTCATTTACTTTAGTATTCAAAAAATTACATTTTGTATACACAAAATAATTAAGATATAAGGTATAGAAATTATTTATCCTTGGTTCTTTAAATTTTATTGATTTTCCACTAAAATCTATGCTGGAATTGTTAGAAAAATCAATTAAATAATCATAATCATGTAGTTGATAAATACTTATCAAGATATTATTTAATACTTAAATATAAATTATTTTTCTAATGAGGAAAGATCGTGGATTTCCAACAGATCCATTTTTAACTATATTCTCATTTTCATTATCACCAAATGTGACATAACTTCCATCAATCTTAAATAATGAGTGAATTTTGGATAAATATACACTGATTTTCATTGAAGAACCACTTTCCATGAACTATTTTTCATTTTTATTTATGTGGATAGTTCCCTACAATGATCAATAAAACAAAAAAAAAATTGGTACCCAAATACTCTTGGGTATAGAAATGTTTGTTATAAAAGATTTGGGAACCCAAATATATTTTCATTTTCTAGAGCTAAAAAATGAATTAGATAATTTTTCAAAAAATAATAGCTTTCTTAACTCCACATATTTTTGTATTTATTAGATAGTTATTTTCAAAATGTCCATTTATTTCACTATAAAAAAAATAATATTAGGTATGGTTTTATTTTTAGATCTTGGTATAAAATAACTTTTGTAGATCTTGGGTTTTTCACCCTTTATTACTATACCAAAAATTTATCTTATGAGTTGGTTTTGACCAAGGGTTTTGTTTAGGTAATATTCCCCCTTAGTAAAAAGCATGCAACATATTTAAAGTTTTTAACTTCTTTTTGTAGGTTCTCAATTGTTCTAGTCTATTCAGTACATGATACAATAGAATTTTCCAACTAATTTTTCAAATCTAGAATTTTATTATTTAATTCCTTATCTTCATTAACAATTTTTTTATAGGAATTTATGAGGGATTTTTTTTATTTTTCAATCATTCATACTTAGTTTCTAACATGGTACAATATTCATTTAAATATTAATATGATAAATTTTAATTTTTAGACTTAAAATCATGCTTAGAATAATAATAAGAGTGTACCTCATCTGAATGTTCCATGAAACACATGTTGTACTTTTGATTATATAATTCAGTTTTTTATTATGAGGAAGTGTAATAAATAGAGTCTTTGAATCACTACATGTGTATTTTATATCCCTCTTGGATTTATTCTTATATATGGCCTTCTTGAAAAAAAATAACTTTTTATTTTCTTACAACTATGGATAGTCTGGATTGATTTTTCTAAGATTTTTTACTCATAACATCTCACTTATTTAAATTTTCCACCATGATTCTTGTACTTGTTGAATTGTCTTCTGAAACCTCTTATCTTGTTATAGAACATTCTGAAATTTCTAGTAAAATGTGTGAGTTCATAATTTGATCTATAATTTCTTGATGAATATTCTTCTTTAGATGATTCATATATCTATTTACCCTTGTTCTTATTGTCATCTTTATAAGTAAAAACCTTTAAGGAAGTATTTTACTTCTTAACCAATTTATATTCCCTAGCTTTAGCTTCCATTTTTTCCCATATATCATAATAGTTCTAATGAGATATTTTATTTTGAAATTCTTGACCTTTGTAGATTTTTTAATGGTAGCTAAGAATGCACTCCACTTAGGTGGTAAAACTCTTAAATCTTTTATTTCCTGTTCTGGATCAGTAATTGGAGTTCCTAGAGAATCAAAATTATTCACAATATCAGAGATTATTATATTCAACTGAATAATTCTTTCTATTTCATCCATTTTAAGTTTTCAGACTTAATTTTGTAAATATCATATCTAAGAGTCTTCACATTTTTTGTACCTTCATAGGAAACCACTATAGTAGTTCACATTTCATGGGCTATTTGGCATTAAAAAACTCAGTTAAACTCATATGGACATAGGCTGCATATTATAGAATTGATAGCATTAGAATTCATATCATAGCTCATTTTAGTATCAGCATCCCATGTTTTTTTGTGTTTCTATAATTTTATAATACTTTGAAGCTTTTAGATAAACTTTTAAGACAAAGTTCTTCATATAAATGGTCATTCAAACCTTCCAGTAAACATAATTTTTACCATTAAAATAGGTAACTCTATAAATTGACATACCTTCTCTATTATCATTCATAATACCCATTTTAAATAAGATCTATGAAATTAAACCTTTGGTATTTGTGAAATCAAGATTCATTAACTCTGATACTAATTTTTTTCCCAGATAATGGCTAATTGAAAACTCAAGAAGGGGGTGAATTGAGTTATTGAAAATTTTTGTTCTTAAAAACCACCCACTTCAAGGTATACTTGTTTTAACCTTTTCTTTAATGAAAGAATACAGAAAAGAATAAAATTTATAAGGAAAAAATATCTAATATGGGATATTTATAATGGTTTAGGGAACACAAATCCCTTAGTCCACTCCATGAACACTCTACTTTTAAAGTTTGGTGATTTTCATTATAAAAACCCTTTTATGGGGACTTCTAGCTGAGTGAAATCAGCTATTACTTGTTCCAATGGTCCAATAGATTTTAACCGGGATCTCCCGTCACAAAACCTATACACAACCTTAACACACTCGATCAAAACAAGTCCATAATGAAATAAATATAAACAATATTTGATGAATTCTAAAGCTCACAGTTTCAAAATGAAACTAAAAATAGTTAAATATGTATCCAAATAAGAGGAGAAATATTCTACGTTCAACTCTATAAGTTCATCAATATAAAATATTGATCTTGTAAGCATAGTAATTTGTATACTAGAAAAAAAATATTTTATATTCATGCATTCTTCTCCTTTTATGTAGTACAAAACTCTTATATTTATATCCTCTAATTTTTAATTTGAACTTAATCATACCCTATAATCACAATGATCAAGTGAATAATCCTTTGAAATTTTTATAAGATAGGTTCTTAATGGTGTGTGTTCTTCTTTTCCAAATATGGAATAAACTTCTATGGTGGTGATGTTAGAAATCTTCTTCAGATATTACCATTATTAGTAAAATTACACTTTATCTAAATTAAATTTTCCTTATCAAGAAATATATTTTTTGATGTGCTTAAAATATTGAATTGACTTGTCAAGATATTATAACAATTTTACAAGTATAATCATGAAAATACATAGGATTTATTTTTATAGGTAAGATAAACATTTGAAAGCATTGTTCTAACAAGATTTAATAGATCTTTGACTTAAGTATAAGATAATTATTCTTTATAAGATAACATCTTACTTCCGTATGATAATCTAATTCCACTACTTCATCATATGTTTTTAAGATAATAATTTTAAGATGGTCCTTTTTGTAAGATAAAAAAACTTCTCATAATTTATTTATAACCGATTTATCTGGATTTGAACATGAATCAACTAATTTACATCCTTCATATGATAATATCTTATGCAGTAAAACTTTCAACACCGAGCTTCTGTAAGATAAAATAATTTGGCATAGAATAAAACTTTAAATAAGATACAAATTTTACTCCATAATATAAACACTTAGTGTAAGATAAATAAAATAGATAAAATCTAGTAGAATAAATTAATTTATATTCCATTATTATAAATTTATTTGAAATAAATAGATCACCTATTATAAAAGGATAAAATCTGAAACTCTTAAGAAAAACTCATTATAATAAAAATAGGTATTTTTTGAATCATCAAAACACATAAAAAACTAAGATATTTTGGAACAACATAATTATGTTCAACAAGGGTCATCACGACCCATCCCGAGTATATGAATTTAGCTAATCCTATAAGGTAAATGTCACATCTCATCCTGTGAAATAGGGGAATAGGTATAATGAGTAAAGTAAATCTTATAGTCCATCCCAAGAATGATCTAGAATGTTGGGAGCTACCAAATACTAGAATCAGGGTAATATTTCATCTCTTTCCCTCAAAGACATATACATCAATGGATAAAAAATATGTTCAAGAAGTTTATAATAAAATTGTACAATTTTCAGGCCATCTAAACACATTCATAATCAATTCAAAAAACATTCTATATAAGAATAAGTCTATTTATTAAATAGATATTAAAAACTATATCAAACAACATTATCAATATAATAAAGTTGAAAAACATGCATGATATAATAAAGTGATAATGTTCTCAAAATTATAGACATGTTCAGCACATCCAGTCATCAGCTCATATAATCATGAAAGTAGATAAAGTGGTTTATAAGTATAAAAAATGTAGTTGAATAGTCCAAGAATATGGTATAACAAGTTAAAAAGTAAAAACATTATAGTTTTAGGTCGATGGTATCACATGGTAATAACATACATAGCTTCTTAGACATGCTAGGAAGATACCGATTTAATAAGTAACTAATTTTCTCAATTATTTATGATTAATTTTTCATGAACTAAACATGGTTCTACACTAAGGAATACAAGTGGAAGTACTAAAAATAATACAGGCTAGGCATAACCGATTATTAGGTGTATAGGTTTATATGGGATTATTTAATGTAATTGTATATGTTCAATGTCCCTTTCAAATAACTCTTCTCAATGTAATGACTTAAAACTGACATTTGACATAATCAAGGTTTATTTAAGTAATAAATTTTCAAAGGAGAAAAGTTTTTTCCTTACAAAACATATTTTTGGAAAGAATTTAAAAGAAGGTGTAAGAAGAAAAAGAGGAAAATAATATAGAAAACATTTCTCAAAAAAAGTATTTCTAAACTATGGTTTTCATAAAACTTCTTAAACATTTAAATCCAATCAATTTTTTTCCATTTTCAAAATCCAGTTTATGGATTCCCGGGACCCCGCTACATGAGTCTAGTACAACCACATTCAACAAAACAAAAGAACACCAAAAACCAAAAACCATGTTCAAGAAACCACTAACCAGGGCACACAAACATCAGAAAGGCTGGCCAAGCCCACCAAGGATTACCTTGAGCGTCCCTTGGCGCGACCGTCGACACCGACCCAAATCCTCCCATTTGAAAACTCGAGAGGAATTCACCCAGCCTTCAAGTGATGAAATGGACCACCAGGATCCACCCCCAAAGACGTCAAATAAAACCAGAATGAAGATGACCATATCCTGATGCCATTAGCACCCTGACTCGTAGACAATCCAAAAGTCCCACCAAACCACTTTAAAAGCAACGTGAGAAACAAACCCAATAAGTTCGGAGGTGAAGCCTCATAAGAAAATGAAAAGTTACCAAAGAATATCCTTAGCCTATTAGTGCTTTCTTCCCTATATATATTCCAATTCATTATCCATACCTTAGCATCAGGATCTTCCCCAATAACATCTTCAAATCGGTCCGCCATTTTGTCCCATGTTCAGATATATTCTTCTTCGTTGATTTTTCGATCATTGAAGCCACTCTTTAGGATAAAATCTTGTTTTTCACTCCACTTAGCCTACTTGTTGTTGACCTCCACTTTGATAGGTCTTCACATCATATCATCCTCTTCTTGTGGGATGTTAACATACATAAATTCCTCTACCATGTCCTCCTCGGAGCAAATGATGGGTTCTTTTATGTTCTTTTCCATTTCAGTAGCTCTTACCATTTCACTATTGTTCTCCTTGACCAAAACCCAAGAATCCTTCTGCATGAAAACCATGGTAGATGACATTTCTTTCTCACCTGGATTAGGTTTTTTACCTGACCGTGTTTCCATCGGCTTCGGTAAAAATGAGTAGTCCTTGTGTTCTCTCCCTTTATTCTTCTTATGTAACTTCCCCTCCTCATGGGCCTTCTCAACTCCCAAACCCCCCTCATGGTTCGATTAAAATAATAGGTATTTATTATGTGTCAAGGTTCCATTAATATCAAATCCATTATGATTCTCATATTGAATCACTTACTCCTACCTCACAAACCTAACTATCGCATCACTGCTAAAGAGATCTCTTGATAATATAGGCTAAATGTGGTTATTTGGATTATAGTTTGTTTAGGATTATGTGAGAATAGATTAATCATGTTAGAAAATATGGTTAAGACTCAATTATGGGATATTTAATTGTATAATAACAAACCATGATCATTTAATCCAAGTTATTCTTAAAATGAGTATAACAACACACCAATTATCACCATTTTATCCCATGTTTAATATCAATAGAACATACTAACACCTTTATAAAAAAGGTATTGGTATCAAGATCTAAGTATGGGTCACCTAAATTATATGGAGATGGAAAATCAATAACAAGGATCATGAATTTCAAGGAATACATAAATAGAAAAATAGTTAAATTAAATTTTATAATGGAATAAAAATAGGTGGGGTTTTCATTATGTGAAATCCCAGACTTGGATGCCACTCATAGGTGCCCCAAGCTCGATTGGCCTCATGAACTCAAGTGCATATCTGTGAATGCCAAAGGTTACCAAATAGAATTGAGGGACTAGGGTATTTTTGTGGGAAGACTATTCCCTCATTAACAGAGTGTAACACAATGAATAAATATAATATAATAGGAGGTAAGTAATGGAAACAATGTAATACAATAAACAGAAGACATGGTAGAAGTAGACTAAATATACAAGTAACTAAACAACAAGAAATCATATAAAAAACTAATGATACAAGTCATGTTCTATAAATATATAAAACATGGATACAAAGAAGTAGGTCATACATGCTATACAAAAGTAAAAAAAAGGAATCCAAAAACTATCCAAACATCCCAATCTTCATCTCGTTCATCTACTACTAGATCCATCCTAATGAAGGAAAGAAATCAAGTGTCTAAAGTAGTATGATTTCCTTTTTCAACACCTGCATACATGTAGTCTTCCCGAGTACCAATGGTGCCTAGATAGGGTGTGAGATAAATCTCAATAGGTCACCACTAATGGTGTCTATAACATCAAGTTTGTGTAATATAAACTGAAACAGTGTGAAAGTATGAATATATAAAAGTAAATTAGTACAGTAATGTAAATGCCCAAGTACATACTTCATCCCTCGTCTAGTGTTTGAACATATCACCAGTTCATTAATTAGTTGAGCTCTCTATCATATATTAAGACACATGCAGAATAACCATCACTAACATGATAATAATAATGATGATAAGTATCCAAGGTAATAACCAAAAAAATCCATGACCTTAGGGGTCAATCCAACTCAGGTAATAATTATAGACTAGATATAGGGGTAATAGTTTGATCCAAGGATCATCGTCTAAGGCATTCCACAATAATTATTCTAACCAAGTATAAGGAAATCGTCCAAAGTAAAATGGGATAAAAAATAGCCAAGCCCAAGGATGTAACTAAGGTTCTTTATGTCTATATAATCCATGATAGATCATAGTATTTCATCCAATTAATCCTATAAATATGATGAAGGGATCCTATGGTGTAATATTAGGAATTTTCTAATAGAAGAATATCAGGTTCTAAGGTGGGTATCATCCTTAGAAACTAGCATCTCTGAATTAGAATGAAATCCATGAGTGGTCATGGTATACCCTCGAGAATCCAATGAAAAATCAAGTCTGACCACTCCTATAGTGATTTCGAGGTATGTATATAATAGGCACATTTTATTTAATTCACATAATTAATAAGGCCATGTGATGGCATTCCATTTAATGTGTCAAGGGGGCTCATTCCATGCCTTTCATTAATGGGAAAAGGATAAATACATGAAACCATTTATAGATTCATATAATTCATAGTCAATTTTATAGGTTCACTCAACTTCCTTCCATGAACATGGAAAGTTGTTCTATGAATGTGCAATTGAATTCTTCAATTACATTTAATTATTCTAATTCATATATATATAATATAGTTTCAAATTAAATTTAAGATTGATTTATCAAGTTTGAGAACTTAACTTAGAAGTATCAAGTGGGAAGAAAACATGGTACTAGACATTTAACAATTCATAATTCATCTAATTAGAGGGTATTTCTATTAACAGGGTCAAGTCACACACCTGAATAGTGGAGAAAAAGTTTCATAACAAACCATTTAAGAAAAACTGATGAAATCACCCTACTTGGAGTGGTCACTGTTTAGATCACTACCTCCAATAATAGACAGTATATTTAAATAGATTCTTATAATATTATTCTAATGAATATAAGAAACACACATTAACTAAACAGGTGATGCCCGATGAAATCAACACACACATAAAAAAAATTCTAAAATGATGAAACTTGAGGGATGAGTTATATACAACCAACCCCATACTCATACGACTCTCCTCATCCAGTATCAACCTCTAGTTATTTTGGGATTGGAACAGATCTGAATTATGGATCAATTCCTAGAAAATGGGGCATATTAACCTACATTCAAATATTTCCATCAAGAGGAGGAATAAATATGAACGACTAAAAATGAATTGAGATCATACAAGTGTGGATCCAACGAGATGAATGACGATCAAATTGGAATTTTTATAGATATTAGGGATAAAAATCTACAATTGATAGCTTTGGATATCCAAAATAATATATTTTGAGGCTGTTATCATCTGGAGAAATAAACAAGAGAAGGGGAGAGTTTAATTATATTTTTAAGGGTGTTTTCATAAAATCACCCAAAAATGGGAATTTAATGGTTTGACTACACGGTTGGCCAAACTGTGCACCAGCCATGCACCTTATGATATAGGAAATGGGAATTTCACATGGTTAGGACATGTGGTTAGATAAAATGTGTGAAAACTATGAAAAACACCTCTGTAACAAGTCTGCAATTTTTCACACGGTCTTGCAGCCCCTGGCATATGGTTTGGGAAAATCATGCACTCCATATCACCCAATTGTCTAGCCTTGCATGGTTATAACTAACCTTGTGTCCTTCCCATGAATAGTTTCTACTAACTCTGTGACCATCCTTTTTCACCCCAAAAGTTTGTTTTTAGGCTTCGAACCATCCCCAGACATCCTTGAGACACCTGTGAAATCATTATTCATCCATTTTAGGTCCAAAATAAAGAATTAGACCAAATTTAAAAGGATCCATACCTGAGTGAAAAATCAGGTTCTTATATTCTTATCCCCTTAAATTAAATCTTCCCTCAGTTCACATTCCAAGGGAAATGAAACACTATCTGAGAACAACACTGGCCACTAGGCACGTACATCGGCCTCCCACTCTTAAGTCACATCTTGTATATGTTCGTGTTACCATAGTACCTTTACTAGAGGAAAAACTGGCTTCAGAGAGCCTTTTTGATCTAGTTAATGATGCATATAGAATACACATTAAATGAAGCATAGACATCTAACTCAACTTCCACAATATCAAACGTATGAGACGGGTTGATAGGATATCAGTGAAGTTGTTAAATGTGGAGGAAGTCATGCATGGAACGGTACCTCTAAGGTAGTAGTAACCTATAGGCTATCATCTTGACACTCTCCAATATCTTAAACAACCCTAAATAATGTCGCAACAACTTCCCTTACCTCTGTATCCATATATTATCAAGCCTAGGAAATACCCATAGAAAAACATGATCCCCAACCTCAAACTCCAAAGGTCGTCAATGAATATCGGCATACAATTTCTATCTAGATAGAGTAGTGGACATATGCTTCCTAGTCAGTTGAATCTATCTGAAGTCTCCAATATGAAACTAGGACATAGTAGGGTTTCCTCTTCTACCTCTAGCTAGTACAAGGTTAAATGGTACAACCTACCATACAAGGCCTCAAAAGGAACCATCTAAATTGTTTCCTGGAATCTATTACTGTAAGTGAACTCAATAAGAGAGATATGTTTCTCCCAATAACTTCCAAAATCAAGTATTCATGTTTAAAGCATGTTCCCTAGAACCTATATCATCCATTCTGACTATGCATCAGTCTGAGGGTGAAAGGTTGTGTTTAGATGCACCAGTGTACTCATATCCTTCGGCAACCCTTGTCAGAACCATGATTTTAAATGGGAGTCCCTATCTAAAAAATTAATATGAGGGGATACTTGTAGTATTATGATCTCACAAACATATAGTCTTCTAATCTCATCAACTGAGAAAGTTTCTTGGATAGAAATGAAGTGGGATACTTTCGTCAGCCTATAAGGACAACTCATACAGCGTCGCTACCTCTAGGTGACCTCAATAAACTGAATAAAAAGTCAATGGAAATGTCTTCCAATTTCTATTTTGGAATTGGAAGTTTATGTAACAAGTTTGTAGGTCGTTGGTGCTCCACCTTCACTTGTTGACAGGTGGAACACCTATTGATAAAACCTGTTATCTAAAATTTCATCCTAGTCCACCAATACTATCATCACATGTATCAATAAATTTTATATATGCCTATATAAACTATCCATTAAGAAGCATGAGACTTGTGCATCAAATACTCTCTCATATCTGTAGGAACCCAAACATATACATGTATATGCAGAATGGTGTCTCTATCTACATACCATTCCATAGATAGGTCCTCTCATGAATACTCTCACAGAGAACAAAGCACTTAGGATCTAAAAATTTTATACTCTTCACCTTATCAAGGAGGTAAGAGTTAACTATCAATTATGAGAGATAATACTTCTCATTATTATCATGAAAATACAGATGCATCTCAGAGAAGAGGGTCATCAATTTAAATTCATCACTGGCTTCCCGTAAGTCCAGTACCTGAGTTTTTTGACTCAATGCATCCACTACTTCATTGTATTTCCCATGTGTATATACAGGCTCAAAATCGAAGGACTGAAGATATTAAAACCATCTTCATTGTCTTAGATTCAATTTATGTTATGTAAAGATATATTTGAGTCTCTTATGGTCTGTATATATCACAATGAGCTCACCCAATAGATAGTGTCTCCAACAGCGTAAGGCAAGGACAACTGCTTCCATATCGAGGTCACACGTTGGATAATTTCTCTTGTGAGACCTCAACTACCAAGATCTATATGCATTGAATCTATCCTCTTGCCTTATAATTTCTCCTAGGTTGATGTTTGATGCATAAAATAATTTGATATATCCTTTACCAAGATCTGGTAGAATCAGAATAGGTGTCGAGACAAGCCTCCCTTTTAGATTCTAAAAGGATTTCTCACATTCTTCTGACCATAAGAACTTGAAAACTTCCTTCGTAATATTATTAAGAGGTGTAACAAGGCATGATGATTATTTTATGAAATGCTTGTAATATTCATCCATCCCCAGAAACTCTGTATATCAAACACATTCTTAGGATTCTCCCAGGAAACCATGACACTCACCTTCTCTAGGTCAACAGAGACTCTTGATTCCAAGATAATATGACTGAAGAAGTGAACTTTTTTTATCTATAAGTGGAACTTAGAAATATTGTAATAAATATGATGCTCACTCAGTGTACTCATAATGATCTCAAGGTGCTTAGCATGGTCATTTTTAGTTTGAGAATACTCCAATATTTCACCCACAAGACCACAAAAAAGAATCCAGATATGGGTGGAAAACCCTATTCATTAGATCCATGAAAATGGATAGCATGTTCATATGATCGAAAAACATAAAAAGGTACTCATACAGACCATATCTTCTATGAAAAGTTATATAAGTTATGTCTGATATCCTGAATTGCACCTAATGATAGCCCAATCTTAGGTCTATATTTGAGAATACCTTAGCTCCTCATATTTGGTTTTAGAGATCATATATTCAAGGTATTAGATACCGGTTCTTAACCATAATCTGGTTCAAACATTTGTAATATATGCATAGATGAAGGGTCTCATCCACCTTTTTAGAAAAAAGCATGGGAGAACCCCAAGAGGAAGTACTAGTCTATATAAAACCTTTGGCCTCTAAGTCCTCCAACTACTAATTGATCTCCTGGAGCTCTTTAGGTTCCATCCAGTATAGAGTAATGGACAATGTAGTTACTCCTAGAGTGATCTCAATCATAAACTCTACCTCTATCTAAATATTTAAGCTAGAATTTTTTTTGGGAAAGATTTCATTGAAACGATCTACTATCATATGGGATTCATCCTAAAGTGAACATTGATCCTCCATAAAGAGATTAGAAATCTGGATAGTCACTCCACATATCCCATGATGATCTATTCTATCTCTACTATCATGGACATCACACTCACCCTTGTGTAGATAATAGATTCCCTCTGGTGATGTAAATGATACCCTGTAGTGATATCAGTCTAAAAAGGCATGATATGGAACCAACAAATCCATTCTGATAATGACATTAAATCCATTCATCTCGATAAAAAATAGGTCCCATAAGAAAGGGTAACTACCTACCTCAAGGGGATAGTCCCTAAATCGGCGTATTCCCTCTGAATGTACTCCCAATAGTGTATCTAGGGTTATTACACCACAATAATAATATATTCCCATCCAAAGACTTTTCGTGATAGATAAATAGATGGAGTGTGAATCACTATTATCAAATAAATCAAATACTACATTGGAGGCTACTAGAATAGTACCTTGTACTGTAGATAGTTTTGCAGTCAAATCATTGGGTATCATTTGTAATGCATGCAACTGACCAGATCCACTACCCTATGCAACAACTGGACTACCATGATCAGGACCTCCCTACTGGCACTACTAGTAATCTAAAGTCGAGCTATTATAGCCACAACCTCCTCCCTGACCAGTCTTACCGGTGCTACTCCAAATTCTTTCTTGATCTGGTGTAAAATATCCTTCCCCTAAAGGCGGATCTGGTGCAGATCCTATTACACTATAAGTTTATGGAAAGGTCCAACAAAATATCTAAAGATTCCCCATATGGACACAAGATCGGAACTCCATCCGGTCTCTATCATACTGAGGCATCATGTTCCTCTATCATCCACACTGATGGAATTCCATGGAGATACCATCATGGGTATTATGGATACCACTTTCCTAATGAGAAACCTAAAGGGATCTCTTTCTGTTACTAAAATAAATATTGTACTTCCACAACACTGATACTCTATTCCCAGTACTATCACCATCCCTAAGTTTTCTCTCAGTGATAAAATACTAATTGAAAATTTCATATAAGTTAGGTAGGTGAAATAAATTCACCTGAGTAAGGATGGCATGATAAATCCTATCCTCAAAGCGTCTAGAATGTGAAATCTCATCACTGGCTAGAAGAAGTGTGAAGTGTTGCAACTCAATTAAATGTGTCGAATACTCTATAACTAACATAGGGGCCTACTATAGATGCATGAACTCTATGGCTCGATCATCTCTCAGAATATGAGAAAATAAGTACTCATAGAAGATAGTATGGAATTCAATCTATACCATGCTCTGATGGCGACTAGCATGGGTAATCACATCCCACCAATGCTTGGACGAATCACATAGCATGTAAGTAAAAAAACATGACCGTCCACTCAGGAGGAATTTTATGATACTCAAAGATAGAAAGGGTGGCCTCTAACCAAGACTCGGTCGCCTGTGGACCACCCTCCCTCAAGAAGGTGTGAGGATTATGTTACAGAAACTCACAAGTCATATCATCCATCGTAGGTGAAGGTCTTATAGAACCTTGCATGGACTTCATCAGACATAAGAAACTATCACGAAGCTAAGCTCTAGTGCCTATATCAAGTATAGTAGGTGGTGCCTCAAGTGGAACTCCAAGTGGTAAGACAATAATCTCAAGACCCACCATGTATGGATCATCATCATCATTACCCTCCTGGCGCACAACACAAGGATGTCTTATCAGAATTGGTCTACAAATGCCAAGCACACACCTCAGAACAATCTTTAAGAAGATAGATAGAAACACTAAAGGAAGATAAATGAAAATAAAAGGTACAATTACCCATGGTATACTACCCCAACTACCATCTTATAAGGATAGGTATTAGTAAGTTTTCAATTATAAATTATAGGGTTTTCAATAGATGAAGGGTCAAATATATGTTTTATCTTCATTTATTGGAAACCATTTCACTTTATAAGTCAAGTTTCACTTTTATAGGTTTCATTTTCTCATTTTCATATATCAAGGTTCTTATAAAATGTATCTGCATTACCAAATAAGTAGGGACCATACACCTTATCACTGAAAATGACACCCATTTAATTTCATTTAAATGGATTGACTCGGTAAATTATTCATTCCAACCCATGAGGGCCCATACACCTCATTAGTTAAAACTATTAATCACCTAGTTGCAGTCCAAAAATATCACAAGCACAGATATATATAAAAAATCTCACTCAATAATCATAAGAAATATAGAAAAATGCAAGCGGTGAAATGCACCTATATGGAATGGAAATATGCATCACATGTGAATTCAAGGTGCCTATGATGATGAATGTAATAATTATCCTTTCCCTCATATCATTAGGATAAGGATAAAATAAAGTCCTCAATTAGAAGAATAATAATAACCACAACATAGCATGTATTTCACCCAATGGTGAAATTATATCAACTATAATAGAAAAATCATAACAATAATTATAATTCAGGCAACTTGGAATTTACCCCAAACATGGGTTAGATACTCCCAAGCCTGGATTATGAAAAAGTTCCAAGCATTCCTAATATTAAATCTATTGTATCCAAATATTAAATAAAAAAAATTAACTTCTTTGATACCACTTTGTGACATCCCAGAACAGGATTCCACTCAAAGGTTCCCCGATTTAGGTTGGCCACATAGCCTCAACCACATCTCCTCAAATGTTAGAGGCTGTCGACTAGCACTGAGGGAATAGGGTGTGCCCATGGGAAGACTATTCCATCATTACTAGAGTGTAGAAAATGGATAAATATAATATAATAAGAGTAAATTGGCATAAATAGTGAAATATGATAAATAGAATCCTCAGTAGAAGAAGAATAAAGTTACAAGTAATTAAACAACTGAATATATTATAAAAAACTGATGATACATGTCATATTCTATAAATCTAAAAAACATGGATACAAAGTAGAATATCATACATGCTATAAAAAAGTATAAAAAAGAATCTAGAAACTATCCAAGCATCCTGAGCTCCAACTCGGTCATCAACTACTAGCTCCATCCTAATGCAGGAAAGCAATCAAGATTTTGAAGTAGTATGCTTCCCTTTTTCAACACCTTCATATATGTAGTATTCCCATGTTCCAATGGTTCATAGATAGGGTGTGAGATAGATCAAAGTATTCCACCACCAACAACGTCTATAACATCCAGTCCATGTATTATAAACTAAAACAGTGTGCGGGCATGAATATATAAAAGTAAAGTATTATAATAACATAAATACCCAAGTACCTGCTTCAACCCTCAATTAGTGTCTGAGCATGTAACCATCTCATTAATTAGTTTATTTCTCATTCATATATTAAGCCACATGCGGAATAACCAGTGCTGACATGATAATAATAATAATGATAGGGATCCAAGGTCATAACCAAGGTATCCATGACCTCAGGGGTTAATCCAACTTAGGTGGGAACTATAGCCTAGCTATAGGTGAAAGAGTGTAATCCATGTATCATCACCCAAGTCATTCCACAATAATGATTCTAACCGAGTCTAAGGAAATCAACTAATATAAAATGGGATAAGAAATGGCTAGGCCCAATGATGTAACCAAGGCACCTTATGTTCATATAATCTATGCTATATCCAAGGAGTGTATCCAAGGAATCTGATAAATATGATGGAGGGTTCCTATGGTGTCATAACAGGCATCCGCTGATAGATGAAGATTGGGTTCCAAGGTGGGCATCACCCCTGGAAACTGGCATCATTGAATCGGAATGGAATCCAGAATTTCTCAAGGAATTCCCTCAATAATCCAAGGTGAACTCAAGTTTGACCACTCTTATAGTAATTTCAAGGTCCATGTACAATATGAACCTTTCATTTAATTAATTTAATTAATTAGTCCATGTGATGGTCATGACATTTAATATGTCAAGGAGGTTCATTCCATGCCTTTCATTAATGTGAAATGGCTAAGGACATGAAACCATTTATAGATTCATATAACTTATAATCAATTTTCAATGTTCACTCCACTACCTTCTATGATCATGGAAAGGTGTTATACGGATGTGAAACTGAATTCTTTAATTACATTTAATTACGAAAAGTCACACATATATATATATAATATAATTTTCAATTCCATTTAATATTTATTTATCAAGTTGAAGAACTTACCTTAGATGGGTTAAGTGGGAATAAAACATGGTACTAGCCATTTATCAACTCAAAATTCATCTAATTAGAGGTTCTTACCGTTAGCAGGGTCAAGCCACACACCCGAATGATGTAGCAAATGTTTCATAACAAACTATTTAAGAATAACTAAATAAATCACACTACTTGGGGTGGTGATCGTTGAGGTCACAACCTCAAAAGATAGATATAATATTTAAATAGAGTCTTAGAATATATTTCTAATGACTATAACCAACCCACATTAATTAAATAGGTACGCCTGATGAAATCAATGCACACACATGGAAATTTATAAAAAATAAAACTTTAGGGATGAGTTATAGACTACCTACCATGTACTTGTATAACTCTTCTCATCAAGTATTCACATCTAGTTTGGTTTGGATTGAAATAGGTCTAAATAATGAATAAATTCCCTAAAAATAGGTAATATTATATTGCATATAAATAGAACCATCAAGAGGAAGAATAAAGATGAATAACTAAAAATTAATCAAGATCTTGACGATGTGAATCTAATGAGATTAACAATATTCTAATTGGACTTTAGATGATGATTCATCATAAAAATATATAATAGATATCATGAGAGCTCTAAAATGATATATTTAGAGGGTGAATTCCACTAGAGAAACAAATGAGAGAAGGGGAGAGTTTAATTTTGTTTTTAAGGGTGTTTTCATAAGATCACCAAAAAATGGAAATCACATGGTTTGGCCAAACCGTGAACTAAACAAGTGCCTTATGCTGTAGGAAAGGTTAATTTCATATAGTTATTCCACACGGTTAGGGAAACCAAGAAACAGCTATGGAAAACACCTATACAATAAATATGTATCTTTTCACATGATTGTATGGCCCCTGGCGCATGGTTATGGAAAACAATGCGCCCCATAACACCCCATTGTCCAGCTTTGTATGGTTAAAACTAACCATGCGACCTTCCCCATACAATTTCTACTAACTATGAGACATGCCTTTTCACCACAAAAAGCTGGGTTTCAGTCTCTAAACTATCCCTGGACACCCTATATACACTTGTGAACTCATTAGGCATCTCTTTTAGGTCCAAAATAAAGAATCAGACCAAATTTAAAAGGATCCCTACTGGAGTGAAAAAACCCGGTTCTTACACATTATATAGAGTTAGACCAACCTCATCAAAAAAATTTAACCCATAATATAAAAAATATTTTTTAAAACCATTAATTTATATATCTTAAATATGAAACAACTTATTTATTAATTTAATAAAACTATAGTCAGAAATTTTATAAGAATTCCTTAAGAAATTCTCGATGACTCGAGACCACCTACCAAAATTAATGGAGAGAATTTATATTCCAAATTATCTCCAAAAAAACTAAGGAATTATCAAATTAAATTCCATCATCAAAGAGAATCAATTATAAAATAACCCTAACGAGGAAGCCACTAAAACCTAAGTAAACTAAGGCATGCAATTATATAAATTACCTCAGGGGTGGAATGTCCATAATCCTTCAATAGTCTCTAAGAAAAATCCATAAAAACATTTAAAAAACAATAATATAAACCATATCTCAATCTACTTCACCCAAAATAGTAAATAAACTCCTTCACCCAAAATAGTAAAGAATAGTGAGAATATAAACCAAATGAGCCTTATAGAAAAATTAGGAGATTAATCCTCAAGGTATAGGGTAAATTCAACCGTGATCTTATGGAATTCACTTTATAAACCCTAACCAATGAAAAATAAGTCAGAAGAAGAGGGTAGGATAGGTAATATAAGATAATAAGGGAATATTACCTTGGATTAAAGATTAAGAAACACCCATAGATCAACCTTGATTTAATAGGAAATAAGAGAGAGGATAATGAGACCAAAAGGGAATGCCATGGGTAATCTCATAAGGTTTAATGAAAATATTTTCAAGGAGAAAATGATAAGAATTAAAGAGGTGAGGGTAAATAATTGCAGTACCCCCTTTGAAAAAACATAAGATAGGGCCACCAGGTACTCAGAATGGGATCACTGGGTACCCAGAGGCACCCCCATGCCACCTTATACACTGCTAGATCCAACAGTTATCTGATGGCCTCTCACTAGGTATCTAGTCTAACATGTAGTTGAACCCCTTTGTAAGTACCCCAAACACCATAAACCACCTTCTAAACATTGAATCTTTTCTAAAAACACCTCCAAATTCATATTTAAACATATGAAACTAAATTTAAATCCTTGAATAAAATCAACCCCTCAACCAAAATAAAAAATTCAAATGATCATGTGTTTTTTCTATCCTAAATTCCATGTTAAAGAACTTTATTACACCTTAATCAAGGTAATTGGGACACAAGTTATTATACATAGGTGCTATATTATGGTTGATTCCATTAAGGGTATTATTTTGTAATGTTAGTTTACACCATGACTTGAGAAAGATACTATCTCATGGTGAGAATCGTGTTATAAGAAATCCTTGTGTGAGTCTGATCCCAAAAAGTGAGTTTAATGTAACATTACCACAAAGTATAGTGTTTTGAATAGAAAAAATTATATGAATTAATTATTAAAAATTGGTTGATAAACACATTATGTAATGTTGGAATCTACTTTAATTACAATTATTTTGTAATTTCATTGGGTGAAACTAAGAGTGAATGATGAAAAACTGTGATAATAGTTAATTATATAGATCCAAACATATCAACAAGTGAGGAAAAATACACATATTCCCAGAGGTTTACCAATGTTAAAATGAGTTATATAATCTTATGATATTGAAATAAGATATATTTCAAGATAATGATATCTATACACCATAACTTGTGAAAATTAATACATTAGTAAAGACATCACACTTATGGAAACAATCAATCATGATATTGATTGAGTGGTAAAAGGAAAATTATAATGATTTAAATTTCAATCAATGATGAAAATATTTCATATTTTATAAGATTAGCATAGTTTGGATTTTAAGGAAAATTTTAAGGGTATTTAACCAAATTTAAACATGTAATTAAAATGTTATGATAAAGAATGTATTAATGATACCATTTAATAATAAGAAACTTTTAAAAGAGAAGAATATAATGGGATACAATAAATGAAGTATAACATGAGAAAAGATTATCCAATTAGAGAAATCTACTATAGGAATTATCATTTTTAGAGAAATTTATTTTATAAATATTTAAATTCATTAACTTTACCCAAATTATAATAAATAAAAAAACTATATTGATTAACCTATATCGATGGTGTTATCTTTTATTTTTTTTGCATAATTATTGTAACAATAATGAACCAATTTATTATAAGGGAATTATTCCTTGAAAGAAAATGAATATTCTCAATAACATTTGAAATCAAGTATATACTATTTTATCAAACTCTCATAGATTTAGTATCAATATCAGGGGATAACTATGTAAATAAATGTGTATATTATAAACTAAATTTACAAGCACATGAGAGGTGAGGTTAAAAATGATTCATATTATCTAAAAGAAACCCTAACAACATATTTATGATTTTTCAACTAGGAATAAGTTTGAGGTTTAACATTCCCCAAGTAAAGTTTGTTTTATAAATTTAGATATTGTTGGTTAAAGATGAAGTTAATTAGATTTGATCTGGGACATAGTTTTTTTCTATTTTAAAAAAAATCAAAGCATGGATAAAATTAAAACATATATGAATTTAGGTGATTCAAATAAGATGAATATCATTTTTTAGTTTATAATTATTTAGAATAATATTGGAATTTAATGATTCAAGTGTATATATTTTTTTATAGAAGACAAACTGGATTGTGTTGTAGTGTTTCCTACACTAAGACATGGTCCATTTCCCAAAGAAAAATAACTTATAAAGATCATAAAAGGTAGTTTTTTGGACATGGTTACTGAATAATTGTTTCAAAATCCCTATAAATGATGGTTAATTCTTATTATGTTGTGGTCTATTGTGGTTGGTCATGGATTTTGGAAAAATGAGGACCATTATGTTGAGGTCTGTGTGAAGTGTTCATGGTTTTAAATATAAAAAATAGTTAGGTTATATCTCTAGGATGATGAATAAAGGAAGATAGTTATAGTAATTATAGGATAAACCAAAATTAGGACCAAAATATAATATGGTCACATTATATTGGAATTAGTTTTATGATTGAAATGGTCAATTATTAATACCATAATGATGGAAATAGGGATCTGGTCATTGTGATTGGATAGAAAAATAATTTTCAAGACACTATTCTATAGCTATATATAACTAGTCATGGTTAAAGATAATTTTAAAAATTGGTTATAATTAGATAAAGATCATTATTCCATGGTGACAACCTTAAAATGTCATGGTCCGTTTGAAATTCTAGATTCAATTTTTCTTGATGATGTGGCTATATAATGGCTCATTAACTACTCTGAGTTAATTCTTTAACTCCATAAATCAATCAAGAGTGACTAATCTAGTTGGATTGATATAATGGTTTAAAATAAAGTTAAATAAGTTTATAATTAAATTTTATTATTAAATTTTAATTTAAAATTCAAAATTAAATTAAAAAGTAATATGAAATATAGTTATTATTGTGTAAGAAATTTGGGTGAAGATAGAGTGTAACTTAGAAATATGTATAATAAGATACCCAATAATCACATGAAGTGTGAAAAGTCTTCATTTATTCAATTTTTGAAGTTGGAGCACTTGGAATTTCAAGTTTTAGGTTACTCGTGAATATGGACTATTGCGGTTTGTGTGGTGTAGAATTGAGTTTCTTCTTATTGATTGAATTTAATAAATTATTTACTTAATTAGGAGTGCTAAATTATACATTAATGAAGATATTGGGTAATGAAAGAATTATTTCACTTGCTGTTTGATTATAAATTTTGTGTGTTAGGAAGATAAGTGAAGTTAATGTTTATCAATAGAGAATTAAAGTCATTTTTAGACTTTAAAGACTCACTTTTTTGTATTTATTGGAGATTATCAATTTGATTATATAGGATCAAGTTATATAAATCAAAATACTTTTGTATATAACATGAGCTAAAGTATTAACCCTTCTCATTTTTATCTATGATGATTAATGAATCTTTTGATCTCTATATTTTAATATCACAATAAAAATATAACCATTTTTTATTATCAAACCATATAAATTAACTATCCTCACTGTGTGTTCAATGTTTAAAGTGTATAGTTTTTGAATTAAGTGATTAAAACCATTAATATTTAGTTGAAAAGAATGATATAAGTTAAAAAGGAAGAATTCCTATAACACTAATAGGAAATGAAGGTTGTTCAATGGTTGAACCCCCATATAAATGAATTTATAGAGATCCTAATTCCTATTGGAACCCAATATCCATAATTGATATTAGTGTTGTGTACTAGGATTCATTTAAAGATGACACAATGTTTGAATACTATAAGTTACTTATGTTCTCTTTTTTTAAGATATGTTTGTTATAAAATTTATTTTCACAATGAATAACCTAAATATAATGAATAGAAAGGATATTTCAATGTTTGATGTGAATAACCATCTCATTTGTAAGGATATGATGCATTGGTACTAATTATTAATTATCTTGTATTCTATTGAAGTTGATGCAAATTGGTATATTCCTCACACAAAAGATATTAAAATGACTTCTGTTGATTCAAAGAAAATTTAGAATAATGGTCATGCTCAAAATTTAATTAATTAATAACATTCATAAAAAATAATTTAGAAAAGTATTATAGATTAAGATAGTGAAATATATATGAGACATGTTATAGAATATCTATAAAATAAATGTAAAAGTGAAAGAATATAAATTATAGATTTTGGAATTTGAATTATAAAGACATTATAAAGCATGATTATGAATCAATTGATGACTTATTTATAATATTTAATGAAATTGTTTTCATTTTTAGTTATTATGGTGATAAATTTTAAGATTATATGGTATTCAAAAAGGTATTTCATCTCTTACTGGAGACATTTTATGCAAAGGTATTGACACTTGAAGGTTGTGATCTTTAAATATTTCTATTTGATGATTTGAATAACATATTGATTTGTTATTAAATTATAAAAGTAAATACCCTTAAGAATAAGATTAAGGATAAAAAATATCCTTTAAACATATAAAACAAGAGAAGAATTAGAAAAATATTAAGGAAAAAGAGGGAAATTTAGAGGAATATAGTGATTCTTAGATACAGTTTATCAAGTTGAAGACATTAAACCCAAGAATTATTTGAAAACATAAATGAGTGTATCAATAAAAACGTCGATTAAACTGTTTTGGTTAGTCCCATAATGGTATTTAGTGATAGAATCCCTAATAGGAGAGGTGAATCGCAATATGAAACTAATTATAATATAAAAACTTCCCCTCAAACTCTCACAACCTTAACTAATCTTGAAATTATAGTTAGTAGGGTCATACTTCAGTTATTATTTAAATGATGATCTAATTTTTATATATCTTGTCTTTATCCCTTAATTAGTTTGATCAAATATTAATTTTCCCACATTCACTAATTTATATCTTGAAAAATATAAATAATCATGCACACAAGATGCAAGCATTTTACTTGGTTCACCTGTATCGGGCTTATCTAAAGAGTATATAATTGCACTATGTTGATACACTAGAATCCACTAATTAAATTTTTTGTTATTGGGTTTAGGCTAGTGATCTCCAAGCCTGAGGTTACTCCCATTATATGGTTTAAATAAGTTTCACTACATCCTTAGGGTCACTCCCTTACTCCTCTCTTATGAACGCTAATTTAGAAAGTAGAACACATTGGAATGAAATCCAAAACAAAATAATATCACTATTAATATTGATGTGTTGGGTGTAGATTATTGATACTTGTTCTTCAATTAATTATTATTCACATACTAGCTACAAACATCACCATAATTACAGTATCTCCTTCTATGAGTTGTTATAGAAACACCACCTTTCTTCTTTAAAAAGATCTTTAAATATTTCCAATGTTATCTTTAATATTTTTCCTCACTTATTTTTGGAATGTATATTCTCTATTATATTTCATTTATCTCTCTGTAAACTTATTTTTGGAATCTAAATTTTCAATATATTCATCCCTTCTTTGTGTAGTAGGAATCATTTTTACTGATTGATATAAACATCTTGATATGTCCAAACATCAAATCCATTTCTATTTTTAGAATTTTAATCAATAGTTTTTGTGTAAATTATTTTAGTTGTTTTGAGTATCTCCCCATTTTAAACTCTTAACCAAATTGAGAAATAATTTTATCATTACATGATTTCCTTACTATGGAATAACCTTATAATTCTTCAACCTGATCATGGTATGATATCCTTCTTCACGGTGAGATATCTATTCAATAACCAGATTCATGAAATCTTTATAATATCTTATATTCAACTTCTCTAAATATAAATTCTTGATTCTTAAATATCATCTTGATCTTCAAACCTATCATGATTTGAACATCTATATTATGACGTGGACTATTCAACTTCTACAAAATAGTGTCTCACATTGTTCTCGCAACTAATAACCATATCTCAATCTCAACCTGTAGTATATTCTATTCATTCATACAATTCTCCCATTGTGAAATGATCTTCTTCAATGGTGTATATATCTCCAAATAGTAAGCATCATTGAATTCTATCTACACCTCTTCACTACATGACCATATATGAAATGGTAGGGAAAAATATTATGTTTCACTTTCACTGATACAGTAAAGGAAATAATCTTTTGTATACTCTTCATAGTGTGTACATTCTTCACATAGTATACCAAAATCCATGATTGGAAACTTTATCAATCATATAATATGATAGAATATATTTTTTATTCTATAGATTGTCACACTATCAATCATATTTTAATATTGAAAATAACAACTTGAGTAACCCTTACATTTTAACTATACTGCCCCATTTACTATTATGTTTTCTCTAGATCTACTTTTGTATATTTCAGTGTATTTTAACACTTCCAATTTAATATCTGTAAAACCATTGTATATCTCTCTAATACTATTACATATACTCTATATATAATTTTTCATATGGGAATTTTCCATATTTCTACATCTATAAAAACCTTTAAATATCATCCTAGTGGCCTATATGCGTCATTTTGGTTAATTTTATATATTGTTCTGGTGACCTTTACATATTGTGGCTTTTATAAATTCTTACAAATACCATTACTCATTGTCCTGGTTTCTCTTATGTATTTTCATATTTAATCTTATGTATTGAGACTTTTCCAAATTCTTTCAACTATAATTAAACATCATCCTAATTAAATTTACTTATACAAGGGGTTTTTTCCATTACCATGATTTTGTGGACTTCACTCATGGTGTGTTCTTGTGTTCACATTTTGGTTTGTCTATGTGACCTCCAAAATATAACTCAAACTTCTAAAATAAATTATACACATCTAATTTAATTTACAAACATCTAATTATAGAAAAACCTTATCACCTCTTCCCAAAAAATCCTCATATCCTTTTCCATAATAAATTCTAGAATAGGTCCTCTTACAAAAAAACTTCTGGAATGATAAATTCCTCCTCCATAATAACATCTAAAACCACATAAAATTCAAAACACTAGATTCATAATCAAGAATATACTTTATTCTAGTGTTGTACCATTATGGAAATCAACCATAAATACAATAAAAACAACTAAAATTTGTTGACAATAAAACAATCATTTTCCAATAAAACTCTATTAATTTATAATCCAATAAATACAACACTTCATAACTTTATAATTTGAATGCCAATAATATAACCATTTGGAGTTATTGGAAACTCTATCATGAATCCCAACAATAACTAAAAAACATTATACGAATAATGCACCTCATAAGATATATGATATTCTATTCTCCACTTAGTGCCAACTCTTTGGATTTATTAGCCTTTCGTCTCCCCTTTTGACCACAAATATGAAGATAAACCTCCTCCACAAGTAAGAAATATATAATATAGGAAAAACCATTAACTTGATAGATGAGTGACTTTCTATTTAGCTTTAATTTCATTATACTCGTGCCTTATTGATGTTAAAAAATCATTCTCCAATCCTTTGGTATCCATACCACTTTTTAGAATACTGAAGGGAATACCACTTATTAAATATAATACAATTGTTTTCATAGAAGACTTATCTTTTACCTTTTAATAGTATAGGGATATAAATAAATCTTATCCTCCTTTATAAATATAGTCCTTTCATCAACTTAATATAGAATAGTATCCCCTTTTTACAATACACATCAAGAATCCTTTAATCTCCAACTTAATCTTCACTTTTTTATCATAATAATATATTTAAAGTTCAATATTAATAAACTACTTTAAATATGGTTTCATTATCACTAATTTTATATCATTGATCCTACCACTTAGAAATGAGCCATCAATAACACCTCTAAGCCTACCAAGTCAGAGCTTGGTGTAAGAAACAATATATTAATTCAATAACACCATTTTTTCCATTTCACTCACCAACATCCCTATGTTCCAAGAAGTCACAACATTAATATTATACCAAGTAAATCATCCTATAATCTTAATAAAACTTTCAAAAAACCATAATTGAATGAACTATAAACCATAAATTGTGTGATTCATTCCATATTTATTCTTTACAAATCATCCCTAGACACTAACATGATACCAATTGTTAAAACAGATTTCTTCTTTCATCACTAGGTGTATTTAATTGATTAATGGGGACACCAACTATAATATCTTTATATCAAAACTATACTTTACCTTATTATAATAATCACTAAATATAGAATTAATATTCATCTATAGATTCTTCCACTAATAAAATTTTTGATATCCTGAAAATAATCAAATGACACCCTGTGTTAGATTATATATTAGATCAAAACTAATGCATCATGAAAAATATAGTTGTTATTGCTTCTCTATTAGAATATATTCCTCCTTCTTCAATTTTTGATGCTAATGGATAATATGTGGTTTTCTACCAAAACAAAAACTGGACATTGATACTAATTTTTGATCACTATAATTCTTCTTGTTGCACAAATGTAATCATTATTCCAAATAAAAAATGACACCACTTTTACTGATCTAATATCAATTGGATACTCAGATCATGTCACAATATCACTTTCATTTTCCAATGAAACCTCTCCATGGATCATATCTCCCTTTAAAACTACCACACTTCAATAATAGTTATAGAATTTAAATACATGGGGAGAGGGGGTATTCCAATTTCATCAAGTTGAGGAATGTGGTTGGTTGTGTTGAACCATCCATTTTATTCTAAATTTCATCCAAGATGTAACATCTTGACTCAGGTGCCACACTCCCTGAGATGATCGGTCACATGACCTCAATCACACCTCCCCATATGTTAGAGGTTGTCGACTATTAGAGAGGGTATAATATTGATCATGGAGAGACTATACTCTCTTTATCATAGTAATGTACCAACAGAAATAAATAAACAATAACAAGATGATATAACCACAATAAGTATAATACCATTGTCACAACATGAAAAAAAATTGAAAATACAATATCAAAACTAAATAGTAGATATTCCATGTCCAAGTATATGCCAAGTTTCAAAATGAAATCCAAAAGTAAAGACACTGAAAACTCCCAACGAGTCCTGAACCATGTCTAGTTCCCTCATCTATGATCAATCCCAAATCATCCATCTAACACAGGTCTATTTCCCTTAACCTTTATTACAACCATAAAATCTATTCAGGTACCGATTAGGCAACCTGAGTAGGGTGTGAGTAAGACTTAGTAGGCCAACACCAACAACATCTAAAACAATATCCATTAAAAATAGTTCATGTGGTTTAATAAAGAATAAATACCAGCAATAAAGTAAACAGTTTACATTTATTCAATACTCTTTATTTAACCACATAAACCCCCAGGTTCCTGAGGACACCCAATATCTCAATACCTACTTTGTCTTATTCCAGAGTCTGAATTATCCCTTAGGGATATCATATTTCTGAATTCCATTGTTACCATTTATCATCTCAATTCATACCTAAATTCCATTGTTACCATTAATCATTTCAATTTACATATTAATTCCATTGTTACCATTCATCATTTCAATTCACATATGAATTCCATTGTTATCATTCATCAATTCAATTAGCATATGAATGTCATTATTACCATTCATCAATTTAATCCATATATGAATATCATTTTTACCATTCATCATTTCAATTCACATATGAATTCCATTGTTATCATTTATCATTTCAATTCAAACATGAATTCCATTATTATCGTTCATCAATTAAATTCACATATTAATTCCATTCTTATCATTCATCAATTCAATCCACATATGAATTTCATTGTTACCATTAATCATTTTAATTCACAGATGAATGCCATTATTACCATTCATCATTTCAATTCAAACATGAATTACATTATTACCATTCATTAATTAATTCACCTATGAATGCTATTTTTACCATTCATTAATTCAATTCACATACAAATTTCACTATTACCATTCATCAATTCAATCCACATATGAATTACATTGTTACCATTCATTAATTCAATCCACATATGTCACAATATCCCATATATCACAATAATCCATTAATTAATTCACCAATTAATTAATCCAATGTAACAATTGTATACTCACATCATTCCATTAATTAAATCAAAAATTAATTAATCACATCAATTCCATTAATTAATTCAAAAATTAATTAATCACATCAATCTCTTCAATTAATTCACCAATTAATTGATCACATCAATTCCAATAATTAATTCAACAATTAATTAATCCAACTTCACTTTCAACAATATGTTAATTAATTAAATAATTAATTAATACAATTCAGTCAATTTCAAAATCCTAATATCCTTATAATTGATTCAACAATTAATTAATCCAATTCAATATCAATATTTCCAATTTCACATTCGCTTAATTAATTAATCTACCAAATTAATTAATTCAATTTAGTAAATCAAATTTCTAATTATCCAATAGAAATTCTAAAATTACATACACTTAATTAAAATCAAGACTTTGGGATTTAAATTTAGACCACCTACCTCAAAATGGTGATGGATTCTCCCCAACAGATATCCCCAATTTCAAAATCCCTTAATTAGGTCAAAGATCAAGATTTTGATTAAATTACTATATCCAAGATCTGTGGAAAAGGTATATTAAACCTATATATAAATCTAAATACAATAGGGGAAACCATACCTTCGATATATGGGAGAATAATGGAAAAGATATGGTAAATCAATTGAGATGAGATTCACTTACTGGGGGAGGTGCAGATCTTCAATCTGGACATTGAATCGTGAAAAAAAGAGGCCAGGAGCCTAATGATTTCATCCAGGAGCCTCCAAAATCAAGAGGAATGATTAGGGGATGATTGGGGGTTGAGTTGGGGTTAATATGGGGGGATGGGTATTTTAAAATCTAATTTTTATGTTAATTAAAAATTCATACATGGTTTCCTGGGAAGGGGTTCACAGTTTTCCAAATCATGTGCCTTAACCATGTGCCTCTTTTAAGGGGGTGGGTGCATGGTTTTTCCTAAAAAGGTCTATGGTTTTAAAAATTGTGCACCAGCCATGAAAATTCCCTATGTCTAGGTTTACACGGTTTGTTGGGCTGGGGCACACGGTTTAGGAAAAAAATGTGTCAAATGTGAATTGTCTCTCCTCCTTCCAAAATTCTCAAATTTCTCTCAAAAACTCCCCAAATAATAACTAAAAAATAGTAATCAAAACAAGGAAAAAAATTACCTATAAACAAGCCCAAGAAATATCTAGAAAATATCAAGATCTTATAATCTCCCCATCTTATAACATCTCATACTCAATCTATACTCCCAAGCACCTATAAGATTCCAAGTTAAAAAGATTATTCCACAAAGCCCTTATATCTTCTTCTATCTCCCATTTTCCTCCTAAACTTGTCTATGTTTCCACAATACATGAACTATCAACATGGTCTTTACCCATAATAGTTTCTCATTTCAATCCAACACGCATATTGGATTCTCCTCAAATGATGTATCTATCTCAAGCTCAACATCATCCTCAATGATCACATGATAAGGGTTGGGATGATACAATCAAATTTTTGACACACGGAAAATATCTTTCATAGCACTGTATCTTTGTGAAAGATCTAATCAATACACCACTAGCCTGATTCTCTCTATAACCTCAAATGGTCTAATGAACTTGGTCAATATCTTTCCCTACCTCTATATCCTACAGTGAACTAATTTAGGTAACACCTAGAAGAATACATGATAACCCTATATAAACTCTAGGGGTCATTGAATTCTATCATCATATAACTAATGTCTACTCTGAGTTGTATCCATACGCTTCCAAATAAACTGAACCTATTCTGATGTCTCCTACACGAGACTCGGTCCCAACAACTTTGACTCACCTGCCTCTATCCAGTATAGTGGTGATCTTCATTACCTACCATAAAGATACTCGTATAGGTATAGTTTTTTAATAATTGTTTTTCTAGGAAAACTCCACCAAAGATAAGTGTTTCTCCCAATATCCACCAAAACCTAGGACACATGCTCAAATCATATCCTCAAGCATCAATGTATTATTCTATGAATTATAATCTATCTATGGGTGGAAAGTTTTACTCAGGAAAACCTGAGTACCAAGTGCCATATGTAATTCCTTCTAGAAGCACAAAGTCAAATGTGAATCATGGTCTGAAACTATAGTCTATGGAACCCTGTGTAGATGGAATATCTCTGAAATGTATAATTATCCCAACTAATTCACTAATAAAGTCTCCCTCACACATAATAAATGATATACCTTCATCAAAAGGTCAATAATCGAAAAAATAGAGTCATTCTTTCAAGGTTTCCTCAGTAGACCCACCACAAAGTTCATAGTAACGTCGTCCCACTTCCCTTATGGAATAGGAAATGACTGTAGTAAACCACTAGGTCGTTGATACTCATCCTTGACCTCTTGATAGGTGTAAAATCTCATCATGAACCCTGTTATATCCTTTTTCGTACCTGACCGCCAAAACTTCTGATGTAAGACACGGTACATTTTGGTCACACCTAGATGCGCCGCCCACTTCATGGAATGAAATTCACACATCATCTCCTCCCGTATGGTCGTAGGCACAACAACCTGATTCTTGACATATATGATCTCGTCCTCATATATCATCTAGTATGAAGGTGTTATCCCACCTTCAAGACTTTCCCTTAAGTCCAAACATTTTAGATCCTCATACTGTCAGTTTCTGATCTGACTCAATAGTGTATACCCCACTAAAACTAACATGAGTTCCTTCTGATCCTGACTCTCCTAAACCACTACGTGAATATCAAATAGTAATATCATCATATTCTACTCATCACTAGACTCTTGAACTTAACAAGCCTGAGTTTTTCTACTTAGAGTTTTGTAAACACTATTTCCCTTCCCGAGTGTATATACTAGCTCAAAATCAAAAGACTGCATTTACTCAACCCACCTCCACTAACAGATATTCAAATATTACTGTGAAAAGATATACTTAAAGATCTTGTTATCTGTATACTTCAAAAAAATCACCCTATAGATAATTTCATCAACACTTCAAATCATAAACCACTGTAGTAAACTATAGGTCATGCATGGGGTAATTTCTTTTATGTGGCCTCAAATTTCGAGACCCATACACCACAACTTGATCTCCTTGCATCAAAACTTCTCCAATACCTATCCTAGAAGTGTCATAATAAACCATGTAATCCTCACCTATATCAGGTAGGATCATGATTTGTTCCAATTTAAAATTTCTTTTTCAACTCCTAGAATCATTCTCACATGATTCTAACCATTTAAACTTTATCCCCTTCTTGGTCAATCTTGAAAGTATCATTTCTATATGGGAAAAGTCATGTATAAACCTCTGATAATATACAGCCAACCCTAGAAAGATACAGATATTGGAAAATATCTTAGGCTACTCCCAAAACATCATTGGATAAACCTTATTTGGGTCCACTTACACACTATCCTTTGAGATAATGTGACCCAGGGAGTGTAACTAATCAATCAAAAACTAATACTTAAATAGCTTGGTATATAGTCGATGTTCTCTTAGTGTACTCAGAAAGATGACAAGATATTGGACATGATCTTCATGAGTCTAGGAGTATATCAAGATTTCATCAAAAAATTCTACCAAAAACCAATCTATTTATGAATGGAATACTTTATTCATAAAGTCCATAAACAATGTTGGTGTGTTCGTCAACCCAAACAGCATTACAATGAACTCGTATAGGCCATAACTAATTCTAAAAGCAGTTCTTGGTATATCATATGGTCAAACTCTCAACAGATGATACCCTAATCTCAATTAAATATTTGAGAATACACAATATCCCCTCAACTGGTCAAAGAGATCATTAATTTGCAGAAGAGGATATCAGTTCTTCACATTCATCTGGTTTAACTTTCATTAATCAACACACAAGTGCAGAGTATCATCATCCATCTTTTCAAACAAGACTAGAGAACCCCAAATCGACGAACTTATATGGATAAAACCCTTATCTATCAAATATTCTATATGAGTCTTGATATATTGAATCTTTTTTGGTTCCATTCTTTATAGTAGAATAGAAACTAACCCATCCCATAGCATGATCTCAATTGTAAATTACACATCTCTCTCAGGTGGTAGCCCTAAGAAGTCTTCAGGAAACACAACCTGAAACCTATTCACTATAGGTAAAAATAAATACTAATTTATACCTCCATCATCCACCAAAAGACTAGAAACATGGATGGTAATATCCCCTAGTTTCTGATGAATTGACCCTAGACGACCCACCTATATATCTTATTCCCCGTGATCAATGTAATTTTCACCCTTAGGTGATATAAAAGTTACTATCCTATGGTAAAAATATATATGGGATAGGTATGATATTGACTAGTCCATCCCAATAATTAGGTAAAATCCTAACATGTCAAGAATATAAATATCCCATACTAATTGATACTCCCAAACCTCTAGATAACACCCTTTTCACAAACAAATATACCTCGACCATACTCCCAAAGGTGTATCTATCTTCATTACCCTAGTCATGAACTCCACTACAAGGCTCAAACCATTCAAAAGTTGTGTAGAAATAAAGGAATGAGAGGCATATGTATCAAATAAATCACTAGATAATGTAGAATCTATAAGAATATTACCTCTCACTATCGATGGACCAGCCTCGATATCCACCAGTGTCGACTGAACTGCATGTAACTATCCTACCCCTCTTCCTTGCTATACAGTCTGAGCTCCTTGAGCTACACCACTTTGTTTAATGATCTCACTTTTCCAAAATATCCTCTTCTAATACCTCTACCATCATGACCAGTATAACTTCATCTTCTAGACCGATATGGTGTAGAAGATCCCCTTCCTGTGCTCTGGTTCTGTTTATCTCCTCCATCACTACCCATCTGTCATGGGTTCCTACAGAACCTTTATAGATGTCCCATATTTCCACAACCTCTAAACTCTACTAGTGGTTAGGGATGGTGTCTACGGTAGTGTCCCAACTTATCATACTAGTGTCAAAGAACTCGGGTAAGGTCATGTGTAACTAATCCTTCCCCCTGGACACTCTTCATGTTATTGCCCTGGGTAACATTCTCGTAGAGATTCTTCCTACTCTCAGAAGATGTACCTCCTGATTATACAACATCAACCATCTATCCTGCACTGGAATCCTCTCTCAAGTTCCCCTTAGCTATGAAATCTTGATCCACCACCTCAGCAAACTTATTTAACCAAAAAAGGTTAACTTGAGAATTAATCTCACATTTAAGTCTGTCTTGAAAACACCTTTTCATAGTTGTCTCATCCCCTTCTAATACTTTAGAAAATCACTTTAAGTCCATAAAGTGTCTATAATATTCAATTATGGTCATACTCCCCTAATTCAACCTCATGAACTCATCTTATCTCCCCTGACTTGGCATATTAGGATAAAAATTCTCTAAGAACTTATCCAAAAATTACTTCCATAGCATGCCATCAACCTGCCCATTCCAAGCCTGGATGTCCCACCAGTGCTTCACTAATCCAAGTAACATATACATAGCCAAGTTACTCATCTTCTCAATAGGAGTCTCTGAATGGTCAAGTGTGGTCTAGATGGACTCAATCTAGAATTCTACTGCCTTAGGCACACCCTCTCTAGTAAAAGTCGGAGGGTGATATAACTTAAACTCCCTCATAAGATCATACATTATCTTCACAACCCTCTCTAGGTATCTCTCCATAAATTTAATGAAGTAAGAAAATTTCACATGAACCTTCTCTTCTACTTCCTCACTCGGCACTATCGGTGCCTCAGGTTTCACTATTGGTGGAGCATCTCTAGCCATAACCCCTGGTCATCCTATCAATAAGAACCATCATGGAGGCATATCTCTACAATACAAAACAGATAACTTGGGAAATACTTCACAACATTAACACATTTAATAATAGGGATTCCACAAAAATCCAAAACATTTCATTCCCCCTAACCCCGCCACATGATCAAAACTGAGGTGTTATCTCTACCCTTAACCATCCTAAACCTAGGTCATGGTTAACAAGGGTAAACTCATTCTCATTATTAAATTTTCTCATTATATACCCATTTTCCACACTTTTCATCACTTAATCATTTTTATCTTCATGTTGGGAATAATTCTTAGTTCAATTTCACAAGGAAAAATAGTTCAATTTCAACAACTACCCATATCCTACTTTTTTGTGTGTTCCTAAAATGATGCATGTAAAATAATATTCATGAGTGACTAGAATGATGAATTCATACTCAACTCTCATTCCATTATAGGCCATGATTCAAATATCACAAAATCTCAACAACAATAATCACATCACACAACAAGTACATCACCTAGGTGAAATAACAACCAATTGTAACAGTAAATACCAATAACAAAAATCCCACCTGGGGTACTTGGGTTCTTCTACATACATGGGTTAGTTATTCCCATGAACGAGCTCATAACCAAGTCCCAACTCTTACTAGTATCTATTATAACTTTACCAAATAATAATACAAAATAAAAGAATAGAAAATTAGGCTCTGATACCACTTTGTAATGTCCTGACCTAGGTGCCACACACCGGTGCCCCAAGATGGTTGATCACATGACCTTAAGAGCGCCTCCCTGTATGTCAGAGGCTTCCGAATAGTAGTGAGGGTATAATATTGATCATGGGGAGAATATACACTCTTTATTAGAGTAATACACTATAAAAATAAATAATAAATAACATAATGATATAACCATAATTAGTATTATATGAGTGTCATAAGATGAAAATATTGGAAATACAATATCAAAACTAAATAGTGGATATTTCATGTCCAAGTACATGCCAAGTGTCAAAATTCAATCCAAAATTAAATACACTAACAACTCCCAATGGGTACCAAACTATTTCTGGTCCCTCATCCATTATCTATCCCAAATCAGTCATCTAACACAGGGATATTTCCCTTAACCTATCCTGCAACCATGAAATATATTTAGGTACCAATCAGGAAGTCTGAGTAGGGTGTGATTAAAACTTAATTGGCCACCAACACCAGTGTTTAAAACAATATCTAGTCAAAACAGTGTATATAGTTGTATAAATAATAAATACCAACAATAAAGTAAACAACTTACATTTATTCAACTACTCTTTATTTAACCACATAAACCCTCTAGTTCCCTAGGATACTTGATCTCTCAATACTTTATTTGGTCTATACCAAAGTCTAAACTATATCTAAGGGATATCAAATATCTAAATTCCATTGTTACCATTAATCATATCAATTCATAACTAAATTTCATTGTTACCATTCATCATTTTAAGTCAAATATGAATTCAATTGTTACCATTCATCATTTCAATTCACATATGAATCCCATTGTCTCCATTCATCAATTCAATTCATAGATTAATTCCATTTTTACCATTCATAAATTCAATATGCATATGAATATCATTGTTACTATTCATCATTTCAATTCACATATAAATTCTATTTTTACCATTCATCATTTTAATTCACCTATGAAGGTCATTGTTACCATTCATCAGTTCAATTCACATATGAATGTCATTGTTACCATTCATCAATTAAATCCACATATGAATTTAGTTGTTACCATTAACCATTTCAATTCACATATTAATTTTATTGTTAACATTTATCATTTCAATTCACATATGAATTTCATTGTTACCATTCATCAATTCAATTCACATATGAATTTCATTGTTACCATTTATCAATTAAATTCACATATGAATTCCATTGATATAATTCATCAATTCAATCCATATATGAATTCCACTGTTACCAATCATCAATTTAATCCACGTATGTCACAATATTATAATATCAAATATATAAAAATAACCCATTAATTAATTCACCAATTAATTAATCCTATGTAACAATTGTATATTAAAATAATTTGATTAATTAATTTAACAATTAATTAATCACATCAATTATATTAATTAATTCAAAAATTAATTAATCATTTCAATCTCTTCAATTAATTCACCAATTAATTGATCACATCAATTCCATTAATTAATTCAATAATTAATTCATCCAATTCAATCAATTTCCAAATCACAGCAATCACTCTTAATTAATTAAAAAATTAATTAATCTAACTTCACTTTCAATAATACATTAATAAATTCCAAAATTAATTAATATAATTTGGTCAATTTCACAATCCTAATATCCCCATAATTAATTCAATAATTAATTAATCCAATTAAATCTCAATATACCCAATTTCAAAATCCCTTAATTAATTAATATAATAAATTAATTAATTCAATATAGGAAATTAAATTTCTAATTATACAATAATAATTCTAAAATTACATAAATTTGATTAAAATCAATACTTTGGGATTTAAATATAGACCACCTACCTTAAAAACAGCAACAAATGCTCGCTAACAAATATCCTCAATTTTACAATCCCTTAATCAGGTCAAAGATCAAGATTTTGATTCAATTCCTAGTTCCAAGATCAGAAAAAATAAGGTATATTAAATAAATATCTAAATATAAATCCAATAGGGGAAAAATCCCTTTGACATATTTGAGAAGAATTGAAAAGTGTGGGAAACCAATCAAGATGAGATTCACTTACTGGTGGAGGTGTAGATCTTCAATCCAAACTTTGAATCATGAAAACAGAGGTTGAGATCCCTAGGAATTCATCTGGGAGCCTCCAAAATCAGGATAAATCATTAAGGTATGAGTGGGGGTCTATTTGGGGATAATATGGGAGTTAGTTTATTTTAAAATATAATTTTAATGTTAATTAAAAATCCATGCACAGTTTTCTGGGTTGGGGAACACGGTTTTCCAAATCATGCGCCTTAACTGTGTGCCTCTTTTGGGGAGCGCAAGTTTCTCATAAATGGGTGAATGGGTTTGAAAAACCATGTGCCAGCTGTGTGAATCCCCTTTCCTTGGGTTCATAAAGTTTTTTGGGTTAGGGCATATGGTTTTGGGAAACTATGCACTGCCTCTCCTCCTTCGAAAATTATCAAATTTCTCCCAAAAACTCCCCAATTAATAACCAAAACAAAAACACTCAAAACAATGAAAAGTAATACCCATAAACAAGCTCGATACATCTCTATAAAAGTTTGGTATCTTACACAAGCCTTACTAGTATTTCTCCTTTTAGTGATTCCATTTATACAAACATCATGTTGAATATTTAATTTAGGCATCTTTTTTCTTGTCTTGAGCTTCACATCCTTTGTGAGACTAATCTCATTCATATATATTTCTTCCTTTTATAACTTTTTGTATCCTTCATCATGTTTCCTATTCTATAGGAAATCTCTACCATAATTTTTCATCTCATTCCTTAAAGTTGTGTTTTTAAGAATACTTAGGCATGCTTGGTGTATGTCCTTCTTAAAAGCCACAAGAGCCACCTCATTATTTTTTATCCTTGGTGGATCTTTCCTTACATGATCACTAATATTTATCAAATATGGAAAAATTCCTTCTTTAACTTCCATTTTTTTTCTATCCAAGTGGGTTGGTGTGAGTGAACCATTATTGGTTCTTGGTGCACCCTTAGTTGAGCTCCATTACTGATTTCCTCTAATATAATAAATATGTTTTCAAAAATACAATATTTTATTTTGGTGAAAACTTTACTAACATTTTTCATAAGAATTAAGGATATTATTATTATTCCATTAGATCATTTCTTTCAATAATATATATCCATATGACCATTTTTAATACAAAAAACATATCCTATTAAAAAAATACTATTTATAGTTATGCCTAAGTTGATATGTTATTGTAGCACATTTTCTTTCTCATTTGATTCCTTGGGATTCTAGTATCATGCTCATGGTATGTACTATGATTCCAAAATAGTGCCACTTTTTTATACCTTCCTTTGAGAGTTTTTACTTCAAGATTCTACAAGAATCATCCACTTACTCACTAACTCCATATTTATACAATTATTTACCCCACTTGTTGATGATGTTGTGGGAGTCATATTATTATTTTTATTAGAGTTTTTCAACCTCCCCTTGAGATTATTTATATTATCATCCTTATCCTTTAACTAGGTATCCATTCCCCCAAACATAATGTTATATTCCTTCCTAGATTTTTTCCTCTCTTAATGCCATGTTTTGAGAGGGATGATGCTTGATTTTAACTCTGTTTTCATATCCATTTGATTTCCCACTTCATGTGAAAGTTTCTCAAGTAGGTCTCTTTAGACATTCATTTTTATATCGATTTTCATAATGTTTTTATTTAAGGATACATCTACTTTAATATTTTATTATCCATGAATATATCATTTTTTAATTAATTATCCCCTTGATGAATGAATTCCAGTTGATCCACATTCTCATACAGAGATTGGATCTTATCTTGATCACTACATGAACATCCTTCGGAAAGATGACTATATTTTGTTTCAAAATATTCCATTTAATAATAATTCATGTCATTATCCATGGATTTATAGGATTTTTTTTTATTTTCAATAATATTATAAAATAATTTTAGACATATATTTAACATTGATCAAAAATTCAATTACCTCAGTGGGCATGTTCTTATTATTAAATGGAATATTTTGAAACAAAATATAGTCATCTTTCTGAAGGATGTTCATGTAGTGATCAAGATAAGATCCAATCTCTGTATGAGAATGTGGATCAACTGGAATTCATTCATCAAGGGGATAATTAATTAAAAAATGATATATTCATGGATAATAAAATATTAAAGTAGGTCTCTTTGGACATTCATTTTTATATCAATTTTCATAATGTTTTTATTTAAGGATACATCTACTTTAATATTTTATTATCCATGAATATATCATTTTTTAATTAATTATCCCCTTGATGAATGAATTCTAGTTGATCCACATTCTCATACAGAGATTGGATCTTATCTTGATCACTACATGAACATCCTTCGGAAAGATGACTATATTTTGTTTCAAAATATTCCATTTAATAATAATTCATGTCATTATCCATGGATTTATAGGATTTTTTTTATTTTCAATAATATTATAAAATAATTTTAGACATATATTTAACATTGATCACAAATTCACTTACCTCAGTGGGCATGTTCTTATTTTCAAGAGACTTCTTCATATTCCTCCTATTTTTTTCTCTTGGAATAAATTAACCTTCTAATAATTTGTTTCATATTTTCTCATCACATCCAGGTTTATGTTCATATTTTTAAGTAGTGCCTATAGTCTTTTTTTCTTCCACTAATTTTAAATATTTATTTTCTAATATAAACCAACTATAAAAAGAACAAACACAGTGAATGGTTTTCGTGAATACCTCATTGGAGATGCCTCAATTAAAAATTTTATAAATATCTTTGTCATTAAATAATTCATCCTTATTTATAAAATAAGTATCTCATTGGAAATATTCCATGATTTATTTACCAAAATATAGTAAAAACCAATACATCTCCTTTTCCATCAATAAAAATTAATACCACTGAAAAAAGGAGGATTCATTATTGGTTATGTGTCACAAAAAGATTTTAAGTGGAGGTAAACTCCAAGAACTAATAATATTATTTTAGAATAAAATAAATCCAATAAATGAATTTATTCTTTAATACCACTTGTAAATTATAAAAGGGTATATAGTGAGAGATACCCTGAGGGGGTGAATCATGGTATGAAACTCATTACAATATGAACACTTTTCTAAAAAATCTCACCACCTAAACTAATCTTGACATCACACACAAATTATTCTTTCAATAATGATCCAATTTCTATCTCTCTTACCTTTATGCCTTATTTAGTTTGATTAATGATTAATTTTCCCACTCAAATACTCATAACTTTTAGAATATAAATAAATCATACATACAAGATACAATAATTTTACCATGTTTACCCAAAATGGGCTAATCCAAGGAGTATACAAATACAACTTACTAATGTACTAGAATCCAATAAATTTATTATATGGTGTTGGGTTTAGGCTATGTCACTCCAAGTCAAGGGTCACTCTACTTACAAGGTTTTAGTATGTTTTAATACCTCCCTAATGTCACTCCATGAATACTTATTTTTCTTAATTATCCAAAAAGGAAAACACACTAGAATGACATACAAAACAAAACAATATCACTATCATTATTGATGCACCGAGTATAGATTTGTGCTCCTTGATCTATAATTATTACTTCTTCATAGACTGGTTGAAAACATCACCACAACAATAACATCCCTTTCCATGATTATTTATGGAAACTCCACCTAACTTCTTTAGAAAGATATTTAAAGAGTGCTAACGGTCTATTAAATATTCTTCATCGCTTATTTTTAGAATGTCTCTAATCAATTTTATTTCATTCATCACTCTCTAAAATTATTTTCTGAACTTGATATATCAATATATTTAGGTTTTATCTACATAAAATAAATATCTATTACTTATAGAGATAAACATCAATATATATAACACCCCAACACCTTCTTTTAGGTACAATCATTGGTTTATTTTTTATCTTCTCTTTTTCATGCTGATCTTTGGTTTTTAATGTTGATTATTGGTTTTTATTATTATTTGATCATTTTATGGGGTCAAGAGTGTATTTTGATTCTTGGTTTAGAGGTTGGTGGATGTCTTATAAATATGATTCAATAGTAGACATAAACCTATAGCTAGAAATTATAAAGGTTGTCCACTGGCTAGCGGGTGCGAGCCACCAACTAGTCAGTAGAAGGCTAGTAGTAGGGAGTTACTGTAAGAACTCCATCATCCAGTCGGTGTGGTGTACAATGGTTTAGTCTTTCTTTCTGGCACCACTAGTGAGTTGGTGGGACTTTTAGTCGCCCAAGCATTCTACCAGCCACCACCGACTACCCATAGGAAACTAGCAGTTAACTGGTGTTATCAATTTTGGAAAGTATTAGATGGGAGGTATTGTAATTTTTACACCAAAATCCTTCATTTTATTTATTTAATCTTATCCCTCAAACCTAATTTGATACATTCGACTTTAGATACTCCATTGAGGTGTTTTCTTCCTTATAACCTTAAAAAATCATGGATCAAAGTTTCGATTGAATCTTTGAATCTCCCTCAGTAATTGTGTCCTAGATCTATTAATGAATTACCTTCCCCTCATGCTTATTTTTCTCCAAGGGTTGTGAAATATTGGGATATTTTTGGATTGGTGTTTTTATTTTTAAATTTTATTTTGAGGAATATTATTTATTCATACTAGCCCATCTTCTCCCTCTAATAATGGATCATGTGTTGGTGATTTTTGATACCACGATTAATGTAGGTGGTTTTGTAAGTAAATTCATATCATTTGAAACTATTATTTATTCTTTTATTTAAAATGTATTTATAATTTACTTCCAAATAATGGTTTAGGAAATTTTGATAAATGTTTTCAAAATGGAATGGTGTCTGGGTGATGAAATATCTTTGAAAATGGATTTTGAAAAAAAGTATTATTTTTTAGAAAATGATATTGAATTTAAATGAATAAATTTGATCATTATTTTTGAGAAACAAAGGCATGGAATATTTTTTAAATGAAATTATTTAAAAGTAATGAGTTTTAATTAAAACCATTTGATATTGGTTTTGAAAATAAATAGAATGTTGAGAACTTGAACTTGGTTTTTATTTGAAATGATTGATTGAAATGATTTGAGAATGATTGAAATGAATGATATCCCCTTATATGATTGATTTCCTTGAAGCACATGGGATCCTAGGTAATTAGTTGGGTGGTCCCAGATAATAATTCTATCCATTTATTTACTCTAAAAATACATTTATTGATGATGAAAATGATACTAAACTTGATGAGTGAAATTATTTATTCCATTGGGGTGGACTCTTGTTCCCCCTAGGCTTGAGATCTAGGTATGTGTGCACACCTAGAGATGTATTTCACTGAGTGTGAGGATCTTTGATCTAACTAACTCTAGGATTATAACCATGGTTCTATGATTAAAAATGATTTTAATTAATTTAAATATATTAGTGTCTATGAAATGATTCATACATTCCTATTTTTGATAGAAATGATTATTTATGCTTGTTTTGATGGAAATACACTTTTTTACTTATTTTATTTTTCTCATGAAATGATTTAGAAATTATGTTTCGTTATGAACTATTAAAATATTACCATTCCATGTTTTATTTAAAATTGGGTATCTTTGGTTTACTTAAAATGAATTGTATATGTAATGTTTGGTGATACCCTACTAGGATAATTTTACTCACACCCTACTTTTTCCTTGGGGTGTTTTTGGAATTTCTTATTCTAGGTTGAGTAAAAGACAAATAACTACTTAGAGGTGGTGGGTGATATTAATAAGCAGGACCTTGGGAGTTGGTGGTATCCATCAAATTATATGATACACTTATTATATATAGATTATTTAATGATGTCTTTGATGCATTATGTAACTTATTAGGTTGATGTACCATTATTGGGACTTATACTGTATACCTTATGGTAATTTTATCTTAATGAGTGTTTTATAATCTTGAATATTTATGATTTCTCTCTGTTAATTTTTTCTTATTGAGTTATTATTATAGTGAAATTGTTTTCTCTTATTTTTTCTTGATGCCTAAGTTCTAGTCTCCATACTGTGAGGATCAGGAACACCCTTCAGGGAATGTTAGGACTGATTTGGGTGATAGTTTAGTAATTTATCTGGGTTGATACATGAAAAATTAGTAACAAATGAGTTTTAGCCTCTTCTTGAATGTCGATATGCAGTTTGGGGTGTCTTGGTAGACATGAGATAGGATTTTAGGGACTAAAAGGGTATGTTACAAGTGAGTTTCTGTCATGATATCATTATAATGAGTCTTATGTTACCATGGGTAATTGGGAAAAAGTATCTTTGGAATTTTTTAAATATGATTCTATAATTTTACCAAACTTTGATCTAAGATTTTTGTTTCCAAGATGAATTATGAATGATAATATTGATGTTATTAAGTCTATTGATTATTATTTCCTTGTTATTTATTTATATTTTATAGTACCATGCCACCAAGAATATGAACGAACAAAATTATGGAGGTAACTATTGAATAACAACATTAATTAAACCCTCTACTTGACCAAAACTTCATTGAGTTAGTGGTGCACATGGTCAAATCTTTGATCCAAGGGGATACACCTATTCTTGGTTAGGATCAAACAATGAAACCTCAAAGGGAGGATATAAGGGATCAATCCTATGAGTTTATTCATTATAAACCACCATTATTCTAGGGAAAAATGATCCATGGGATATGTAGGATTAGTTGGGAAAGGTTGAGAAACTCTTTGAGTTCTTTGGGATCTCGGATTCGATTAAGGTCAAATGTGTGCTCTTCAATCTTGAAGGGGCTAGAATGAGATTGTGTGATGATATATTTCTAACAAATAAAAATGGGGGAATAGAGTGAAAATGCCTAAAGTATTTTTTCATAGATAAATACTATCAAAATTAAGTTTTTTTAGCTAATTCCATGGAGTTTTTCAACCTTTATCAAGATTATTGGGAAGTGAATCAGTATACCAATTGTTTTTCTAAACATTATAAATTTTCTCATGAAGTGGTGTTGAATGAGAAGATAAAGGAAAATAGGTTTCAGATGGGTCTTTGATCAAATATCCAATCTCAGACCTTTATTATTAAGCTTCCCACATATGTCAATGTTTTATATAAGGAATTGATGATAAAAAATTGACCTGGATGGTAATTCACAGTTAAAGGGGATTCCTTTTACTATTAGTGGTATCTTTAGTGGTTCCATTAAAGTAAAGACAAATAAGAATGACTCTCATAGTGTAAATAGTGTTTTTGGTCCTTAATGGAATACTTTCTCTAAATCATCTATATTATTAGGTAAAGGACCATTGACTTTTTTAAAATATATAAAGGTTGGGAACTCGAATCATGCTTTCATAGAGGCACCAAAGAACCAAAAATCATACATTCACCCAAGCCACTTGAAAGGGTTTTTCCATGTTTTTACTTCTCCACGTAGTGGTACAAGATAATCAGTACTGAGAGGATCTACATTACGGTCATATATTTTAAGAACAATGGGGTTCTGGCCACATGAATTAGGAAAAAAGAAACTTTATGAAATGAATAATTCTCCAGTGCGAACTGATGTAGGACCAGCATCAGTGAGAAGTACCATTACTATTTATTTATCTTTAGTGATTGATTTATTTGATATTGGTGCCCCTCATTATTTTTTATCAACTAGCATTTTTGATAATTCTAAATAATTCTATGAATATCATGCCTTATATGATGGAAATTGAAATACATATCAAAATTCAGAGAGAGAAGGGTATCTGATGACCATCATGTACTTTCCATTTATAGTAAATCAAGATCTTTTGGGACTTTTTGGTTCTTGACATGAACCCATAGACATCATTCTTGGGATGGACTGGTTTATTGATCATAAATCCTAAATATATTGTCACCATCTATGGGTGTTATTTTCTTCCCCTGATGGGGAGTTCTATGTTTTTCATGGAGGTGGGACCTAAGGGATATTCTCACCCGATCTCATCTTCTAAATCTGGGTAGAATGAAATATTTGTGTGCTGCTAAACTGGAGTAGGAATCCTCTTATAGTTAGCTTCCCTTAATAGATGCTAATTTTATAAAAGTATTTCTATCATAATTTTTTTGGTCTCCCATAAGATATGGATATGGAGTTCTTTATCAATTTGGTGTCAGGTACTCATCCCATATCTATTCCCTATTAGTATATGGATCTAGCTAAACTAAAAGAATTAAATAACAAGTTTAATGATTTGATGTCTAAAGGATTCATTCTACCCAATGTGTCTCCTCATGAAAATCCAATGCTTTTTCAAAAAGGGTGATGAAACCCTTTTCTTATGTGTTTATTATCAAAATATCAATTAGGTTATGATAAATAACAAGTATTTTTTTCCCCAAATTGATGATTTTTTATCCAACTGAAGGGTATTAATATTCATTATAATTATCATCAACACAGGATCAAAGAGTTTGATATCCATAAGGCCAATTTTAGGAGTAAGGATAGTCATTGTGAGTATTTTTTTATGAATTTTGGTCTGACCAATGAAACTTTTGTGTTTATAGTGTTGATGAATAGGATATTCCACTAGTATCATTGTTTTTTCGTCATGGTCTTCATGTATTACATTTTTGTTGACTCTAAAACTAAGGATGATCATGTGCTTCATTTTATAGTAGTTTTGGACATCCTGAGGATCACTAAATTTATGTTAAACTATAAAAATGTCAATTCTAGATTTGAGAATTAAAGTTCTTAGTGCACGTGGTCTCAAAACATGGAGTCTCAATTGATCCTAATAAGGTGAAAGTTGTTATGTCATGGGAGGAACTATGTTACATCTTTGAGATTTAGAGATTTTTGGTTTTGGTAGGGTATTATCACCATTTTGAGAAATATTTCTCAAATTTAGCTTCACCATTGACCTCTCTCACTCAAAATGGAGTGAAGTTTTTTTGGGATTTGAAATAGTATAATTCCATTAATGAGTTGAAACACCATTTGACTATAGCTCCAATGTTGAATATTCCAAAGGATGAGTAGAGATATGTGGTCTTTTTTGATGAATCAATATCAATTTTGGGTTGTGTTCTCATACAAGATGATCATGTTGTTGGTTATGGTTATTTTCATCTTTATCCTCATGAGAAGAAATATCCCACACATGGTCTCTAACTCATAGTTGTGATTCATTCTCTTATGAGTTGGAGACACTAAAATTTTGGATAAATGTTTACCATTCACTCCAATAAAGAAATATTGAGTTATATATTCTCACAAAAATATTTGAATCTCTAATAGAGGAAAGGGGTGGAGTTTTTTCAATCATTTTACTTTTTACATTTCCTACAACCCTGGAAAGTGAAACACTATTATTAGTTCTTTGAGTAGGAAACTACCATCCCAATCCATGAAGGAATCATAAGAGGAGAGGAATCTCATGGATTTATTTTCTCACATGCATTTGGTAGTTTAGAAGGATGGCACTGAGGTTGTCTTGTCTACCATTCAATTAACATCCTTTCTTCTAGATATTATTATCCAATATCATCAACTTAACGATGAGTTCCAAGGAATTAGTGAATATTTTTATAGTGGGAATACCATTGTAGAATATTCTCTATCTTCAAATGGTATCTATTTTTTTGGTAACCAATATGTTGTTTTGTTACCTATGATAAATTTTGTGGTGGGGTATTTTCATCATTCCCAATGGAAATCTCACCTAGACATGATGAAGATGTTTTATGATATGAGGTGTTGGTTCTGGTGGAAAGATATGAAATAAGGCATCATTGATTTTTTTCCAATTGTTATATCTGTCAACAGGTCAAGGATAAACATAAAAAGCTTGTAGGTTTTCTTCAACCCCTTCTTGTATCGACTTAGAAGTATGATGAGATTTCAATGGACTTTGTGGTTGGGTTACCATATACTCCTTGAGGAAATAATGTGATTTGGGTGGTGATATACCATTTAACCAAATTGTATCACTTTATTCTCATATGTGACACCACAAAAGTTGATGAATTGGGTTTATAGGAGATCCTCATATTACATAGTGTTTCACCTTCCATTGTTCCAAATAGGGATCTCTAGTTCACTTACTTATTTTAGAGAGGCCTCCAGGCAGTTATGGGATATTAGGTAAAGTTGATCCCATCATGTCATCCCTATATAGGTGGTCATATGGAACAGGCTATATAGATTTTGTATGATATGATTTGTGCTTGTGTTCTTGACTTTGGAGGAGCATGGGATTTCCATTTAAGATTGGTTAAGTTTTCCTATAATAATAGTCACTGGTATTCCATTAAAATAGAACCCTTTGAGGTATTGTAAGGATGGAATTATAAATCTACTCTATGTTGTTAATATAATGATGAATCTTCCCTTCTGTGTCTTAGTTTTTTCTAGGAGATGACAGTGAAGATCCAAATGATTCGATAGAGATTAGTGATAGTTCAAAGCTAGTATAAATCTTATGTAGATCATCTTTGATATCTTTTTAAATTATCATTTGAATACTATTTTTTATTTAGAGTCTCGAATTAGTTGGGTTAACAATGACTCTAAAAATAGAGGGAGTTAGCAATAAGATACATGGGACTATTTGAGGTTGTTGAGTTGATTGGGAAGGTGGATTATCATTTGTCTTTTCCACATATGATGAATTCAATCTATGACATGTTTTACATATTGTGGATTATAAAATATTTTTAGGACCCATATCGTGTATTTAATTGGGAGGACCTTGATGTGTAACCTATTATTTATACGACTGAGCATCCATTTTGGATTTTTGACTCTCAAATGAAGGTTCTCCATTGAAATTTTTTACCTCTGGTTCAAGTTATATGGAATCATGGTTACAATTCTTATGATATGTGGAAATGTTAGGCATTGATGAGGGATTAGTAGCCTCATATATTTATAGACTAGTCTTATTGACAATATGAATGAAGGGATAAATTTTTTATTGTTTAGAGAATTGTAACATCCCAACACATTCTTTTAGGTATGATCATTTGTTTATTTTGGATCTTCTAATTTTTCATGTTGATCTCTAGTTATTCATATCGATTCTTGGATTTATCTTCTTGTTTAATACTTTTGAGGGGCCGGGGTGTGTTTCAATTCTTGGTTGATAGGATAGGAGGTGTCTTATAAGGATGGTTTGAGAGTGGACTTGAACATGTTTCTGTAAAGTCTATAGGTAGTTCACTATCTAGATGCTGAGATCCACCTACTAACTAATGGAATGCTTCCAGTATATAGTTCCTATAGGAACTCTATTTTATATTTAATGGATGTCCATTGGATAACCATTGGACTTATAGTGTCCCAAGTATTCTTCAAGGCACCACCAACTAGCCGGTGGAATCCATCAACTATCTGGTGACGTCGATTAGGGTGAGTATGTGATAGGTAATATTATAATTTCTCTACCTGAAACCTCTATTTTATTTCTTTAATATTCTCCATCAAACCTAATTTGAACCATTTTAATTTAGAGACTTACTTTAGTTGTTTTTGTCCCTTTTAAACTTGAGACTTCATGGATCTAAGTGTTGATTAAATCATTGGATCACTCTCAATAAGTGTATCCTAGATCTATTAATGAATTCTCTTCTCCCTTGTGTTTCTTCTTCTCTAAGCATTATGAAATCTTAGGTTATTTTTGGACTGGGGTTTTTATTAGGTAATTTTGATTCTAGTATTATTATTGATTCATACTATCCCATATTCTTCCTCTGATTGTGGATCCTTTTTTGATGATCGTTGATACCATGATTGATATAGTTGGTTTGTGAGGAAATTCCTATCATTTGAAAATGTTATTGCTTGTTTTATTTTAAATGTATTTATAATTTTTTTCTAAATTTTGATTTAGGAATTTTTTAAAAATGATTTCAAATTTCATGGTGTGTGTTTGATGAAATATCTTCGACAATGTATTTTGAAATAAATTTTTAATTTCTAGAAAAATGATCTTGAATTTAAATGATTGTCTTTGATGATGAGTTTTGAGAAATGAAGGCATATAATGTTTTATAAAATGAAATCATTTGAAATTCATGTGTTTTGATTAAAACCAATTGATGTTGGTTTCAAAAATATATGGCATGTTGGAAAATTGAACTTGGGTGTGATTTTAAATGATTTATTTAAATTATTTGAGACTGATTGAATGATATACTTTTTTATGATTTATTTCCTTAAATCACATGGGAACCTAGGTAGTTAAGTAGGTAGTCTATTACAATCACTCTAGGCATGTATTATCTATACCCATCCATGTATTCATGATGATAATGATACTAAAAATGATGAGGGAAGGGATTTCATTCATTTGGGTGCACTCATATTTCTCATAGGCTTAATATCTAGAGACATGTTTGCATATGGAATAGTATTTCACTGAGATTTGTGAGAATCCTTGACCCTTTATCTAACCAACCTAGGGATTATAACTATGGTTCTAATATTGAAAATTATTATAATTGATTTAAATATTCTATTGTTTATTAAATGATTCATTCGTGCCTATTTTTGATAAAAATTCTTATTCATACCTTTTTTTTGAAAATATACTTTTATACCTATTTTATACTTTCCATTTAAATGTTTTAGAAAGAAGGTTCTATTATAAACTATGAAAATAATACCACTCCATGTTTTATTTAAAATTGAGAATATTTTTTTTACTTGATATGAATTGCTTATGGAATTTTTAATGGGATTCTACTAGGCTAGTGTTTCTCACACCCAAATTTTCCTTTGGGTGTTTGTAAAATCTATTATTCTAGGTCCCAAAAAAGGTAAAGCACAACTTGGAGGTGGTGGGTGTTCTTGATTAGAGGGACCTTGGTAATTGGTAGTTACTAGTGGATTATGTGATCCACTTGTTACAAGTAGGTCTTATGATGATGTATTTTATGGATTATGTGTCATATTAGGTTGATAAACTATTTTTAGGATTTTTAATTATCTACCTTATGTTTCTTTTCTCTTGATGATTGTTTTTGAATACTGACTATTTATGCTTTCTCTCTGCTACTTTTGTATTTTTGAGTTATTATTATAGAGAAATCATTCCCTATTTTTTATTTTGACACCTATGAACTAGTCCCCAGCATGTGGGAATTAGTAATTTCCTTTGGTTTAGGTCAATATTTATTTTTCTATTGGTTTAAAAGGAAATATATATCATTTTTTGGTAATATATTTTTATACTCTAACTCCCTTTCTATTTATAGAACTATTACTAGCTATTTTTTGTAAAGTAATTTAATTTGATCGATCCAACACTCCAAACATCATGTTGTATCTTTTCATTTTAAAATATTAATAAAATATATAAATAATTAGATTACATTGTGAATTTCTTACTATGGTGTAACCTTTTACTTCTTCATCATGTTCATATCATGATATCTTTTTTCATGGCATGATTCTTAGTCAATAACCAAATCCATGAAATCTATATAATATATTATATTTAACTCCCTAAAATATTGAGGTGTGATCCTCTAATGACTTCTTTATATTCAAACCTATCATGGTGCGAACATTTATACAACTATATAATCCATTCATCTTCCACAAAATAGCACCATATGTTTTTCTCGTAACCAAGAACCAAAGTTTAATCTTAATCCACATCCCATTCTTTTCATTCTTCTTTATCTCCCATTATAGTGTGGTATTATTCCATTACATAGAAATATATAAATAGGTAGATCCACTAAAATCCATCCACACCTCTTTAAAACATGGTCATGCATCCTATGGTGTGTACAACTTTTATGTATCACTTTCACTTCTGCAATAAAGAAAAGACTCTTACATATACTCTTCAACATGTGGAATTTCTTCCCATAGTGTGAAAAAATTATTGACTAGATGCATTATCAATCATATATTATGATATAATTTATATTTTAGTTTTAGGATGGTTACATTATCGATAATGTTTTATAATTGATAATAAAAATTTGAATAAATCTCATGTTTCATCTTTTCTGGTCTAGTTAATATTATATATTCTCTGGATTTTATTTTATGTATTCTAGTGTATTTCAATCTAATTTCTCATATAGAAAACCCTTATGTATCACTTGGATACTCTTATGCATGCTCCATATATACTTTTACATATGGTCATTTTCCACATTTATCAATCTACAACAACCTTCATGTATTATCCCTTTAACATGGAAATCTTTACGTATCAGCATGGTGACCTTTACATATAAATTTTTTTACTTTTACATATTTTCAGGGTGATATCTATGTATAGTGAATTTCCTAAATTAGTGTAATTTCCTTTAAATATCATCTTGGTTACTATTACATGTTGTCCTTATTACTCTTATATATTGGGACTTTTCCAAATTATTTCAACAACCCTTACACATCATCCAAGTTACTTTTACATATATAGGGACCTATTTTTCATTTTCCATTTCCTTTTGAACTTCACTCATGGTGTGGTTCTTATGAACATGTTTTGGTTCATTCCTTTAACCTTCATAATATATCTTATCCTTACAAAATAGCCTCTAGACTTTTAATTTAATTCATGAACATACACATCCAAAGTAACTTTATCTCTATTCCAGAATAAAAAAAATTCTCTAACATCCTTATATCCTATTCTAGAATAATTTTTGGAATATGTACTCTTATATTTTAACATATAAAAGAATATATTTATCCTCTAGAATAACTTTTAGAACCCCAAAACTTCCAAAACACTTGATTCCTCATAAATATTATTCTTTATTATAGTGTTCCTCTATTATGGATAGCAACCATAAATCTAATACGAACAACTAACATGTGTCAACAAAAATACTAACACAATCCAACACAGATCTATTAATTTCACTTTTAATAAATACAACACTTTATAATGACCTAATTGGAATGCCAGTAGTTTCAAATTTGGATTTATTATAAATTTTCCTTTAAACCATCTAAAGTTAAAAGGAGAAGAACATGATATTTAAAATGAGTTTTCATAGAAAAAATAATCAAATTTCAAAAAATTGGAATTTCCATCCAAAAGAATAGTTAAGAATTTATGTGAATTTAAAATTTGAAATTTATATCTAAATTGGAAGGAAAATAATAAGTTAAAAATAAAACTAAAATATAAATGTCAAGTGAAGATGAGAAGAAGTTGATCGCTAATGTGAATTATGATGAGTTTCATAGTGATAAATATAGTTGATAAAACACATTTTTATTGAATATTTTACTGATAATAAATGATAAAATTTCCTCTTATTGTGTTAAGTATGTTTATATATAAAATATTTTGGATTAGATCATTCATTTGAAAATTTGATGGAAATTACAGTTTTACCATTTATATTGCACTGTTGTATTTCAGAGATAAATATTTTTTATATTTCTTATTGAAACATGAAATTTTTTAACTGTGTTCCTGGCGTAATGGGATATAACTTTTTTTCATGACATTAGAGCTAAATCGTGCATTTGGTTGGACTAAATGGACCATGAAGTCAAAGGTGGGATGGACCCTCCATATTGGACATCACTGTAGTATTTAGGTCATATCTTCTACGTAAGAACTTATATTGGGACCAAATTCTTAGAGAATATCTCCAACCCAATTATTCACAAATCATTATTCTGAAAGAATAGCTGGTTCATGTTTTTTGGAGGTCAAATGAGCCGTGCAAGTTGGCTTAAAATATTTGGCCGAGATTTCCCATTCACACTTGAAACCACTTGGAACCTAACCTCCCCACCACTCTATAAATTGGTGTTTTCACACTTTGGGATGGTTGGTATAGATTTTGGGAAGTTTTGTTCTAATTTTTGGATCATGGAAGCATTTCAATCCTCTTGGAAGAAGTAAGGCTTTATGCGTAGTTCTCTTCAAAGAAGGCTCTCCTCTCACACCTCCACTTTGTGTTTCATTGTTTTCATGATTGTAATTTGAATTTTTATTCAATAAATCTTATTTATTATTCTATTTTTATCTTAATATTTTATTTATTTGGTGTGTAATCAAGAGTAGAAACAATATTGGGTTATACCCTTTCTAAACCTTTGCATTTGCATAACATTTCTACGATGACTACACTGCCCATGGAAGAGTAGTATTTTTAGTAATTGATTGATCTCTACCATTTTTCATTCATTTATTTTGAATAAATGATATAATTTAATTCACATAATATTATATATTAATTGAATTTATTAATTTAATTTAAACTAAGAAATAAATTTAACAATTAACACAAAACATGTGAGGTCAAGAATTGTGTGAATTGTGAGAGCGCAATCTTAATAGGTAATACAAAACCATACAAGATAAATTTTTAGTGTTAAAATATAATATATAAATTAAATTAATTCTAATTTACATAGAGGAAATGTGTATTAATTTACCTCTGACCAAAATCTAACCTTATAACATCAATCAAAGCAGGGTGTTACGATTGCATGTTCCGAAGTTAGCCTAGGGTTAAATTCACTTCATCTTTGTGGTAAAGTTAATTCTCATATGGTTTGGTATTTAAGCACATGAGCCTCATCCTAGTTGGTGAGGACTCCTTAAGTGAATCTAGGTGGGGGCATAATTTTCTGAGTACTGTAGCAGTACTATAGCAGGACTGTAGCAGGTACTGTAGTAGTACTATAGAAGGTACTGTAGCGGGACCTATAGCGGGTACTATTTGGCACTGTAATAGTCGGGACTATTCCCCCGTTTGGACCTTCGGGCCACCAATTTGGTCCCTGAGTCCTTTAAGGACTTCGGGCTACCTCAAGGCTTTCGGGCCACCTTAAGTGCAGATGCAAACCAGACAACCTACAAGGAACATGATCCATAAGAAGGATGAGAAAAGTTATTTCACCAAAGAAGAAGCTAAACAAATTGTGAGAATGAGAGGGTATAGCACCTGCCATCGGGACAAGCCTATGTATGCATGGTAAATCCTAGCTGAATAGCTATGCAAAGGTGGAGAGATGATATCACGATGAAGATGCTGGGGAGGAGCAGTTCCAAGTAGTTAGTCTAGGTTATATGTAATATTTGAATCCTATGAGCAATGAATTCCTCTAAGGCCTATAGGCCATGTAATACTTACACCTACGAGCCTTTTAAGGTTTCCACCTCACCCCTTAAAAGGTGTATTATCAAAAAATCAATAAAAAATGAAGGCATTCGGGCCATTGGAGGAGGAGTAGGGTTTGGGATTTAACAAATTAAGGGATCATAATTAAGTGGATATTAATTTAAATTATAATGATTAATAAATGATTGAATAGGTAGAGTTAGATCTATTACACTTTCTATAAATATTTTTCTAAAAAACATCTTCTTGTTGTGCTTTGTTAATCAACTTTCATATCAAAAACAAAAAAATTAAAAAAAATGAAATTTTCTTCTAGCATACTTCTTCTTCTTCTTTTATAAATATCTAACACTTCCCAATCCTTTTTAAGTGGCACATTTTTATTATTTTATTTTATTTTCAAAGTACCTTTATTAAGTTATTTAAATTACTGCCTCTTGAGAGAAGACCTAGATCAGCCACCCCACTGCACCAAAATAACCCCAAACTAAATATCATTTGAGAGTTCTCATGACACCGTCTTTCGAATTGGTCTCTTTTCCTGGGAGGTAAGTAATTATTTCAACCATTTAGAGGTATTCCTTTTATTTTTCATTTTATTCTCTTCTTCTATTATTTCTTCCTTCTTTACCCAATCTGAAATTTTATTCTTATTTTGTTTTCTTATTAGTATTATTTTTAGAACATCAACTCAATCTTCTCATTTTTATTTTATTATGGTCCACTTTTTTCTTTTCATTTTTATTTGATTTATGACATTAAATAATCTCTTAGATCTTGATCCTAAGATTGAATGTAGCCTTAGGGATCGAATCATATATTCTAAGTCTACAGGAAGTTTCAAAATTCAACCAGTTGGAGAATTTCTGCATTCTGGGAACATAGAAATTAGAAACACTTCTAAATCCAACTTAAAACAAGAACTGATGGCTGAAAACAATAACAATGAACTTAATAGAACTATTCGAGAGTTTTCTACACCAGATATTAACTATATACCAAATTCTATTGCATACCCAAATCTCGAATCAAACTTTGAACTAAAATCTTGGTTAATTCACCAACTTCCAAAGTTTCATGGATTATCTGGTGAGGACCCAAAAAAACACCTTAAAGAATTTAATGTGGTTTGCTCAACCCTTAAACCAAGAAATGTATCTAAAGATCAAATCAAACTAAGGGAATATCCATTTTCTCTTGATGGAATAGGTCTCCCTCTACCCAATTAAAAGAGGTCTTTTCTTTTCTTTAATAATAAAATGAGGCTTCAGTACCAACCTTTTAAAAAAATATTGGATGTATTATTTACAACCTGAAGACATAACATGTTGAAGTGATTTGAAACATATTTTCTTGTAGAGATTTTTTCCAGCATCAAGGACCACTTCCATTCATAAGGAGATCTCATGGATCAAGAAATCCCAAGGGGAGTCAATGTATGAGTACTAGGAGTGATTCAAGAAGTTTTGTGAAAGCTGTCTGCATCATCAAATCAGTGAGAAACTCCTCATTCAATACTTTTATGAAGGACACACACCTATATAAGGAATCATGGAGGATTTCATGGCTAGAGGAGCATTGGTCGTCAAAACACCAACAACTGAACATGTGTTGATTGAAAAGATGGCACAAAACTCCCAACAATTTGGCGATCGAGGTACATCATATGTTAGAGGAGTACATCAGGTAAGTCCTTCCTCTCTTGAAAATAATTTTATTGGTACTAAGTTGGAAGAATTTACCACTATGGTAAGGCATATTTCTTTGGCTCAAAAGACATCCCAAACCCCTCCTTCAAGTCCTTGTGGAATTTGCACTGAGACAAGCCACCCAATTGACTGTTGCCCCCAACTACAAGAAACAGAAGATTATGCAGCAGTGTTCCCTGGGGGACCATATCAGAAACAAAAATATCCACATCCTCAAAATAAGTATGAGTCCTTTGCACCAACATACAACCAAGGGTGGAAGGATCAATCATACATGAGGTATGGGTATGGAAAACAATAAAGGCCCCCTTTTCAACAAAACTTCCAGTAGCCTCCCCCTTACCAACAGGGTTTCTAATGACCCCAAATGCAATTTGAAGCTCAAGAATCAACAAGTCAACAACAAGAAAATCCTCAAACCAAGGTAGATTCTAACACTGATGATATTTTAAAACAAATTTTTCTTAATCAACAGAATGAACTGAAGAGTCAAGGTTTGGAGCTGAGGGAGTTGAAGACTCAAATGAGCCAGATTTCCACCACCCTCCATGAACTAGTAAGTAAGAATTATGGAAATCTACCTTCCCAACCTACTCCAAATACCAAGGGGAATGTCAGTTCCATCACATTGAGAAGTGGGAAGAAAACAACTGATATATTTACACCTATCATTCCATCGGGATTCGCCTCAACTTTGGAGAAGCCCCATTCCATACCAACTGATGAGAAAACCATGGAGAAATATAAAGGTAAGAAAAATATTGATGATATTCCTCCTAAAACCCTTCCATTTCCAAACAGATTTGTTCAAACCAAAAATATGGCTGAAGAGGTAATGCAAAAAAGAAGTTTTGGATACATTCAAGTGTGTTGAGATCAATATCTCTCTACTTGAAGAAATAAATAAAATTCCAAGGTATACCAAATTGTTAAAAGAAATTTCTACCAATTGAATATGGCTCAAGGGAAATGAGAGGATCAACCTTGAAAGGAATGTGTCGTCACTCATTACACCAAATATAGCAATTCCAAAAAAGTGAAAGGATCTCGAGACATTCACCATATCATGCACTATAGGGGAGTTGCACTTTTTTTATGCTCTTTGTGATTTAGGATCTTCAATAAATGTGATGTATCACTCAGTATTCACTTATTTACCTGTTGGTGATTTGAAACTAATGAGAGTATTGGTGTAGTTAGTGAATAGAGTTATGGAATATCAAGAGGGAGTCCTTGAGGATGTACTTGTCTCGGTAAGATACATGATCTTCCCATCATATTTCTACATGCTTAAAATAATAGAAGATCAGGTAAGTTCACATTATCCCATTATCTTAGGTGGGCCCTTCCTAAAAACTACTAAAACGGTCATAAATGTCCATGAAGGTACACTTTCCAGGGAGTTTGTAGATGAATTTGTCATATTTAATGTTATGGACTCCATGAATTACCTCTCGGAGGACCATTCTGCTTTTGTTATCTCCCATTTTGAACCACCAAGTAAAAACCCCGTGGATTTTTATTATCCTATACTTAAGTATATTATGAGCATTAGTTCTAGTTTGATGTCTAATATTACTTCCACACCAATTTCTAATGCACAAAATTCTCTTATATTTGATTTTGAAATGGATTTATATTTTGATTTTGATCATTTTAACTCTGATTATGACTTGGCTGTTGAGTATGCTGATGGATTTGAAGTTTTATTCTCTAATTATGATGATGTTTTTTCATATATTGATGCTATTTGTGAATATATTTAATTTCCTTCGATGTCTCCATCCATACACCACCCCCTACACTGGAACTTAAGCCATTTTCACAAAATCTAAAATACTCGTACTTGTTTAGTGGTGATAAATTACCTGTTATCATTGCTAAAAATCTCTCTTTTGAACATAAAGAAAAACTTTTGAATCTTTTAAGGGAGAACATCAGGTAAATTGGGTGGACCTTAGCTGACATATCATGTATTAGACCCTCCATTTTCATGTATATGATTCTTTTAGAGGATGGGGCTAAATCTATTAGGCATCCACAACGGAGACTGAATCCAACTCTTCTGGAATTTGTTAAAAATGAAGTTTAAAACTTTCTTGAGGAAGGAATAATTTATCCATTTTTAGATTCCCAGTGGGTGAGTCCTATTCAAGTTGTTCCTAATAAAAGTGGTGTTACTGTTGTTAGAAATGAAAATATTAGTTAGTTCCAATGAGGGTACAAAACAGTTGGTGTGTGTGTATTGATTATAGGAAACTAAATCAATATACTTGCAAGGACCATTTCCCCCTCCCATTTATTGATCAAATGCTTGAGAGACTAGCTGGGAAGACACATTATTATATCTTGGATGGATTTTCTGGATATTTTCATGTTCCTGTAGCTCCAGAGGATCAAGAGAAGATAACATTCAATTGTTTATTCAGCACATTTTCCTACTAAAGGATTCCATTTGGACTTTGCAACACCCCAGGTGCCTTCCAGATATGTATGGTGAGTATTTTTTTAGAATTCATTGAGACCTACATAGAGGTATTTATTGATGATTTTACAGTGTATGGGTCTTCAATTGATGATTGTATCTCTATTTTGGGAAAGGTGTTTAATATTTGTATTGAGAAGAATCTGGTCTTGAACTTTGAAAAGTGTCATTTCATGGTAGAGCATGGGATTTTATTAGAGAATGTAGTGTAAAAACATTGGATAGAGGTTGATAAATCTAAGGTAGATATTGTTTAATCCTTACCCTATCCTTCATGTGTACGTGATGTTAGATCTTTCCTAGGGAATGTAGGTTTTTATCAGCGCTTCATCAAATATTTTAGTAATATTTCTCTTCCTTTGTCACGATTACTTAAAAAGGATTCTGATTTTGTGTTTGATGATTATTGTAGGACTTACTTTGATGAGATTAAGAAGTGTCTGACCATTCCATCAATCATATAGCCCCCACAGTGGGACCTTCCATTTGATCTTATGTGTGATGCATCCAACTTTGCAGTTGGAGCTGTCTTATCTCAGAGGATGGAGGGACATTCACATGTGATTGCCTATGCATCGAGGATATTGGATTCAGCACAATCAAACTACACAACCACAGAAAATGAGTTTCTTGATGTCATATTTTCTTTAGATAAATTTAGTTTATATTTATTGGTCTCTAAAGTAGTTTTTTTTTACCATACAGCTCTAAGGTACCTCTTGAAGAAGCCAGATGCAAATCCCAGACTTATCTGATGGATGCTCCTCCTTTAAGAATTTTATATTGAGATAAAGGACAATAAGGGGTCAAAAAACATGGTGGCGGACAACATGAGTAGGATAACACACACACTAGAGACTAACACCTTGGACCAAGTACTACTTCGGGACACTTTACCCGATGAGCATCTTTATGTACTCTCAGGTACGCATCCTTGGCATGCTGATTTAGTTAATGACCTTGTGGCCTCTGAAATTCCTGCAAATTTAAAGAAACATCAAGTCCAAAAGTTAAATATTGGGTCAAGATTTTATGTTTGGGATGATCCATACCTCTGGCACATGTGTAGTGACCAATTTATTAGGAGGTGTGTTCCTTTTCATGAGTTTGAGTCTATTTTACATTTTTGTCATAAACTTGCTTGTGGTGGAAACTTTTTACCACAATAGACAATTAGGAAAGTCTAAGACTCTGGATTATATTTTCCTATCTTATTTCATGATGCCTGTGTGTTTTTTAAGTCATTCTCTCGTTACCAACACACTAAGAATATTTCTAGGAGACATGAGATGCCACAATAACCCATATTATTCTGTGAGATTTTTTATGAATGAGGCATTGATTTTATGGGTCCTTTTTCTAATTCATTTGGGTTTTTGTATATTTTATTTGTTATTGATTATGTAAGTAAATGGGTAGATGTTAAGGCCACCAGGACCGATAATTCTCATGTTGTAGTAGAATTTGTCAAGACATAGATTTTTTTAGGTTTAGAGTACCAAAGGCCATCATCAATGACCAAGAGACACACTTCTACAATCATAATTTTTCTTCCCTATTTCAAAAGTATGGGGTGACACATAAAACATCAACACCATACCACCCCTAAACAAATGGCCAGGATGAGGTTTCAAATTTTGAGTTGAAAAAAAATTGAGAAAACTGTGCAACTGAATAGGAAGGATTAGAGCAAGTTCTTGAATGATGTGCAATGGGTTTATAGGATAGCATACAAGACACCCATCAGTATGTCCCCATTTAGGATTGTTTTTTTTAATCCTTTCATCTACCCATGGAGGTTGAGCCTAAAGCTTAATGGGATATAGAGAAATGCAACATGGATTTGGCCCAAGATAGAATTCAAAGGAAGCTGAAAATTCAAGAGCATGAGGAGATTTGATTGTCTTAATATGAGAAATCAAGGCTCTACAAGGAAATATCAAAAGTAGAACATGATATAATTATCCAACAAAGGGAGTTTTAAGTTGGAGATAAATTCCTTCTCAACAGTTCATGACTGAAGATTATGCTATGTAAATTATGTTTCGGATGGATAGGTCCATATATTATATCTAATTTTTTTATTTATGGTGCAGTGGAGATCACACAAGAGGACACTAGAATGAGTTTTACGATCAATGTGAAATGTTTTAAGAAATGCATTGAGTGACTTCCTACTGATGTAGCAGATTTCATCACATTGCATGACCCCAACATCACTTGATCATATCAGGATGTTCCTAACCCTTTCACTTTTATATTCTTTTTCCTATTTAAAATTATACATTTCATGTGCATATATCATCTCATAGGTTCACATTTAGAATAATGTAATATTTTAAGTGTGGGGGAGGGGACAACATTTTGGGGTTGATATTTATTATTTTCATTTCAGTGTTTTATGTTTATTTTCTATTAAGTTTTTGGTTAAAATTATCAAAAAAATCAATAAAAAAACAAATATATCATGTAACATTCTCATGTGGAACATATGTAAAATTAATGTTTTAAAAAATCATTGGTAGAATTATAAGAATGAGTAAGATTTCATCATCAAGGGTTAATTTTTATAAAAATTGAAGTTATTAATGATATGAATGGTTGTGTCATTATAAAACCTTTTAGATTTTGACATCATTATTTTTTATATTTGTTCATGTTAAATTGTGTCATTGATTTCTCCACACAAATTTTCACTCAACCATGACTTGTGAAATTTTTCCTACTCAATTGAAGGTATACTCAAGTTAGGTAAAAAAATTCATTGGTTGATCCATATGTTTGTTTCTCTTCTGATCAGTTTCATTACTATACTGAATTTACCTATGCATGTGTATCTATTATCTAACTATTATATTCCCTCAAAAAAATATGGGTTGTGTCTTGTATGAGTAAAAAAACACTCTTTATCAACCTTTGATCTTGTTATAACTATTACAATTAGTGTCTTGAGGATATCAAACATGGGTTGAGAGTTGAGTGTTAGATTTGTTCAAATTGAAACTTAAAAAAACAAAATAATAATAATAATAAATGAGTGGAGTGAAGAAATGCACAACATATGGGGATATCTAGGTCAGGAGCTTAAGGTTTTACTTTTATGAATGATGCAGTGAGTGTGTCTTGAAATTAGATTGCAAAGGAATATATAACACATTCAGTGAATTAAACTAGGTAAGAAGAATTTTTTTACTTGACTTGAATATACTGAATAAAGGTTGGATTTATGAGCTTGGAATGGTTGGCACACACACACGTAAAGAATTAGTGGCATGGAATACCCATAAATTTTTTCTCTATGATTAGTGTTATGAATCTCACTAAATTTTGTTTTGATAGAATTTATGAGACAATGGTTTTAAAATTTATTGATGTTGACTCTTAATGGGATTATTACTTTTCCTATATTTTCACTATGGATTGAGAAATTTGAATATGCATATGTTGTCACAATTTTTTTGAATACATGATATGAGGTTTTTCCCATGAGTGAAAAAGGGTAAGTGTGGGGGAGTTGATAAATCACATTTTTATTGAATATTTTATTGATAATAAATGATAAAATTTCATCACATTGTCTTAAATATGTTTATTTATAAAATATTTAGGATTAGATCATTTATTTGAAAATTTGATGGAAATTCAAGTTTTACCCTTTATAGTGCACTGTAGTATTTCAAAGGTAATTATTTTTATATTTATTATTAGAACTTTAAATTTTGTAACTATGTTCCTAAATTAATGGGATACAACTTTTTTTAGGACATTAGAGCTAAATTATGCATTTTGTTGGACTAAATTGACCATGAAGTCAAATGTGGGATGGACCCACCAGATTGGATATCATTATAGAGTTTGGGCCATATATTCTTCATAAGATCTTGTATTGGACCAAAAATTTTAGAGGGGATCTCCAACCCCATTTTGAACAAATCATTATTCTGGAAGAATAGCTGGTTCATGCGTTTTGGAGGTCAAATGGGAGGAGCAAGTTGGCTTAAAATATTTGGCCGAGATTCCCCATTCACACTTGAAACCACCTGGAAACTAGTCTCCCCACCACTCTATAAATTGGTCTTTTTACTCTTTAGGATGGTTGGTGGAGGTTTTAGGAAGGTGTGTCCTAAAGTTTGGAACCTGTAATAATTTAAATCCTCTTGTAAAAAGTAAGTATTTATGCGTAGATATCTTCCAAGAAGGCTCTCCTCTCCCACCTCCACTTTGTGTTTCATTGTTTTCATGATTGTAATTTGAATTTTTCATCAATAAATATTCTATATTATTATCCTTTTATCTTCATATTTTAATTATTTGGGATGTAATAAAGAGTATAAATGATATTGGTTTATACCCTTTCTAAACTTTTTCACTTGCATAACGTTTCTACGATGACTACACTGCCCATAGAAGAGTAATTTGTTTTAGTAATCGATCAACCGATATCCTTATTCATTCATTTATTTCAAATAAATTATATACTCTAATTCACATAATATTATCTATTAATTGAGTTTTTAATTTAATTGAAACTAATCAATAAATTGAAAAATTAACACAAAACACGCGAGGTCAGGAATTGTGTGAATTGTGAGAGCGCAATCTTAATCAGTAATACAAAACCATACAGGATCAATTTGTAGTGTTAAAATATAATCCCTAAACTCAATTAATTATAATTTACAAAGAGTAAATGTGCCTCAATTTACCACTAACCACAAACTAACCTTAGAACATCAATCAAAGCAGGGTGCTGCGATTTCATGTACTGAAGTTAGCCTAGGGTTAAATTCAATTCATCTTTGTGGTAAAGTTAATTCTCATAGGTTTTGGGATTTAACAAATTGAGGGATCATAATTAAGTGGATATTAATTTAAATTATAATTATTAATAAATTATTAAATAGGTAGAGTTAGATCGATTACACTTTCTAAAAATATTTTTCTAAAAAACAACATCTTCTTGTTGTTCTTTGTTAATCAACTTTCATTACAAAAACAAAAACTAAAAAAAATGCAATTTTTTTATAGAATACTTCCTCTTCTTCTATTATAAATATCAAAAAAACCACCATCCTTTTTAAGTGGTGTGTTTTTATTTTTTTTATTTACTTTTTTTCAAATTACCTTTATTAAGTTGTTTTAATTTCTGCCTATTGAGAGACGACCTAGTTCAGCCACCCCACTACACCTAAATAACCCCAAACCAAATATCATTTGAGGGCGCCCACGACAGCACCTTTAAATAGTGGTGGTGAAAAGAACGAATAAAATTATTTGGATATTATGCTTAAGTGTGTGTTGAAATAATTCCATTAAATGATCTAAAAGTTTTAGAAAAATAATAAAAATCTAATTAATTATTCGCAAGCTTTTAATGACATTGATTCCACTCATGCTGAAAATTAATCAATGTAGTTGGAGGATAATAAATATTTAAAATTGTTTATCACTGAAGATTAAAAGTTAAAAGAGGATATGGAATGTATGTTTAAAGAGAAATAAATATATCTTGAAAATTATTATTGAATTTCATTTGATTCATGTTACCAAATAATAAGTTCAAGTTCAACGTTGAGAAGTTTATTCAAGAAGTTGGAGAAATATCAAAGTAAATTTTCAAAGATGATGATGCCTCAAGGGAGTTTTATTATTGTTTAAAACATAAAATACCTCACTCAATAGGTAAAAAAGGTCTTAAATATTTGTAAGGAATGGATAATTTTAAGTTCAAGTTGTAGGAATCTATGACTGTGGAAAATGTGAATAAATTCAGAAAATATGGAAATTTTGAAAATTCCAAATTTAAAAGAAATATGTACTAAAAATGAAAATTTGAAAATTTTATTTAAGAATTTATATTATAAAAGTAATATATTTGGATTTTACAATAATTTTATTTCAAAAAATAAGAGGTCAAAAGATTAAAGAAGAGTATGTGACATAGTTTGGTAAGCAAGTTGTTTATTGAATAAAATATTCATTTTACGGCTATTATTGATGCTATGGTGAATTAAAACGTATAAAAATATATTCTTCTCTAGGTAAGTGTATTTATATGAATTTTAATATCTTTATCTAGGATTTTTGTGGGGGTTTAACACGTTAAAAGAATACAATTTCAAAAGAAGTCATAAATTTATGAAGTGAAAATAATGAATCAACTTCAAATATTGATAGAACTTTGTGTAAGGAGTGACCAACTAGGCCATGATTCTAATAACCCTCCCCCCCCCCATTTTTATTTATTATTATAGTATGATTTATAATACTCAAAACGTTAAAAATTAAATGAATAAAGGAAAGGATAAATTCATTATTGAGGAAGTTGTACTAAAATATTCTAATTAGGAATGGTAATGGATTGTGGATAGAAATGTTCATCTCATATTACATGAGAATTAATTATTATAAAAAAAATAAAGCTAAAAATAAGGATTTGTAAAATTTATAGATAATGGGTAACTCAATATCAATGGATTTGGATCAAAATAAATTTTAGAGAGCTTGATGAAATTGGAAAATACACTTTATGTTGATGGGATAAATCATAACTTGGTTAGTGTTTATTAACTTTGAAATGAATTAAATAGAGAAATTTTTATAAATTATTAATGTGTGGATAATATAATTAATTATTTTCATGTTATAAAAAGAGGAAAACAAATAATAGGTAAATTGTTTTATGTGGGTGATGTACAAAATTCATCTTGTTTTAGCTTGAAAGTAGAGAATGATTTATAGAATTGAATCATATTAGACAAAAGAATGAGAAAAATATAAATCAAGGATAAATTTTTTGGGATATTTATATTCTAAATATAGAAATAAATTATATTTTTTCCATATTTCAAAACAGTAAAATTTTCAACTATTCACAGAAGAAAGTAGAGATTCAATCTTGTCATCCATCAAAAATTATTCATTCTTATATTTATGGTCCTTTGAGGAAGATATAAATGAATGAAGATAATTATTTTATCTATTTTATTTATGAATTTACTTGAATTAAATATATTATATTTTTAAAATCCTAAATCATAGGACATTAATATGTTTATTATTTTCAAGAGATGTTTATAAAATGAGTGTGGTTTCTATTTGATGAGAATAAAAATGGATAATGGAGTTGAGTATATAAGTGTATAGTTTAAATATTATCTATAAAATCATAGTATTTGACAGGATTTTAGTGCACCATATACCCAATATAGAAATTTTTTCATTGAATATTAGGTTAGATGACTCAAATGATGTTTATGAAGAATGATACTCTATGGTCCTTTTAGAGAAACATGATTAGAAAAATGATGAATATTCAAAAAAATATTATATCATCTAAATTCTGACATGTCTCTTTATAAAGTATTCTATAATAAGTCTCTTATATTGAAGTGTTAAAAATTTTTTATCAATACATGTGTTATCAAAGTAAAATGATAAAACATTGGGATGTTTAAGCAAAGATAAGTTGTGGGAATTTTTCATGGTTATCCTCTAAATGGAATTGGATATTATTGGTATAACAATGAAACATGGAATATTTTTTTTCACTAATATGAAGGCACTGAGAAATTAATTAAATTCCTATTGAATACAAATAATTTTTTTTTCAATTTTTTCGAGATAGGGTATAATTTGTTATACGAAACACTAAAAATTTTATAAATGTAAAATATTTAAGTGAGATTCATGAGGAAGATTGTGATTCAACTTTAACAAGTAATGGAGAACAACCAAATTTATTTTATAAATATGTGAGAGAGAAAGTGGTGGTAAAAAAAATTGATTATGAACAAGTAACTCAAATAAGGATAAATTTTAGGAAAACATCACTTACCTCATTGATTTCTCAGGTCGAACCAAGAAGTTTGAGTGGAGAATTGAATAAAAAATAATGGATGGGTACTATAAATCAATGATTTGATCAAATTGAGAATAAAAACACTTGAGATTTAATATCTAAGGTAATGAACAAGAATTTTGTTGGAATGTGAGTGTTCCATTACAAGTTAAATGAAAATTTGAAGTGATTAGGAATAAAACAATACTTATTTTCAAAGTTTATTCTCTAATTTAAGGGATTTATATTGATAAGTAATTTTCTTCAATTAAAAGTATTGATACCATAAGAATTTTTCATTCTATCTCTCCTCAAAGACGATACAGGATCTTCCAAATGGATTTCAATTAACCTTATTAAATAGAAAACTTAAAGAGGAAGTGTCCATAGCATATCCCAAATGATTTTTTTGTAAATAATGATGAATTATTTTTTAGGTAGAATAATGAACTATATAGTTTAAAAATATATTTGAGGGCATGGTATTAAAATATTTTCTTGTGGTTGAAGCCTCTGATTTTCAAAAAAGGAAGAGTGGAAAAAACCTATACATAAAAAAAGATAATAAGAATTACTTATTATTATTTTTAATGTTGATGATGTTATATTTTATCGAAATGGATAAATTGTATGAATATATTTTTCCACCCAAATGAAGAATATGGTTGAGATGTTGATGTTGGGAGTGATAAAGTAATTCATGGGTCCTGTAATTTTTCATGATGAAGATTAAATTTTTCTTTCTCAAGATAAGTATGATTGGGACATTTTAAGAAGTATATTATGGAGAAGGAAAAGGTACTTTCTACACCAATTATAGTGGGAAAAAGGATTCAAAGGATAATAAAGGTAAAGTAGTTAATGAAAAAGAGTTCAGAAAACTCATTGGGAGTTTACTCTATTTGATGGATTCATGAATGGACATTGTATATGTTGTCAATTTAGGTGTATAGTATCACAATTTTCCTAAGTAATCCCACCTCATAAATGAAAAGCAGTTTATAAGGTATATCAATGATATACTTGATTTTAATATAATTACAAAAGAGGAATGTTATATATTTTTAGATATGTCAATGTTGATTAGGATGAAATTTTTTATGATAGGATAAATACATCTAATGGAGTATTATTCTTGGGGGGTGTATCTTAGCATAAAAAGAGGAAAAGTTCCATTAATCTCAGTATAGTGGAATCAAAGAATGTTATTGCAAATCAACTAACAAAGAAATTTATTTTTATGAGAACTCTTCTTAAATATCTCAAGGCATGGGTGAAGTTACCATTACTTATAGGTTGTGATAATCAAAGTGTTATATATATTTTAGATACATAATTTAACATTATCGATCGAAACACATAGATATGAATTAACACTTTATAAGTGAAATAGTTGAATAAGGTGTGATGGATTTGGAGTTTGTTTCTACAATTTAGGAAGTTTTTGATTACTTTAATAAGAAATTTTTAAAGCATTCATTTCATTATTTAATATTAATGATGGTAGTTCAAATCTAATCTTCTCAAGGATCAATTATGGGGTCTCATCTCCTCTCTTTCTTATTATTTAAATTTTTTTGTTAAAAGGGGAGAAAGATATAAACATAAATATATATATTATATGGGATAAATATCTTATTAAGAGGGAGTATATATTTAGGGGAGTTTAATAGTAAAATATTTGAGTTTAATGTATACATTTGAAGTGTGCGTGTAAAGTTATGATTTTATTATAGGTGTTTGTGTTTTAGTTGGTGTTTAAACAAATATAAAATATTTTTTGAGTATTTTTAATGGAATATTTTCTTATCACATGCACATGAATCATTTTAAGAAGATAAATTGAGAGGATAATTGGAAGATAGTTATTTACAGAGAATGTGAAATAATATAATGAAAAACATTAACATTGTTGTTTATTATTATTTTTTCCCACACTGAGTTCACTCACAAAGGATTTGAATAATTGAATGGTGATTAATTTAAATCTTTGGGAGTGATTTTTTTTTATTTTTAAAAAAAAAATCCAAAGGGGTGGATTTTTGTGATCAAGAGGATTTTTTAGAGTTAATATTCCCTAAGATAAGTGTGTTTTATAAAGGGATAGATTATTAGTTGAAGATGAAGTGAAGTGGATGTGAGTAGCAACAGCATGTTTTATTTTTCTATTGATTAATTTTTCAACACATGTATCAAATTAAAACACAAATGAATTATAGTGTATAAAACGAGGTGAAGATCATTTGGGTGTATTCTAGTGTTTGTAAGAAAATTGGAAGTAAAGGATTCATGTGTGGAGTTGTTTAAGAGAAGACATGCATGTTTATTCCATGGTTTTTTCTACACCATGTTACGGTCAATATATCAAATTATAATGAATTTTAAATAACAAAAAATGAGTGTTTTATTGGTTTTCATTTCCTGATAATTTTTTTAAAATCCTTATCCACCACATGGACACCTCATTATGTTTTGATATTTTATAGTCAGTCCCAGACTTTGGAAAATTGAGATCTATTTTTCCAAGGTCTGTTTGAAGTTTTCTTGATTTAAAATCTAAAAAATAGTGGAGTATGGGATCTTGTATGATTAAAATGGAGAAATAATATATGTTATTTAATATATGATACAAAATATTTCTAACACTATGTCATGGTAACTTGTTATTGTTTGTGGTTTAAAGATTGAAATATTCAAGGCTTGATTCTTGGATGATGGAAATAGAGATCTCACCATGTTGTTTAGATAGAAATAAAAATTCTACAACAATATATCACATTCCTAAATGACTAGTTTTTGTTGAATAATAGTTAAAAAACTTAGTAGTTAAGGATCATTATACCATGGTGACAAACTCAACGCATCATTGTCAATTTAAAATTACATTTTTTTGTGGTTTTGATGATGTGTCTCTATAGATGACCTATGAGACACTAAAACTAAATTATTTAAGTATGATATTCATATATTAGGTGGATATGAATGTTTTATTGATCTTATTTCTTAGATTGAAGTGGAATAATTTGAGAGTTAATGTTGGTTATTGAATTTGAAATTCAAAATTAAAAAATGAAGTGGATAATAGTTGTTGTTGTATAAGAGACCGATTTGAAGAAAGTGTGTTTCATGAATTCTATTCAAGTGTAATAGATGAAAAATAATATGATAAAAAAAAAAGAAATGATGTGAATATAATGTTCATACATTCAATTATTGAATTTAAAACACTTAGAATTTTAAGTTTGAAGTTACACTTGAAAACAGACTATTATGGTATATGAAATGGATTTCTAAGTTTCTCATTATCGATTGAAGTTTAGATATTTTTCTTTAATAAAGATTTTTAATTTATGTGGTACTGGTGATATTAGGTTTTCAAATAAATTATTCACTTGATAATTGATAAAATATTCATTATGTGAAGAAAATAAGTGAAGGTAAATTTCATTTAAAACAAATTAGTGTCATTTTTAGAGATTATAGACTCCTTTTTTTAATAATCTTGAAGATTATCAATTTGATTATATAGGATCTGTTAGGTCCATAAGGCTGAATACCCTGAGAGGGAAGGTGAATCAGGTTATGACTAATTTAAAATTAAATCTCGTTATGATCTTGTTTTTCTGTTAAGAAAAACAATCTGATATCTCTTTCCTGATGTACAATATAAATAGAAAGTAAAGCATGAATAGGACACAACAATTTTTACTTGGTTCACCCTCACTGGGCTACGTCCAAGGAGTATACACTAACAATGTGTCGTTGTACCAAATCCACTAAAAGCGCACTGCTGTTTACAAGGTTTGGGATAGATCACTTATATTCCCAGGATCACTGCCTTTACAATGTTTAGGGTCAGCTCACTGCTTTCCCAAGAGTCACTCCCTGTTTCTCTCTCTCTGGATCACTGCCAGTGGAGAGGATCACCTTCTTCCTCTTCCTTTTCTCACTGCTCTGGAAAGGATACACTCACAATTTATATACCTATAGGTCTCTTCATTATCACTAATTAATACATCCTCTGTTGTAGGTATATGCTCTATTGAAGTCCAACTTTCACCTGTAGATTAATCTCACTTTGCACCGAAGGTATCAGGCAATCTTCCATCTTCCACGCAGCCCTGAATCACTATCATGCTTGAACCATACCTGGAGCCCTTCTCCAATATGGTTCACAAGTCACGGTGTTCAAGTTAAAACTGGTGCGCAAGTTCACCTCAACCACTTGCATGACACTAGCTTCTGCAACTCCAAACTTGAGCGACTCACACCCTTTTACGCCCAAACCAATACTGGCGTGAAACCACTAACTATCGCACTTCTTCAAAACTTGGAATGAAAGTGTGACCAAACCACTTGTGTGACACCCCCTTCTTCAACTCAAAACTTGGGCGAATCCCTTCCTTTCTCACCCAAACCACTTTGGATGCGCAACAATCAACTGGCGCGCAACTTCTACTTGCACGACCACACCACCACTTGCATGACCACCACACCTGCGCAACGGGAGCTCTGATTTTCTTTAAGTCTTGAACTCATGATGAATGAGTAGGGGTCAACCTCCATTTATAGGCATTTAAACACCCTGCGCGATGACGCACAAGTCTCCTCTCGACGCGCAAGTTTCGGTGTGCAAGTCTCTGCCGCGCAAGTCACATTTTTGCGACCAACCCTAAAACTTGGGCACCCCATTTTGCTTTGCCATATTTTGATGTTCTGATCTTGAAAAGCATATGGCACATGAGTTTCCTCTCCTTCAAGAAAACGGCATGAAATTCCCTTTTCCAAAACCACTTTTCTCCATTTGTTGATTTTCAGGCCCAAAAATTTGGCAAACACTGAAAAATGGTGCCACCTTGTATCTACTCTTTTTTTACCACCTCCAGATCAACAATTCCTTTGTTGACATTCTTGAATAAAACATGGATCATTAACCACATCCCTTGAACTCGAAATTCCACAAAGAAATCCCCTTTGTCAAAAAAAATTTATGTCATGGTTTTCTTTGTCAACAATCACAACACAGATGTCCACTTTTTCAATAAACACAACCACCTCAAAAATGATTCAATGATACCTTGAGGGATTTTTTCCCAACAGGATCACATTAAATTAGTTGGGAGATATATTTATGTAACATGACTTCATGGATAAAAAATTCTCATTTATATCCATGGTGATTAGTGTATTGGGTGATCTCATATTTTTTAGATTATACCAAGGTTGTAGACATTCATTTTGAATGGTGACTCTTGTAAACTAATTGTGCCTATAGCATGTGCATTTTTTGAAAATTGTAGTTTCTAAATTAAGTAATTAACATTATTAATATTTATTTTAGATGAAGTAAGTAATATATAATATCAATTAAGTTCATCACTTTACAGGTGATAAATTTTTTCAGTGGTGGAAAAAAAATAAATTGACTCACTTATTCACCCCCTCCCCTCTCAATGAATCATTATAGATCCTCAATACCTATTGGAATTTAGGTGTTAAGAATATAATAACCACCATTATCCTATAACACATCACATTAATTCAAATCTCCTCACAACTAAACTTTATTATCACAGACTTGTTATAAACTATAACCAGAAACCATATATCATGAATCTTTATTACCCTAATCAATGTACCACACTAAAATTTATTAAACATGACACACATCAATTCCCAAATCATGCTTCATAAAACTATTAAATAACATTATGACCACTAGATGTATGTAGATATTTTTTAGTTCCTTATATGGAAAACATTCTTCAATGGTCGTGGGGGCATAGATGATGGTAGTCGTGATGTTTTCATGTATTATTTTCCAAGAAGGTGGTTGTTTGAGTTATAAGACACTCTGAAGATCATTTTTACTGAATAAAAAATAAATTTATTTAATTATAATTATTTTATTTATTATAAGTATATGTCATATTAATAACATCAAAAACTTATGTATTTAATTGGAAGAGTTATTGGTAGAAACATTGTATGTGTTTTTTGAGAAAATTAATTCTAAAAAATATAATTATTAATTAACTATTAAAATATATTAAACTATAATAGTTATAAATTTATACAATAATTTATAATTATATCTTCAATATTCATCTTGAATCATTAGTCAACTGCATTTTTCCAAATTCTTACTTTCATTATTCTGTATCAAAACCATATTTATTATGAAAAAAATAGATTATAGGAATGTAATTCCGTTTATTTATAGAAAAAAATAATTATTATATGGGATGAGGTCATGATAACATATAACACTAACCCTATCTAAAAATTACCACCCATAGTAATACTATGTTTATGAATTTTTTTCTTAGGTATGGTTCCAATGTTATTTTCTTTTTTTACATCGGGGGATTAGTTTTGTAAATTAATTTTTCAACATTAAATTCTAAAATTCATATGATATTTATTTAAAGAATGTAATTTATTAATTCAGAAAATATAATAACATTATAATATAATATAATATAAACATGTGATAAAACTCCAAACACATAAATTTTTTTTATAAAAAAACATGATGCTATAATATGTTTATGTTTTTAGGAGTTCATGTTGAATAATGAGTGAAGATTAAATATAAGTTCATGTGTTTTGAAATGGATGGAATTTCCAAGGGAATTTAAATTTTCCATTTGGTGGATGGTTTGAATTATAAACCAAGCTTAAAAATGTAAATCAAATCATTGTAATGCTTAAGAGTATTTTTTTTGTTGTGGTTTAAGACTCAAGAGGTGTCTCAGGAGTTAGGGGGAGTTTTGGGAGCATTGGGATTAAAAACCTCCTTTTTGGGAGAAGCAGACATGGGAACATGGTTTTCTAAAACCATGTGTCCCTATATGGGAAATCGAACAGGCCACTGATGGGTGTCACATGGATTTTAAAACTATCCCCTTAAGGCCACATGACCATGTGATACATTTGTGGTTTATTAAAGAGGTGAGCGCAGGGGATGAGTATGAATTTGAAAATCGTATTCCTAGCCCATGCGGGGTGTGGAGGTGATACAATTCCAAAGGCATGGTTAGTGCATGTTTTTCTAAACTATGTGCACCAAACCATGAGGGGTGTGTCTCCTAGTTAGTGTAAGCTTCGTGGTTGGAACACAATTCAGAAAACTATACATCCAAACTATGGGCTTCATATAAAGTGGTGATTTTACCTTTTATCCAAGTTTTCGTTAAACATTCCTCCTACCATTTCTTCTCCTCCACATGAAAAACATCCCTCCACTCAATCTCCCACTTGGATATACTCCTAGGCATGAAGAGATATTCCTCATTCAGACTCAAAATCAAGATTCGTTAGTTCCATTAGATATCCCTCACCGAACTCTTGATTCCACTTACTTCTTATTTCATTTTTTCTCGCTGTATGGAATACTAAATCCATGTGGGCTATTTTTCCCTGTTTTTAGGGAATTTGTTTAATCTTTAGATTTCACTCGAACCAGATCAAATAAAGAATAATTATTGGATGATTGGTTTTTCCTAATCTTGAAGTTGGTGGTATAATGATTTTCCCTTAAATTTTAACATGTTTATAACTTACTCTATTGTGTCGCACACCAGACTCTTCATGAATTTCCCATTAAATGTGAAATTAATTATGTTTAACCTAATGCCTTGAATTTAATATTAATTGTGTATTAAATTTCACTGTTGGAGTTTTCTCACCTCAATACAAACCACCCCTTTGGGTACATTGCTTATATTCCCATAAATATTCCTCATATAGGTAATTAAATCACCCTTTTTGGGTTTTTTTTAAATGATTGATTCATAATTTTCTTCCTACTTTTAATCACCTTTGATGTGTGGTTGATTAAATATAATTAAAGAGATATTTTAATTGAATTAAATGAGTTGGTATGATTACCATGCCCTATTTTGTGATAAATCCACATGTGAGGTTCACTGTCTTCTAAAATAAAAAATGGTCAATTGAATGGAAATGTTTGAAATGAAAAAATAAATGGAACTTACCATGGCCTTCAAAAATTATTTATAAATTAAATAACCCAAATTGTACACTTTATTTTTGTTATGGAATTCTTATGGGCATGGACTTATTATCTATTCTTGATTAAATTGTAAAGTGGAATGTTTACATACATAGCCTTATTTATTACTTACACTTGAATTGAATTAAATGATCAAGATAAATCATATTTTTTGGAATGGATATATCTTAGGGACTATGGTTAATTATTAAATTCATTCACCTATTTTATATTATTATCCATGATAATCAGGAATGGTTTCCCCTAATTAAATGTGATACTCGGGCATGGAGTCCCCTAATTAAATGTGATACTCAGGCATGGAGTTACCTAATTAAATGTGATACTTGAGAATGGATTCCCCTAATTAAATGTGATACTCAGGAATGACATCCCTTAATTAAATGTGATACACAATCATGGAATCCCCTAATTAAATGTGATACTTAGTCATTGCCTCCCCTAATTAAAAGTGATGCTAGGGCATGGTGTACCCTATTTAAATGTGATACTCAGGCATGGATTCCCTTGTGTTTCATGATACTCGAGCAAAGAATCCCTTATGATTTATGATACTCAGGCATGGTGTCCCTTATGATTTATGATACTCAGTCATGGATTCCCTTATGTTTCATGATACTCGAGTATATAATCCCTTATGATTTATGATACTCAGGAATGGTGTCCCTTATGATTTATGGTACTCGGACATGGAATCCCTTATGATCTATGATACTTGGGCATGGCATCCCTCTTTGATTATGACACTTAGGCATGATGTCCCTCACAACCATATGAGTCTATTGTGACTATCATTGGGCACTTGAGTTATGATTTGGGTCTTAGATAGCTCTATGTATCTATATATATATATATGGATATATATGTTACTATGTATATAGTTCATATACATATATAAATATTAATATATATATTTATATGGAGACACATCATTAGAGATATTCTAGATTAGGCTGAAAGTAGGTAATGTTGGATGGGTGTCCTTTGGGGAACATGATTCTAACTTGTTTACATTTTTTTATTTAATAGTTTAGTATTATCCATTAACACTTTTTTATTTTATATTCATGGATTTTGTGGCATTATATATCATTTCTGGTGGACTATTGAGTATGTCTCACACCCTGTTTGGGCTACTGATTGGTACCCAAAAAAATTTCTTGGTCGCGGGTTAAGGATCATAGATTATGATTTGTGTTATGACTCTTGTACATGGGATCTTAGGAGCACAGTACTGAGCCAAAGCTTGGGATTATCATGGATATATCCTTTGGGGATTTTTTCATATCATTTTTAGTGTTCATGTAATCTTGTTTTATGTAATTATTCTATACATTAAAGCACTATATGGACATGCATGGTTGTATTATATTTGTCATTTCTATGTCATAGTTTTATACATCCTTTATTTTATACTATTTTCATGGTTAATATATTATTTATTCTACACCATTGTGCTACTCTGACCACAAGGGTGTAGTATCTTCATCATACCATCAATAGACCCTCGCTACTAGTCAATAACCTCTAGCGTATAGTGAGGCGCTCTTGAGTCCATGTGACTGACTAAATTGAGGCTTCATTTTAGTGGCTCTTGGGTGAGGACGTTGCATTAAACCCCTAGTGTTTTTGATATTCATAATAAAGATATAGTGGTTACAAAAATTAGGATTCAAATAGTAGGGTGGTTGGCTTGATAATTTGTTGATGAGGAGAAATGGGAGGGTGGTGAATGATGTGAGACAAGGGAGATGGCCCCATGTTAAGAAAGGGTTTTTAACAATATGAAAATATTAAAGAAAAATAAATTAACTATTATACTTAAATTTTTAAAAAATTCACACGTCATTTAAAATTTTTCTTTTATCCCTCTTACTTTAATTGTATAACCTTTTTACAATGTAATTTTTCAATCACATCATTTACAACCAAGATTCATAACTAATTAATTAATACATAAAGTATAAAAATAATCCCTAAACTAAAATTATTCAATTCATAAATCAATAAATAGATAATTAATTGAATCCTCGTCTATATTAAAATCGTCATTATCTAGATAGTGTTAGTTTGTGCAATAATCAAATTCTCCCCGATGTTGTTTCCAATGGTAATTTTCCCATTCCAAAAAAATTAGATTAATGTTCAGATGTCTAGTTTTGACTTAATAACATATTGAAGTTTCTTAATATAATATTTGTAACATCATGTAAATTTTAATCATATTTTTTATTTTAATAAATATTTATTAAATGATTTATTCCATAATTTAAATAAACTAAGTCATGTTTTATAATAAAAATATTTTATGAAATTAAGTAATTTTATCAAAAATAATTTTTGATTGAAGATTATAAAATTATTATTTATTTAAATGGATAATATTTTATTTTAAAATAAAAAATTTATTTTAATGCATATATATATATATATTAATGAAATAATTTAAATATGTTAAATATTTTTTTCAAATTATAATTCTTTAATAATGAATAAAAAATATTATTTACAAAAGTAATTACTAAGGATTTTTATTTCATAAATTATAATATTTTATTAAAAAATGTTATTTTAATAATGATTGTATTTTTTTTAAAAGTATTTAAGGTTTTAAAAAAAATATATTATTATTAATTTTATAAAAATTATTTTAAAATTAAAATATTTGAAAACTAAAAGTAGTAAAATATCAAGTTAATCATGAAATTATAATAAACAATGGCATGTATTAAAAATTAATACATTAAGTATTAAATGAATACAAATATTATAAGTTTGAAGGTAAAAATATATTTAAGGAAATACATGTAAGTATCAAAAATGTTAAAAATTATAAAGTTATAACTTAATTCTATTAAGAAAATTTGATAATTTTTGTTATTAGATATATATAAAATATATTATGGGATAACCTAGAAAGCTAGTTGGGCTAGTTCAATTGAACCATATAGGAACTGAGCTCAACCATTGGGAGAGCCATCCTACTGGGCAGAAGTATGTGACTTTGAGCTTTCATAGTGCCCATGAATCACGTACAATGCATGTATAACATGTGCATTGGGTGCCCTATATGGGTATAAAAGGTGTGGTGTAACCGATAAGGTGTGTGGGTGCAAGGTTTGTCTGGGTTATGACCTCAGTGTCAGCTCAAATAATCAGTATTAGTGGTAAATACTTAAGAAAGCACCCAACCAAGTACAACATCGATGTGGGATGCGTTCCTTTGTTCACTATTCATGCATTTTAAAAATGAAACTTATAACCATAGCCACCCAATAAAATCTATGATGATCGTCTGATAATACTGAGCCATTTTCTTTCTTGACACGCCAGACCTAGAAACCCCTTCATTGTCTTCTTCATCATCTTCCCATCTAAAGTCGTCCATCGTCACCATCTTCGTCGACTCTATCTTTTCCTTTTAAAGTAATACAATGCCATAGGTATGAACTACAGATAGTCACACAAAACCCTTACCACCATTATTGATTTCCTTTTAAGGAAATCTTGAAACCCTCAAGTTAACCGACAATATGAAGGGTCCTTTCAAAATTCATTTGCCCATAATGAACATCAATTTCAATTTCATCAAAAAATCTTTATCTTGTTCAAATAAAATTTCCTAAGGAAGATTTACAGAACCAAAAATAAACCTAAATAAATATATAAATGATCATATTTAAATATTAGGTTATATCACCCATAGTAATGATGTGTGTGTATATATATATCAATAGAAAATAAAATAATGGAAATTCCATTATAAATTTTAACTTGGTCTGTAAGCGATGATCTCAATACCATGAAGCTTTAAGCCTTGAGAGTGGGCTTATGTTCATCATATATTTCTAGGTACACCCTACAAATTTTTAAATGATACCCCACTATCTAACTCATATATATATATATATATATACACTTCACTCATTGGATACCCCTTCCTAAGACCTTTCTTCTTCCATTATTCTAAATCTTCCAATTTCAAGCTCCACCAGTAGAAAACACCATTTCTCATACCCATTTTAATTTAGTTTTCAGGTAAGGGGGGTTATTTTAAAATAATTATGTTTTTCAAAGGTATTTTCATTTCATGTAAAACCTATTTTGATTTTTTAAGTGGATTTCAATTCTTTTCAAAGTTATATTATTAACTTCAAAAAATATTATTTTTGTGCAAGGGTAATCTATTTTTAAAACACATATATATTCTAAGGGAAAATTATTATCAAAAAAATATATTCCATATATTATTTTCAGAATCCTTTTTTATGTAAGGGGTTATCTTTTTTTTAAAGGTATATATGATTATATTTTAAAAACAAATATTTTCTTATGTAAGAAAGGTATTTTAAAAGGATTATATTTTTTTAAAGCAATGATTATATTCCAAAAACCCTTTTTATAAAATGTAATTATAAATTCAAAACCCTTTTATGTAATGAATTTATTTTAAATTAATTCTATTTTTCAAAATCTATTATTTTATGAAAAGAAATTTTATTATTTTTATAATCTTATTTTTGAAACCTTGTTTTTAATTTTTTTATGTAAGAAGGTTATTTAAAATATCCCATTTTCAAGAAAAATAATCATTTTAAATATATTTTTATTATTTATTTTTTTTAAAAATACTTGATTATTTATGTATTATTTCAAAAACAATTATATAAGGAAAATTTATTATTTTTAAAATCTCATATTTCAAAAATTATAATTGTATTTAATATTGTTTTCAAAAAAATTAAATGTATTTTGAAATATTAAATTTAACATTTTTTGTTCATAATGCCATTTATAATTTATGGATTTTGTACATATGTATAGTTATGTCCATCCACTACGTATGTCACTAACAATCTTTGTATATTTTACAAAGCTTAATTTCCATGTGGTTCAGTTTCTTCCTAATCAGTGAATAAATTCTTATGGATGTATATATATATATATGTACATATATATATATATGTGTGTGTGTGTGTGTAATTATTCATTATCATATTTTCAAAATTTAAATAACTCTAATGAAAAATAAAATGGGGTCAAGCTTAAAATGTTTTATAAAAAAATTCAGAACATGGAATTTATAAACATGATATGGCTCTGGTGAGTGAACTCAACCCTTCAATATGGGTAGGGATTAGAAATCCTTTAATGTTATATGTAGCCATAAGGTTTTTTTTCTAAGCTTGCAAAGTATTTTTCAGAATAATCACTAGATGATTTTATTAAGAAAAATTATTTCCAAGTATGTTTTCAAACAAATATTATATTTTAAAATGAAAAATAATTTTAAAGAAAAATATATTTTCAAAAGATATTATATTTTTAAATAAAATTGGTTCTCAAAGAAATTTTTATTTTCAAAATATATTATATTTTGAAATGAAATATGTTTTCAAAGAAATGTATATTTTCAAAATTTATTATATATTTAAATTAATGAGTTTTTCAAAGTGATATATATTTTCAAAGGTTTTTGAATATTATTCTTTTTATGATTATATATTTTGAAAACCCAAGAATTATATTTTTGAAAGGTATTTATCAAATATATTATATTTTATATAAATGAAAATGTTATTCAAATGAGTTTTTGTAGAGTATTTATAAATGAATTTTCAAAGGTTTTTAAAACCCCTTTAATGGGTAATTTTATGTTCACCCTAAATTTTAAAATATTTTCATAGACTCATTAGAATCTCTAAAGGAGTTTAGGTTTGTTAAGGATATAGCATGAGAAAATTCAGAATAATTGTTTATTTATTAACTATTTAAACTCTAATATGTTGTAAATGTTTTTAATTTACCTCAAAACCTATAATGGAAAAGATACTCATTTTTATAAAGGACATTATATTTTTTCAGTTAATTTTTATAAAAAATATATATAATATTTGTAGCATCAGATCCGGGAGTGCGAGTCTCGAGTTATTATACTTGGTATCATAGGAACAGTTAAGATAACTTTGGAGATTAGGATATTTTCGTTTGAGGATAATCTAAGAGATATAAATTTCCTTTTGTGGTTCTAGGTAATTAAATTTTAGGTGACTCTTAAGAATATCAAATTTAACTCATTCTAGTTTTCCTAATTCTGAAAACAGAAATTCAAAATTTCTTTAACTATAATGAAATAGTTTTGAGGGAAAATTCATTTTAAGGGGGGTAGAATGTAACATCCTATAAATTTTAAGAATTTTTTTTTTACTAAATATTTATTAAACGGTATTTTATAACTTAAATAAACTTTTTCATGTTTTAGAATAAAAATATTCTATGAAATTAATTAATTTTATCAAAATAATTCCTAATTTAATATTATAACACTATTATTTATTTCAAAGGATGAAATTTTATTATAAAATAAAAATTCTATTTTAATGTATATAAATATATTAATTTCATAATTTAAACAAGTTAAAATATGTTTTCAAATTAAAATTATTTTATAATAAATATACAATATTATTTATAAAATTAATTACTAAGCCCAATTATTTCATAAATTATAATATTTTATTAATAAAGGTTAATTTCAAAATGATTGTAATTTTTTTTTAAAGTATTTAATTTTTCAAAAATATTATAGTATTATTAATTGTGGAAAAAAAATTAAAATTAAAATATTTGAAATTTAGAAGTAGTAAAATATAATTTAATCTTGAAATTATAATAAAAAATGATATGTATTAAAAAATTAATACATTAAGTGCTAACTGAACGCAAATATTAGTTATTTAAAGGTGAAAATATGTTTAAGGAAATACATGTAAGTATAAACTATGTTGAAAATTATATATTTTTATTTTAATTCAATTAAGATAATTTGATAATTTTTTTAATTAGATATATATAAAATCTTGTGGGCCAACCTAGAAAACTAGTTGGGCAAACTAAATTGACCCATATGGGAGTGGGGCACAACCATGGGGAGTGCCAGCCCAAGCCAGCATGCTGGGTGAAATTATGTGACTTTGGTCTTGCATGGTGCCCATAGATTATGAACAGTGCATGCATATCAAGTGCACGAGGTGCCCTATGTGGGTCATGGAAGTGTGGTTTGACTGGTGATGGGTGTGGGTGCAAGGTGTGTTTAGGTGCCAACTGCGGTGTTGGCTTGAGCATTCACCAGTACTAGTAAATACTTAAGAAATATCCCAAATGAGTATAACATCAATGTGGGATGCATTCCTTATGCATTTTAAAAACACCACTTATAACCATATCCACCCAATAAAATCCATGATGGTCATCTGATCATCATAAATCATCATCTTACTAAGCTCTCCAGACCTAGTATCCCATCATCGTCTTCCCATTCGAAGCTGACCATCATCATCATCTTCATCGACTCATTATTTTCCTTCTAAAGCATGGAACCGTCATAGGTATGACCTGTAAACAGTCATCTTGAAACCCCTACAACCATTATTGATTTTCTTTTATGGTAATCATGAAACCCTCGAGCTAACTGACAAGAGGCTAGTCCATTTCAAAATTCATTTATCCATAGTGAACATTGATGTCAATTTCATTTAAAGATATTTGTCTTGTTCAAATAAAACTTCCTGATGAAGCTTAACACAGCCAAAAATAAACCTAAATAAATATATAAATGATTATATTTAAATATTAATTTGTATAACCCTTGGTAGTTATGTGTGTATATAAATATCAGTAGCAAATTAAATAATGTAAATTCCATTATAAATTCCATCTTGGTCGGTAAGTGAGGAGCACAACACCACAAAGCTTCAAGCCTTAATAGTATACTTCTGTTCATCATTGATTTTTGAGTATACCCTATGAATATTTAAAGGATACCCCATTTTCAAACTCCTGTATATATAAATTTAGATACTTCACTCATTTGAAATCCCTACCCAAGTTTTTTATTCTTCCCATATTCCAAATCTTCCAATTTCAAGCTTCACCAGTAGTGAACACCATTTCTCAGACCCATTTTAGTTTAGTTTTTAGGTAAGTGAGTTATTTTAAAATAATTATATTTTCTAAATATATTTTCATTTCATAAAAAACCCCTTTTAATTTTGTAAAGGTATTTCAAATGTTTTTCAAATTTATATTACTATCTTCATAAACTAATATTTTTGTGCAAGGGTAATCTATTTTTAAAACCCTATTATATTCTAAGTAATGGAAATTTATTATCAAAAAATATATTCCATGTATTATTTTCAAAAGACTCTTTTATGTAAGGGGATTATATTTTTTTGAGAAAAGTATATATGATTATATTTCAAAAAAAATTATTCATTTATATAAGGAATGTAGCGACCCCCACCCCAGAAGCCCGAAGTTGGTGCCTACTACCATTACATTGGTATATATACAAGATTCGGATCCCAAAGGACTATTAAATTTAGTAGTCTTGGTAAACAAGATACATACATGAGACTTTTATTACAAATTAATACAAAAATTACAACATATTTTTTTCTTTTTCAAGAATAACTTTATTCCGTCTAGAATATCCTGGCATATCTTCTTAGTATACTATATGGAATCCTAGGGAAAGGCTAAAAATAAGGGTGAGCTCAAATTCTCAGTAAAGGTTAAGTACAATAGAATCAATAATGAATCAATAATAATAATCAATATAAAAAGGTAAATAACTGATCACACATTCCATTTAAATGACTAGATAAATAAAAGGTAAAATGGTAAGGTAAATAACTGAGCACATATTCCATTTAAATAATTGGATAATACATAATCAATATCGAAAAGTAAATAACTGAAAACCATGTAATTTAAGCAATAAACAAAGAATGAAATGCATCCATAGATTTTTTTCATAGTGAAAATATCATGGATAATAATAACTAAATTTGAATAAGGAAATGTGTAATTATTAAATGTCATGTTTCCCAAGTACATGGAACCTTTACTGTAAAGACCATTCATAGGACAATTTAAAACTAATGGTTATAAACCATTTAGCTGAGGCTATCCAACTGATTTATCCCATGATACTACTTATGAATCAAGGGGCTTACATTAAATGGTCCCAAACCCATGTCATACTAGTCCAAATAATTCCTCATATATCAAATAATCGATTTAATTTATAAAAAATGTGCCTTATCAATTATCCATATTGAGTAAAGAGTGTGAATTTATCAATATTTTCCAAGATAATGAAATAAATTTCAAAGTGAACACCATATGTAAATTTTTTATATGGTTTAGGAAATAATAATATCCAAGATAAATAAAATATGGATATTTAGGGTAAATTCAATGTCTAATGGTCACCTAAAAGTGAACATTTAAAGGGAAAGTTATTGACTACAAAAATGAATAAAGAAAATGAATTTCAATACTTTACTTAGTCAAAATGATCATAAACCATCCATATAAAGAATAAGGATGGTATCAATATAATATATACCCCTTTAAGTAAGAATAAAGGTTTGTTGTCATTGATGAATATAAATAACATAAAAATTTATTTAAAATCATTCTTGAGGAAAATATCCTTTTTTATTTTGAAAAAAAAAATATTTTTCTTTGAAAACACATTTGAAAAAAATTTCTTTAAAAATAGAATCATAAAATTGAAAATTAATATTTCAATAAATAATGTTCATGTCTGTGGGTAATTCTATTCATGTCATAAAGAACAATCTTTTTGCACAAAAAAAGCGTTAGAAAAATGTATTGTTCGAAAAGAGACAAGAATATATCTTTGAAAATATTTTTTAAAAAGATAAAATTGGTAAAATTATATTTTAATAAATCATTTTGAATTTTTTAAACAAAAAATTTTTGAAAAAAAAATTAAAAAAATGGTTTTATAAGAAAATTTATTTTCGAGAGTGAAATGAAGTTAGATTTCATTAAAACATTTTCTCAGCAATTTTAAGTACCAAAGAGTGGTAAAATGGTACTATCACTTGAAATAAAATCATTAATATCAAAAGGATAAAAAATGAAAGGTTTTATTAAAAAATTATCAAATAATTTCTTTCAATGTAAATTCAAATGTAAAAAATCTTGGATAAAATGAGATTGGGAAGTAAACTCTTGAAAAGATCAAAATTTTTAAGTGAGAATTAGTCAATGAATAAATTATTAGTATCAAATATATATACAGATAAAACAATTTGAAATACAACAATAGATATTCAAAACTCATTATACACATAATCATATAATATCGATGAGAATGAATAATTAATATAACCGAATGAAAATAAATTGACTTATGGAATTTCTTTACTACTTGGTAGCTTTAAGATAAAACCCTCTTAGATGAAATGATTCAAATTAAAACTTAATATAAGTTTAATAATTAATTATTCATGATATTACATGTAAAAGGGGCATTATATATAGAATATGAAATTAATTAGGTGCATAACATTATAATATTCCACAATGAAATGAGATTGAGATGAAATCTCTTACCTTACACTTCCTTTTTGTTGAACTCTATTTATACTCCTGTATAATGGTTTTAAAAATGTTATTAACTTATAAAATAACCATATTAATATTTATAATATATTATATGATTCTTTTATAATATATTATCACCCATTTGTTAATAATATTTCATTATTTTCATTGTTTCGAGTGTTAATTGCCTTGTTTTTCAAGTATATTTTTACTTTATATTTTATTCCCTCTTACATTGATCATTATTTCATCATATTTAGAATATAAAACATGATTTAATTATAATATATATTCAATACATATGTATTTATAGTGATCTATAGAACTTGTGATAGGAAATTAAATATATCATTCATGGAGATGGTACGTTGTACGTATGCATGAACGTTGTTTCCATTTTTTTGTCGTACCAAAAGAATGAAAATTAAATGATATATATATATATATTATCATTTAAGTATCATATTTATGTCATATATATCATATATTTTTATTAAACTAATCCTTAATACATTCCATGTAAATCATGAACGAATCACATCGCTCTGTGAGGCGGTAGTCTACCATACAAATGAGCGACATTATCGTATTCCCACAAAATGAAAATCATGAAGTTATGTGTGATATAAAAATTCCAAAAATCATAATAAAATAATTAGTATCATATATAAACTATTAATCCATAATTATTCCCAACCTGTAAAGGTGGTAATGGAAAAACAAAGGACATCAGTTTGCAAGGTGGTAGTCCACCGTACACACAACAGTGATTTCATAACCCATTTGATGAAAGTGTGTGAAGTTTTAAGTTATACCATTAACATAACTTTAACTGTTATATGTGAAATTTCCCTTTTTATTTAACTAAATGTCTTATTTTTGTAAAATTGATATAGAAAACATATTCACTCTATTTATTTTATTATATCTGATTGGATTAAAATTATTTTTATATATCATTACCATTGATAATATAGCTATTGAACAATGATTAAATGACTAGTATAAATAGGGTTTTAACAAATTATTTCTAAATATAAAAATGTGGTGATCGCCTTAACCAGTAGGATTGTTTCTTATGAAGCTTATTTATCATAGATTTTGAGGGAGATAGCATTTCTAGGCTTTTCCCAAGACCAAGCCCAAGATGATATCCAATAACTTAATCATGAGAGAAACTGTTTACGGGAGAAGTTCAAGCTCATCAAGATCACGGTCCAAACTATGTTCACCAAACGACACCATGAAAGCCCCACCATCACACACCTTACTCTTAGGGAGTATACTAGTGTAATAAAGGGATGTGTACAAATACTCTATCATTATGATTATGTACATTATTTTTATATAGAATAATGAATATACTTTCATTTTATTATTGTTTTTAAAGAATAAATAATATTTTTGGTTAATATTAAAATTTATTTTAAAAATATATTTTTATAAATTAATAAAAAATATTTTAATAAAATATTATTATTAAATTGATTTTATTAAATATAAATGATCATATAATTTTTATGAGGCCAAATGAAATTTTTATTAAGGTTTAAAAACTGTTTTTATCAAAAACCCGTCAATTTTTAATAAATATAGGTTTTTATTTTAAAAGTAAAAATTTAAATATTTATAAAATTATTTGGATAAAATGAATACTATTTTTAGAATCATGACGTCTAAATTATCCAATTGTAAATTTTTCATAATTTTCTAAGACAGTCGAATTTTTGGTAAAAATTAAATACCATATAAATATAGTGTGTTTTATGACATCATAATGGACCAATAGTGATGTAATAAACACTATAAAAGATATATTCAGTCAAATATAAGATTTATCTTTAAAATAATGTGATTTTATATTTTTTTACTTATTTTATAAATCCTTAGTGAATCCTCTAAAATGTATAATATATTTTTTGATTTTAAGTTCATTTCATTAATAATGTGACTCACCTCCACATAAGAAAGGATAATATTTTAATATATTTGGACCCTAGCCTTATAAAATAATATTTTAAACTTATCTTTGGAAAAAACTATGGGAAAAATCATGGTAAGTTTTGTGGTTTTGAATATTTAATTATATATATTCCAAAACATAAGTTTGTAAAATATTAAAGAATCCCCCCTCATTTTCTCCCAATCTCCCACTTCTCTTCACTAAAAATACTTTTATCACATACCTAATCTATCCTTATCTCTCTATAATCCTTCCAAGGTGCCCCAATCACTCATTAATCCCCACTTCAAGCTTTTCAAGTCACACACTCAAGTAAGGGTTTCCTTCCTTTCTCATTTTTATCCAAGTTCCTTATATTGTTACACCATTTTATTTTCAATTAAAAACTAAGGGGTGTGTTTTTTAACCTCCCCTATATTTCCCTTATTATTTTTGAATGATGAGATACCCCTTTTTCACTCATTAATCTCTCCCATGTACACCTATTACCATGCCAAAATTTTGTAAGAGTTATTTCATTCCTCCTCTTTCTTCAAGTTTTTTTATTATATTACACCTTCTATTTTCCAAATTCCTTATATTGGGACATGTATTTATATGACCCTATTAATATCCTTTTTATTTATATATTAATATATACCCATTTATCTCTCTTAAAACCTTTTTATTATTATTTTTTCATGTCGTTAGGCTGCTGAAATTGCACCACAAATTTCATTTCCAAAACAATTGTGTAGTGAATAACGTACCCATTCCCTATCAAGGGTGTTCAAATATTTTTACACACAAATTTTTATTGAGTACTTACATGTATGTATTCCACACCCCTTTATCATGGAATAAATTATGATGATGAATGAATCAATTTTCTATGATCTATGTGGCACACTTAAGAATGAAAATAAAATGAAAGTGACGGGTGCACCCAGAATTATATAGCACTCTAATGCATTGGGTAATGTTTAGTATAATGATACATCATTTTTTGAAATGGGATTACCTAATTACTTTATGTTACTTTTTTACAATATTATGTCTTGGTAGGTTATCCTTGACCTATGATGCAATGCTTTAAGTTATTACCACATTTCCATGTTAAGATTATCATGCTATATCATGATTTTATGTTCATGTTTTTTATGCTTTATTGATATGCCTATTGTATAAAATGTATTTTATTCCTAATGTTATTCAATGTTTATTACCTTAATGTTCTTTATATCTCACCCCTTTCTTATGTACATCCTTGGGTTATCCCATGCAATGTTAAGTACAAAGAAATGTTGTGGTCATGTAAAAGAAGTTTTCAATAAAGATGTTGTATTTTATGTTTCAAGTTGATATGTAATGTACCTAATTCCAAAAGGCTCTATACTTATTGATCTTTCAGGTTGTATTAAGTGTAATTTTATGTAATTAAATCATTTATTAATGTAATAAAAATAATTTGGTTGTTATAGTTTGTATCAGACGAATGTTTTAGTTATTTTTTTGGGATTAGGATTGGAAAACTCTAGAAAAAGAATTAGGGACAAGACTAAGTATAAAAATATAATACCTAAATTTTGGTGAGTATAAATTAAGTGGTTTATCAAGAAAATACATCCCTATATATATATATGAACAAGTAGATGTGGATTTGGCACAAATGTATCTAGGGGTAAAACCCAAAAACACCACTTTGAGCTAGACTCAAACAGGAACTGGTGCATGAAAATGGGCCTTGATACACTCTTGGTTCGACACTACTAAGATATATGCCTTGATAAATTCATAATATTAGTATGAACCATTATTAAGGGAACAAAAAAATGTGCATAAGAATATATGTTAGAAAATAAATCATGGATAACTTAAATTGAATCCTAGAAATTCGTAAGTTAAGGAAATAAATATAAGTTATAAGTTATACCTTTAATGTCATTGGATTCCCCTTATGTGTTTAATAGTTTAAAACAATTACCCCTAATTTTCCTTTTATTCTATAAAATGGCTGGTAATAGGAGTAATCGGGCTAGCAACTGATGTAAAGATCAATGTAATGATTTCCCTAATGAGATTCCCAAACCAATGGGAGCGGGAATTGAAAACTTTTTCATGATAATATCTCAGTTAACTCAAGTTTTGAATTGAAACTTGGATCAAGAGATACATCCAAACCCCCCCCCCCCCCCCAAGAAAGAACAAGTCGTAATCAAGAGTTTCATGATACATAGACCTCCTACTTTCAATAGATCATATGATCCCTCAATCGTCGAACAATGAATCAACTCTATTGAGAAGATATTCTCCATATTTTAATGCTCTAAACAAGAAAAGGTTCTTCTGGATGCTTATCATAATGAGGGTGAAGCTGATCAATGGTGGACATTGATAAAAAATATGAAGCATGAGGAAGATATTAAGGTTATGGGATGGAAATATTTTTGAAAAATATTTTTTGATAAATACTTTCCTCACACCCTCCAACTTAATATGGAAAGGGACTTCCTTTACCTCAAGAAAAAAGAGGACGAATCCCTCAGAGCATATGAGTAAAACTTCACAAGGCTTTCATGATACACCTTTGGCTTTGTCATTACCCCCGAATGCAAGGCTGGCTGGTTCTTTGGTGGTATAAAACCTAGCCTATATAAATACTTGGTGATCCTTGACTTTTATAGCTATGAGGGAATTATCATATGTACCCTCATGGTTGAAATGAAGATCATCAAGTCTCAGGTGTATCAAAGATATAATAATCTGAAGGTGGATTCAAATTCTGGTGGTCCGGTAGAGATATCTAAGGGTGCTAATAAATTTAAACACCCCACTTTCAAAAGGTGTGGAAATAAGTACCCTAAAAATTTCCTGAAGGGGATTAGGAAATGCTTTAGGTGTGGGAAGAAAGGTCACCTAGCTAGTGATTGCTGGAAAGAAAAACCTGCTAATGCGATGGAGGAAAGGAATGCCCCGATAAACCCTCATCACGTTGTTCATTTCTAAAACTACAAGGAACCAGGGAATTTCCCAAACCAATTCACTAAGCTAAGGGTTTTTTGAGGCAACCAACAACCTCCAAGGAAGCAAGGGCGAACTTTTTCCATCACTACCTCCGAAGTGAATCCTGAAAATTAAGTGGTGACATTTACACTAGTTATTCATACAAGAATAGTGAATGTACTTTTTTATTAGGTTCTATAAATTCTTTTATATCCAAAAAGTTTAGTAGAACAATTCAAACACCACCAAAAATTATAGAAGTAGAGATGTCGGTGAAAATGGAAAATTGGGAAATTATAGAATCCCAAGTATATAACTCCTCCCGTATTACAATTTTTGGATTAAACTTCTTGAAAAACCATATCATACTTCCCTTGGTGGAATTTTATGAAATTATTATCATGGATTAGTTTTACCTGTATAGAGCCAACATAAATTTCCACAAGTGGTAAATCACTCTCTATATGGTGAATCGACCCCCGATTTTAAACAAGTGCAAAGAGAAGGATGAATATTCTTTATCACCATCATCCCAAGAATGGATATTAATACCATATGAGCATGCGTATATTTCTCATATGATTGATTCTAAGGAAGGAAACATCCTCAAATACATGCTTATTGTGAGGGAATTCACTGATGTGTTTCTTGAGGAATTACCTAGTCTTCCTCATAGAAGAGATATTGAATTCTCGATTGATCTCATACCTGGGGAATTACCAATATCCAAGAATATGTATAGAATGGATGTTGTGATACATGAAGAGATAAAGAAACAACTACATGGTAATCTAGATAATGGGTTTATATGCCCAAGTGCTTCACCATAGGGTGCACCAGTCCTCTTCATCAAGAAGAATGATGGATCAATGAACCTTTGTATTTATTATCATAATCTCAACAAAATAATAATAAAGAACAAGTGTCTTTTTTCATGAATTGATGACTTGTTCGATCAGTTATGTGGATCACAATACTTCTCCAAGGTGGACTTGGGTCGGGATATTACCAAGTAAGGGTGAAGAATTAATATATCCCCAAGAGTGCTTTTTGTACAAGGTATGAGCACTATGAATTCATAGTAATGCCTTTCAGACTCACTAATGCTCCAGCAATCTTCATGGACTTGAAAAATAGAGTCTATAGATATTACCTCGACATATTTTTAGTAGTTTTTATTGATGATATTCTAATATACTCCAAAATTAAGTAGGAGCACAAGGAGAATTTAAGTACTACTCTAAAGACCTTTCAAAAGCAAAATATGTATTCCAAGTACAGCAGATGTGAGTTCTGATTGAAGGAAGTATCTTTATTGGGGAATATCATCACAAGAAATGGGATATCTGTGGACCCTTGAAAGACTGAAGAAATTGAAGGTTGGTTGAGCCCAAAATCTATTACATATATCCGTAGTTTCCTTGTATTAGCTGGGTATTATCATCGATTTTTGAGAAATTTCTCGTGATTATCGAACCCTCTAACCAAGATAACTCGGAAGGGAGTCAAGTTTTATAGGAATGATAAATGCGAAGAAAGATTCAAGGATTTAAAAAGGAGGCTTATCAATATGCCCATACTCACACTACCCACAAGTGGATATCTTTTTGTGGTTTTCAGTGAAGATTTGAAGAAGTTCTTGGGTTGTGTGTTGATGAAAAATCACAAATTCATTAAATATGATTCAATTCAGTTGAAAGTTCCTAAGCAGAAATATCCAACACATGATCTGGAGTTGGCTACAGTGATCTTATCTTTGAAAATTTGGGGACATTACCTCTTTGGGAATAGGTTTTAAATATATACAGATAATAAAAGCATCAAGTATATATTCACATAGAAAGAGTTGAATATGAACCAACGAATATGGTTAAATCTAATCAAATACTATGACTACTCAATTCACTACCATATAGGGAAAGAAAATAAAGTGACAGATGTTATAAGTAGAAAGGATCCAGAAACTATTTCATTGATGAGAAATGAGAAGGATCCAATCTTCTTATACTTGAAGAGTATGGACATGATAATCATAAAGGAAGGAACATAATCAATCCTTTCACAAATGATTTCTCAACTATCTCTTATAGAGAGGTTAAGGTATTCTCAAATAGATTATGTGGGAATTTATAAGAAATTGGAAACTATTATAAAAGGGAAATCATCGAAGTTTAATGTTAATGAAGAAGTTGTTGTAAGATTTGGGTCAATACTATGTGTACCATCAAATATCAAGTTAAAGAAAGAGATGTTGAATGATGCACATAGATCAACATTCTATGTCCACCTTGGAAGCATAAAGATGTATCAAGATCTCTGAGAACACTATTGGTGGGAAAATATGAATAAGGAGATTGCAGAATATACATCAAGATATCTTGTGTGTTATCAAGTGAAGGTGGAAAGGAAGAAATATAAGGGGATGATGAAACCATTACCCATACCTACATGGAAATGGGAAAAATTACCATGGACATTGTCACTGGGCTTCCTAATACATCTAGGGGAAAATTATATCTGGGTTGTGGTGTATCATCTTACAAAGACTACACACTTCATTATGATTTAAGAGGATTTCCCATTGGATCAGCTTGCATGGATATACATCAGGGAAGTGGTGAGACTACATGGTGACCACTATCTATTGTATCAGATCAAGATCCAAGATTCACCTCTAGGTTCTGGAAGAGTCTCCAACATGCTCTGAATACTGAGTTAAACATCATCATGGCCTATCACCATCAAACTGATGGCCAATCTGAGAAAACTATCCATAAACTTGAGGAAATTTTGAGAGCATGCTCAATGGACTTCAAAGGAGGATGGGATCAATATCTTCCTCTAGTTGAGTTCTCTTACAATAAAAATTTCCACTCAAGCATCCAAATTTCTCCCTATGAAACCTTTATAGGAAGAGGTGCAGAACACACAATGAAAAAATGCCCGTATAACAATGGATTCATTTTTTTCGGCATCGGTTTAAACTGCCACTATATGGTTCTATGATGGTTTCATTAAACCAATACTAAAATTGGTGTTGGAAATAAACACACATAGGTTCCTTCCATCTAGTGGCAGTTTCTAGAAAGTTTCGTAGAACATGTATTTCACAGTGGTTTTTTAAGTTTTAGTGGCAGTTTTTACTTTTAAAAAATAACTACAATCTAGCGGCGATTAAAACCGCCGCTAAAGTATGAACATTTTACCGAAAAAACTGCCACTAATACGGATAAAACTGACGCTAAGACAAACTTTTTCATATTTAGTGGTGGTTTTAAACACCACTCTAGAAAAATAACATAATATAGTGGTGGTTTAAACCACCATGAAAATATATATATATATATATATATATATATATATATATATATATATATATAGCGGTGGTTTAAACCACCGCTATATCATGAATGAAAAAAAACAAAGGTGCAGGTTCTGCAGCCCCAGAACCTGCAGCCAGAAAAAAAATCATAGAGACCATCATATCATATAGGAAAACACATTAATTGTCAAAACATGTAACTTACATCAACCCATCATCACAATACTTTATTTCAACATCATTATTCAATATTTCAACAAGATATTCATTCCTCCTCACTAATGACATCTAATGCATGATATCATATCAAAATTATACTAAATATGTCATTAATTATATAATTATAATTCATTTCACATAGCTTTACCTTATAATAATAAATCAACAACCACAATAACCAAACATGTATTTTAAGGGAAACATATCATTAACAAGGTATGCTAATACATAACCATCAAGGAAATTGTCATCAATCCAACAAAGTATTATACCATAATTAAATTACAAATTTAATAGGGGAAATCATAAAATATTTATATTTAATTTATCATATTTTAAAATAATTACAATACTTGTATCACATTTATTAACATAAAATCTTGTTTTTTAATTTATCACATAATTACCATAGAGTTACTTTATGCTTCACTTCCATACTTCATAATTAAATTTAAAACATATCATGCATAATAAATCACATATAAAATTCAAGTAATGTTGCAAAAACATTAAAAAATCATGCTTAAAATTGAATAAAAATAATTTAATATATTTTAGCATACTTTCATAATAAATAAAATTTAATATAATTCTAGCATTCTCTTTAATCAAATGAAGTCATATTGACATCATACTTTGATTTAACTTTATTTTTAAACTATAGGTTTGAATTAACACATGATATGATATAAGAAACTTTATAATCTAAATATTACTTCTAGGACATTTCTTTGTTTAAATATTTCATTTTATCGCTAATAAATCATCAATATAATTATTGGTTGAAAAGAATTTTTGGAAATGTATTTTATGTACATGGACATAATGATCTTATAACATGATTTTCTATTAACACAACATTAAGGATTCATATTAACAAACTATTCATAATAATCCAGTGAAAGAAATACATTTAATTTCTAATATTCTATTTTGAATCTATAGGTTTGTTAATTAACACACATTAAACCTAAATTATAAATAAAAATATGTAATTTTATATAAATAAAATAAATCATCATATTATGTCATTAATTATTAATAAAATAAGTTTAATATAATATAAATAAATTATTTAGAATGTATAAATAATTTTCAAGAAAATATTATAATAAATAATACACTATAAATATATTTGTTACCATAATAAACACACTAAAAAACACAATTTAAAATTTTAACTTAAATATAATCCTATGATAATGATGAATGCAACTTTCTTAAAATTTTACCATGAAATTAGTTCATTTTTACCTAGACATGCTCAGTTGGCTATCAAAGTCTATGTGTTGAATCATATAGGGCCACCTAATACATGGTTCATGGCTAGTAAGGCACCATGAAAAACAAGTGGGAAATAGTAGAATATAATAGTCATATCAAACTATATGTAAAAGAGAGACAAGAAACTAAACATCATATATAATCATAAAGAAATTTCAATCTCCATAGCTAGTTGAAACACAGCATATAGACACACGGTTATACAACACATATATATATATGTCACCCATTGTCCCGATCCCATCTAAAATATAAGAAAAAGGATAAAAAAATACCCACATTGTACGTACTGATACATGAAAAAACCCTCTCCACTAATCATTTCCTAGTGATGAAATCTTCTTGTCACCCTCTCCATCTCCATCTCTACTTCCTACTACCAGCACCTGTAAGAAAATTATATTAAAAATTAAACAATGTTGTATATTTATATTTAAAATTAAAATCAATAAAAGTTTGTGAACTAAATGATTTTGAAGTTGTGTGATTTACCTTCTCACCACCATTCATCGCTTGTAGTCCCCATTTTCCTTCCAAAGACCTCAGATGGTAAAGGTCCCAAACCCATCTCGTGCACTCAACCAGGATGCTTCTTCCCAAGGACTTTACCAATTGGGTCATCCTAGGGGACTGAGTAAGATTGTGTGAGATTGATATTCCATAGTTCTTTAATTTTTACATATAAATATAATATCAGTCATATTAGAAGCAATATATATTAACATAGTGACAATTGATAATAAGTTATTATAATGAAAAATGAATTCATACGCCAACTGCTTTGGCAAACTCATTAACAAAACTCCCATCATATTTTTTATGAACATTCAACCACACTTCAGTTTGGGATGCTTGGTGGCCTAAACTCTATGACTACATTAAAAAAAGATAAATTAACCATTTAATATATTAAACAGATAACATTTTATAATAAATATTTAAACTAATGAAAATATTACCATATTAAATCACCTTCTAGAAAAACTCTTTGACCCCACAGTGTGAGTATAATGCTTCCTCCTTGGAATTTCTGTCATTTAATCAAATAAAATTAAGTTTAGAACATATATTTTGAAAAATTCATGAAAAAAAATAGAAATGATAACATATGTACAATACTAACAAAAAAATATACATAATAATGATAATGAATGACTGTACAAATTATATAAGTGGTTGATAAAGGAATGGATAACTGCACATACAATCATTTTCTTCTTCAATCATGTCGGTTTCCTTATCCATCATTAATTCATCTACTTCATCCACTCTTGTAAGACTAATATTTTCAATGTCATGATGGAAAAACAAGTCTTCTTATTACTGTTGATGGGATTCAATGTTAGAGGTCAAATATTCCACTTTATAACCCATATAATACAAGTCTCTTTGTTTTACGTGAGAAAATACACTCCACCCTTCATCCATGACATTTTTCACATAATATACTATTTTCACTTGCGATGATAAGATATACAGATCATGTAGTTAATGGTCACCAACATCCATCAAGTGAGATAAGTTCACAGAAGTAAATTGAAAATAATCTCTTTTAACACCCCTGATAATAACCACCTAATTTCATTTTAATAAAAAAACTAAAAAAATGATTGTGGTAGTTTAATTTGATAATATCAGTCAACTATCTATAGTATTCCACCTCAAAAAACATAAATATTCCATAATTCTATATTTTCAAACCATATTCTTGATCGACTGTATGAAATCTAAAGTCATTCATGTTATAAGCATCAAACTTTATAACTTGTTTTATAGGACCTCGAGAAAGAAACTTAAAATCTTAAGAAAATTGTGCCCAAGTATCAGTATTCATGATCTAAAAAATTAATATAAATTATTATATTTACAAAATAAAAGTGTCAACCTAATATCTGTATTGATTTTAATATTTATGAACTTACACGTCGTGAAAACCATACTATAATCTCTTTATTAACATCTTTTGTTATATATTTCTCATTTTGTATTCATCCTATAATTCATCTCTTTTTTTGTATCCTCAAATCTTCAATAAATGGATCTACAATTTCACTATTTAGAATCACATATCTATGTGTCTGTAATAATTCAATTTCTATCAATGTAACATTTGAGCTCCTCCTAACTTATCATCCAATAGTAGGAAAGATTTTTTATTTACTATGTATTTCATATTGATTCAATGTGTCTTCAACATGTCCAACTAGATTTAATCTTGTCTCAATTTCATCCAAGAATCTAGAACAAAAGGTAAGACACTCCCCTTCCAAATAGCCTTTAGAAATAGAGCCTTCAGGTTGAGATTTATTTTTCACGTAAGATTTCAAATGCCCAATATATTTGTGAAATAAAATAAAAAACATAATTATGTATTTAATGAAGTGCCAATAATTATTTACTGAAATGAAAAACATATAAATAAATTACCTCTCAATTGGATACATCCATCGATAATGTATGAGACCTCATAATTTAGTTTGTTTAAAAAAATGCATTGTTAAATGCATCATGACAGTAAAAAAAACTAAGGAAAGATCATCTCCATTGCACAAAGTGTAAATAAAAATCTCTCCTTAAGGTTTTAAATCTGAAATGGATATAGAGTTTTCTCACATAATTGTTTGAGAATTGTGTATAATTGGAGTACAACAGCAGTAACCTTTTCAGGTAATAATGTACGCAATGCCAATGGAAGTAACTTCTGTAACAAAATATGTGAATTGTGGCTTTCAATCCATGTAAACTATGATGATTTAAGTCAACACACCTCGAGATGTTACTTCAATACCCATTATATACCTTTACATGTTTTAAAATTCTAAGGAATGTATCTTTATCCCTATTTTTCATTACAAAAATTGTCGAAGAATACCTCATATTCCCATCTGTCCAGAGATCACGTTTTATGTTCATTGCTTGTAAGTATTTCAGAGCATTGAGATGATCCTTAGAATTTCCATGTTCATTAAGAAATTTGAAGATCAAATTGTCACAAACATTCTTTCCAATATAAATCACATCAATATTATTCCATAACAAATTAAATTTCCAACACAAAATTTTGAAGAATATACTTTTTTTCTTCCATTATTGAATTTCAATTTCACTTGATGATGAACTTCGAACTCATTTCCAATAATCATTCAAATGAAGCACCTTCCCAAATTCTGTTTCAACATTTCCAAGTTGCACCAATATTTCATAACCTTTTAACAACATTGGAGATGTTCTAAGATCAATGAAACCATTAAATCTTGACTTGTTCAGCTGAAATCTATGAGATGCGTCGAGAAATATTAGATGAAATAAGAGGAGCCATTTTTTACTATGATGTATCCATTCGAGCTCAAAATCAAAGTTACAAACAGGACAATCCAAACCCGTGTAAGTGTTCCAATAAGATAAATTCACAAGTCCAGAAAAGTCACTAATGGTCCACTTTAGAGCAGCTTTCATTTTGAACATTACTCTAGAAGATGCATCATATGTCTCAATATCGTTGATCCATAAGTCCTGTAATTCTTTAATTAAAGTCTCAAAGTATACATCAATATTATTTCTAGGCATTTTTTTCCAGGAATAATCGTTTAAATGATAAAAGATGTTTTTTTCATACACATCCATGGAGGTAGATTATAAGGGATCAAAACAACTGGCCAAATGCTATAATTGGTACTCAAAGTCCTAAATGGATTGAATCCATTGGCAGCTAATCGTAATTGAACATTCCTAGGATCAGATGAGAAATCTAGATGTAATGAATCAAATGTATTCCACAATTTTGAATCTTGTGTATGTCGCATTAACCCATCATTGTTATTATATACATAATTTCACTTCATGTGTTTTGTGGTTTTCGATGACATGAATAATATTTGTTATTGAGGATTTGAAGGAAAGCAATGTAAAACCTTTGTAGGTGTGTTCCTTTTCTTCTTCTTCTTCATGGTAGCATTTTGTTTCAAACTTCCAATATCACCCATGAACTTTCATTTAGAGGAAGAATTTTTTTTTTCAATCTTGTCTTCTTGAATCCTCTCTCCAATAAAGCATACAATCATTGGGACACACATGTATTTTTGTATAATTTAGACCAAGATTGTTAACAACTTTTTTCATATCATAAAAATACTTAGGGATATTTGCTTCAAGAAATGCATCATGCAACAATTCTAATATCAAGGACATTTCCTTATTTTGAATTCCACATAGGCATTTGATATGGTACAACTTCAGTAGAAAAGAAAGTTTTGAATATTTCAAGCATCCACTATACAACTCTTGATTTCCATCATCAACTAAATCGTGAAATACATCTTTCTACTCATTGAAGTTTTCTCTTACATTAGTCTCTATAGAATCAAGAGGAGGATCCAATGATATGTTATAATCTTGATCTGGTTTTCCTACAGTCTCAAAAACATCACTTTTCATGTTACTATTTTCAGCACCCTCAACTGGTTTTTTTGATATGTTTTTATAATGATGTTGGTGTCTTGCAATGTCGAATGCATCATTTATAAGGTTTTTTGTTTCATTTTACATTGCCGATGAATTTGGTAGCTCATTCTGTGGATTGAAATCAGTGATCAACCTTTATGTAACGTTCAATTCTACAGGCCAAATCCAACAAAAATAATGAGCAAGTAATTTCTTCAATATCAAGTGTTCATAAAATTCATCTCTCTTCAATCATCTTCTAAATTTACATTTTGGACATGGACATATTATTCTCCCATCAACAGATCTATTGGAAATTGAAAAATCTAAAAACTCCTCTAAACCCTTATCATAATGAGTTGTGTTCCTCAGTAATTTGATCTAGCTTTTATCCATATATATCACAATGTGCCTACACATTATGAAAAAAAAATTAAAACACATAGCTATTACTAAATAGGAAAAGAGATTCATATATCCTAGTTGAAAAAAATATGAATATGTTAAATAACCATAAACTACATTTTAAATGTATGTATAACCATCTGTGAATAATAATTATAGACACTTTTGAAAAATAATAAAACTATTTGGAATATTAAAATATGTCAATGAAGAAACTAGTGTAGATTAGTGAATTTCAACCCTTGTTTAATTGATACAAAACAAGGAAATATAGGTCGACTAGAAATGCCTTAACAAATCATTATAATGAATCCATGAAGTTCTAAATGTCTTTATTATTCTTTATCCACTTCTTTCCTTAGCTTATATTTATAGACAAAACACAAATGGATAACATTCTTTATAAATACTTTTAATCTTCTACACATGGTTGTTTCCTAATTCTTCATCATACATTTAAAACCCAAAAGTTAGAAATTAAAATAGAAACATATTACTATTTAAAGTATCACACTCAAATTCAAAAATACTCAATGTATTTTATTCCTGATATCATTTTCTAGTGATAAAGGCTTTCAACCATTCAAATAGATGAGAGAAACTACTACTTAAATATAATAGGGAATTTTTTTACCTATATATCCCACGTAAGGGTAAAATAATTTTTGTACAGGCTGCATAAGGTTACCTCATAATTTTTATAATTTTCATAAAGGTAACCTTTAAAATATACATATCGCATAAAGATAAGATGAATTTTACACATGTTGCATATAAATAAATTATAATTCTATGTAAGGGTAAGAACAAATTATAAGCATTGTATAAGGGTAACTAGTAAAGTTGTGTAATGTTAATATTTTACTTAAACTGGTCATGTAAAGGTAACTAGAAAAGCTATATAAAGGCACTCAGAAGTTACATAAACATAATAATCATTTTATAAAGTAAGCATAAAGGGAAAACATAAATTCCATACACTATTTAAAGGTATCTAGTTCACTACACAAGGGTAAATTACATTTTTTTCATGCTGCTTAAGGGTAGATTAGCACTTTCATATAGGTAAGAAACACTTGTGTAAATGTAAGAAACACTTGTGTAAAGGTAATATTCACTTACGTAAAGGTAGGAAAAACTTTTTTAAATGTAAGTAGAGCTTACGTAAGGGTAAACCCAAGAATACAAAGGATGAGTAAGGGTAAAAAGGTACATATGTAAAGGTAACACACAAACTATAAATTCCATGTAAAGTTAAGAAAAATAGTTATGTATGGAATATAAAAAAACAAAATAAACAAGAAAGAGTCTATAATGAAGAAATAAGGGGAAATGATATAATATAGCACTAGATAAAACTTCCCTAAATCACTAAGTAACCATATAATACAATATAAACAAGAAATATTCCATAATGAATAAATAAGGGGAAATGATATAATATAGCACTAGATAAAACTCCCCTAAATCACTAAGTAACTATATAATTTAATGTTTCCTAGGATATGACCTATAAATACTAATGTGATAAGTAGTTAATCATATATGGGAATAACCACCTGAACAATCTATCTATCAGATTATGATATATATATAACTAAAAACCAAGTTTCCCACATGATCTTCGTGATGAAAACCCCCCACCTAGACCTTGTTCCTATAATTATTGGTTTGAAACTAGTGGCATGTGAACTAACTAGAGAAATAAGTTAGGTCATACAATTAGAACCAGGTTTCCCTTGAAAAATAGTGGAACTAAGGCATAGTGAAAATGAGACGGGTTTAAGACATGAGTAAAAACCATAACTACACTCAACCCTAACACCCAAGGATGTAGTACCCCATACATAAATATCATACTATCAAGTCATAAGTATCACATTCTCATTCATGGGGAGCAACAAGCATCATATATTTATCACAAACCCACACAAGTGGTAAATTATAAAGGGGGAATCAAGGGTTTCCTTCCACATACACCATTTAAAAACAATGTTCTAAATAGTACATTGACACAAAAACATGTCTTGGAATGAAAAAAAACATTTCATTTTTCATAAAACAATTACCAAACACAATATATAAAATTATGGAAAACACCAAAGCATTTAAAACATTTAAATGTCACCCTTACACAAGCATTCTATTCTTTGAAAAAACAAATCATGGCCAATGACATTAATTTCCCTAAAAATCACATGAACACAACATGAAACTTTTTAATAGTTCCACAAAAATCAACCATTTCTTTTAAAAAAATTCAAATATATAGTTCAACAAGGTTCTTTCTCTTTGAAATTCAAAACAAGGAAAAAGGGACAACCACATACATAAAACCATTTAAAACAATCCAACAAGAAATTTTAGAAGTTTTAAACCATGTACACATTTAAAATACTAATTTTAAATACATTAAAATGGACTTTTAAAAAACATTTAGAGGACAACACCTCAATTCCAAATAAAATTCTGTTTAAAACCTTGTTTTCACACATTAAAGATCATAATTTGGTCAAAACCCATTTCAAAACATGATAACCATTTCAAAAAGAAATAAAATATTTCATAAGAATATTAGCATAATAAAACCTTCCATTTAAAAAAATTAAAACATAGTATTCATGTGAAAACCCATTTATACCTACCTTAAAACACCAAGAAATATTTTCAAAAAACCATTGGTATATCAAAAATATTCATAATTCCATAAAAATGGAATTTAGAAAGTAAATTCATTCTTATAATTCTAGAATAAAACATATTTTTAACAAGTTATAGTTGTGTGAGATCTTCATTCTTCTATTTATTATATTTTATTTGATAAACATATATTATACAAGATATAGTTGTGTCAGATCTTCATTATTCTATTTATAATACTAACAGTGTTTGTTATTTATTTTAGTATCAGGTATCATCTTCATTTTATAATATCTCTATTGATAATTCTAATATATCACATAATTACACCTTTTCTTCTCTAGATTTGAATTTAAGGTTTAAATTAAAACATACAACTTATTTCAATTTATTTCTAACTACCCCTAATTTATTTTGAACCATTGGATCATAATAGACCACAAATATAAATCATAAGGATAAATTGAGAACTAAATAGTTCCACATCATTAATATATGTTCAAATTATTAAGAAATTACATATTTCAGTATTAAACTATGCATCACAGTATGATTGAGTGGATAAAAAAGTTAAATCTAACTACTTGAACTTTTGTAGAGTGTAATAATCATTGTGTTCTGGAGATATAAATATTTTTATCACCCATTAAAAGTCTCCTCTAAATATTCATAGCTCAATAAACCGATAGTGTTTCGGAATTGGCCCCTCTACCCTGATGGGAACTGGCCCAATCCCAAGGTTGGCCACCTTGGGCCTCGCCGGAGACATGTGGTGCGCGGGTGGTTTAAGGCCGCACCTATAAACGCGTTAATCGTTAACACATTTTTCACATGAGCCTCTGCCTGGTTAGTGAGGACTCGGAAAGTGCATCCAAGAGACCCAAGATCAAATCTAGGTGGAGACATATTTCTGGTACTGTAGTAGTATTGTAGCGTACTTTAACATGCACTATTTGATACTGTAGCAGCCAGAACTATTCATCCATCTGGGCCTCTAGGACACCGGTTTGGTCCTCGGGTCCTACAAGGATTTTGGGCCACCCAAGTCCTTTGGGACACCTTAAGGCCTTCGGGCCACCTTAAGGCCCTAAGTCCACCCCAAGGCCTTTGGGCCATATGATGCAGATGTACTAGTCATAATACAAGGGACAGGGCTTTAGATGAGGATTCAGGGCAGGCGCATTCACTAGAGCAGATCTAACCGGAATTGGAAGAACGATAGGGTATGGAATTGACATCGGAATCAAGCATGTGCAGCTCTGCATAGGACAGCTAGCTGACTGTCCATGTGAAGGTGGAGTGATGATATCATGACATATGCTCAATAGGAGCACTTCCAAGTTGTATTGTTTGGGTGATTCCCTATAAGACAAGTGGGTCATGTAATTGTCTCTAAGCCTTTGGGCCTTGTAAGGGTTCCACATCTTTCCTTGAAAGGTTGATTATCAAAAATAATAAAAATGAAGGCCTTCGGGCCATTTAGACCGACTACAGTGTGAACATACTTACACAGAAAAGAGGTCCTCAATTTTCCAAAGACATCAAATATATAATTTGATTCTATTTTCAATGTGAAATGAATATTGTGGAATAGACCACATAAATTTGGAGGAGTCTCTATTTTCAAAAAAAAATCCATTATATAATTGATATATCTTACATGATGTATCTATCACAGATACTCTAGTACTAAAAAATACCACATCATGCAATTAAAACATCGTATTTTTCTAAGGGTGAAACCAACTCTATTACCCATAAACAAGTCTCCAAAACCATAAGAGGGTAGCGAAATTATATTTTTACTCTTATTCATCATTGTTAATGAACCTTACCTTGGAGAGGTTCATACTGACAGTGATGGGTGGCGAGCATCGAGATCATAGGTGAGGGACGAGATTGGCAGTGAGGGATGGGATTGGTGGCAACGAGAGTCAAATCGGTGGAGATGGGTGGTGATGGCTAGTGAGCGTCAATATTGGTGACGAGGGATGGGATCGGCGGTGAAGAATGAGATCAGTGGAGATGAGGGTTTTTAGGGATTTTGGGGGGTTGGGGGTGAAGTATCGATGGGTCGGGGGGAGAAGTGTCGAGTTTTTCAAAAAATAGAAAGATTTAGAGGCGGTTTTTAATAAACTGCTGCTAAATTATCTTTAAAAAAATTAGCATTAATTTCATAAACCATCGCTAAAAAACAACCACTAATGTAATATTTTGGTGTAGTGACACATGTATGTTAGGATGAAGTTGGGGAATGAAAACTTCAAGGTCCTAAAATGGTCGAGGAAATTGTGTAGATGGTTATGACCATTCAGCAACACATCAAAGATGCTTAGAGTCAATAGAAAATCTATACAGAAAATCATCAACAATAATTAAAGTTTGATTTTAGAGACATATTATTCTTCCACATATCTCCATGGAAGAGAGTAATGAGATTCAGGAAGAATGGAAATCTTAGTCCATGGTACATCAGCTATTTTGAGATCCTTGATCGCATTAAAGCAGCGGCCTACTGACTATCACTCCCACCTAACCTATCTCAATTACATGATGTATTCCATGTATCACTCTTGAGAAAGTATATATCATACCCCTATCATTTACTCAAACTATTGGTGTTACCATTGAAGAATGACCTCTCTTATAAGGAGAAGCTAGTGAAGATCTTAGATCATAGAGAAAAATTTCTATGGAATAACACAATACATCTGGTCAAAGTGTTGTAGAGAAACCATAAGTTTGAAGAATCAATGTGGGAACCAAAGGATCCGATGAAATAGAGTTACCCTCATTTTTTTAATATGGGAAATGAAATTTTTGAGGGTGAAATTTATTAAGGGTAGGAGATTGTAATGACTCGAACTGCTATAAGTGAAATTTTCATTTTGATTAAATTAAATGTTTTACTTTGTAATATGGATATAAAAAAACCATCACTTTGTTTATTTTATTATATCTGAGTGGATTTAAATGATATTTAATTATCATTACCATTGATAATATAGTCTTTGAACAGTGATCTCATGACAGGTATAAATAGGGTTTTAACAAATCCTTTCGACATAGATAAAGGAGGTGATGGCCTTAACCAGTAAGATTGTTCCTTATAAATCCAATTTATCAGAGATTCAAAGGGAGATATTATTTCTAGACTTTTCCCTAGACTAATCCCAATATGATATCCAACAACTTAAGCATGAGTGAAACCATTTATGGGAGAAGTTTAAGCTCATCAAGATCACAGCCCAAACCATGTTCACAGAATATCCCCATGAAATCCCCACCATCACACACCTTACTATTAGGGTGTACGATGGTATAATAAATGGATTTGTATCAATACCCTTTCATTATGATTATGTACATTATTTTTGTATAGAATAATGAATATACTTTAAAACTGTTTTTTTCAAAACCTATCAATTATTAATAAATGTAGGTTTTTATTTTAAAAGTGAAAATTGACATATCTAGAAAATTATTTGGATAAAATGAATATTATTTTTGTAATCAAGATGTCAAAAATATCCAACAGTGAATTTTTCATAATTTTCTGAGCGTCAAATTTTTTGGTAAAAATTAAAAACCATATAAATATATTGTGTGTTTTATGACATCATAATGGCCCAATAGTGATGTAATAAACACTATAAGAGGGATTTTCTAAAAAATATAAGTTTTAATTTTAAAAAAAATGATTTTAGATTTGTTTGAATTATTTTATAAAGCCTGAGTGAATCCTCCAAAATTTATAATATATTTTTTGATTTTAAGTTCATTTCTTTAATAATGTGACTCACCTCCACATAAGAAAGTATAATATTTTAATATCTTCGGCCCATGTCCTTATAAAATAATTTTTTCAACTCCTATTTGTAAAAAACCATGGGAAAAAACCATGGTAAGGTTTGTGGTTTTTAATATTTAATTATATATATTCAAAAACCTAAGTTTGTGAAATATTAAAGAATTCCCCTCTCATTTCCTATATAAACCCACCTAAAATCCCACTTATCTTCACTCAAAATCATTGGAACACATCCCTACTCTGTCCTCCCATATCTATAATACTCCCAAGTTGCCTCAATCTCTTAAGAATCCCATATTCAAGCTTTTGAAGCCACACACTCAAGTAAGGGTTTCCTTCCTTTCTCATTTTTATCCAAGTTTCCTTATTTTTTTACACCCTTTTATTTTCATTTAAAAATTAATGGTTATGTTTTTTAACCTCCCTTGTACTAAAATTATTATTTTTTAATGATGATATACCCCTTTCTCTATCATTAATCTCTCCCTTGTACACCTGTTACCATGCCAAAATTTCGTAAGAGTTATTTCACTCCTCCTCTTTTTTCAAGTTTCTTTATTATGTCACACCTTCTATTTTACAAATTTCTTTTATTGGGACATGTATTTATTTGACCCTATTAATATAATTTTTTTATATATATGAAGATATACCCCTTTCACTCTCATCAACACTTTTTATGAATTTTTATGTCACGTCATTAGGTTGCCGAAATTGCACCACAAATTTCCTTTCCAAAACAATTGTGTAGTGAATTGCATACCCATTCTCTATAAAAGGAGTTCACTTTTGTTCACACAAACCTTTTTTTTAGAACTTACATGTATTTATTCCACACAACTTGATTGTGAAATAAATTATGATGATGAATGAATCAATGTTTTATGAACTATGTGGTACACTTAAGCATGAGAATGAAATGAAAGTGACGGGTGCATCTGGATTATATAGAACTCCAATGAATTGGGTAATGTTTAGTATCATGATACATCATGTTGGGATAAGGGTTCACCTAATTCCTTTATGGTACTCTGTACACTATGATGTCTTGGAAGTTTGGCCTTGACCCACGATGCAATGTTTTAAGTTGTTTCCACATTTCCACGTTATGATTATCATGTTATATCATTCCTTTATGTTCGTGTTTATTTTATGCTCCATTGATATTCCTATTGTCTAACATGTATTATCTTCCTCGTGTTATTCCATGTTTATTCCTTTACTAGGATTTATAGCTTACCCCTTTCCTATATAAATCTTCAGGTTATCCCATGCAATGTTAAGTATGAAGGAATGTTGTGGTCATTTAAAGGAATTTTTCAATAAAGATGTTGTATTTCATGTTTTAAGTTGATAATTAATGTACCTAATTTCTAAATACACTGTACTTCTTGATCTTTTAGGTTGTATTAAGTGTAAATTTATGTAATTAAATCATGTATGAATGTAATAAAAAGAATAGGGTTGTTATAATAATAACATCTAAGTATATTTAAGATACTGAGGTTATTATATAAGCATGGTATAATAATATTTTAATGAGGTGGGTATAGAAATATAATAAAAACACTTTTATAAGAACATTACATCTTCTTCATGTATCCTCCTTAGGTTTTCACTAATGCCTTACTATGTTGGATTTTATTCAAAGATAATGCTTCTAGGATAAGGGGTGGAAGTGGATAAGTTATTTGGAAAGTTCTTGGACAAACATATGTGTTTTAAAGATGTGAAGTGGGAAGGATATGGGGCTTTTATAAGTGAGGGAGAGAACGCGCTTAGAATTTTTTTAAAAGAAGTTTGGTATACCCATATTTTTACATAAAAAGAGGCTTTTATAATAACTAAAATTCTATCCGTGAAGGGATAAAATAAAAATATATCCAACCAATGTTATTTTTACAAGTTTTGGGTCATTTTTACATCTTATATTCAAGTTTTAACTACTAGGTAAACTCATTTTTACCTTAACCACTGTAATTAATTTGAATAGTTTTCACTAATAATTTTGGTGAAAAATTATGTTGAAATTATTATAAATTATAAATTATGATTATTCCAAATATATAATCCATTATTCTAAATTCAATCCATAGAATTCAAAAACTTAATTTAAAATTAATCTCACAGACGTAGAGAGAAAGTAGGTTTTTAAAGTGAAAATGTTTAAAAGTTTACTAAGTTTTTATATATAAATTAAATATAAAAAATAGTTTCAATGACCTAAATTGTATTAATATATATAAAATTTAACTAATTAATCATTAAAATAAATTCAAAATATAATTTATCATGATAAATTATTTAGATGAAAAGCCGGTTTTCAATTAAAATTGAATAATTTTCACTATTCATGAAAAAAATGAAACTTCTTAAAAAATACCAAAAATTCACCCTAAGATAATTTTAAAATTAAGATATCTAAAATGAAGTTTATTTTTTCAAATAAAATTTATAAAAGTGTAAAAATTTAGTTTTACAACAAGTGTATCATTAAAAGGTAGAAAAACTGCCTTTATAAAAATACAGCTTTTATGTGTAGAATTGGATTTGTTCTTATCTTATGCCTATAAAATCTATTGTACGAATGTAAAAAAAATTATAAATTTTATTAAGATTATCAAATAATAGTAATTAATTTAATTTATTAATACAAAACTTTTTTGTGCATAAAAATAGTTTTTATAAAAACATTTTCTTTATTTTAAATTGGTTTTTATATTCATTTCTAATCAATTTGTAACTAGTGAATTTAATCATATATTTTCATAAGTTATTTAATTATATTACTAACCACTAATTTAACATCTAGGATATAATTTTCATTTTAAATAATGATATTAATATTATTCGGTAAAACTCTATCTTGTGTGTAACGCAAGCTATCGAAGAAAATCATTATTGTGTGCAATGCAATCTAACCCAGTATTATGTGAATTTCAATATATAAAATAGATTTAATTTATTTAAAATAGTAAATATATCATAAAGTATCAATATTTTATATTACCTTCTATGATTTTTTTCGCGTGTAATACACTCTATTGAATAAAAAGTTATTCTTTTAGAATTTTCAGGGTGTTACATTCTCTCCACCTTAAATAAATTGCATCCTTGAAATTTAAACTTGATATTAGTAATTAATGGTTTGATATTTTAAGATTCCTTTGTTTTAAAAAACACATTTTAAAAGGTTTAATAAAATATCCTCTTAATAATTGAGAAAGGGAAATACAATGGTTATATGGAATAACATATAACTAAGTTTCTACATAAAAGAACATTAGTGGAAAGTGAAGATATGGACTTTGAGGAAAAGTGTAGATAATAATAGGGTGTGAGTGAGGTTATTGAACACAAAAAATTTAATGACAAATGTAAATTTTAGGTCCTTAAATCCATAAATCTAATAGGTGTGAAAATTTCATTGATATCATCAAAAATGATGGTAATGGGATAGAATTTTATTTCCAGATCATTTTTCTAAAGTTAAGTAATTATTTTACTGTCTAAGAATATAAGAATATATAATTACTTGATAAGTTTCTATTTCATAATAACAATTTTATCCTTTGGTTGTTCGTCGATAAAATTCATCACTTATTCTAAGAAATAAATATCCAAAAATGAATTTTTTATGCCTGAAGCACTAAAATTCACTTTTAACGGATTATAGCATACATAAAGAGTGACAAGAATTTCGGTATGTCTCTAAATATTTTCCAAAACCAATATGGTTAATACTTTAATATATAAACCTCAAATATAATACAACTAGTTCATTATTAATATTTATTCATCAAATTGTTTAACTAAAAATTGACATATTAACCTGGACATTACGTAGGTCAGTGGTTGGCGTTAAACCCTTATTGTACTTTAGTTGTGGGTTAAATCCCTATGAACTTACCAAATATGATGGTTAGTGTAAAGAACCAAACCCTAGTATCCCGGAGTAAGTATCTTACTTTATTACATTGGTACGATTACAAGGAATCACATCCTAAATGACCAATCAGTTTAGAAGTTTTGGAAACCATATTATATGCATGAACTTTACATTACAAATTAAAAGGAAATACAATATATAAATTCCATTGGAAACATTCATAACTCCTAGATTAACCTTGAAATTAATTAATAATATACCTCTCATAATCCTAGGGAAAAGAAACATATGAAATGGGTGAGCTCAGATGATCAATAAGGGTAGGCAATAAAGCGGAAGCTATAACATAAACAATAAGGCATGATGAATAAATAATAACACATACAATTAAAACATAATCTTCAGCATAATATGGTAAGAATAAAATATGAATAAATAATTCCATATAAATAATCACATGAAAATTAACCATGGATATTCTACTAGTTGAATAAGCACATGATTTATTAATTCCTAATATCATAATGAGTGAATACATATGTCAGACATCATAAACCGGTCGTTGAGGCCTCGACCAATACTTATGAAAATAAAAGGTTAAGGCCTCAGCCAAAATCCATTCCTATTTTTTCTCATGATACCTACTTATTCATCGAGGGGCTATAGTGGTCCCCACCCATCACTTGTTAACTCTGATGCATTCCTCATATGTAAAATAAAAAGATATCTTTAAATCAAAGTGTCTCATACCACTTTGAAATATTTAAATATTAATCCTTAAGAAGGAATAATATATAGTATCATAATAGTAATAAGACTCAATATTTGATACATCAAAGGGAAGTACATATACCACTTTGTAAGGAATAAGTGGTGAATAAGGAATATATCTCATAGAAATAAAAGTATGACAAGAAAACCCTTTTACTTTGGAAAGAAGAGTTCTTTTGAAAAATTATTTATATTTTTCATAAAATAATATTGTAAACATGTATATCCTAAAATAGAAAATTGATTTACAATTAAATTATATTTTAGGAATAAATTATGTCCAACAGAAGTAAAAACATGTAAGAAGAGTTTTTAAGAAACTTTAGAAATAAAACATTTTAGTACAGTTTAGGTAAAATATTAAAGATATTTTAAAGCAGAAAGGAATTTTTGTTTTCATAAAACCAGAAATAAACCAAGATAGTTTCTCATGATAAAATTACTGGTTTTAGAAAAATAATGTTGACTTAAAATATATTTTTGAGTGCACTTTAAAATGGGTAAGAAATCAGGAAGTTTCCTTGAATCGGTATGTTTATCAAGAATAATTGAGGAGGGAACCTTTTTAAAACATATATATCCCCATAAAATAAGGATGATATGATTTGGAATATATAAATATAATTTATAATAAATATTAAAAAATAAAAAAAAAGCATTGAATTTGAGTAAAGATAAATAAAGAGTATCCCAAAGGAAAAACATGGGTTCAGGTAGAATCTTTTACCACTTTGTAATCAATCGAATAATGTGACACAAAATTAATAATAATAAAATTATAAATATAATACTATGAAAATAAATAGATTCATTATATGATACATCAATGGGTAGTATACATACACCATACACAAGAAATAGTGGTGAATAATGAATATCTCACAAAAAAATGAAAGTGAGATGAGAAAACCCTTACAAATATCATATCATTAGAGTGAGGATAAATCAATGAAATAATTATGTTTAAAAAATAAAAATACACAAAATATAATTGGATATATATTATAAAAAAATAAAAGGCCATACACACATATTCTTGGAAAAACATAACCAATGACATAGATGTTTAACTTAATGAATGGAAATTGAGTTATGATATCCCTTACCCCAGGTTCGACTTCCTTAAAATTTGTTAAAACCTCCTATATAATGGTTTGAATAGTGTTATTAATTTATTATAGAACTAAAATCATGTTATAATACCTTAAATAATCTTCTTATAACATTTTCCACCCATTTATTAACAATATTTTTTTATATCCATTATTTGATGTGCATTCATTTCATGGTTTCCAAGGTTGGTTTATTTTGGTCTTCCTTTTCAAAAATAAATAATAATATAGAAGTGATAAAATATATTTATTTATTTTATTTTAAACAATTACATGTGAATTTAAACTTTCCATGATTTTGGTAAAATGGAAACAAAGAATCATCGTCCACGAAGGCGTTGAATTGACGCACCATGGACGGTGAATTCGTTATTTAAGAATAAAAGGAGAAGATGAGATATTTTATGATGCTTTTACCATAAACACAAAAACATTCCAGTATATATATTATAATGTATTTTTCATGAATCATTGAATAATAGGTAGGGATAAGTTATAAGTGATAAATAATTTTAAAGAGAAGAAGGAGGAATCTTACCTCTTGAAAATTTCTCTTTTAAGACCTCCTTATGGCTCTTGGAAATGGTCTTTTTATGAGACCAGAAGAACAGAATGTGGTAAGGGGTGAGGAGGAGGTAATTTGGTAGAGGTTAACTGATAATGAAGGCTTAAAGTGATGAAAATTTGTGAATGAGGGAGCCAACTTTTATAATTGGGGTGAGGCGTAAAATAGAAAGTACTCAAATTATTAAAATATAATAAATTTATTATAGGGATTAAGACTTCCAAAAGACCTAAAAATCATATTATATCCCATTTTAGAAGTAATATTATCATTTTTTTACTTTTTCATAATTTTTTTATTTTTAAATAATTTAATAAAAAAATCATATGTGGAAAAATAATTTTTTCAAATTAAAAACTATTCATAATCATGACTTTATGAACATCAAAAAAAGTTTCCAATTCAAATTAAATTTTTTATTATATCATATTAATGTTATAAGTACCTATATAAATCTTTAATTGACTAAAAAATATAAAATTATATTTACTTTACTATTTTTAAAATTATTTATTTGATTTATTCATTAATTAAATATTTACTGCATCATAATTCTTCAATCCATTAATGTAATTATTTATTAACTAAAAATTAAAAATAAAATTATATGATAAATATAATTCTATTATCTTTCCAAATAATATTATTTTTTTAAAAACATTTTTGTAAAACATCATATTAAAATACCATACTAATTGAAAATTATAGTGTGAACAAGTTGCCTTTCTTTTCAATAAAATAATATAAAGGGACTAATGTGATCCATGTGGGTCTAAAAATATCCCCAATTCTAATAAAAATAGATATTGGATGAAAAATACATATCCAAGTAAATTGATACAGTTTATGGGTCAATTAAGTATTCTTAAAATTTTAATTAAAACAATTTATTTATTTTTTCTTCTGTTTGTATAAGAATTACATCAGTATTGCATAAGCATTAATATTAATTATTTAATATATAAAAATTAAAAATAATTTAATATCATAAAAATAAATTAATTAGGTTCAAAATAAAATTCTATATCCATTCATTATATATATTCACTCATATACATGTCAATAAAACTTCTTAAATTTGTTATTTTCTCTTTTCTTATCCTGCACAAGTATTGCACAGACATTTGAATAAGATTATTATTATATAACTATAAAATTTTAAATTATCATCCAAAAAAAACATTATACATAATAATTAATAAAAAAGTCATGAAAATAATTTTTATCTCTTAATTATTATTTTTTAAGGAACAAAATTGATTTTTTCAGTGCGGTATAGGCACTGTGTGGACAATGACAATGGTTCTTTTATACTTATCAAGAAAAATATAATTTATATGTTATGAATTATTTCTATACAAAATTTATCTTATATAATTGTTATTTAATTATTCCATAAGTTTAATAAATTTTATATCCTAAATATCTCTTGATGTTGTCACAAAAAATACTGTATTTTCTTAAGAACTCTATGTTTTACTATTCATTAAAAAATCAACTAATTCAAAAAAATCTGAAAAATTCATCCTAATAATTTTTCAATATGTAGAATTAAAAAATTAAATCTATTTTATGAAAATAATTTTATAAATATGGTGAATTAAAATTTTAATTAAAAATATCATTTTCTCAAAAAATACAAATTTTAAAATTATAACTGATTTTATGACACTTTGAAAAATTAACTAAGGTCTCATAAAATTATCTTATAATCATAAGACATAAAAATATTAACTTATGATTCTATTTTATGAAAATAAAGTTTCTTTTGAATCAGTATATTAATTATAAAATTTTAAATAAATATTTTTGTTTTATAAAAATACTAATACTTAATTAATAATTTATAAAACATTTATTTACTTATACTATAATATAATTATATCATACTTTCATTTATAAGATACCTAAATTTTATTTATACTTTCATGGGTGACGTTACTGTTCATTTGGTCAGTTTACTATTCATAAGGGTCGTATTACTATTCATAAGTATAATATTACTATTCAAAAGGTCCAAGTTAATATTCATAAAAAATTAAGTAGATCTCATAAGACTCTAAATATATTATTGATTGCAATAGTAGATGTCCATTTTTCAAAATTCAATTCATAGAAGCGGAAAATTTATGTTTAATGGATAGGTTATAACTATCTTGTTTAAATAATTATAATAACAAAGTGTTCTTTCACAGAGACATAGTTTTTTGTGCATTACATGCTATATTAAATTTATTTGTAAATCCTTGGGGTGTTACATTCTCCCCTCCTTCAATAAATTGCATCCTCACAATTTAAAATTTCACTTTGAAAAAAAAGAGTTGATACTAGAAAATGCCTTTGTGGAAAACCCACATCGAAAACGAAGGTACTAGGATAAAAAAAATTTATTTCAAGATCCTTTCCCTAAAGTTGAGAAATTATTTCACTCTATAATAATGCAAGGAAATATGAGTACTTGATATGTTTCTATAAACACAATCTTACCCTTCGATTGTGCCTTTAACTATTCCTACTTCATTTCATGGAACAAGTTGTATCATAGGGTAAAATAATATCTGGTACCTTGTCCAAAGATCAAATTCAACCATTTCATAAATGGTAAACTTTTCCAAAATATTATGATCCAACACTTTATAAATAAGGTCTCTAAATTTCCATAATGAAATTAAAAAACATGAAGTTTCCCTTAATCATCACATACAAACATGTGAGTACATTCTCCTTGTATTCTATTGAAGCATGGTAATAACATGAAAAACCTTATTGAATATGTTCATTATTCCTTATTCCTTATATAAAACATAGAAATTTGGATATATTTTTTAAGTCCAAAATGTTGTAGACTCTACCACTTTGTCAATAGTCTATTATTTAGATCCAAGATAGTAAGTGATATCCAATTTACGTTATCAAAATAAATCATCTCTTTATTCTGAAATTGATATCTCATTATCAAGAATATATAAGGGTTATCTTTACCTCAACCATATATTTTTACAAAAGTGTAACTTGCTACTGATTCACTTTTTCTTGGTACCATTCATCATACGACCTCAAAATCCTTAATGAAATAGTACTGCAGTACAATACTTATATATTCTATAATTCTTATAACCAGTAAATCAATGATTAAAATACTCAAAATACATAATTCTTTAATCTAAACATAATAACCTTAATAATTCCTCTTCATCCTTGGTAGTATCATAATCTTGACCATGATCCATTTTCTTCTTTTGGTGTATATTCCTTTGACGCATGGGACATTTATTTTCATAGTGTCCAATCTCCTAGCAGTTGAATCATTGTACATTGGAAAAAAATGTCTTATCCTTGAAATCACAAAAATGGTGACCTTTCTCTCCAAAATTATATAAAACTACCATTCCATTTAATAATATACCAAGGTAGTTCCTTCCACAATTATCATATGTGGGAAAATAATTCTTTCCCTTCTTCCCTTTATCTATTTTTTTCCTAGTTTTCCTCTTCTTCTCTTTCTTCCTTATGAAGCCATAATACTTAGGAAACTCTTTCTCCTTCTTGTTGGGATATCATATTATCTCCTTATATGATGATAATGTTTGTGACACAAGTTCCCTTCGAAATATCGTCTTAAACTCATCGAATAAATGATCATTCTTACTCTTTAGATTATGTGCATTAATGTGGTTCTCATTCCTTCTGGTAGGAACCATTTCTAAACAATTGCATACACTAGATTATATTATAACATTATGAAACATATTTTATAATCCCAATACTAGTGAAATACTCAACATAAATTAAAAAAATTATGCTTATCTAATCTCATAATCATAAACATGGGTTCATTGAGGACATGTTTACATTTAAATCCTTCATAAAGGTTTTTAAGTAAAATTTGACTTATCATAAGCATATCCATCAGGAGTGCGAAACCAGGTGCACGGTAAGTCCTGTTGTTGTGTACCAGGTTACCCCGAGTCAGGGTCGGGACACCTTTTTAGAGTTTTTACCCCTAGTTATATTTGTGCAAAAACTACGTCCACTTGTAGTATCCAAACAAGGATGTGTTTATTTGAAGATCCACATAATCTCCACCTTACCAAAATTCAAGGATGTTCTTTAATTCTTATCCTCAAAGTCTATCTTAGGGTTATGTTACCTAATATATGTTTTCTAAATCTATTTTACAAGGTTTCTACTAAACTTCCTTGTATACCAACTATAAATACCCTGACCCCAATAGCCCATAGTTGGTGCCTTACTTTATTACATTAGTATGATTATAAGGAATCACATCCTGAAGGACCAATTAGTTTAGCAGTTTTTGAAACCCTATTACATACATAAACTTTACATTAAAAATTTAAAGGAAGTAAAATATAGAAATTACATTTAAAATATCCATAACTCCTATATTAACCCTATAAGTCATTCATAATATACCTCTCGAAATCTTAGGGAAAAACATATGAAAGGGGTGAGATCAGATGCTCGGTAAGGGTAAGAAATAAAGTGGAAGCTATAACATAAACAATAAGGCATGATGAATAAATAATAACACATTCCATTAAAACATAATCTTGATCATAATATGGAAGGAATAAAATATGAATAAATAATTTCATATAAATAATCACATGAAACTTCACCATGTATATTATACTAGTTGAATAATCACATGATTTATCAATTACTAATATCATAATGAGGGAATGCATATGTTGGACATCATAAACCTGTCGTTGAGGCCTCGAACAAGACTTCTGAAAATAAATGGTAAGGTATCGGACAAAATTCATTTCTATTTTGTCTCATGAGACCTACCGATGCATTGAGGGACTATAGTGGGCCCCACACATCATTTTCTAAGTCCAATGTGTTCCTCATATGTCTAATAAAAAGATATCTTTAAATAAAAGTGTCATATACCACTTTGAAACATTTAAATCTTATTCCTTATGAAGTAATAACATATAATATCATGAGAATAAGAAGAATCCAGATTTGATACATCAAAGGGTAGTACATACACCACATTCAAGTAATAAGTGGTGAATAAGGCATATATCTCATAGAAGTAAAAGTGATATGAGAAAAACCCTTTTTACTTTAGAAAGAAGAATTTTTTTGGAAAATAATTTGTATTTTTAATATAATCATATTTTAAACATGAATATCCCATAATAGGAAAGTGATGTACAATGAAATTATATTTTTGGAATAAATGATGTCCAACTGAAGTGAAAACATGTAAAAATAGTTTTTAAGAAACTTTAGAAATAAAACATTTTAGTGAGGTTTAAGGAAAATATTAAATAGATTTTAAAATGGAAAGGATTTTTTGTTTTAATAAAACCATAAATGAACCAAGATATTTTTTAATTATAAAATGAGTGGTTTTATAAAAATAATGGTGGATTAAAATATATTTTGGATTCCACTTGAAAATGGGTAAGAAATCAAGAAGTTTTCTTGAATCAGCTTGTTTATCAGGAAGAATTGAGAAGGGAACCTTTTTAAAAAATGTATATCCCCATAAAATAATGATGATATGATTTGGATATATGAGTTTTTGACATATACATAGAATATAGAATAAATATTCAAAAAATAAAGAAGCATTACATTTGAGTAAAGATAGAGAAAGAGTGTCCCAAAGGAAAAACAGGGGTTTGGGTAGAATCCCTTACCACTTTGTAATCAATCGAATCGTGTGACCAAAAATTAATAATCATAAAATGATATATTGAATACCATTAAAATAAAAAGATTAGTGATATGATAAATCAATGGGTAGTATACATGTAATGTCCCAACCCAACTTACCACTAAACCGATAGCCAGACAAATCGCCACATGGCCTCAAGTGTGTCTCCTGATACGCCAAAGGCTACCAACTAGCAGCGAGGGTGTAAAGGTAATTCAGTGGGGATACTATACCCTAAATATTATAGTGAAAAGAGGTAACAAATAGTAAAACTTAGATATCAGTGGAAGTGTTGATAAGAAATAATCAAACAGAAGAAGACAAATTGTAATAAATCGATATAGAAAATTGCCAACACCATCTTATACAGTGCATGCATTTCATATGATTATCCATATCTAAAAGAAATAAATAGTATATCATGCTTTACATTTCAGTACAAGAATAAATAAAAGACATAAAATCCCTAATTAAATCACCATGATCATCCTGAGCTCCACCTTGGTTCTTTGCTCCCAACTTCTAGATACAAGTAGTACAGAAAAATCAAGGTCCATAGCCCTACAAACAAGTAGGTCTACTCAAGAACCAATGGTTCTTAAGAAGGGTGTGAGATAATAAATTTTAGTAGGCTGGAACCCATGATGTCAAGACGAATCCATCATGTGTAATAAAAATCTAGCAGTGCAAGTAGATATATAAAAAGTAAGTAAGTACTCAAAAGTAAACATCCTTTATATACAGGTACTCATTTAATATCCATTTACTTCAATCAAAAGTTAAAAAATTAAAATCATTGAATTTATAAGTCACAATATCTATACTAATCCTGGAATCCCCCATATAATGGTAATCACAATAGATGACTCATAAGGCCGTCTAAACAGTACAAGTGAAGACTGAAACCAAGCTTGCTTTTTGGCTTGGCAGATGCATCATAAGTCATTTCATTCAATATTCAATTTATACCCTGAGCCATTCCTTGACATTCCTAAGTTTCAATTAAAGTATCACTCATGGTGCAATTTCCACCAACTCCCTACAAGCCCATCCTGGATAACCTCTCAGGAACCCGGTATCACTCGAGGTGTGGTATAAGTTCACATTACTAAGCATGTCCTTAGCGGTCCTATAGGGAAGCCCCAAGTATCACTCAAGAAATAAAGTCAAATTCCTCTTGATACCATCCATAGAATCCCTCATATAATTGGATCCATGTATCACTCGTCATATAATCACAACCTCCATGATCCCATCCATGGTATCCATGGTTCACTCATGGATTAAACATATTTAACCCCTTGATCCCATCCATGGAATTCTAAGATGAATCCATGATTCACTCAAGGATCATGGTACAAAAGTCACATGATCCCATCCATGGAATTATAAATGGAATCCATGATTCACCCAATGTTATTTACTATTTCATCATTTAAAATTCATTTAAACATTTCATTAGGCATGCTAAGGTCAAAACCAAAAGCATCTAATATAACTCACCACCAAAGGGTGTCTCAAGCAAGGATCAACCTCAAAAGGGATTGTCCTTTCATTTACTCACATGGGAACATTTCTCATAACAAGAATCACATGTAAATTAAACTATTACATGGTTTCAAAATTATTTAACTCATGTGGTCACATAAACAAAGGGTGAAATTCATTCCTATTAAGGCATTTGTCAAACAAGGCCAAGCTCAAGGGCTTGCCTTTAAATACTCACAAGGGTGTTTCAAACATAACAAGCCTAACAAGAATCCGAAGGGATTAGTTATAATATATCTCACGTGGTCAAAACCATACAAGGAAAAACATGATTAATCAAGAAATGAAATAATAAAGGGTCCAAGGGTCTTAGTCACTCACCCCTTCCCAGTTAATCCATTTAATTCACCAATTTAAATACAAATCAATTATAAATTTATCATCCCATGACATGGGGTAAAGAAGGAACACCTAAAGGTGTACAAGGCTAAATACTATTGAAGTCCCATTTAATAAGTGAATCCAAATGGGTGCTTCCAGTTCAACCATCTAATGCACCAGGCATAGGCTTAACATACACACGTGGTAACAAGTAATATATCAAGCAATACATTCTTAACAAAAAAATCATGGCCTAGTCCTCATTTAACTCATGTGGGAAACATTATTTACAACATTCAAGGATCATAAAATAAAATCTAATATATAAACTCCAATATGAAAACATATGAACAACTCAAACCACACTAATAATGATATAACATCTATCACTAATTTTTGGTTTGAAGGAAGTGTACCTCTGTTGGAGGGGTTTTATTATAAAAACATGACTTTATAAAACAATAATACATATATCTCATTTCATCATTTCAATCAAGCTATGAAGTTCCATTAAACTAGGAAACTCATAAAATAAATTATTTAAAGAAGCAACTAAGGCATTCTTAAATAAAGAGGTCAAGGATAGGTATCCTACCTTAAGCAGACTAAGTCAATGCTTGGCATTCGGTGATTTCTAACTCAAGAAGTCATCCACTCGCACACATGAACTTCCACATATATATATATATATATATATATTTAAACTAATTCACATGTTCCCCATTCCATTAGGGAATACACACATAGAATATATATGTATATATTTATTTATTTATTTATTTATATTTATATATATTCATACCTGGGAATTTTCATGTGCGCCCTTGGAATCGATCACAACACCCTACAACAATTTCATCGGGTCTCATAAACACCACTAGACCCTAAATAGAGGGTGAGAAACAATTTACCAATATAAAACTTTACCTCAAAATGATGATGGAAGACTGAATCAACCCAAACCTCCTTGCCATCAGCAGATGTTTCTATAACACGGACTAATGGGTCCCAAGACAACCCTTGCATACCCTAAAACTGGAAGAATCACAAAAAATGGATCAAACCCTCAAGACTAGGTTTGGACGAACCTTACTGGGTAATGGATAACATGAAACAAATCTATAAAAGAAGATTGGGGAGGAGGAACCATACCTTAAAGGATCGGATGAAGATCCGGTAGAGAACTAGTGAGAATCGAAGCTGGAGAGGGGGTCGAAGGGGGTTTGTTGCGCGCTGAAGGGGGAACCCCCTTTGGGTGTGTTTCACGCTATTCTATAAATAGAGGGGATAGTTGAGTGTGTTTTGTGTTTTTAATTTAATTTAATTTAATTTAAATAATTCAAAATTTAAAAATTGGTTGTCGTGAATTGTTTGGGTTGCACGGTTAGCCAAACTATGCACCGAACGTGTATCACCCCCTGCTTAAGAGACTCCCCTCACACGGTTTTTCCCGCACAGTTATCCTAACCATGAATAGACTATGTGAAAGCCTCTATACCCTATAAAGAAGCCTCATGGTTTCCTATAGTGGGACATATGGTTTAACAGACTATGCGCCAACCGTGCATCCTCTGTAGGTCCTTAAAAACCTATCTTTTCCAATTTGGTGCTCCCGAAACTCCTCGAGCTACTTTAAAAAATTCTTGGTACTTACCCCAATTCAAAAAACATTTCCTTAAATCATCTAAACTCTTGGAATCTAATTTCAAAGTTCCGTTTTAAAAATGACCTATTCAGTAATTACTAAAAATTCAAATTCCCTCAGAATTTCATCTGGTTTAAAAATACGGGTTCTTACAAGCTCCCCACCTTAGAACTTCTCATCCCAGAGAAGCCTTGGTGAAAACAATTAAGACATAGCCCAACCTACAAGGTTCATGAAACTTTGTTCCAAAGGTTGCATCGTGTTTCCAAATTCCCAATGCACCTCAAGGTACCTCTTAAGCACACGACACTCATGCCATCGCAACTTGATCCAATGCTCATTTTCCAACTAAAACGTCAATGCAGCTCCTATATAAGCCCTCTTAACCAAGAAATGATCACATCGTCATCTTTTTAAGATTATATTCAAATGTTCTCCCCACATTAGGATTTAACATTAGAAAGAGGCCAATTCCCAATTAGGGATCTCTCTCCACGGCTAGAATTGTCTTACAAACAATCACGCCCCTAAATGTTTCACAGCAATGAGCCCAATGAAGCCCACACCTAACTCTCAATGACTTTTCAAGACCAGAACAACACTTTACCATTTTAAAAATGTTGTGCCTTGGCACAAATGAAGGTATATAATAGTTCCATCCCACTGGAAAAACTACCCTCAATGAATCACATTCAATCCCGACTACAAGTCTATGATAACCTCAGATTCAACCCATTGGAGTCCATGGAACTATCCCTAGGTAGTCTATACCCCATAAAAAAAGTGAGACGTTGGTAAAAAGCAAAAATGTCCACATAAAACACTAACTGATCCCAGCATGTCATCCTCTTTGCGATCACATTAAAATAAGTGACAGACATCCATGAGTCGGTCTAAGGCATTCCTACATGGGAACCCAAGTGTCACTCACAATTAACCAAACCTTAACAAAACCCACGCATCCAGTGTGCAACCTGAAAGAGATTACGATCCATCACAATGGCTTCCAAACTTTAGCGCGGCATATAAATGATGCTCTCTTAGCACATCATGGACGACATCATGATAGGGGACATTCTCATCTCATTCAAAATAGTATGCTAAGAGTAAACCAAAGTTTACCAAGAATATCAGTCAAACCACTGCTAGTCGACACTTTACAACAGGCACAACTTCACCTACTGACACGTCATCCACTGAACCACGATGCATATACCACCCAAGGCATTTGGGTTCTTTTAAAATTAACTACCAAAACCCTTCCAAGATTAATAGAGTTTTTAAATAGGTTTCACATACCACAAACCTTATAAAAGTAGTGCTACCAAGAAAGCACTGACATGTACACCAGAAGTGATGTGATACTCCCCACCTTAGGAGTGTCCTAGTCCTTGAAAGTACCAGCCACCCATAAGTGCTCTAGTACATAACCACCTTAAACTCATGTGTTTCCTTCCAAAAACCATGATCACCATGTCATAACACTTGGTATGAAAGACAAAAATAAATCGATCGGCATGTCAAAACACCCGAGACTTAGAAAGTAATCCCGAGTAGAGGGATGAACTTGATTTTCTGAACAATCATGTCACTCTACTTCGAATATGACTTGAAAAAAACAAAAAGGATCAAATCTCACAATTTAACTGAACTCAAACATTTTGTTTTAACATTAACACTCGACTAGTACTACATATGTCAACACATACCACCTCAATTTTACAAAATCAAACAGTGAATCCCAAGTACTATATATAGGTTATCTGCCCTATGTAATCAAGTACCAAATGGCTCTTGCAGAAACTGGCTCAAAAGAAAACCATCTCAAACATCCATTTACTCGGATGATGACGTATCGAGTCGTTCATCACCAAATAAAAATAGGTTTACATGACCTCTTAAGCAGCTAACCATTCCTTGAGGCATGTTTAAACTTCTGAACCGACAATTCCTTGATGCTTAATCCTAGATCAAGGGTCAAGATACAACAACCTCCCATCTGAACATGGGTATCTTGTTAAAACCAAAATTCTCACTAGGGACAGTGGCACCAAATGTCAAAAGATCATAGTAGAAAGTATGACAACAATCTCTAAGGGTGTTACCTACCATAGGCTAGACCCTTACGAATCATATATGTTGACCCTATCTCTTGTTCACGCAAAACAAATTCCACTAGGCTCAAGAGCCCCATTCTATTTAATCCAAAGATAAGATAAGTAGCCTATGGATAATCACTCAAGTCTCCATTCAAAATAATATCACCAAAAACATTACCCTTGCATGAAGTTCTATGAAAGGGACACCACTTCAGGCTCCAATTTTAATTCATTTCATTAATTCACTTCAACCTTTAAACATTTGAAAGAATTTTAAACAAACCCTCAAGTACCATTTTATAAAACAAGGCACTTGGTAACCACTTAACTAACAGCTCAATGAAAAAATAGTATAGTCTCATCAACTTTCTTTTCATACTTTTAACAAACATTAATATTCCGTCATTAACAAGAAATTTAGCACATAAATTTCTTTTTAACCGATTATAAAACCTCCAAGGGTCCCATTAAACCAAATTTGGTTATTCAAAAAGAAACCCAATAGCAGTTGTTTATCCATAGAAATCAAAAACACCATAATGGTTTATCTTATAAAGTCATGCCCCAACTAACCTACTTGGGTCTATTTGAGCATTTAAAAGTTAACCAGCCATTCAAGTCAAAACTCAATAGTTTTACATTTATAATTATTCCCAACACACCATGGTTATACAAAGGCTCAGTCACATGGGTATCCATATACCAATCGATAAGTCATCCACACACCTTACTGTTGGAAATTGGCTCCCATTCATCCAAAACATTTCATTTTAACATTTAACATTAGTAGACTTTTTCATTTCAACAAAGTATATAAACTTTTATAAATATCTAGAATTGGTTAGAGTATACAGGTTACCCTTTTCTAAATCATAAGGTTCCCATACACCTTACAAATGAAAATTGGATCCCACATAAACCGCAACCAACAATTTCCATCACATGAAACCATTTTTTCATATCAAAACTAGCAAGATAAAATAATAAAAAAACATGGAATATATCATATAATCATGTTACACCATAAGAAAGACATGATAAATAAACAAGAAAACTAACAGATCACCTCAACAAGTATAAAACAAAGCATGGCATCACTCAATCCACACAATCATACTTAGCAGGTAACCTACTAATGTAGTTACATGGAATGGAATATGAATGGCATGTGAATTTATAAGTGCCTACAATAATTCATGTCATGTTAATTCCTTTCCATTATGGCTAAGGAAAAATACAATAAATTTATAAGCCAAGGAAAGTATGTCATTCACTAAAGGTGAAATCACATCAACTGCAACATTGAACAGTACAAACAACAATTCCTGGCCCTAGACACATGGTCATTTCCTATATGTGGTGTGATCAGTCCCAAACATGGCTATATACCAAGTGAAAACACATTACTAGTATCCTTTATACCAGCCCAAAATAGTAATATAAAAGAAAAACAACCTCTGGTAACACTTTGAAATATCCCGGACCGACTTACTACTAAACCGATAGCCTGAATAGTCGCCACATGACTTCAAGCGCGCCTCCTCATATGTTAGAGGCTGTTTAAAAGTAGTGAGGGTGTAAAGGTAGTTTAGTGGGGAGAATATACCCTCAATATCATAGTGCACAGTGTCAATAAACAGTAAAACTTAGATATCAGCAGAAGAAATAATAAACAATAATCAAACAGCAGAAGACGAATTATAATAACTGAATATAGAAAATGGACAATGCTAGTTTATACAATGCATTCATGTCATATGATGATCCATATCTAAAATTAGTAAACAGTACAACATTATTTACATTTCAATACAAGAATAAATAAAAGACAGCAAATCCTTAAGGCAATCACTACGAGCATCCCAAGCTCGAGGTCGATCCTTTTCTCCCAACTTCCAGATATAAGAAGTACAACAAAAGAAAGGTCCATAGCCCTAAAAACAAGTAGGTATACTTGGGAACCAATGGTACCTAAGTAGGGTGTGAGATAATAAATCTCAGTAGGTCGGCACCCATGGTGTCAATCCCAATCCATGAAATAAAAAACTAGTAGTTCAAGCAGATATATAACAAGTAAGGCAGTACTCAAAAGTAAACATCATTCATATACAATTACTCATTTAATATCCATTTACTTCAATAAAAAGTTAAACAATTAAAATCATTAAAATTATAAGTCTTGAGATCTGGCCTAATCCTAAAATCCCCTGTATAATGGTAATCAAAACATATACCTCAGAAGTCCATCTAAACAATACAAGTGAAGACCAAAACCAAGCTTGTTTTTTGGCTTGGAAGACACATCATAATTCATTTCATTAAATATTAAATTTATAACTTGAGACCATCCTTGAAATTCCTAAGTTGGAATTCAAGTATCACTCCAAGTGAAATTTACACCAACAACCTATAATCTCATCTTGAAAAACCTCTCAGGAACCCGGTATCACTCGAGGTGCAGTATAAGTTCACGTCACTGAGATCATCCTTGGTGGTCCTATATGGAAGACCCAAGTATCATTCAAGATATAAATTCAAATGCCTCTTGATACCATCTATGGAATCCCTCATATAATTGGATCCATGTATCACTCGATATATAAGCACAACCTTTATGATCACATCCATGGAATTCATAGATCACTCATGGCTTAAATGTATTTAACACCTTAAGACCATCCATTTCATTATAAGATGAATCAATGATTCACTCAAGGATTATGATACAATAGTCACATGAGCCTTTCCATGGCATTCTAAATAGAATCCATGATTCACCCAATGCTATTTACCATTTAATCATTCAAAATTCATTTAAACATTTCATCAATCATGTTAAGGTCAAAACCAAAAGCATCTAATAGAACTTACCACCAAAGGGTGTCTTAAGCAAGCACCAACATCAAAAGTTCTTATCCTTTCATTTACACACATGGGCACATTTATCATAACAAGCATCACATGTAAATTAAACTATTACATGGATTAAATATTATTTAACTCATGTGGGCACATAAGAAAAGGGTGTAATTAATTCCTATTAAGGAAATTGTAAAAAAATGCCAAAATAAAGGGATTGCCTTTAAATACTCACAATATTGTTTCAAACATAACAATCCTAACAAGCTTCCAAAGGGATTAGCTATATTATATATCACATGGTCAAAACCATATAAGGAAAAACTCGTTTAATCAAGAAATGAAATAATAAAGGGTCCAAGGGTCTTAGTCACTCATCCCTTCCCAATTAATCCATTTAATTCACCAATTTAAATACAAATAAATTATAAATTTATCATCCCGTGACATGGGGTAAAGAAGTAACACCTAAAGGTGTCCAAGGAAAAATGCTATTAAAGTCCCATTTAACAAGAAAACCCAAATTGGTGCTTCCAGTTCAACCATCTAATTCACCAGGCATAGGCTTAACATACACATGTGGAAACAAGTAATATAACAAGAAATATTTACTTAACAACAAATGCACGGCCTAGTCCTCATTTAACTCATGTGGGTAACATCATTTACAACATTCAAGGGTCATGTAATAACATCCCATATATCAGTGCTAGTAAGAATACATATGAACAACTAAAACCACCCAAATCATGATATAACATCTATCACTACTTTTTGGTTTGAAGGTAGTGCACCTCCGTTGGAGGGATTTTATTATAAAAACATTACTTTATCAAACAACAAGTCATCTATATCATTTCAGAATTTCAATCAAGCTATGCAGTTCCATTAAACTAGGAAACTAATAAAACAACTTATTTAAATAAGAAACAAAGGCATTCTTAAATAAAGAGGTCAAGGATAGGGATCCTACCTCAAGAAGACCAATCCAGCGCTTGGCATTCAGTGCTTTCTAAATCAAGTATCCATCCACTCACATGCACTCACTTCTATATATATATCCTTAAACTAATACACGTGTTCCACGTTCCATGAGGGAACATGCACATGGAAGATATATATATATCCTTAAACTGATGCACGTGTTCCACGTGCCATGAGGGAACACGCATATAGAAGAAATATATATATATATATATCCTTAAACTGATGCACGTTTTCCACTTTCCATGAGGGAACATGCACATGGAAGAAATATATATATATATATATATATATACCTAGGAATAAGAATTTACACCCTTGTAATTGATCACAACACCCTACAACAATTTCCTCAAGTCTCATAAACACCACTAGACCCTAAATAGAGGGTACGAAACAATTTAGCAGTATAAAACCTTACCTCAAAATGACGACGATGGACTGAATCAACCCAAACTGGATCACCTTCAGTAGCAGTTGTCAGAACATAGACCAATAGGTCCTAAGATAGTCCTTGCATACCCTAAAATCGGATGAATTGGAAAAAATAGATCGAACTCTCAACCCTAGGTTCAAATGAACCTTACCTGGTGATGGATAAGTTGAACTGAATCCGAAAAAGTAGAGGAGGGGGGAGGAGGATCCATACCATGAAGGATCGGATGAAATTCATCGGAGAAATGGTGAGAATAAAATCTGGAGAGGGGGTTGTAGGGGGTTCATTGTGCAACAAAGGGGGAACCCTCTTTGGGTATACGTCGCACGGTTCTAGCGAGAGAGAGGAGAGGTAAGTGTGTTTTATGTTTTTAATTTAATTTAATTTAATTAAAATAATAATAAAAATTAAAAACTGGGTGTCATTAATGGTTAGACAAACCATGTTCCGACTGTGCATCATCCCCTGCTTAAGAGACTCCCCTCGCACGGTTTGTCCTGTACAGTTAGCCTAACTATGCGCAGATCATGTAAAAGCCTCTATCCCCTAGAAATAAGCTGCATGGTTTCTTGCAGTAGGTCACATGGTTTAAAATATCGTGTTCCAACCATACTCCCTCTATAGATCCTTAAAAACCTTTCTTTCGTAGTCTAATGCTCCCAAAACTCCTCAAGCTGGTCGGGAAAGTTCTCAGGCCTTCACCCAAGTCCAAAAATATCACCTTAAATCATCCTAACTCTCGAAAATCTAATTCTGAAGTTCTGTTTTAAAAATGAACCATCTAGTAATTACCAAAAATTCAAATTCCCTTTAAATTTAGTCTAGTTTAAAAACATAGGTTCTTACAATACATACACCATACACAAGAAATAGTGGTGAATAAGGAATCTCTCACAAAAATGGAAGTGATATGAGAAAACCCTTATAGAGATCATATCATTAGAGTGAAGATAAATCAATGACATAATTATGTATGACAGATATAAATCCATGCAATATAAGTTTATATATAGTATAAAACAATCAAATTTCATTCACACATATTCATAGAAAAACATAACCAATGACATAGATGTTTAACTCAATGAATAGAAATTGAGTTAAGATATCCCTTACCTCAGGTTCAAATTTCTTCAAATTTGTTCAAACCTCCTATATAATGGTTTGAATAGTGTTATTAATTTATTAAATAACTAAACTCATGTTTATAATACCTTGCATAATCTTCTTATAACATTTTCCACCCATTTATTAACAATATTTTTTTATTTACATTGTTTCGCATGCGTTCTTTTCATGGTTTCAAAGGTCGGTTTATTTTGGTCTTACTTATCAAAAATAAATAATAATACAGAAGTGATAAAATATATATATTTATTTCATTTTAAATAATTACATGTTAATTTAATCTTTCCATGATTTCAGTAAAAGGGAAACGAAGAATTGTCATCTGCGAAGGTGTTGAATTGACGCACCACAGACGACGGTTTTGTTATTTAAGAATAAAAGGAGAAGATGATAGATTTTATGATTCTTTCACCATAAAAAAAAATTCTAGTATATGTATTATAATATATTTTTCATGAATCATTGGATAAGATTTAGTGATAAGGTATAAGTGAGAAAGAATTTGAAAGAGAAGAAGGAATCATAGCTCTTGCAAAAAAAAATTAAAGACCTCCATAAGGCTCTTGGGAGTGGACTTTTTATGATACCAGAAAAACTAGAATGTGGTAAGGGATGAGGAGGAGGGAATTTGGAAGAGGTTATCTAAGAAGGAAGGATTAAGGTAATGAAAATTTATGAAGGAGGGAGCCTCCTTTTATAATTGAGGTGAGGGGTAACATAAGAATTACTCAAATTATTTAAATATGATAAATTTATTATAGGGTTTAAGACTTCCAAAAGGCCTAAAAATAATAGGATGTCCCATTTTAGAAATAATATTATCATTTTTGGACTTTTTCATATTTTTTTTTATTTTTAAATAATGTAATAAAATATTTTATTCATGGAAAAATAATTTTGTCAAATTTAAAACTATTCACAATCATGACATTAAGCACATCAAAACAAAGTTTCCAATTAGAATTAAATTTTTTATTATATCATATATATATTATAAATACCTATAGAAATTATTAATTGACTTATAAATATCAAATTAAATTTATTTTAATATTTTTAAAATAATTAATTTGATTGATTTATTAATTAAATATTTACTACATCATAATTTTTCAAGAAATTAATGTAATTATTTAGTACCTAAAAATTAAAAATAAAATTATATGAGAAATATAATTCTATTAGATTTTAAAATACTATTCTTTTTTGAAAAACACTTCTAGAAAACCTCATATTAAAATACTATACAAATTGAAAACTATAGAGTGAACAAGTTGTCTTTCTTTTTAATAAAATAATATAAGGGGACTAATGTGATCCATGTGGGTCCAAATATGTCCCCAATTCACATAAAAAGATATTTTGGATGAAACTTACACATCCAAGTAAATTTATATAGTTCATGGTTTAATTAATTATTTTTATAAATTTAATTAAAATAATTTATTTATTTTTTCTTCTCGTTACACAAGCATTGCTTCAGAATTTCATAAGCATTAATATTAATTATTTAATATATAAAAATTAAAAATAAATTACTATCATAAAAATAAAATTAATTAGGTTCCAAATAAAATTCTATATTCATTCATTATATATATTCACTAATATACATGTCAAGAAAACTTCGTAAATTTTTATTTTGTCTTTTCTTACCCTGTGCAAGCATTGCACAGGAATTTGGATAAGATTAATATTATATAACTATAAAATTATAAATTATTATAAAAAAACTTCCATTATACATAATAATTAATAACAAGTTTCAAAAAATAATTTTATCTCTTAATTATTATTTTTCAAGGAACCAGATTGACTTTATCGGCGCGGTGCAGGCACTACGTCGACAATGACAATGGTTCTTTTATACTTATCAAGAAAAATATAATTTATATGTTCTAAATTATTTATATAAAAAAATTATATTATAAAATAATTATTTATTTATTCCATAAGTTTAATAAATTTTATATCATAAATATCTACCGTATTTTCTTAAAAACTGTATGTTTTACTATTCACTAAAAATTCAACTATATCAGAAAAATCCCAAAAGTTCATCATACCCATTTTTTTATTTTTAGAATTAAAAAATAAACTATATTTTATAAAAATAATTTTATAAATATTATAAATTAAATTTTTAATTAAAAACATCATTTTCTTTAAAAATAAAATTTTTAAAATTATAACCGATTGTATGACACTTTGAAAAATTAAATAAGGTCTTATAAAATTAACTTATAATCATATGACATCAAAATATTAACTTATGATTATATTTTATGAAAATAAATTTTCTTTTGAATCATTATATTAATTATAAAATTTTAAATAAACATTTATGTTTTATAAAAATACTAATACTTAATAAATAATTTCTAAAACATTTATTTACTTATACTGTAATATAATTATATCATACTTTAATTTATAAGATACCTAAATTTTATTTATACTTTCATGGCTGATGTTACTATTCATTTGGTTAGTTTACTATTCATAAGGTTCATATTACTATTTATAAGGGTGACATTACTATTTAAAAGGGTCAAGTTACTATTCATCAAAAATTAAGTTGATCTTATCAGACTCTAAATATCTTACTGATCGTAATCGTGTATGTTCATTTTTTAAAATTCAATTCACAGAAGTGGAAAATTTATGTTTAATGGGTAGGTTATAACTTTATTTTTTAAATAATTATAATAACAAAGTGTGGTTTGATAGAGACTTAGTGTTGTGTGCTTTACAGGCTATATTAAATTTATTTGTAGATCCTTAGGGTGTTACTGGTATTCACCCAACATGTGGGTTTTCTATTTTATAAACTATACTAATATAATTCCAATAAAGTTCCCAAAAATATAATGGACATCCTTGAAATAAATTTAATCATTAAATAACCTTTTTAATATTTTTTTCAATACCATGTAGTTTTCTTCCACAAATTCTAATAATATTATTTGACTATAATGATCATATTAACCCTAAAGGTTATCAATACCTATAAACATATGTCAAGAAATTGTAATGGAATTATTCCTCGAATAACTTTTCCACTAAAACATGTACTAAACTAATGGGTTGTATTTCCATAAATTTCATCCAAAATATCCTTAATCTTGGTAGACTCACATCACATAAAACCTAAAAATTTGTTTAATTCATTGATCGTATTTTCAATGTTAAAATCATTAACACATGATTGTGTCCATAGCTCTTAATTTAATGAATTCACAAATGCTCTTAATATTTAACACAATACTTAGATGATTCATGATTCTTATAACCAAAATTCCATTGGTAAAATAATTCTATAATTTAATTATTGAATCAAAATAAAAGAATAATTCATCCCTTTTATTTCAACAGAGGTGTTTCCTTGGTCTTGGGTTTATAATAGGTCATTCATTTTCATTATCTATTCAAAATCATTCATAATTTTTTATAAATAAATTTCAAATTATCCTAATCATATCCCATGGGAGTGTCAAACTAGGTGTGTAGTAAGGCCCATTGTTATGTACTAGGTTATGCTAAATTCAAGATCAATGCACCCCTTTCATATTTATTACTCCTAGGTGCATCTTTTTCAGAACCACATCCACTTATATTATCCAAGCAGGGATGTATTTCCATAAAAAACCACATGATCTCTACCTTACCAAAACTTTGGGATGTTCTTATATAATTATCCTCAAAGTCTTTTATGGGGTTATGTTCCCTGATCTATGTTTTCTTAAATCTAGTTTCCAAGGCTTCTACTAAACTTTATCTGATTCCAATTATAGAGACCCCAACCTGAGAAGCCTATAACCGGTTCTTATTACCATTACATTGTCATAGATATAATATTTTGATCCCAAAGGACCAATAAATTTATTAGTCTTGGTAAACTAGATACATACATGAGTCTTGTATTAAAAATGAATACAAAAATTACAACATAATTTTTTCATTTATTCTTTGAGAATAACTATATTCCATCAAGCAAATCCTTTCATGTATTTCTCAATGCACTTCATGGAATCCAGAGGAAAGGAAACAAAGTAAGGGTGAGCTCAAATGATCGGTAAAGGTTAAGTATAATAGAATCAATAATGAATCAATAATCATGATCAATATGGTAAGGTAAATAACTGAGAATACATTCCATTTAAATAACTATATAAATAAAAATCAATATAGTGAGGTAATTAACTAATCACACATTCCATTTAAATAAATGGATAAGACATAATCAATATTCAAAGATAAATAGCTAAAAACCATCCCATTTAAGCAATAAACTGATAATGAAATGAATCTATATATTTTTTCATAGTGAAAATATAATATATAACAATAGATAAATCTTAATAAATATAATGCTTAATTATTGGACGTTATGTTTCCCAGGTACGTAAAACCTTTACTATTAATACCTTTCACAAGAAGGTTTAAAACTGATGGGTAGAAACCCATTTTGTTGAGGCTATCCAGTTTATTTTTTCCATGATACTAATGATTCATTAAGGGTATTACATTAAATTATCCTCAACCCATGTCATACGAGTCTAAATCATTCCTCATATATCGAATAATTGATTTAATTCATAAATAATGTGCCTTATCAATTATCTGTATCAAGTAAAGAGTACGGATTTATCAATATTTCCCCAGATAATCAAATAACATTCAAAGTGAACACCATAAGTAAAAATGGTATACAATTTAGTAAATAATCATATCCATGATAAAAAATGTGGATATTTAGGGTAAATTTAATATCTAATGATCAAAAAAAGTGAATATTTCAAGCGAAAGTTATTGACTGCAAAAATGAATTAAGAAAATGAATTTCAATACTTTCCTTAGTTAGAAGGATCATAAACCATCCATAGGAAGAATAAGGATGGTATCAATATAATATATACCTCTTGTAGTAATAATAAAGGGTTGTTTTCATTGATGAATAGAAATAACATTAAAAGTTATTTAAAAGAATTTTTGAGGAAAATATCCTTTTTTATATCAAAAAACATTTTGAAAGTAATTTTCTTTTAAAATACCTTTTTTTAAAATTTTCTTTAAAAATATCATCATAAAGTTGAAAACAAATATTTAAATAAATGATGGTCATGTCAGTGGGTATTTTCGTACATGACATAAATAATATTCCTTTTGCATAGTAAAAAGGTTATAAAGGTGCCTTTCTTGGAAAGTGACAAGAATATTCATTTGAAAACATTTTATAAAAAGAAAAAAAGGTTAAAATTTATTTTAATAAATCATGTTGAAAATGTTAAAGAAAAAATTTTGAAAATATTTTCAAAAAACATGGTTTTGTAAGAAAATGGATTTCTGATCGAAGAGATAAATGAAGTCAGATTTTATTAAAACATTTTCTCAATAATTTTAAGTACCAAAGAGTGAAAAAATGGTGTTATTACTTTAAAAATATAATTAATAGCTATAGGAGAATAAAATTAAAGGGTTCATCAAAAAATTGATCAAATAATTTCCTTCAATGTAAATTCAAGTGTAAAAAATCTCAAATAAAATGAGATTGTGAAGTAAACCCTTGCAAAGATCATGATGTTGAAGTGAGAATTAGTCAATAAGTTGATTATATGTATCAACTATAAATACACATAAAACAATTTAAAAACAATAATAGATAGTAAAAATTCATTATACACATAATCATAGAATATCGATGACAATGAAAAAGTAATATAACCCAATGAAAATAAATTGAGTTATGAAATTGCTTTACTACTTTGTAACTTTAAGATCAAATCCCCTTAGATGAAATTATTCAAATTGAAGCCTAATATGCCATTAATAATGAATTTTTCTTGATATTACATGTCAAAGGGGTAGTATATACACCATATAAAAGTAATTAGGTGCATAACATTACAATATGCCTCAATGAAATGAGATTGAGAAGAAATCCCTTACCTTATGCTTCCTTTTAGTTGAATGATTTTTATCCTCCTGTATAATGGTTTAAATCATGTTATTAAATTATACAAGAAACATATTAATATTTATAATATCATATATGATCCTTTTATAACATATTATCACCTGTTTTTTAATAATATTTTATTATTTTCATTGTTTCAAGTGTTAATTGCCTTATTTTTCGAGTATGTTTTTTACTCACTGTTTTTTGTTACTCTTATTTAGATCATGATTTCATAATCTAAATAATGTAAAACATTATTTAAATATATTATATATTCAGTACATATGTATTTAGAGTAATCCATAAAAAAATTTATAGGAAATGAAATACATCATTCATGGAAACGGTAGGTCGTACGTACGCATGAAGGCTATTTCCATTTTCTTATCGTATTGAAAGAAAGAAGAGTAAATTATATATATATATATATATATATTATAATATAATTATAATTTTTATGTCATATATATCACATATTTTTATTAAATCCATCCTTAATATAGTCCATGTAAATTGTGAACAAATCACATCACTTCACGAGTCGGTAGTCCGTCATACACACGAGTGACATTATCGTATTCCAAAAAAATGGAAAGCATGAAGGTATGTGTGATATAATAATTAAAAAAGTATAATAAAATAATTAATATTATATTTATATATATATCATATATAAACTATAAATCCATTATTATTCTCAACCTTGAAAGGTGGAAATGGAAAAATGAATGATATCGGTTCGCGAGGCGGTAGTCTGTCGTACACACAAGCGATGTTTTTTGTGATCCATTTGATGGAAGTGTGTGAATTTGTAGGTCAAAACCATAACATAAAAACATATAAGTATATTTAAGATACTTAGGTTATTATATAATCATGATATAATAATAATTTAATGATGTGGAGAAGGAAGTAAAATAAAAACGCTTTTAGAAGAACGTTACCTCTTCTTCGGGTATCCTCCTTAAGTTTGCACTAATACCATCCTAAGTTGGTTTTATGACCAATATAAGACTTATAGGATGAGGTTAGGGAAGTTTATAAGTTATTTTATCATTTCTTGGCTGAACCCAAGTGGTTTTAAGGTGTGAAATTGGGAGGATAGGAGAAGGCCTTTTATAAGTGAGGGAGAGGACGCACTTGGTGTTTTGGAAAAGAAGTTTGGTATAAACATGTTTTTACCTAACCATAGGCTTCCATAATACATAACATAAGATTTATAGAGTGTTAAGTTCAAAATATGGGCCATACTATGGGATTTAGAGAAGTTTTAGATCATTATTACACTTTATATTCTAAGTTTCCCTACTATGTAAACTCATTTTTACCTTAATCATTGTAATTAATTTTAACTATTTTCAATAATAATTTTGGTCAAAAATTAATTTGAACATGTTATATAATATAAATTATGCCTATTCTAAATATAGAATAAAATTTTCCAAATTCGATCCACATAAGTGGACAAAAATAATTTAAAACTAATCTTGCAAATGTAGCAAGAAAGCGAGTTTTTAAAGTGAAAATTTTCAAAAGTTTACTAAGTTTGTATATCTAAATTCAATATAAAAATGGTTCTAATGAAATAAATTGTATTAATAGATTTATAATTGAACGAAATAATCTTTAAAATTAATTCAAAATATAATTTAACATTATAAATTATTTATATTAAAGGTCAATTTTTAATTAAAATTCAATATTTTTTACTATTCATCAAAAAATGAAACTTCTTAGAAAAATACCAAAAAATCACCGTAAGACAATTTTGAAATTATGAGTTTGAAAATTATCAAAAAAAATTATAAACTTGTGAAAATTTAGTTTTACAACAAATGTTCTATTAAAAAGCGGTAAAACTGTCTTTTGAAAAACAAAACTTTTTATAGATAGAATTGGATTTATTCTTATCTTATGCCTATCAAATTTTTTGTACAAATGTCAAAAAAATTTATAAATTTCATTAATATCATCTTATAATATAAATTAGTTTAATTTATTAAGATAAGATGTATTTGGAACATAAAAATAGTTTTTATAAAAACATTTTCTACATATTCAATTGGTTTTTATATTCATTTCTAATCAATGTCATGAACCAGATCCGGTTTCCATCAAAACTAGAACCCGACATGGTCTGTGACAAGGCCCGAAGGGCGTTCCCGATCCCCACGGTCTGGTACAAGTTCCCGACTATCATAAACTTAAAATTGGGAATGATTTACCCAAGTTTATAAACTTAAAACAACAAACAAACCCAATAAAACAAATCTGGATTTTTTAAATAAAATCATCCTTTAAAAAAATTTAGAACTGAATTAAATGGTTTAAAATAACTATCAAAGACTATAACAGATGATTAAAACCAAAAATGACAGCCCAAGAACCATCCTCATGGCAAGAGGCATCACCCTCAAGCCATCTTAACAAGACAGCACCACGAAGGACCTTCTAGAAACCTGAATCACTAGCACTAAAAACTATACCCAAACCTGCGAAAAAAACAACCAAGTCTACTTACACCCAATGGTGTAAGTAGGGTGTGAGAAAAATACCAGTAGGATACCACCTCTAATAGATTCCATGTGATAAACATTTAGAGATGAAAAGCATGAAATTTTTCAAAACATGAAATGCTAGCTACAATTTCTAAAAGATGCAACTTTAAATAAAAATAGTTTTCAAGTGGGATAATTTAAAGAATCAACATTTTTAAAATAAATTCCTAATCTACTTAATTTTTCATCCAATCGTACCGTATGCCAATAATAAGCACAAAGTAACTAATGAGCACAAGCAATGAGAAATAACCCCTAGGCACTAGCTCACTGTGGGTCCCAGGTACCTTGTATCTCGGTGAAAGTAACCATCACAAATATTCATTATCGTGAATGAGAAACTAGTAGAGAACATACCCATAACCTAGTGGTCCCACATAATCCTCATAATAGTTTAGTTAGTGTTGTAAGTGTCAATATTGCTACGTGAAACTAAGGCCAAACCCCATGGGATCACTAGCATACTAGTACATGTCCACACACCTAGATACTCATGCTTCCCTATTGTGCTCAAACAAGTTCAACAAGCCAAGAAATATAATTTTCACATGAAAATACCACTTTCACATTACACATTCACCAAACATCCCACATGTACATTGCACAAGTCACATCATCCCCCTTTTTATTCAAATTGATTTTGAAATCCAACTCACACCAAAATAGCCCACAACACTTTTCACATTTCTTTAACACTTCCACAAATCCTTTAAAAAAATTATAAAACCTTTCCAAGATAGTTAAAATAACATAACATCCCACACACGTGTCACATAATACTTCTTTCACAACAAAATTCATTTTTCACATCATACCCTCACAAAACAGCCCACACCACGTTTACATCTCTTTCACACTTTGGTAAATACTTTATACATTTTTATAAAACATTCCCAAGATGGAAGACATCACAAAGAAGCCACTTTATCATTTAAAATAGACCATTTAAAAATATACACAAACCAAAATAGTTTTCCAATATGGTTTCACCTCTTACATAAATCATTAAACCATTCAAAACTTTCATAGAACAATTCCAAGGAGTATACACAAGATTTTCACATGAAACCCATTTAAAAACCCTCTTTCCAAGACAAAATCACACCAATACCAACCCAAAACATAATTTTCAAACCTAGAGACATTTTTTAAACCACTCAAAAGTGTCATAAAATTACCTCGCATAACACCACAAAAGATACACATGAAAACACACATTTTTATAAAATACTCTCAAGAAGTATAACAAGGTTTTACACATCAAACCCATTAAAAAACCCTCTTTAAAACCCAAAATCACACCAAGACTCTACCAATGAATAATTGGCAGCCCAAACAATATTTACTAAACCACTTTCATATATTAGAGAATAACCCAAATAATACCACAAGAGTTTCACATAGAAATACACACAATTTAAATCAAAATGTAACTATAGAATTAAATGCTTAACCAAATCCATCAAAAAAAGTTTTAGAACCACACATAACATATAAGGAACATTAAAAATCAGTAAAACAAGAAAAATAACTCATCAAGAAATGGTTACACATGTAATCACCTACCTTTTGAGTCAAAACCCTTGAATCTTGGTGTGAAACCTCAATTGCTCCTCTACTGCACCGCAAGGAAGTGAAAACAAACCCTAAACCATAATATTTCACCAAAAAGACCCATAATCTAACCCTAGGTATGAACCCTAACTTATGTATGCTCTATAAATTCATGAAAGAGGGTGGAAAAACTAAGGAGAAGGAACGAAATGAAGAGAGAAACACTTACTTGAATATATCTTCAAGAAAATGACCCAAATACACCAGTATATGAATTTAAAAACAACCATAAATTAAAGTGAGGTTATAATAAGGATGAGGAGGTCATGTAGGAACTGGAATGGTAGAAAAAGAGTACAAATAGAAGTATTTATGAAATAATCAATTTACCTCTTCAAATCAGGGCGATTTGTGAAATCTAGAGAATTTTTGTCCAAATTCACGATGAAAATAAGCTCCAAAGAGGGAGAGGAGAGCATGGGGGCGCCCCTTGGGTAAGTGGTATAAGGTAAGAGTTGGAATCACTGAAAAAAATTAAAAATTGAATGAGATATGAAATAATTAAAAAAAATTAAAGTAAGAAATGGGCTTTCGGGCTGGCCCAACACCTTAATAAAAAACCCAAATCCATCATTATTATGGATGCCTATGGGGTAAAAATTGATATGGTGGTTTTAATATACCAGGAGATTTGAATTCGGAAGTGTAATGGCTGTAAAATGTTGAAAAATTAAAGATTTAAAAAATAAACAAAATTTATTTTTAAATCTGGAAATGGGATCACGGTTTGGCCCAAATTTTGAAAACCTGCCATTTCCACCAAAATGCATGGAAACCCCCATAAAAAAGCAATTATGGAAATTAAATGAAAAATAAATTTAAAAGAAATCATGTATGTGACAATTCCCCCCACCATAAACTTTATTCCCTCGGAAAGCCATAGCAAGGCCAATGGAAAAAACCAAACCCAACTGAAAGGCCAAAATGGACTTATTTGTAATGTTTCGCTACCACCAAAAAAGATAAGATATCTCCAGTTGATAAATCAAGGAAGGGATACTGTCACAATCCAAAACATACTCCACTTTCTTGTAAAGATCAAGCACATTCCGAATTCATCCCAAACAAAACACCTCAAACACCATCTGAACAAGACTCAATTAGTTTACCCAAACGAACAACAACATCAAACAAAGTTACACTGATCTTAATTTAACTAAACCATTGGGAGCCTTCCAATCCCAATGTTTACCCAAGGAATATGTTGTTAGTTAGATAGCTTTGAACAAGAATAACTATTTCCAAGCAAAGACCAAGTACAAAACCAAGTTACTAATACATGGAGACACAAATGGGCTCCCCACCATAAGAGACAACTTAAATTTTCCTGAGACAGAATCGGGACACTAACAGGGGAGGTCCAAACGGAATCCCCGACATAAGGGGTAGAATCTCATTATATTTTTTCAAAAAAAAACTTACATTAGACCCATAGTGGGTCTCCCCACTAGAAGAACCAGCCATCTAAAATGACTAGCACGGTCCGACACGAAAATACCCCAAAATTTAAAGAGTTGGCATGGCCACACGGTTAGTCCGCACGGTTTTGAGAAACCCTGCGCTAACTGTCCCGATCATTTTGTCCAAAGGGGAAACTTCACATGGTTACATGGGCCAAGGCGCACATCCATGTGGAGACCGTGTGATAGCTATTGTCTCTTATCGCACGATTCCCTAGGTTGGCGCATAGTTACTATTAACTATGCGCAAACAGTGTGCAATAATCATCCTAGCCCAAATTTCAAACTTTTCTCAAAAAACTAAAAGGAAACCAAAGCGGGGAAAGTATGAACTCAGGCTACAACATGTAAATGAGGTCCCCCCTCCCACCTCTACCACCAAATGGGAACAACTGGAACAAGATGATGATACCAGAGTTTTAAACTCTTTCTATATTTCATACTGAGGATAGGACTTTGTACAAGGATTTGAACGACCCTGGGATTTCCCTTGACTACACGTCAGATTCTCTCCAGGACCTATGGCTGGAGCTCAAATGATTGAAGTATCTTCAGCCTCGTAGTTAGGATTTGGAAACCCCCTGAATAGAACTTCTTCTTTTGGTGATACAAACAACTACACCGCAATCCCCGATAAGCTTACCAAGACATAACACATTCCCAACTCGCCTTACCCTAACCCAACATATCACTGAAACAATGGCTTAGAAGATGCACACACATCACACCTTGTTTCTTTAGGTGAAGAGAAAAAGAAGGAAAGGACACATATAATCACCTTCCTTTAAAACTGAAGATTTTGAAGTTTTTCCAAGGGAGACATACTCCCAACATAACAGAGACTCTTAGAGGATTGCACGACTTTCACCTTTACAGTCAAATGAGCACACGACATCACAAGGCGTCACCAAACATGACTATAGCGAATGATAGAAACAATACATGGAAAGTGACCTTATGCTAAGTCCCCAAACAACACACAATTCCAGAAAGTGGCCATAATAGCCTCTCATGACCAGATTTCCCAAACTGGTCCTTTAATAAGAACTCCTGCTTTGAAGAGACTACAAAGGACCCAGAGGCCCGCTTGTACACCATCCAAACACTCATCCACACTAACAACCCCAGACCACTTCCACCTTCAATGAATCAGGTAACTTAAGATAATAAGGTTGATTTCAACCTTCCACAAGAACTCTCCAGCTACAAGAGGATCCACAAATCAAAGAAAGGAAATGGTGAAAACTCAATCTACAAATCTTGAGAAAAAGATCCCTCATATTGATCAACTAGAGGAATTTCCAATGGAGAAACAATTCGGGTTTCACTTCAGTTGTTCACTAACCCTTAATGGGGTGTACCTTATCCAACGAGAGAACCCAGGGACCCAACCAAGATGGTATATTGGTCAAAATGTGCCACAAATCAGATCCAAACACATGAAGGGAACCTCTATAAAGTCATCCTGAAACATTTCTCAGAAGATACCACTAACTAGCCCTTCAACCTAGCTTACTGACCGAACACAAACCCAAAACACCATTCAAACAGGAGGGGTTCTTGGACTCAAAACATCCCACAACATCAACATTTTCAAAAAACACATAAAACACACCATCCCAAATCATCCATCAATACATCATGTTTTCTTTAAAAACATTTCTTTGAAAAAAAACGGTTCAGTGATTAGCATATCCACCAGTGGTAACCCATGGGCCTCACACATGCATGTTTACGTGCCACCAGGCACCCTCATCATATCCATCCTGGCACTCATCAAGTCATTCCATTAGCCATCCATCATCCCATATAACCCCATGCATGTGGTTACTCATGGAAATACCAAAGGTTAAAACAAAAATCATTTCCACTTTTCAAAACCAAAACAGTCAACCAATACTTTCTTTTTTCTCAAGACCGCTAACCACAAAATCAAAATCCCAATTTACATATTACAAAACTTTTCAGAAAAACATAACCATTCAAATAATAACTCACTTTTAAGTTATTCGCATCAATTTCAAAACATCTCATCCCATTAAAACACCTTTCAATAGTTTAGAAAACTCTGTTGGAAACACTTTTTCAAAACCAACTTTAACATAGTTCCTGCTTTCAAAAGAGGTTTAAACACACCATGTTCCCCTTTGAAAATAATTTTAATATTCTAGTTCCATCATTTCAAAAATCAAACACTTCCCTCTATGTTAGAAAAAAAATTCATAGAAACTTTACGCTTCTTAAAACCATGTCATTTTTCCTTTAAAACCAAACTTCCAATTTTTCCAAACTAAAGGACACACGACAATGTGAGAAGAAACTAGTATCGGTGGGTGACTTGGATATATGGTTAGAGGCCATAATATAATCACTTCACCATCACAGATATTGTTCTAGGAAAATATCCTCGGCTCCACATGGCTTTCTAGGCCCTGTGAGCTCACTGAGACCATTAACCCAACTCTCTTTTCATTTCCCCTAATCATCATCAAACCAAGAAAACCAAAAGACTCGGATAAGTCTTGACTTCCCATGGTGACTTGAATCCCATTATGAGGTGTGGTGATTAGGCACACTGCCTATAACCAGAATTCCAAGTCCCGAAAATCCTAACTCCAGACTATCTTGACTACTCTCCAAATAGCATGACCCAAAGAGTTAACCTGAACCTCCTTTGATACCATTTTGTCATGAACCAGATCTGGTTGTCATCAAAATCGGCACTCGACACAGTCCGTGACAAGGACCGAAGGGAATTTCCAATCCCCATGAGCTGGAACAAGTGCTCGAGTATCAAAAACTGAAAATTTTGAACGATTTACCTGAGTTTATAAACTTAAAAGAACAAACAAACCCAAAATAAAAAATCTGGATTTTTCAAATAAAATCATCCTTTAAAAAATTTAAGAACTGAATTACATGGTTTAAAACAACTATAAAAGACTATAAAAATGATTAAAACCAAAAATGATAGCCTAAGAACCATCCTCATGGCAAGAGGCACTGCCCTCAAGCCATCTCCACAAGACAGCACCATGAAGGACCTACTAGAGACTCAAACCACTAGTAGTAAAAACTATACCCAAACCTATGACAAAAACAACCAAGTATACTTACACCCAATGGTGTAAGTAGGTTGTTATCCAAATCCTATTAGTATACCACCACTAATATATTCCATGTGATAAACATTTAGAGATGAAAAGCATGCATGTTTTCAAAACATGAAATGCTAGCTACAATTTCTAAAAGATGCAACTTTAAATAAAAATAGTTTTCAAGTGGGATAATTTATAGAATAAACACTTTTAAAATAAATTCCAAAGATACTTAATATTTCATCAAATCATACCATATGCTGACGGTAACCACAAAGTAACTAATGAGCACAAGCAATGGGAAATAAACCTTAGGCACTAACTCGTTGTGGGTCCCAGGTACCTCGTATCTCGGTAAAAGTAACCATCACAAATATTTGTTCTTGTGCACGATCCACTAGTAGGGAACATACCTATAACCTATTAGTCCCCCATAATCATCTTCATAGTTTAGTTAGTGTTTTAAGTGTCAATCTTGCTATGTGAAACTGAGGCCAAACCCCATGGGATCACTAGCATACTAGTACTCATCCACCCACCTAGATACACGGGCTTCCCTCTTGTGTTCAAACAAGTTAAAAAATCCAAGAAATATAATTTTAACATGAAAATACCACTTTCACATTACACATTCACCAAACAGCCCACATGTACATCACACAAGTCACATCATCCAACTTTTTATTCAATTTTATTTTGAAATCAAACTCACACCAAAATAGCCCACAACACTTTTCACATTTCTTTAACACTTCCACAAATACTTTAAAAAAATTAGAAAACCTTTCCAAGATAGTTAAAATAACATAACATCCCACACATATGTCACATAATATTCCTTTCACAACAAAATTCATTTTTCACATCACACCCTCACAAAATAGCCCACACCACGTTCACATCTCTTTCACACTTTAGTAAATCCTTTAAACATTTTTATAAAACATTTTAAAGATGGAACACATCAAAAAACAGCCCCTTTCACATTTAAAATGGACCATTTTAAAATATAAACAAACCAAAACAGTTTCCCAATATGGTTTCACCTCTTACATAAATCATTAAACCATTCAAAACTTTCATAGAACAATTCTAAGGAGTGTACCCAAACTTTGCACATAAAACCCATTTCAAAACCCTCTTTCCAAGCCAAAATCACACCAATACCAACCCAAAACAGAATTTTTAGCCCAAGAGACATTTTTTAAACCACTCACAAGTGTCATAAAATTAACTCGAATAACACCACAAAAGATACACATGAAAACAAATATTTTTATAAAATACTCTCAAAAAGTATAACAAGGTTTTACACATAAAACCCATTCAAAAACCCTCTTTAAAACCCAAAGCCACACCAAGACCCTACCAAAGTATAATTGGAATCCCAAACAACATTTACTAAACCACTTGCAAATGTTAGAGAATAACCCAAATAATACCACAAGAGTTTCACATGGAAATACACCCAATTTAAATCAAAATGCAACTATAGAATTAAATGCTTAACCAAATCCATAAAAAAAAGTTTTATAACCACAAATAACATATGAGGAATATTAAAAATCATTAAAACAATCAAAAAAACTCATCAAGAAATGGTTCCACATGGAATCCCCTACCTTTTGAGTCAAAACCCTTGAATCTTGGTGCGGAACCTCAACTGCACCTCTGCCACACCACCAAGAAGTGAAAACAAACCGTAAACCATATTATTTCACCAAAAAGACCCCTAATCGAACCCTAGATATACACCCTAACTTTTGGACACTTTAGAAATTCATGAAAGATGGAGGAAACCCTAAGGAGAATGAAGGAAATGAAGAGAGAAACACTTACCTGGATAAATCTTGAAGACAATGACCCAAATAAACCATTATATGAATCTAAAAACAACCATAAATGAATGTTAGGTTATAATAAGGATAATTAAATCATGTAGAAACTAGAATGGGATAAAAATAGTACAAATAGAATTATTTATGAAATAATCAATTTACCTCTTCAAATATGGGAGATTTTTGAAATCTAGAGAAGTTTTTCCCAAATTTGTGATAAAAATAAGCTTCAAAGAGAGGGAGGAGAGAATGGGGGCGCGCCTTGGGTAAGTGGGCTCAGGTGAGAGTTGGAATCAATGAAAAAAATTAAAAATTTAATGAGATATTAAATAATTAAAAAACTATTTAAAGTAGGAAATGGGATTTCGGGCTGGCAAAACACCTTAATAAAAAACCCAAATCCATCATTATTATGGATGTCTATGGGGTCAAAATTGATATGGTGGTTTTAATATACCAGGTTATTCCAATTTAGAAGTGGAATGGGTGTAAAATGTTGAAAAATGAAGGATTTATAAAAGAAACAAAATTTATTTTTAAATCTGGAAATGGGCTCACGGTTTGGCTCAAATTTTGAAAACCTACCATTTCCACCAAAATGTATGGAAAATCCCCATAACAAAGAACTGATGGAAATTAAAATTAAAATACCTTTAAAATAATTCATGTATGTGACAATTTACAACCAATAAATTCAACCATATATTTTCATAAGTTAGTTAATCCTATTAATAACCACCAATTTAATAGCTAGGAGATAATTTTCATTTTAAATAATGGTATTAATAGTATTTGGTATAACTTAGTCTTTCATGTAACACAAGCTATCGAAGAAACTCTTTGTTGTGTGAAATACAAGATAACTCGGTATTTCATGCATTTCAAGCTATAAAATATATGTAATTTATTTAAATTAGTAAATATATCATAAATTATCAGGATTTTATATTCCCTTATATGATTTTTGTTGCGTGTTATACATGCTATTGAATAAAAAGTTGTTCTTTTAGAATTTTTGGGGTGTTACAAGGAAGCTATTCTAAAAGGATTCTAATTTTTTAAAGATATGATTATTTTCCAAAAAAACCATTTTTATATAAGGTACTTATAAATTCAAAATTATTTTATATAAGGGAGTTATTTTAAAATAATTCTATTTTTCAAAAGATTTTATTTTATAAAAAAGAATTTTATTATTTTCAAAATACTATTTTGAAACTATTTGTATAAATGTTATTATGTAAGAAGGTTATTTTAAAAATCCTATCTTCAAAAAAATCATCACTTTATGTATATTATGATTATGTAAGGGAATTATTTTTCTTTCAAAATATTTTATGATTTAGGTATTTTTTTCAAAAACCCTTATATAAGGGAAATTTATTATTTTCAAACTCCCATGTTTCAAAAATTATAATTTTATTTAATATTTTTTTCAAAAAAAACAAAGGGTTTTTTAAATATTAAATAAATAATTTTATGTGAAAATTTTCATTTAAAAATTATTGATGTTTCACATGTGTATAGATATAGTCATGCACTACGTATGTCACTAACAATCAATGAATATTTTAAAAAGTTTTATTGTCATATGGTTTTGTTTCTTCCTACTCAGTGAATGAATCCTTATGGATGTATATATATAAATTTATATGCATGTGTGTGTGTGTGTATTAAAGTATTAATTGTCATATTTTTAAAAGTAGAAAACTCTAGTGAAAAATAAAAAGGGGATAAGCTCAAAATGTTTTATAAAAAAATTCAGTACTTAGACTTTATAATCATGATAGGGATCTGGGAGTGAACTCAACCCTCCAATAAGAGTAGGCCCTAGACAGCCTTCAATGTTCCATGTGGCCATAAGATTTTTTTTTCTGATTTTGTGGTGTATTTTTTTTTTTTTGAAAAATTACTAGATTCTTTTATTAAAAAAATTATTTCCAAATTTGTTTTCGAAAGATATTATATTTTTAAATGAAATATGTTTTCAAAAAAATATGTATTTTAAAAATATATTATATTTTTAAATGAAAGAGGTTTTAAAAGAAATGTGTATTTTCAAAAGATATTATATTTTGAAATAAAATAGTTTTTCAAAGAAAAATATATTTTTATAAGTTATTATATTTTTAAATGAATGAGGTTTTCAAAATGATATGTATTTTCAAAGGTTTTTGAAATGTATTTTTTATAATTATATTTTTTTAAGCCTAGAATTATATTTTTGAAAGGTATTTATCAAATCTATTATATTTGATATAAAAGAAAATTATTTCCAAAGAGTTTGTGTATAGTATTGATAAAAGTATTTTTACTAGTTTTTAAAACCCCTTACTAGGAAATTTTATGCTCACCCTACATTTAAAAATGTTTTTATAGGATCATTAGAATTTTTAAAGGAGTTTAGTTTTGTAACGACCCAATGTTTTATCAATGGAAATTTAATTCTTATAAAATGTCATATAATCATATGAAATCACAACACAATGAACTAATAAGTACTATGTGACCTTTAAACATAAGTTTGTCACTTATGTGTTTTTAATTTCTAAAAACAATCATCTACAATTGTAATCAGTAAGTTATTTGGAGTCTGATAAGATAAACTTGATTTTTTGATGAATAGTAACATAAATTTATGAACGGTAACATACCTTTATGGATATTAATTAATATTAATGAATATAAAATCATCCAAAAAATATAAACTTCACCCATGAATGTATAAATACAATTTAGACATCTTAAAAGTGAAAAAACAATCATAGTATAAGAATTGGTATTTTTTATGTCAAAAATGTTTTATTTAAAATTTTATGATTAATTTAATAATTTAAAATGGAAATTTATTTTCATAAAATGTAATCATAAATTGTTACATTATTTTATTAAGGTTATAAGATAATTTTATGGGACCATGATTAATTTTTCAAGGTGTTACAAAACAAGCTATAGCTTTAATGTTGTTTTTGTTGAATAAATTATAATTTTATTTAAAAATTAAATAAAAATTATTTAGAAAATTATTTTCAAAAAATGGAGTTCATTTTTGAATTCTACATAATGAAAAATGGTTAGGGTGAATTTTTGGGATTTTTCTAAAATACTAGAATTTTTTGTGAATAGTAAAAAATACAATTTTGAGTTTTCGATATGTTTAATAACATCATAATGATGTAATAATTAAAATAAAATTCTGTTAGAATTTTTTACAGTAAAATAAGATATTAGGTGTCCCAAGTGTCTAATACCATGGGAAAATACGATGGCAAAACCCATGGTTTTTCAAAAACCACTAATAAGGTGTCCTTTAAAATTAATAAAAAAACTCTCTCTATTTTACTATAAATACCCACCCGTTCCTTCTTTTTCTTGAACCCCATATCCATAATTCTCAAATATCTGGTTCTTTTACCTCCCTAGTATCCATCCCAATGTTTCCTCAAGCCCCCAAGGTCCCAACCTTCAAGTTTTAGGAGTTACTTCACAAGGTAAGGGAACCTTTCACCCTTCTCTTTTAGTCAACACTTCTTTTATGTTATCTTTTTGAATTTCCATTTTAATATGTTGTGGTTTGATATTATGTATCCCTATTACTGTAATTTTTATTTCCATATGATGATATACCCTTTTTCCTATCATCAATTCATTTTATGAAATTTTAAGCAACGCTGTTAGGCTGCTGAATTTTTACAAGGGATCTCTCAACTTTTGTTTTGTTTTCAAGTTCATTTCATTTGTTTTTCTTTACTCACCTCCTTTCATCCAAATTTTCTGATGACTATAGTACCTTACATGTACTAGAATTTTTCCATTATAAAGGAATAATTCTTCACCATATCTCCTTTCCCTTTCTTTAATATTAAAAATGAAAACACCATCTGAGATGTGTTAATTTACCACATTCAAGGACGATGGGTTTTAAATTTCTGTAATCGTCCTCAATTATTGTCATGAAACCATTTTCATGGTTGAAATAGACCATAATATATGTATTATTTCTCATATATTATTCTATAATCCTTTTTTACACATGGTTTTGATTTATAAAATGAAACATGTTCCTTGTGGCCAAAAACCGCCAATTAACCCAAAAGGTTATCACTAAAGTTTTACATAATGATTAATCATCGTCCCAAGTAACCGAATGAAGTTTACAACCATGTAACCTTATGGTTATTAAATAATAGAATATAACTCCAATTATGGACAACCATCCCCATTTTACATGATTCTATGAACATGAATACAAGTGAACCGACCATTAGAACCAAGGAAACAAACGGTCCCGAACAATTAAATTGAACCTCATAACCAATAAAAAATGTTATGAATGAACTAAAAAAGGTTGTAATAAATCATTTTCATATATAATAGGTTCTGGAATTATTAATTAATGAACCTAATTTTATTATTCAGGTCATTAATATCAAGTGGAGAACATCATCAGACTTAAGGTAAGGGGTTCTACCCGAACCACTTTTATTCCTTCGGGTTGCTCCAAAGTTATTTTTACCCAAATGAAGTTGTCCTTTATTTTTATGTACAACTTCTACATAATTTTTACATGCTAAAAACTCATGTTACAGGATCCTTCACTCATTCTCTTTTGGGGATATACATGTTTTTAAGTGATTCCATCCTTAATTTTTTCCGATAAGTAAACCTATTTTGAGGGAACATCCTGAATTCTAACCAATTTAAAGTGCACTCTATCCTCTATTTTAAGCCACCATTTTCTTTATAAAATCATTAATATTATTATGAAAACCTCATTGTTTCACTTCTGATTTTATATAAAATATTATTCCCTTTTTTATTTTAAATTTTCTTTAGTATTTTCCTTAAAACCGCACTAAAATATTTGAATGCTAAGAATTTCCTAAATACTCTTCTTAAATTTTGTCACTATTGTTTTACATCACTTACCATGCTATATGACTATTTTACCTTATTAATTTCCAAGTATGTTTTATTTCATTTTTCTCATGTACACTTTTATGATATTCTCATTCATTGTGATTTATGACATGAATGTGATACCCATTTCTCTCCATGGGTTCCCTTATGTTTAAGTATGATTGATTATGTATTATTATTTATGTGGAAAGAATATTCATGAACATGTTAAGATGGGTTCACCCAGATAGTTCTCCAATGAATTGGGTAAAGTTAAGTCTCATGAGATTTTATGTGTGGCGTTCTTGGCGGTTAGCCTTGGCTTGTGCTACTATGTGAAATGATCTTGGCGGTTAGTCTTGACTCATACTAAAGTCATGTTTTATGTTGCTGCCACATTACTATGATTTCATGTTTATATGATCCCATGTTTATATGTTATGATTCCATATGTTCCATGCTTTTGTTATCATTATTCCATGCCTTCTAACCCATGTGATAAAGCCTTATTCTTATGTATACTCCCTTACTGGGCTTTTTAGCTCTTCCCTTTGTTCATGCGTTCCCCAGGGTATCCTATCTAGATGTATGAGCACAATGGAAGATAGGAGCTCATTTTTTAGTTTAAATAAAAAGTTGTTTTTATAATGTTTGATTGTGTACCTAGTCTTACAAGACACTAGACTTTACGATCCTTGGCTTGTAATCTGATGTATAATTATGCTTAAAATCATGTAATGTTATGTGTAAAAGGCTAAGGTTTCTATAGTTGGTATCAGAGGACGGTCTAGTTATTTTTGGAGATTAGGAATAGAGCACCTTAGTGAGAACCTTAAGGATGAGACTGAGTATAAGAAAACATCCCTAAAATTTTGGTAAGTAAAGAGTAAGTGGTTTATCAAGAAAATACGTTCCTGTCTAGATACAAATAGGTAGAGGAAGCTCTAACACATATTTACCTAGGAGTGAAAACTTTGAAAATGAGTTTTGGGCTTGACCTGGGGTATCCTGTTACACGACAATGGGTCTTGTTGTAGTCTTGGTATTGTCACTCCCAGGGGATATACTTTGGTAAATTCATGATCTTAGTATAAACCATTATTAAGGGAATAAAAAAAAATACCATAAGAATATATGTTAAGATCGTGGATAACCTAGATTTAAACTCAAGGAATCACAAGTTAGGATATACTTCTCCTTTACAAGTTTATCCTTTTATGTTAAAAGTTTCCTTTTTATACTCAATAGCTAAGTATTCAAGCCCTCTAATTGTATGTTCTTTTTCTTAGTTAATGGAGGGAAATATAAGAACATGTTCCAACAACTAATGTGATAGGAAATGTTAATATTTCCCTAATGATATGCCTGATATGGAAGGAACGGTTTCTCAAAACTTCATGAAAGTACTTGCTCATCTGTATCAAGTTGTGAATAATAACTTGAATCATTTGGAACACCCTCCTCCTCTAAGGAAAGATCAATTTTCCATAGAATCCTTCATGTGAAAAAGGCCTCCCATGTTTAGCAGATCATCTGATCCCCTCCTCACGGATCAGTGGATTAACTCCATTGAAAAGATATTCTCTATTCTTCAGTTCTTGGAAGAAGAGAAATTTGTACTGGTGGTCTATTGTTTTGATGGGGAAGCTGATTAGTGGTGGAAACTAATCAATAATACAAAGTCCTAAGATGAAATTTATTCCATGGATTGTAAGGAATTCAAGAGGATATTCTTCAATAAATATTTTACTTGAACCCTCCATATCAAGATGGAAAGAGAGTTCCTTAGACTCAAGTAGAAGGAAGATGAGTCCATCGGGGCATATGAAGAAAACTTTACAAGTCTTGAAAGGTATGCCTCTGTATTTTTCATGAACATTGAAAGAAAGGTGGATAGCTTCTTTAGAAAGCTAAATCCAAGTCTACGGAAGGAGTTGGAAATCTGAGACTTTGAAATTTATGAGGAGATTGTCTATTTTTTCCTTAAGGTTGAAATGGATATTAGAGACTCTCAGTGGTCTCATAGGCTCGGTGACAAGAAGTGAAAAATGGAGAACAACATGGATGTTTCTGTTGGGTCGGAAAAACGGGGAAAAGATGGCAAGAGGGGGGGTGAATTTCCTTTTAAAAAATGATTGACAATTTAAAATCAAAGTAAAAAATGCAGCGGAAATAAAGAGGCAATCACACAAGAAATTGTTAACGGAGTTCGGCCAAAAACCCGGCCTACGTCTCCGCTCCCAACTCAACCGTTGAGAGATTCCTACCGCTTGCTTTTCAATGGTTTTAGCAAGAAACCCACTAGGCTTTGAGGTAGCACTAGGACCTATTACAGCTTGCTTTTGGTGGTTAAGCAAGAACCCACTTACTTTTAATGGTTTAGTAAGAACCCACTAGCCTTTTTAACGGGTGAAGGCTAGCTCACCGAAAACTCAAGCCTTTTAAAAGGAAAGGCTTGAAGAAACCTCTTCACACCTTAATGGTGGTGTGAAACCCAAAAGAAAGGGGGATGAGAAAAGGGTTTGGGGTTTGTAGGCACAAACCCAATTTTAAAGCTCAAAATGAATAAAACAAGAAAAACCGTATTGGAGGAAGACTTGGGCGCCAATTGGATGATGGAGTTGATGTAGCGTGCTCTCCCAAGCTTCTTGAGGTGCTCCTTGGATTGGAAATTGGTTGGAGCACTTGAGGATCCTTGAAGGTGGAGCGCCGGAGGTTCGCCAAATGTGCAACAATATGTCCGGGCGCTTGGTATAGTTTCGGTTGGTGTCCGGGGCTTCCTCAGCCTTCATTTATAGGCATGGAACCCATTGGGGGCCTTCGGAGCCGTTGGAAAGGCTTAAAGAGACTTTGGAGGCCAAAAGGGGGTTGACTGGTCAAAGCCAACGGCTAGTTTGACTGGGCTACCGGCTGGCCGGTACAGGTCCACCGGCTGGCCGGTGCCTTGGCAGAGGAGGAGAATTCTGGTCCAGGCTCCACCGGCTGACCGGTGGAGGAGCCACCGGCTGGCCGGTGCCAAGACAGTAGCTGCCACTGTGCTTGCTGGGTTCCACCGGCTGGCCGGTGCTGAGGCCACCGGTTGGCCGGTGGGTAGGCAGTGGCTCAGCCCTCTGTTCTGGGTGCCACCGGCTGGCCGCTGGTGTGACACCGGTTGGCCGGTGGTCTGGACAGAGGAATCCCTCTTGTCCAGTCCTCCATCGGCTGGCCGGTGGTCTTCCATCGGTTGGCTGGTGGACTGAATTTCAGTCCACTTTTGACTTCTTCTTGGCCTAAGACCTTGGCAACCTTTTTCCTATCAACACAAACACTTAAAACAAGATTAGTAAAATAAGAGGGTGATTGTGATCATGAAAATCAAACTACGAGGGGAACGAGAGGTACAACAATCTCCCCCTATTTTGATGATCACAATCACCAAAACAATTAAAGTAAAAACAAACATTAAAGGCATGCTTTTAATGAATAAATTGAAAATAAGCAATGCATGATCAAAAAGGTTTCTCCCCCAATCAATCAAGAAATTTCTCCCCCTTTGTGATTATCAAAATAGCGTGGGGCATAAAACTTGATTGAGGGAAAACTTTGAAAAACAAGATAGAGATTTTTAAACCAAATGAAATTTGAAATTTGAATTGAAAGTTTTGAATCAAAAATTGAATAACAGTTTGAATTGAAAGTTTTGAATCAAAATTGAAAGTTTTGAATGAAAATTGAATAGAGAATTTTGAATGAAAATTTGAAACCAAGAGTTGAAATTGAAAGTTTGAATCGAAAATTTTGAATTGAAAATTTGAAATGAAAATTTTGAATGAAAATTTTTAATTCACAAAAAGGCTTAAAAGAACCTAACTCCCCCTAAATAAAAACAAAAAGTCACCGGGGAGAGGGATTTTGAAAAGAGACAATTTTAGGCCCGGAGAGACTCGCTAAGAGAGATTTTTCAATCCACACTTGCCTTGTAGCGGGTCTTCTCCTATAGAATTCATCCGAATAAAAAATCGATTTGGGCCTACCATACCGGGCGTTTTTGCAATTACATTCATATATCATGTGCCCGGGTTTTTTACAATAGTTACAAAATTTATAACAAGAGCTCCCCCTAACAAAAACAGTGGGTGCATGGGAGGAGGAGGCTATATTGGTGTAGCCAAGCCCTTGGGTGGTTCTAGAAATTCGTTGGGAACCTAGGATATTGTTCAAATTTTGTTCCCCTTGGGTGAACTTAGCTAGGGTCTCCCTTAGGTCTTTGATGGTTGATTCCATGGAATCAACATTTGGAAAATTTTGGATTTTAAGGGACAACTCTTCCTTCTCTTTGAGAAGTTGTTCTTTTTCGGAAGAGAGTTTTTTGAAAGACTTTTTTAAAGCAACAAATTTTGAAGAAAGCTCATGAAAACCATTTTCTAGTTGGTCTCTAGCGTGTGAGAGTTCTTCATAAGATAAATGATTTAAAGAATTTGAATTTGAAGAACATGAGGAAGAGGAATCGGAAGATGTTACCTCATGAAATGCCATTAGGCATTTGTTACCGTTGTCGCTTGAGGAGGAGGAGGAGGAGGATGATGAGGAGGTGTCACTCCATGTCGCCTTGAGGACCTTTTTCTTTCCTTTTTCCTTTGGCGTGGCCCGTTTCTTGTTGAGTGGGCAATCGGGCTTGTAATGGCCCTTTTTGCCGCACCCGTAGCATTTCACCTTGGGCTCGGATCTTGCGGTGGGTTCTTGCTTTCGCGCCTTGCGAGATTTCTTCTTCTTCTTATGCTTCTTCATAAATTTGTGCATTTGGCGGGCGAGGTTCTCCATTTCCGAGTCGCCGCTTGAAGATGAAGAAGATGAAGATGATGATGAAGAGGAGGAGCTTACTTCTTTTTGTACCTTGAGGGCAATGTTCTTTGGTGTCTTGATTGGTGTGCCCTCCTTTTGAGCTTGCCTCTTCATCGTGATCTCGTATGTCATTAGGGATCCAATGAGCTCCTCGACCGGCATGTTTTTGACATCCTTAGCTTCTTGGATTGCCGTCACTTTAGGTGCCCATGAGCTCGGAAGGACCCATAGGATCTTTTTGACCATCGTTTCTGCAGAAATGTCATCTCCAAGAGATTTTCTACCATTGCACACGTCAGTAAATCGTGTAAACATTTCAGAAATTGATTCATTTGGGTGCATGGAAAAAGATTCAAAATCCTGACGGTACATGTCCAATCGAGTATCCTTTACTTTGTTGGTCCCCTCATGGGTAACCTCCAAAAGTTTCCAGATTTCATGTGCGGAGGTGCATGTGGAAACTCGATTGAACTCATTTCGGTCAAGGCCGCAATGAAGAGCATTCATGGCTTTGCCATCAAGCTCAAAATTTCTAATGTCGGCTTGGGTCCATTTGGATTCGTCGGGGGTAGACAAAGTGTAACCTTGCATGACTATTTTGTAAATGGGATATCCTATACTTCTAAGAAAAGTGGTCATGCGGGTTTTCCAATAATTATAGTCGGTCCCATCAAAAAATGGAGCACGACCCAATGAAAAGCCCTCGGGGGCGAAAGAGGTTGATGCCATCTAAATGGATCTTAAATTTGAAACCGGGTTAGGGAATTATTCAAACGTCCCTTTGATACCAATTGTTGGGTCGGAAAAACGGGGAAAAGATGGCAAGAGGGGGGGTGAATTGCCTTTTAAAAAATGATTGACAATTTAAAATCAAAGTAAAAAATGCAGCGGAAATAAAGAGGCAATCACACAAGAAATTGTTAACGGAGTTCGGCCAAAAACCCGGCCTACGTCTCCGCTCCCAACTCAACCGTTGAGAGATTCCTACCGCTTGCTTTTCAATGGTTTTAGCAAGAAACCCACTAGGCTTTGAGGTAGCACTAGGACCTATTACAGCTTGCTTTTGGTGGTTAAGCAAGAACCCACTTACTTTTAATGGTTTAGTAAGAACCCACTAGCCTTTTTAACGGGTGAAGGCTAGCTCACCGAAAACTCAAGCCTTTTAAAAGGAAAGGCTTGAAGAAACCTCTTCACACCTTAATGGTGGTGTGAAACCCAAAAGAAAGGGGGATGAGAAAAGGGTTTGGGGTTTGTAGGCACAAACCCAATTTTAAAGCTCAAAATGAATAAAACAAGAAAAACCGTATTGGAGGAAGACTTGGGCGCCAATTGGATGATGGAGTTGATGTAGCGTGCTCTCCCAAGCTTCTTGAGGTGCTCCTTGGATTGGAAATTGGTTGGAGCACTTGAGGATCCTTGAAGGTGGAGCGCCGGAGGTTCGCCAAATGTGCAACAATATGTCCGGGCGCTTGGTATAGTTCCGGTTGGTGTCCGGGGCTTCCTCAGCCTTCATTTATAGGCATGGAACCCATTGGGGGCCTTCGGAGCCGTTGGAAAGGCTTAAAGAGCCGTTGGAGGCCAAAAGGGGGTTGACTGGTCAAAGCCAACGGCTAGTTTGACTGGGCTACCGGCTGGCCGGTACAGGTCCACCGGCTGGCCGGTGCCTTGGCAGAGGAGGAGAATTCTGGTCCAGGCTCCACCGGCTGACCGGTGGAGGAGCCACCGGCTGGCCGGTGCCAAGACAGTAGTTGCCACTGTGCTTGCTGGGTTCCACCGGCTGGCCGGTGCTGAGGCCACCGGTTGGCCGGTGGGTAGGCAGTGGCTCAGCCCTCTGTTCTGGGTGCCACCGGCTGGCCGCTGGTGTGACACCGGTTGGCCGGTGGTCTGGACAGAGGAATCCCTCTTGTCCAGTCCTCCATCGGCTGGCCGGTGGTCTTCCATCGGTTGGCCGGTGGACTGAATTTCAGTCCACTTTTGACTTCTTCTTGGCCTAAGACCTTGGCAACCTTTTGCCTATCAACACAAACACTTAAAACAAGATTAGTAAAATAAGAGGGTGATTGTGATCATGAAAATCAAACTACGAGGGGAACGAGAGGTACAACAGTTTCAATAAACAAATCCCATGATGGAAAGAAGCCTAAATATCCAACTTGTAAAAGTTGTGGGAAGAAGCATCTTGAGAACTCACTAAAGGGAACTAGGAATAGCTTCAAATGTGGAAATATAGGAAATCTAGCCAAGAACAGCCAAAGGGATATGAAAAATCCCACTAATGTGGAAGAAGAAAGGAAGGTTTAGATCAACGCTCAACTAGTGGTGCAGTGCTACAACTACAAGGAGCATGGGCATTATGCAAACAATTTCCCTAGGACAATGGTTGTTGGTGGAAATCAATAACAACCTCCAAGGAAACAAGTAAGGGATTATGCTATCACTACAGCTGAGGTGGATCTGGACAATGATGTGGTGACAGGTATGCTAGTTATTCATTCAAGAATAGCAAACTTACTATTTGATTCTGGTTCTACGCATTCTTTCATATCTTGCAAGTTTAGTAGAACTATTCAAACACCACCTAAAAATTTGGAGGAAAAGTTATCTGTGAGAATAGAGAATGGGGAAATTATTGCATCCATGGTCTATAACTTATCCCTGGTTAATGTTTATGGACTGAACCTCCCAGAAAATATTGTCATACTTCCTTTAGTGGAGTTCGACGCTATCTTGGGAATGGATTGGCTATCTTTATGCATGGTCAAAATCAATTGTCGGGAAAGGGAGGTCACTCTTCACATACCGAAGCATCCTCTAATTCTTTACCAGTGTAAGGAGTAAGATGAATCTCCTTTGGAATCAGTGTCTCAAGTATGGATATTAATTCCTTATGATCAAGCATTTCTAGCTCAAATGATTGAGATAAAGGAGAGAATCATGCTTGAAGACATGCCTATCGTGAGGGATTACACTGATGTATTCCCTGAAGAGTTTCCTAGTCTTCCTCCTGACCGAGAGATTGAGTTATCAATTGAACTTATTCATAGATCTCTGCCTTTATCAAAGACACCTTATAGAATGGCCATCGTAGAGCTGTAAGATCTGAAGAAGCAATTACAGGAGAATCTGGAGAAGGGTTTTATACACCCGAGTGTTTCACCATGGGGTGTGTCAGTTCTCTTCATCAAGAAGAAGGATGGATCAATGTGCCTCTGCATTGATTATCGTGAGCTCAATAAAATCACAATAAAGAACAAGTATCCCTTACCACAGATAGATGAATTTTTTGATCAGCTTTGTGGGGCCAGTTATTTCTCTAAGGTGGACCTTCGGTCAGGATATCACCAATTAAAAGTGAGGAAGGAAGATATTCCCAAGACTGCCTTTCGAATGAGGTATGGACACTATGAGTTCATAATGATGCCCTTTGGACTCACTAATGCTCCTGCAATTTTCATGGATTTAATGAATAGAGTCTTTAGAGATTACCTCGACAAATTTGTGGTGGTCTTTATTGATGATATTCTGATATAATCCAAGATTAAGGAGGAACATGAGGAGCATTTTAATACTATGTTAAAAACTTTGCGAAGGGAGAAGCTATATGCAAAGTATAGTAAATGTAAGTTCTATATGGAGGAAGTATCATTCTTGGGGAATGTTATCACAAAAAAAGGGATATCTATGGACCCTTCCAAGACAAAGGTGATTGAAGAGTGGCTCAGGCCAACATCTGTAATGGATATCCACATATTTCTAGGTCTCGTCGGGTATTATAGACGATTTTTGAAGAACATTTCATGATTTTCAAACCCAATGAACAAGTTGGCATGGAAGGGAGTAAATTTTTTCTGGACTCAGGAATGTGAAGACTATTTTAAGGAGTTGAAAAATAGGCTAATAACTACACCAGTACTCACACTCCCAGTAAGTGGAGAACTTATTGTGGTGTATAGTGATGCTTTTAAGAAGGGATTAGGATGTGTGATGATGAAAAATGATAAATTGATAGTCTATGCCTCAAGGAAGCTAAAAATACATGAGAAAAATTATCCCACGCATGATCTGGAGGCGGCTGTGATCTTTTCATTGAAAATATAGCGACATTATCTCTATGGGGAGAAGTGTGAGATATATACTGATCACAAGAGTCTCAAATATATATTCACATAAAAAGATCTTAATATGTGCCAGTGAAGATGGATAGAGCTCATCAAGTATTATGACTGCTTAATCCACTACCATCCTGATAAGGAAAACAAGGTGGTAGATGCTCTAAGTAGAAAGTATTATGAAACTTTATCAATGATGTGAATTGAAAAGGATCCGACCTTCTTGAATTTGTAGAGGATATAAATGGGAATCATTAAGGGAGGAACATCATCAATAATTTCTCAAATGATTTCTCAACCATCTCTCATGGAGAAAATAAAGGATGCTCAAAGAAAAGATGTGGGAATTCAGAAAAGGGTGGAAGCTATCAGAAATGGGAAATCCTCTGATTTCAAAATTTATGTGGAAGGAGTTGTAAGATTTGGATCAAGATTATGTGTACCATACGATCTAGAGATAAAGAAGGAGCTTTTGAATGATGCACATAGATCAACCTTCTCTATTCACCCAGGGAGCACAAATATGTATTGAGATCTCTGAGAAAACTTCTGGTGGGACAATATGAAAAGAGAGATTGCTAAATATACATCAAAGTACTTGGTATTTCAATAAGTGAAGGCTGGAAGACAGAAGTCTAAGGGGATGATGCAACCACTTCTCATACCAACATGGAAGTGAGAGAACATCAACATGGACTTTTTCACTGGACTTCCAAGGACATCCAGTGGAAACAATGTTATATAGATCATTGTGGATCGTCTTACAAAGACAACTCACTTTATCTTGATTCATGAGGAATTCTCATTGGATCAACTTGAATGGATATATATCAAAGAAGTGGTAAGGCTTCATGGAGTACCACTATCTATTGTATCCGATCGAGATTCGAGATTCACCTCAAAGTTCTGGAAAAGTCTTCAACATGCTCTAAGCACTGAACTGAACTTCAGTGAGGCCTATCATCCTCAAACTGATGGCCAATCTAAGTAAACTATTCAGAAACTAGAAGATATGCTAAGATCGTGTTTTTTGGATTTCAAAGGAGGATGGTACCAACATCTTCTACTAGTTGAATTCTCCTACAACAATAGTTTCCACTCAAGCATCTGAATGGAATCATATGAAGCCCTTTATGGGAAAAGGTGCAGAACACCAGTGTGTTGGGATGAAGTTGGTGTTTGTAAGCTGCTAGGACCTGAAATGGTTAAAGACATAGTGGAGAAAGTGAAAATCATTCAGCAGCATATCAAGGCAGACCAAATTTGATAGAAGATTTATGCAGACAATAGTCAAAAATACCTTGAGTTCAAAGTTGGGGACATGGTATTTCTACGCATATCTCCATGGAAGACATTCATGAGGCTTGGGAAGAAAGGGAAGCTAAGTCCCAGGTACATCGGCCCCTTTGAGATCCTGGATCGAGTCAGAGCTGTGGCCTATCGATTGGAACTTCCACCTACTATGTCCAAAGTACATGATGTGTTTCATATATCCCTCTTAGGGAAGTACATACCAGACTCTTCACATGTATTCTCTTTAGAGGTGGTACAATTGGAGGAAGATCTTTCTTACGAGGAGCAGTCGGTGAAGATATTGGATCATAGAGATAAATTTATATGTAATAAGACTACTCACCTGGTCAAGGTACTATGGCAGAACCATAAGTACGGAGAGGAAACATGGGAACTAGAGGAAGCAATGAAGGAAAAGTACTCGCACCTGTTTATGGACTAGAATGTAAAACGGAATTTTGAGGGTGAAATTTCTTAAGGGGGGAAGAATGTAACGACCCAATATTTTATCAATGGAAATTTATTTCTTATAAAATGTCATATAATAACATGAAATCACAACACAATGAACTATTAAGTACAATGTGACCTGTAAACATAAGTTTGTCACTTATGTGTTTTAAATTTCGAAAAACGGTCATCTACAATTGTGATCAGTAAGTTATTTGGAGTCTGATAAGATAAACTTAATTTTTTGATGAATAGTAACATAAACTTATGAATAGTAACATACCTTTATGAATATTAATGAATATTAATGAATATAAAATCATCCAAAAAAATAGAAACTTCACCCATGAATGTATAAATACAATTTAGACATCTTAAAAGTGAAAAAAACGATCATAGTATAAGAATTTGTATTTTTGTATGTCAAAAATATTTTATTTACAATTTTATGATTAATTTAATAATTTAAAATGGAAATTTATTTTCATAAAATGTAATCATAAATTTTTAATTTATTTTATTAAGGATATAAGATAATTTTATGGGACCTTGATTAATTTTTCAAGGTGTTATAAAATGAGTTATAGTTTTAATGTTGTTTTTGTTGAATAAACTATGATTTTATTTAAAAATTAAATAAAAATTATTTAGGAAATTATTTTCAAAAAATGGAGTTCATTTTTGAATTCTACACATCGAAAAATGGTTAGGGTGAATTTTTGGGATTTTTCTAAAATACTTGAATTTTTCATGAATAGTAAAAAAAACATTTTTGAGTTTTCGGTATGTTTAATGACAACATAATGATGTGATAATTAAAATAAAATTCTGGTAGAATTTTGTATAGTAAAATAATATATTAGGTGTCCCAAGTGGCTAATACCATGGGAAAATACTCTGGCCAAGCCCATGGTTTTTCCAAAACCACTAATGAGGTGTCCTTTGAAATTAATAAAAAAAACTTTCTCTTTTACTATAAATACCCACTCTTTCCTTAGTTTTATTGCATCCCATATCCATCATCCTCTAAGATCTGGTGTTTTTACCTTCCTAGTATCCATCCCAAGGTGTCTTCAATCCCCCAAGGTCCCAACCTTCAAGTTTTAGGAGTTACTTCACAAGATAAGGGAACTTTTCACCCTCCTCTTTTAGTCAACACTTATTTTATGTTATCTTTTTGAATTTCCATTTTCATATTTTGGGGTTTGATATTATGTATCCCTATTACTTTATTTTTGATATCCATATGATGATATACCCTTTTTCCTCTCATCAATTCATTTTATGAAATTTTAAGCAGCATCGTTAGAGTGCCAAATTTTCATAAGGGATCTCTCAACTTTTGTTTTGTTTTCAAGTTCATTTCTTTTCTTTTTATTTACTCACCTCCTTTAATACAAATGTTGTGATGTATCAATTACCTTACATGTACTATAATTTTTTCATGATAAAGGAATAATTCTTCACCTTCTCTCCTTTCCCTTTCTTTAATACTAAAAATGAAAACACCATCTGAGATGTGCTAATTTACCACATTCAAGGATGATGGGTTTTAAATTTATGTAATAGTCCGCAATTCTAGTCATGAAACCATTTTCATGGTTGAAACTGACCATAATATATGTATTAGGTCCCATATATTATTCTTTAATCCTTTTGTACACATGGTTTTGATTTATAAAACGAAACATGTTCCTTGTGGCCAAAAACCGTCAATTAACCCAAAAGGTTATCACTAAAGTTTTACATAATGATTAATCATCACTCCAAGTAATAGAATTAAATTTAAAACCATGTAACCTTATGGTTATTAAATAATATAATATAACTTCAATTATGGACAACCATCCCCATTTTACATGTTTCTATGAACATTAATACAAGTGAACCGAACATTAGAACCAAGGAAACAAACGGTCTCAAACAATAAAATTGAACCTCATAACCAATAAAAAAGATTATGAATAAAATCAAAAAGGTTGTAATAAATAATTTTCATATATAATAGGTTCTGGAATTATTAATTAATGAACCTAATTTGATTATTTAGGTCATTAATATCAAGTGGAGAACACCATCAGACTTAAAGTAAGGGATTCTGCCCTAACCACTTTTATTCCTTCGGGTTGATCCAAAGTTATTTTTACCCAAATGAAGTTGTCCTTTATTTTTATGTACATATTATACATACTGTTTATATTCTCCAAACTCAGGTTATAATATCCATCACTCATTCTCTTTCGGGGATATACATGTTTTTAAGTGATTCCCTCCTTAATTATTCCCAATAAGCAAACCTATTTTGAGGGAACATCCTGAATTTTTACCCAATTTCAAGTGCACTCTATATTCTTTTTTAAGCCAACATTGTCTTTATAAAATCAGTCTTATTATTATGAAAATATTCTTGTTTCACTTTTGATTTTATATAAAATATTGTTCCCTTTTTTATTTTAAATGCTCTTTAGTGTTTTCCTTAAAAGTGCACTAAAATGTTTTAATGCTAATAATTTCCTAAATACTCTTCTTACATGTTTTAACTTCTGTTTTACATCACTTACCATGTTATATGTCTATTTTACCTTATTAATATCCATGTATATTTTATTTCTTTTCTCTCATGGACACTTTTATGATACACCCATTCATTATGCTTTATGACATGAATGTGATACCCATTTCTCTCCATGGGTTACCTTATGTTTAAGTATGATTGATTATGTATGATTATTTATGTGGAAATCATATTCATGAACATGTTAAGATGGGTGCGCCCATATAGATCTCTAATGCATTGGGTAAAGTTAAGTCTCATGAGATGTTATGTGTGACGGTCTTGGCAGTTAGCCTTGGCTTGTGCTGCTATGTGAAACAATCTTTGAAATTAGCCTTGACTCGTACTAAATTCATGTTTTATGTTGCTGCCACATTACTATGATTCCATGTTTATATGATCTCATGTTTATATGTTATGATTCCATATGTTCCATGTTTTTTTATCATTATTCCATGTCTTCTAACCCATGTGCTAAAGCCTTATTCTTATGTATACTCCCTTACTAGGCTTTTTAGCTCATCTCTTTGTTCATGTGTTCCCCAGGGTATCCTATGCAGATGTATGAGTACAATGGAAGATAGGAGCTCATTTTGGAGTTTAAATAAAAAGTTGTTTTTATAATGTTTGATTATGTACCTAGTCTTCCAAGACACTAGACTTTACGATCTTTGGCTTGTACTCTGATGTATAATTATGCTTAAAATCATGTAATTATATGTGTAAAAGGCTAGGGTCACTATAAGTTTAGTTAAGGAGTTATCACAAGCGAAGTTAAAATAGTTGTTTATTTATTATTTTTTTAAACTCTGATATGTTTCAAAAGTTTGTCATTTTCCTCCAAAACCTAGACCGGAAATGATCCTTGTTTTTATAAAGGATTGTATATTTTTCAGTTAATTTTTATAAAGAAAAATATACAATATGTTTAGCACCAGATCCAAGAGTGAGGGTCTCAAATTATTACAATATCCTCATTTAAATAAAACTCATTTATGATCCAAAGGGAAAAATATCATTCCAATGAATAACTTTATCAATCCTTACTATATTAACACTTAGAACACTATAAGTTAGCATATATTAATCCAGTTCTAGTATGGTTTCCTCATTGGCATAAGAATTATATCCATTAGGTACATATTCTGAACTCTAAATGATTTTTATATAGTAGAATGAGTTTTTTTATTATTTAGCCTCCACAACATATATATAATTTAATAGAATCAATTTAGTACATGGGATTGAATTAAAAAAAATTGATTTTGAATTAATAGCATCAAATTCATTAAAGGGGGACAAAAATATAAATATCCCACTTGAATGTCAATAAATGTATATATAAATTGTATAAGTATCATTATACCAAATATTCAAGGTATGTCATGATCTACCATATGGTTGATTCAAGTGATTGTAACCCACTAAGCATGGCATCCTTTAGTGACCATGAGTTAATAAAATAAAATATATAACATAGAAAATACTAAATAAAATATAATTGAGTAATTTAATTTTGAAACACACAATAATAGTTAATCACCCCAATTTAATATCAAATAAATTCAATCATCCTAATGCTGAAGGGATTGGTAAAAATATTATCAAGAAAAAAACTTTGTGTCCATGAATTCAAGAGTTATATAACCTAATCTATAGAAATCCCAAAAAAATATTTCTTGTATCAATATGTTTAATCCTTGAGAAAGATGCACTATTATTAAAATATATAATAGCACATTTATTATTAGTTTATATATTAATATACTTCTTTCATATATCTAAATAGATTTATTGTTAGATAATTCAATAGAATTATTAATTTTCTCTACACCATAATATGAAATACATTATGAAAAAGTGAAATGTTGAAGAGGTTCTTTTTATATCAAAATTTTAATGGCCAAAATAAGAATATGAATACCTAACTAAATCAAATGAATTTCCTTTAGTGTAAAGTAAGTGATAATTCAAATTACTCTTAATGTATTTTCAAATTATTTTCATAGAACCCAATTAAGATTACAAGGAGTTTTCTTGATATCTAGAATATATAAAAATTCAAAACATAATGTTAATCTAGTTGGTAGTAATGTATTGTAGACTTTCAATCATACCTCAGTAATGTGACAGTTCAATTGGTTTCCCAATTTTATCCATGTCAAGTTTAATGTTAGTGTATATTACATTATCACTTCACTTAGTGAGATATTTTCCAAAAAAAATTAAAATATATGTTTCTTACTTACTTTCATTTAAAACAATATCGTTTTTTGGATAAATTTCAAATCCTAGGAAAAAATTTAATTCCCTTACTAAACATATTTCAAATTCATTTCACACAAAATTTGAGAAAAAACAAATAAAAATATTTTTTTATATTGAAAAAAAAATATAATTGAAATAAATTTTATTTATAAGAATATTGTTTAAATCCATTTAATAAATAGAGTATCATCGACTTAGTTTTAGAAAAACAAAATTAAAATTAAAAAATTACTGATCTTATCATACCAAGCTCTTGAAGCCTATTTCAAATCATATAATGATTTAGAAAATTCAAAAACATGATTTGGGAAATGTTGATTTTGGGATTGTTCAATTAAGACATCATCTAGAATGAAGTCAATTGAAATTGTTTCCACAACATCCATCAGATATAGCTTGAAGTTCTAATGTTCGAAAAAAGAAAATATTATTTCCATACCATCATGTCAAGATACAATAAAAAACCGTTCTTCATGATGAATACATCCTCTTGACTATAACCCAATGTAACCAGCATGAATTTATTTCAAAATACTGGATTAGAATCATCCACTATATTTATAATTTCCCACTTTGTATCAATTGTAAGGTAATTATTAGCTATATAAACTCATTCACATAATGTATTTACATAAAATGGGTATATCTCTTCATTCATGGAAATCAACCCATTTCAATTACTATTAGACTTGGTAACGCTCTTAGACTCGAGATATGAAATCTAAGATGGATGTTCAACCTAATATCCCAAGGAAATTATCATTTTTGGGAGGTCATTTTGATCACAGAAACAATATTTTTCAACTAAATTATAAATATTGTCACCACTTTTAGATGATTTATTGATACTCAAGAATGATATATCATCCATGTTACCTTCTATGAAAGTTGGGTTCACACAAGTATCTTTCTTATCAAATATGATATGAAAAAAAATCCACAACCATTGTAACTTTTTTAAAAATCTATATTATTTACTAGAGTTTGAAGGATTGGTGAAAATACATATATCTAACTTTATATCAAACTATTCAAATAATACTAATAAATGAGGGGGAAAACCTTACGGTTAAATTTTTTGAAGTAATTTTCCTTTTTATTTCTATCATTCAATAATATAAAATGTGTTTTCTTTAAAATTATTTTATTCATAACCATAATTAATAATATAACAAGCTGAACTTACATCCCCAAACAAAAAATAATTGGAAACCTATATACTAAGGATGGTTCCAGTTACCGCTTTGAGAGTTTTGTTTCTCCTTTCAACTACCTCATTTTTTTTGAGGTGTTCCTGGGGCACAGACGGTATGAAAATAGTCATGTTGTAAGAAAATAGAATCAAATTAATGTTTTTCATGGTTATATATCAATGTATTTATGATAAAACAATTAAGGTTCTCTACTATTTGTACAAATATAGAAAATTAGTCAATGTTTAACTTTTGAGAGAGAAAATAAACCTAAATTTATCTTTAAAATTCATCAATAATGACATTATCATACGCTATAGGGAAATTTATTTTTTAATATGGGTTATTTATAATAAAATCCCATCATAAATAGTTATTTGCAATGAGAATCCATCAAAATAGTCCATGGTAGAAAATGGCATCGCAATAAGTTTTTTTGTGTTGGAACCTTGCAAAAATTATTGTTTACAATGGATATTTCTTTTCTTCGCTAATAATTTTTGGTGACAGAAATTAAGTCTATCACAAAAGTTAAACAAAAAAGTATTTTTGAGGAAATATACTATTTATCGCAAAATAAAATTATGACGGATAATTAAATCCTTCACAAAAGAATATTTGTGACAAAATTAATTATTTATCATAAAAAAAACATAAAAAGTTAAATAGAAAACTGATATATAAAACCATTCATGGAAAAATAATAAGCATTTAAAACATAATATGTTTGTCAACAAAAATATCATAAAGTCGTTGTGGGGAGGGGGATCAGATGAAAGGTCAGGCAGAGAGAACTACATCCCTAAACCATATGCAAGTCCTCACTTGTACTCCATCACATGCTCATGTTAATGATGATACTTTTGTTTTCAACACCGCTCTACCTACTATCTATGCATTCTCTATATAGTATCATCTTTAGCTCACAATCCCTCTTCATAAGCTTCTTTTGGATTCATTAAATTCTATGATATTTCATTTTCAAATAACTCAAGTTTGGGACACCTATAAATTTGAGAACAATATAACTATGCCTTTATAGTATATTTAGTCTCATTGGGTGTGTCCAATACAATATAAAATATGTTATCAAAATAGCTTTACTCAATATACATAACACTAACATGTGATGGACTAAGAAATCAAACCAATATAGTAATTATCGAAAAATACTCCACTTTAAGTGTGATCTCTTCCAAATACACCTATTTTTTCAGTTTATAGTTGGTTCAAAAGAAATATATAGTAATGAAGAGATGATAGATTTTATTTGAATACTTGAGAGCACTCTCATAGGTCCATCTCTTTCAATTCTACCTTTTGTAAAATTATTTATATTTCTTCATAAAGGATGATCTGTAGGAATAAATCTTTAATAACAATAAAAAAGAAGGTTTTCTTCCATTGAAAAACATAAATGATTTGTTTCACTCATGAAATACATACATGATTTTGGACCATGTGTACTCTATATGGATAATATACCATATGCTGAAAAGTCACTAATTATCCACATTAATGTAGTGTTCACTGTAAAAAAAATTGCAACTACATCGTATGTATTAACATTGTCACTCCATAATAAAATTAACACATAAATCAGTGGATTTAAATGAACATTAATATTTTTCATTGGATGTCCTGAAATTTGTAATGCTAAATAGATATATGGTTCCTTGAGCAACATCCAAGGAGGTAAATTTTATTTAGTTATGAAAACAATCCAATAATAATATTGGCTTCCATAAGCACCAAATGTACAAAAACCATTAGTAGAAAGACCTAACCACATGTTACGAGGTTCTAAAGCAATAGATTGATGAACCTAATCAAATTGTTTCCATGAATCATCATCATAAGGATGATTTAAACTTTTTCTGACAAAGATATTGGATTTATTCCATTTCAACAAAGAGGTTATGGTATGAGACATAAATATATGTTACAATATAGGTGTAATCATAAAATACATCAATTTTTTAATAGGAACAAATATAGACTTTCCTTGTTGTACATTTGTGTACTTCGATTGTCCACATGTTGGTCAATTAACTAATAACTCATATTCACTATAATATAAGATACAATCATTTGAATATGCATGGATCTTCTTATAACTAAGTCTCAAATTATGGATCAACTTCTTGCTTTCATAGAAATTTATAGTTAATGTATTTTCCTTAGGTAATAATGATTTTACCAAAAAAAGTATCTAATTGAAAAAACTATTTAACATTCCAAAATTTGATTTTATAGCCATAAATTTTGTAACAGTTTCAAATTATCTTATCTAGCATTCAGGATATAAGGAACCCTCAGTAGATTTCAACAACTCATAAAATTAAGATGATTTCAATTCAAGATTCAAATTATCATTTTGAGTTTCTATTTCCACAAAAATATGGGGCAACAGCCACATATAGTAAATTTTGAAACTATGATGGATCTAGAACCAACATATTTATATCTTCTTCTAAATTACATTCACCATGTTGATACAAACAATAATAATATTTCAGAAAATCAAAACATGATAGATGACCTATAATATTATCAAATGTTTCAAATCTCCTGAGATCAAATTTCTTACATGGACACTTAATTTTTCTTTCTGAAACAAATTCTGAATTTGACAATACAACTAAAATAAATACTTCGACACCCTCAATGTATACATGATTTATATCAAAACAGTTTGGATTTTTTTATGATTTATCCAATCATGATCTTGTAATAAAAATTGGTGTCTATTTCCAGAGTCCATAGTTTTTTTTAAAAAACAACTGTAATTAGTTTATTATATAAAATGTTATAAATAGTATGACACAAATTATTTTCATTGAATGGGTAGTTGATTATTTTTTGTAATATTTCTTATAAAATATTGTTGCTTTAATACTATTATACATTTATAGATTTACAAATATTATTTTTTCAAGGGTGGGGTTTTTCATTAATGTGGGCATGAGTATTGGTTTTATACAAATTTATGAAAATGTATACTAATGGAACAACCTTTCCTACCTCATGAACCATTTGATTAATTTATTAAAATTTATACTAAATATTAGTTTTATGCAAATTACTAGTTTTATACTAATTTATAATAATTTAAGCTAGTGTATTCATTATTTTCTATTAATTTATAATAATTTATAATAATTTTTATTCATTTATACTAATTTATATTAATTTATATACTAATTATTATATTCAGTATCTTAACTTTTATTAAAATCTTAGTATTTATTTTATTAATAGTAATAAATTTATTTTTACCAATTTATAATTATTAATAATAATTATTAATAATTTATAACAATTTATTACAATTAATATGGATTCATAACAATTTATACCGATTTAAAATAATTTATATTGATTTATAATAATTTATACTAATATATTCATTATTTTATAATAATTTATAATAATTTATAATAAGTTTTATTCATTTATATTAATTTATAATAATTTACAACAATTTATTATAATTTGGAATATTTTAAACTAACTTAGACTAATTTAAGATAATTTATAGAGTAATTTATATTAATATATGATAATTTATAATAATTTATAATAATATTTTTTAAATTATACTAATTTATATGGAAATTTATATTAACTTATACTAATTTATATAACTTTTATTAAAATCTAAGTATTTCTTTTATTAATTCAAATAAATTTGTTTTTATCACTTTACTAAGATTTATACCAATTTATCATAATTAATACTAATTTATATTAATCTATAGTGATTTATAATTTATAATTAATTCATTGTTCTATATAACTCTATACTACTTTATTCATTTTTTTATATTGTTTTTTATTACTTTAAATTAACTTTGTTCTCAATAAACTAAATTTCAATAATTAAATATAAAATATTATTTATTATAATATTAAAATTTATTAAATTATAATTTATAACAATATTATCACTGAATAAAAAATTAAAAAGGCAATTAACAAAGCAATATTCATGTATAATTAAACACAAATAAATTAAAATAAATTATATAATTATAAAAACAATTACAAACAAAAGATTATCAACTACTAAAAAAAAGTTTGAAGACATACCTTTTAAAAAATATTTTGAAATTTGGATCCAGAAACCTGAATCCTTCAAACTAGAGTATGGATCTCAAACATCATATTTATAATCCAGATATCTTGAAATCGAAGTCTGGATTATAGATTAAACTTTTTTAAACGAAAAAATGAGCAAATTCACATAAAAATGAGAGATAATCACTCTTAGCCGCATATAATGGAGTGTGTGCATATATAGGTCATTTTTTGTGACAGATTATCCATCACAAAAAGTTTGTCGTTTGAATTGTATGTGATAAATATTTTGGATGGATGTCATATTTGAGACAAGTATTTGCAACAAATAACTTATCCATCGCAAAAAACGTAGTCATCATTAATACTTTCCCATTTTTCAAAAAATCAATTGAGACAAAATGAGTTTATCACAAATAAGTTATTGACAACTTATTTGCAATGGAATCGTTAGTCTATCACAAATAATGAATTATATGTTTCAGTATTTATGAAAGACTCGACAGTTCGTCATAAATATTGCTCTGTGTAGAAATTATTTGTGTGGGAATGTTGGATTCCTTCATAAAAAAATTTTACCTGAAGACACTATTTGGGACAAAAAGCCTCAAGTCTGTCGCAAATACCCTCTCCCGCCACTATGTGCGCAAGCCCGCCAATAATATTTGCGACGGTGATCCTTTATGTTGCAAATAACAATCATGGAAAACATTTTTGGCGAGTGGTAAATAATTTTATAACAAAAAACAATTTTTTAGCCATTATATGCGATGGGTTAATTTTCCATTTCAAATGAACCATTGTAAAAAAACAATTTTCTTGTACTAATAATTCTTTCAAACTAGAAATGAAAGTGTAAGGTCCAAAATATTCCATGTGAACCAATTCTACGGAATTAGATATTGAAACATATTTTATTTGATTGAAAGAAATTATGTGTTTACTAACCTTTTGTCATGAGATAAAAACTTTATCTACTGGGAACACTAACTTTAGATGATTTCTAACTAACCTGTTCTTAGTTAACTTACTAATTGAGAGAAAATTATAGTGTCCTTGTCTCCTACAAATTCAAAACTCTATAAAAATAACTCAAATAGGAAACATTAGGAAAAATTAATGAATTCAGGTCAGTAGTTTAAACATTTTCTTTTCATTTTAAAATAAAAGCAAAAGCATGATTTGTAGTATAAATATTACATACATTATTCTATGACAATATATATAGTAGACTTCTTCACATAAATAACTAAAATTAAGCTTGTTATGTTTCTGCCGATCAAGAAATATATCTTTGTAAATATGAAATGATTTAAATGCCACCTGCTCTGGAAAAAAGAATTTTCATTTTATCATTATCCCAAGAAATATAATATACAAAATTATATTTTATGTGACTTTCCAAGATGGAATAGTCTCTAGTCATGTTAATGAAACATTCATTGCCTAAGTACCATAAGATTTTACATGATCTCTTCAAACAGGTAATGATAGGAATTCCAGAGGAAGAATCTATTTCCAAGAAAGAAACTAGGGAACACCCCTCCCTGTAGAGGAATCTCCCCCTCCCTTGAAATCATATTTGCAAGCCACTAAGAAAACTAACTGATCCCCCGCTCTTCCCAGGCATAAAATATTTATACCTCTTAACATACTAAATTAGCATTTTAAAAATATATCCTGAACAATTAAGAAATACTCCCACCACCAATAATCCGACCCTGTCCCCTCCTATGGTATGTAAGATACATGGGTGGCCTACTTGAATCTCTTAATCCCAAGTCCCCAACTCTCCTATCATTTATAGGCCCATGAAGTGTCACCTTGTCCTCGAGGTGAAAATTAAGAAACCATGTCAGAAGCTTTCTTGTCGGTTCCCAAGTATCCTCGTCAATAGGACACCCTTGCCAATGTACTAACCACATCAAATTTTCCCCCTGAGTCTTCTCTTACAAAAAAACAACAGGGAAATCTTGTGCATCCACAAATTCATTAGGTAAAATGTCAGCTCCAAATTGCTCGATCGTTGGTTTTAGTTGGGAGACATGGAATACCTGATGGATCTGACTATTAGCAGGGAGTTGTAACCAGTAAGTAATATGTCTCACCTGCACAATAATAAAAAAAGGATCATAATAATGAGCAGCTAGTTTTGGATTGATTCAAGAAACAACACCTGGCATGTTCGTTTAGTAAAATGTCAGTTCCAACCTATTGTTCAGTCGTTGATTTTAGCTGGGAGACATGGAATATTGGATGGATCTGACTATTAACAGGGGGTTGTAACCAGTAAGCAACAGGTCCCACCCACATAATAATCAGAAAAGGATCGTAATAGTGAGCAGATAGTTTTGGATTGATTCGAGAAACAACACCTGGCATGTTTGGAAGCTGCTTGACCTATACCAAGCCCCCTTCATTGTAATCAACCCGTCGACGATGTTGATTTGAAAATTTCATCATTATTTGCTGTGCATGATGTAAATATACATGAAGCTGCCACAAATCTTAGTCCAAATCTATCAAAGTAGCCTCCACCGCCTCATCTACAGCCTCCCCCTTTAACATAGCAAAGAATGTGCACTGGCGCTCGACCATACACAACTTATTATAGTGTTCTTCCAATGGAGGTGTGGTAAGCTGTATTGTAATGAAACTCAGCCAACGACAACAAAAACACACAATGTTTAGGATGATCCAAAGGAAAATAGTGCAAATAGAGCTCTAAACTCTGATTCACCGCCTCAGTCTACCCATTATTTTGCGGGTGATAGGAAAAACTCATTTTCAATAAGTACCTTGAAACTTGAACAATTCTTTCCAAAAGAGACTCGTAGATATAGGATCCATATCACTGACAATGGCCCAAGGAACACCATGTAATTTCACTATTTTTTTCATAAACAACTCAAAAACTATCTTTGCTGAATATGGATGCTTGAGTAATAAGAAGTTGGTATACATACTGAATTTATCAACTACCATCAACATAATTTCATTGCCAAGTGATTTGGGAATTCTCGAAATAAAATCCATTGAAAACTCTTCCCAAATTGATGTCGTTATAAGTAATGGTTGAAGCAATCCTACATGACTCATCACCTCATACTTATGTCGTTGGAAAACTTAACAATAACGGACAAATAGTTGTACTACTTTGAGCATTCCTGGCCAATAAATTCCTTACACAAGGTGTTTGTAAGTCTTTAAGATACCTGAATGTCCCCCCAATTGGGGAAGAATGGTAATTTTGAAGCATCCATGGTATTATAATTAGAGGTCATAGACAACACCAAACAATGCTTATAAAATAATTAATCCCCCTTAATTCAAAAGCCCGGCATAGCAATTGGATCATTTTGTAAAGTCGTAATTATCTCTTGTAAATGCACATCCTGTTGAATGTCGGTTTTCACTTCCTAGAGGTCGAACCAAGTCGGTTTAGATATAGACATAGCCAAGTTTTCCATTTCCCATCCCATCATAGACAAGGCATCAGCCGCATTGTTCAATCGCCCAAACTTATATAGAACATCGAAATCAAATCCTAACAACTTAGCATGCCAACACTACTGATTCATAGAGACCACTCACTGATTTAGCAAATGTTTGAGACTACGGTGGTTGGTAAGAACCACAAACTGTCATCTAAGAAGATACTGCCTCCAGTGTTGAATCGATAACACCAATGCCATAAGTTCTTTTTTATATATAGATTTTTCAAAATTGGAATCGAACAAAGCCTTACTAAAATAAGCTAGTGGACGACCATCTTGCATTATTAAAACCCCGATACCAACCCCTGAAGCATCACACTCAACCACAAAGTCTTTAGAAAAATCCAGCATACCAAGAAAGGGTGTTGGAATCATGCAGCTCCACAGTTTTTCAAATGCCACATGAGCCTCTGTAAACCACAATAACCCCTCCTTCTTGGTCAACACAATCAAAGGCCACGTAATTTTTCGATATTCTCAAATAAATTTCCAACAATATCCAGTAAATCCCAATAACCTGTGGTCTTCATGTGCATTTCGGGGCTGCTGGCAATTTTCCATTGCCTGAATTTTCCTAGGATCCATGGAGACACATTTTGCTGAAATTATATGTCCCAAATACGCCACTTGCCTATGGACAAAGGAACACTTTTTGATATTGGAAGATAAAGCATTCGCTCACATTATTTGTAGCACCTGGTTCAAATGATGCAAATGTTCCTCCCAAGTTCGGTTCTGCACCAGAATATCATCAAAGAAAACCAGTCCAATCCTTCAGAGCATAGGTCAAAAAATCATATTCATTGTTTCTTGGAAAGTATTCAGTGCATTCATCAATACGAATGGCATAACGAGATATTTGAAATGCCCTTTATGAGTCTTGAATGTCATCCTTTCCACATCCTCTAGCCAAATTAGAACCTAATGGAAACCATATTTTAAGTCAATCTTTGTGAAGTACACAACACCACTCAAATCATCTATCGGTTTAAAGCATGATAATCGACACACATTCACCACCTACCATCAAATTTTCTTCACCAAAATGATAAGACTGTAGTAAGGACTTGAACTGTGTATAATATATCATAGGTCCATGAGTTCTCAAACTTGTCTTTCCACCTAATTCTTCAAAAGATAGGAAAGTTTATATAAGCACGCACTCATTGGTTTCATTCAACTTCTCACCATGATAACATGGTCAGTGTCTCGTTGTGGAGGAAAAATCCTTAGAGCTTCAATCAAGCTAAGAAAATAGTGAACTGACTTGTTCTTGTTGACTTTGAGTAAGGTCTGAATTTTCTCATCCCATACTATTTGCAGACTCCCACTACAACCCCTGAACCTTAAATTTAACCTTTACAAAATATTCCCCCAAAGCCCCTATATCCCCATGTGGGTGCCAAATCCCTTATACAGTCACACCCCTTCCTTCCCACTCAAAATTCATTACCATGTCTCCCCAATGAGTGGTCACATAGTCGAGGGCCTCAAGCTAAGATATTCCAAGAACCCAGTTCAAACCTACTGTATCAAATATATATGCAACCACAAAAAATTCCACTTCCCCAACTACACCTTAAGAGCTTTGCAAACACCCCTAAATTCCACCCGGTGTGTATCTCCCAACCGAATGTAAAAAGGCCTGGTATCCGCCACAAGTGCCTCGACATACTTCAACAACCATTTTGAAAGGAAGTTATGACTTGCTCCACTGCCAATAAGTACCAGAACTGGTACTCCTCTAAGTCTCCCTTCCAACTACATTGACTTTGCCCCCCTTTTTTATTTCCTCTCCTATACAAAAACCATGGTTCCTTGCATGTCCATCTCCCACACTCTGACATTGTAGTTGTCTCCTTCTGTTTCTTGGTCAGACTGTTGTCATGCTTCTCCTCCATCTTATTCTCCTTATGGCTCTATACATTCCCACACCATCAACTTATATCCCTTATTTGGGCATTTATGACCAGGTTGGAACTATTTATCACAAGTATAACACAACCCCTTGACTTTCCTTTCCTCAAATTCCACTCTGAAAAAATTCCCAACTCCTCTCCAATTAGGGGTCACCGCTTATTTCCTTGCAGTGTTTCCTCTTGTCCCGCTAGGAAAAAACTTCACTATATTTTCAACATTTGGACTCCATGCACGCCCTTTTCTCACAAGTATAACACAACCCCTTGACTTTCCTTTCCTCAAATTCCACTCTGAAAAAATTCCCAACTCCTCTCCAATTAGGGGTCACCTCTTATTTCCTTGCAGTGTTTCCTCTTGTCCCGCTAGGAAAAAACTTCACTATATTCTCAACATTTGGATTCCATGCACGCCCTTTTCCTATCACACCACCCCTACCATGGCCCTCAGGCTGCTTGATCATTCATTTTACGATCAACATGCGTTCAACTCTTCCTGTTTATATAAGAAATTGTGCCTTGTTCTGCGGTTCATGTGTCAACACTGTGTTGTCGATCTCAGGTCGTAATCCTCCAACGAAAAGGCTTACGTACCACTTCTTAGACAACTCTAGTAAACCCATCACCACACATTCAAACTCATCTATATAGTCATCCACCACTCTTGTTTGTCATAATCCTTCCAGAAAAAAGACTGGATCCTCCACCGCAGTGTTGCCATACCTGGCCAAGAGATTGTTGGGCAAAAATCTCTTAAGGTATCATTGAAGCATTTTTGAGGTGATTGTGTTTGTTGACAAAGTGGACTTCTGTGTTGTGATTGTTGACAAAGCAAACCATGACATATAAACTTGTTGACAAAGGGAATTTCATGGTGGCATGTCGAGTTCAAAAGTTGTGGTTAACGATCCATGTTTGTTTCAAGAACGTCGACAAAGGAATGGATGATCTGGAGGCGGTACAAAAAGAGCAGATACAAGGTGGCGCCGTTTTCCAGTGTTTGCCAAATTTTTTGGCCTGAAAATCGACAAATGAAGAAAAGTGGTTTTTTGCAAAGGGACTTGGTGCGCTGTGTACTTGAAGGAGAGGAAACTTGCGCGTCATGTGTTTTTCAAGATCAGAACATCAAAATATGGCAAAGGAAGAAGGGTCGCGCAAGTTTTATGTTTGGTCGCGCAAGTGATTTGCACGGCAGAGACTTGCGCGCCGAAACTTGCGCGCCGAAACTTGCGCGCCGAAACTTGCGCGCCAAGGGGAGACTTGCGCGCCGTCACGCAGGGTGTCCAAATGCCTATAAATACAGGTCGACCCCTCCTCATTCGGTGAAGAGTTCAGCACTTAGAAAAATCAGAGCTCCCATCACGCAGGTGTGGTGGTCGTGCAAGTGGTGTGTGGTCGCGCAAGTATAAGTTGCGCGCCAGGTGATAGTTGCGTGCCTAAGGTGGTTTGGGCGAGAAAGGAAGTAAGTCGCGCAAGTTTTGAGTTGTAGAAGAAGGTGTCGCGCAAGTGGTTTGGTGACACTTGGACGCCAGATTTTGAAGAAGCGCGAAAGTTGTTGGTTGCGCGCCAATATTGGTTTGGGCGTAAAAGGGTGTGTGTCGCGCAAGTTTGGAGTTGCAGAAGCATGTGTCGCGCAAGTGGTTGAGGAGGACTTGCGCGCCAGTTTTGACTTGCGCGCCGAGACTTGCGCGCCGGCTTAGAAAAGGCCGCCAAATAAGGTTGCTTCACAGCAGTGATTCAGGGCTGTGTGGAAGCTGGAAGATTGTCTGATACCTTCGGTGCAAAGTGAGATTCATCTACGGGTGAAAGTTGGACTTCAACAGAGCATCCACATACAACAGATGATGTATTCATTAGTGATAATGAAAAGACCTACAGGTCTATAAACTGTGAGTAGATCCTTTCCAGAGTAGTGAGCAAAGGAAGAGGAAGAAGGTTATCCTCTCCACCGGCAGTGAGCCAGAGAGAGAGAGACGGGAAGTGACCCTTGGGAAAGCAGTGAGCTGACCCTAAACTTTGTAAAGGCAGTGAGTCTGGGCATAAAAGTGATCTAGCCTGAACATTATTGACAGTGAGCCTTAGTAGATTTGGTACAGCGGCACATCGTCGTTGTATGCTCCTTGGACGTAACCTAGTGAGGGTGAACCAAGTAAAAATCTATGTGTCTGTCTGCTTGCTTCCCTGCATTGCATTCAAAGCATCATCATTAGATAAAGAAAAAAAGAAGTGGTCATAATAAACACACAAGTGCAAACAAAGTGACCCTTATAATAAAGAGGTCAAGATCCGATGGGGCAGAAATAATTTAGAAAAGAATATTCATACCCTGATTCACCCCCCCTCTCAGGGTATATAGGCCCCTATTGTCCCTAACAGAGATCTTCCTTAAACTGCGTCCAATTAAGCTCCAGTTTCAATGGTTTCAAAATCCCATACTATACCATGTCTTCCATGCAAAGTTGCGCCAATGGTACCTTCATCTCCAATCGAAATCATTAATTGAAAAATACATCTCATCTTTGATGATCCACGACACCGAATCATCACCTAAAAAGGTCGACAACTCTATTGTTTGAGTTTGTTCGCAACACACTTCCCATTCCGAACCTCGCACTCCCTTGCCAATGTCTATTTGCTCCATCCTCAGTTCCTTCGCTTCTTTTGTAGCTCGAAAACCGATCCTTCCTCCACGACAAATACCATACCTTTTTTTTACTTGTTGTCCAGCTCGTTCCGTCTGACTAGTCACAAACTGAGACATCACTGTCAACATCTGTTGCATTTGCGCTTCTAATCGTTTCATCGCATTCTCCTGCCATAAAAGAACCTCGTCCTGCAATTGTTTTCCTGCCTCATGGCATTGTGATCCATTCTACAACTCTTCTATTGTCGATTCAACTCCTGACACGCAACCTTCCATACATATGGGCATCCAACTCACCGCAAAAACTCAACATTCTTTAATCAAACTCCTATCCTCCAAACTTAGGTAGGGATCAAGCTTCTCTCAATGAAATCATCATAGTTGATAGGAATTCCAGAAGAAGAATCTATTTCCAAGAAAGAAACCAGGGAACACCCCTCACTGTAGAGGACACCCCCCTTCTCCCTCAAAACCATACTATCAAGCCCCAAGGAAAACCAACTGATCCCCTCCTCTTCATAGGCGTAACCGATTTATACCTCTTAACAGACTAAACTAGTATTTTATAAATATACCCCCAATAATTAAGAAATGCTCCCACCTCCTATATTATGCCTTGTCCCCTCATATGGCACGTAACATACACAGGTGGCTTGCCCAAAACCCCCGGTCCCAGGTCCCCAGCTCTTCGTAACAATAGTTTAATGAGCTCTTCAAACAACAGTTTGATGCATATTCATAGCATCTAACTATTCTAACAGCACAACTCATGTTTGAATTTGGGAGGTCTCTCGGATACTGTTATCTTGAATAAAGTTTCACTTCCTTCAATTAGTTTATCTATATCCTTTCTAATTTTATCATTCTCAATATTTATAATATAATTCTATTTTTCAAGAGATATTTCACATGAATCTTATCTAAGAAAACATGCTTCTCCTTTACTTTCAAACCATGAGCCTTATCCTTTACCTTATTGATAGATTCCTCTAACAAGGAACAGTACTCTTATAATCCATAAATAGAAATCATAGAATCATCATGCACATCAAAGTCTAATGAAATATGAATTATGGGTATCTCATTGGTAAATTCCATATATGAATGATTATCTTTTTCATTTTGTTCTTCAATGCCACTATGATATGAGCAGCTCAAACTGTCATCTGAAACACTGTATGTGGTGGTAGCAATCATTTCAATCTTTGGAAACATCGATTTCTAATATTTCTTTTTGTATTTCATGCACATCATCATTTTTCAAATATCTCTCTCAAGTCCATTTTTTATTAAAATCCACTTAGAAGAGAAGTGCTCGTCTTAAAACAAACAAGAAACACATCCACACAATCCCTAAGAGGAAATCAAATCCTTCAATAGAAAGTCATATCCAATAGGAGCTAAATAAAAGTTCATACCCTCTTTCAATTTACAAGTCATGGGCTGCATACGAGCATGCTCTAACATTAATGCAAAACCATCTTGCACAAACTCTTTTTTCCTTCTCTTTCATCTTATTCCAACCCTTACGGCTTTTGAAAGTCACCATCAGACTGATCACATTCCTCATCTTCTTTCAAGAATATCAAATTGGTTACTAACAAGCATATCCAGAGACTCCATAACATCAAAAGGAGTCGGTGTTGGATTGAACACTCCTCCCATAACTTCATTCACGTTTAGATAGAACGTAACATAAGGGCAGGTTGTTAAATCACAAATATATCGCACTCGGATTTTGGTTTTCAACGCAGACTGGTGCCCTTCATCACCAAAAGCAGAAGTTTTTGCCTTCCTGGTCTCTCTTTAGACAATATTGTTGGATTAGTGTAGTCTGATCCGGTTGGGCCGAATGTTTGTGGTCTACAGCTGTCGCGGGTCGAGCTTCGTGGTGAGCTCGTTGGGGGTTGCATGGGGCAACACGCCCTCGCTCCGGGGGTCCGGGGGCCGAAGGGCCCGGGCCCTTTTTTTTCGAAATTGTAGCAGAACTGACCGACCGACACCGACAGGCCTGTAGCGGTGCAGACTTCGGAGTCAACTGTACTGTAGCACTTTTGACAAAGTTGATCGGCTTTCACTGTAGCGACGCGGACTTCCTGTGCAAATAGTGGATCGTCTTCTCCATTTTATAGCCCATTTTCAGGCTAGGGTTACTGCTGAAAAACTCTGTAATTTGTGCTCCCAAATTAGTGAAGTTCTACCTCTTCGTGGACGTAGGGATTATTCCCAAACCACATAAATCGTTGTGTTCTCGTTGCTTTCCTCTGCATTTTTCCTTTTCGTTTCTCGTTTATGTCATTGCGACTTCCGATGATTCCGCAACAAATATCACCCAAGGAAACAACAAACACTCCCTTCTCAAAACTGGGTGAGAAACCCGGGGCAGCACTTACTAGCACTTGAAGATGATCCTTGTGGCTCGTTCTCCTCGCTGTTCAGTAGGTTTGCATTCTTCCGTTTTTCAGTATATGAAGATCTATCATGTTTTGAGAAATCCTCAGTGTCTTCATTTATGTTGGCCACACTTGCAGAACTGTCCCTCAATGGGAGCAAAACAGAAGGTCCAGAATCCCTTGCCCTAGCTTTTTCCTCCCCACATGCAGTCAGAAATTTTTAAACAGTCTGTTCAGATTGATGGACCGTAACCATGTATAGCTTATTTTCAATCGATGATAGGGCAGCCTAAGCACAATCACCGACTTCAGACCAAACATGATGCCCTATAGCAAAAACCATGAGTCAAACAGTTAGAGAACTCCCAGAAACTAGTTTAGCACCCTGGTGAGAATCTGGAGATCCATCCTAGGATAAAGAGATTAGATTATACACAAATTCCATCTTCAAAAGACCTGCATTCCAAGAACTGCCAGCAACATCGGACACCAACATTAAATCCTCCTCTGAGAGATGAAGCAGGCACCACTGAGGATAGGAGATTCATCCGGTTGAGCAACATCACCAGAACCTGAGGTAACATCAAATCTACCCATGTCTGGATGAATAATCTCAACCTGATGCTTATAATAGTTGACACGTTAGCAGGAAGGGCCACATGATCAGGAAAAACAGAAATGGGGACTTCCACTGTGACAAACCATTGGGGAGGACCCTCGGGTCCTGCAATGATAGGGGCTTGTAGAGCTGTCCTTTCTGAGGGGATTCCCATCGGTGAAGCAACACAGTTATCCTCAGTTCGCCCACCACTTTCTACAAAGAGAGGAACAATGTCCCTCCAACTCACAGAGAGAATAGAATTCGATCGAGAACTCGTATAAAATCCATTTCTTAAAATCATCGCTTCCTTTAACCCCAAAATAGATGGATCTTGCAAGCGGATGAGAGAAGACAAGCATGACACAAACTTGAGCATGAACAAAATGATTAGCAGAAAGGGATATAGGGTTTGCCTAATCGCATTGCCAAACCACTGGAGAATCGTTTGATTCTGGAAATGAAGGGGAAAGCCTGGGTGATTCAACCAGACTGCTGCGGTGTGGGATCCCTTTATCTCAAGGATCATCAGGGACAATCTAATCAAGAAGAACCTGTACGAAGTGAAGGATTGAACACTTATGGACAAAGAAATGGACAAGTCCCCTTCCACTGAGCACCAGACAACGATCATTCGAGGTCTGCGCAAGCTTACAACCACCCGATTTTTCAGACCCCATTCAGTGTTGACGTGTTTTTCAAAATCGTCAGTCGAAGGTTGATGCTTTCACAACATTGCAATCGGCGTAAAATCATGGAGATAAATGGCTTTAGCAAGCTCACAGGAGAGATCGTGATAGCCGGGAGACCATCTACAAGTCTAGTTGCCCTGTGAATTGAAGCAATCGCTAGGATGCCGGGAGGCATGGAGATCCGGCTGAACTGCAAAAAAAACTTTGGAAACTCCGATGAAGGATCAGAAATAACCTTATTTGCCGATTATTGGCCCCTCCCCCATGCTGGAAGAAGGGTTGAGGCAAGCGCCGTCACCCGCTACCACCATGGAAATCACGAACCAAGGGTTTGTGATGTTCTCCAACATTCCATCCAACTGTTATACTTTCCGTTTTGAACGGGCGGGTCGGGTACCGGTTATTTTGAGGTATCTGAACCCGTAGAGGATAATTTTATTTTTTTTTATTTTTTTTTATTTAACATATAAGAGCGTTAACCAATTCAACCTTTGTTCATTTAATACAGGGTTTGAATATTTTTAAAGATTGGGTCGAAGGCTCGTTTTATTATTAAACCAAAACAAAGACCTCTTTTAATTGGAAATAGGGAAACTCATTACATAGTCTGAAGGCTCAGTGGGCATGTAGCCCATTACATAGCTCGTAGGCCCAAATTTTTGGCCCAAGACCCATTTTGTGAATAGTACTGCTACAGTACCGCCACTGCTACAGTGCCCTGTCGCCGCTGCAGTGTCATGTCGTCGCTACAGTACCCGTCTTGCTACAGTATCACCGCTGCTATAGTGCTGCTACAGTACATGCGCCCAATGGGTTTTGAACCCTCGTTTTTCATGTAGGATTACAGGGTGATTACCACTAAGCAAAACTCCAACTACGATAGGGTTTGAATATTCATTCTCAAAAAAATTCTCCAATTGGATCCCATGTTCATACATCATCAATTTACCAATTAAAAACTTCTCGATTATATTCACGGTATCATAAGGCTCTTCAAAAGAGATTTTTATACTGGTTAACGGTATCATAAGGCTCTTATATATGGCGGTATTGTAGGTTCCGGGCGCAGCAGAAGCGCGTTGGTGAGTTTGCTCAACTTTAATTTTAACGTTAAACAACGTTCAATCCGAGATCCGTCATGATTTAAAACGCCGAATTTTCGGAATAGAACGAAAAACGAAAAACTTAAGAGGGAATCACATAACCATATAGATAGGATCATCATGTGTTGGTTATAATTAATTTAATTAATTCACAAGAATTACCTTGGTGGAATTCTTTTTTCGTTGATATCTCCGGTCACGATCCTGTGATTCGTCGTTGCGTCGTAGAATCTAAGGGTAGGATTCATCTAGCGGTGATTCACACGTGTTCCACGTATCTCTGGACGTCGCCGAAGGAATCTTCGGGTGCTAGCGCGGAAGAGTCTTCGCTTGCGATGTCCGCCTTCAACCGCCTCGATCCGGTGGAGGATCTCGCTCTCGTAACTTGAGAGCGTTCTTGGTGGAAAGAGAATTCTCTCTTGGCTTGAGAGTATTTCCAAATCCGTTGTGCACAACAAAATGGAAAAGTGTTGGAGTTGTGAAGATATTTATAATCGGGTTTGAGGTTAATAGAGTTATGACAATAAATAAACGCGTTACACGTTTTATTTATTTCATTAACTCTTATTGAAACCCCATGTCGAATTATTAATTTCTTGACATGCGCTCACACTGATTATAATTAATATCATTTAATAAAACAATATTATATCCTAAAAATCCCGACTGGAAAACTACACAGCGTGTAATAATTAATACACGGTGTGTACTTGTTTTCCATAAAACTACACGGCGTGTATATTTAATATACACGGCGTGTACTTTTATTTTCTATTTTTCTCCACCATATTTATTAGACATTGAGTAATGACTATTTATTTCTTAAATAAATGTAATTGCATTACTCGCTAATAAATATATTATTTCGTCCACAATATATTCTCTCGAATAACTAGTGTCGAAATAAATGCGATCATGCATCCTTAAATAATTATTAAACCACAGTCGGGAATAATATTTATTTAACTTGTTAAATTAATATTTAACTGAGATACATGGACACACTTAGTGTGTGACCCTCTAGGCCTCTTTCTCAGTGACATTAGGCGGAGCCTGCCTAAAGTCCAAGGTTAGCGTCTAGCAACACGCCAAGGCATCCATAGAGAAAGAAGTTAACGCCGCAATGACGTGTCACCTCCTACGAACGCTTACCGTGTAATATAATCCCTTTGTCTCGATATCTCTAATCAAGCGGGTTGCATGCTAGTGTCATCAACCCATGTACTCGATTATTCTTTCTTTGACTTACCAGAATTGAACTCGCTCATACCTTACCATGGCCATGGATTTATTTAGGCTATATCAATTCCATCAAAGGGTCTGAGATATTTACTTTCGTTATGGAACAGAAGGGACAAATCCTTTCTCGCATTATCTATTAATGCAGTATTACTCGTGACGCACCCAACGTATCCTACCTCGCTGCGAACAGTGTGTCGTCACAGTTTTCGTCAATACATCTAAGTGCGCGAGTTGTAATACCCATTAATAATAATCTTAAAGTCTAAGGACCAATACACACGTCCGCAGATAGGAACATCCAATGACACTATGAAATGTGGATTTCCTACTGGCGGGTCTCGTTCTCATAATATTCTCCTGGATATTACCAAGGGCGCACACCATGAGAAGGTGCCTCAAAGTTTTATGAGTCATCACCCCTAATGGCCTGTATTATTTGTGTCCCTCAAATAACATCATTCGGCCATAGAACATATATTCAAGAACAATGTTACGGCACTTCTGGGTTCTCATCATAGCAGAGATCCGCTATGACCCTTTAATGCAACAACTGTCCTTAGGACATTATCACATGCATTATCTCGTAGAAGAACAAACAAGATGTGATAAGGATTTTATTAATGAATAAAGTACAAAGTAGTTGGTTCTAGGCCACCAACTCCAATAGACTCCCACTTGGACTAGAGCCAACTGCTAACAACCTTTAACTCGCTAGCTCTCACATGATATTCATGCTTCTGCTGAGATAAGCCTTTAGTCATGGGATCTGCCACGTTCTCTTCCGTGGACACTCTGCTCGCTGCAACTTCACCCCTTTGATAGAAATCCCTCAAGAGGTGATGCTTCCGGAGTATGTGCTTTGTCTATTGATGTAACCTTGGTTCTCTTGCAAGAGTCACCGCTGCAGTATTATCACAATACAGTGTAATGAGATCTTTATTGCTAGACACCACATCAAGCTCCTGGACAAAGTTCTGAATCCAGAAGGCTTCCTTGGTTGCATCAGAAGCCGCTATATATTCAGACTTCGTTGTAGAATCGACGACAACTGACTGCTTTGAACTCTTCCAGCTCACAGCTCCTCCATTGAGACATAAAACATATCCAAATTGTGACTTCAGATCATTCCGATCTGTTTGAAAACCAGCATCAACATACCCTCTGGTGACAAGCTCCTCATCTCCTCCATACACCAGGAACATATCCTTAGTTCTTCTCAGATACTTAAGGATAGTTTTAACAGCAGTCCAATGCTGTTCTTCTGGATCTGCTTGATATCTGCCTACCATGCTCAGTGCATAGGCAACATCAAGCCTGGTACATAACATGACATACATGATGGATCCTATAGCTGAGGCGTATGAGATCTTGCTCATCCTATATTTCTCTTGTTGTGTCTGAGGACACATTTTCTTAGAAAGATGTAAGCCATGTGACACTGGAACCAATCCTCACTTAGATTGTTCCATACTAAATCTCTTTAGTATCTGGTCAATGTATGTACCCTGACTTAGTCCAAGCAGCCTCTTGGATCTATCACGAATGATCTTGATCCCTAGAATGTAGGCAGCTTCACCTAAATCTTTCACGGAGAAACACTTGTTCAACCAGTCCTTAACTGACTGTAAGGATGGTACGTCGTTTCCAATAAGCAATATGTCATCAACATATACTACTAGGATAACGACCGAATTCTCATTAAATCGCTTATAAACACATGGCTCACATTCGTTCTTAATGAAACCAAATTCCTCTATGGCTTCATCAAATTGAATGTTCCACGACCTGGATGCTTGCTTCAATCCATAAATGGATTTATGCAACTTGCAAACCCGTTTGGCTTCACCTGGTGTCACAAACCCTTCTGGTTGTGTCATATAGACATCTTCCTGAAGGTTCCCGTTAAGGAATGCTGTTTTGACATCCATCTTCCAAATCTCGTAGTCATGTTAAGCTGCTATGACAAGTATGATTCTTATGGATTTAAACATGGCAACTGGCGAGAAGGTTTCATCATAGTCAATTCCTTGACGCTGTCTGAATCCTTTAGCCACTAGCCTTTCTTTATAGGTGCTAACTTGACCTTCCATGTCTAGCTTTCTCTTGAATACCCATTTGCATCCAACATGCTTTACATCAACTGGCTCATCGACCAGAACCCAAACTTGGTTCTGATACATGGAATCCATCTCATAATTCATAGCTTCTAGCCATCTTGCAGCTTTTGAGCTTTCTACTGCTTCCTTGTAGGAGAGAGGTTCATCATTGTCCAATAATAATGATTCACCATCCTCAGTGACTAGGAAACCAAATCTCTATGGTTCCCTTACCTCTCTTGAGCTCCTACGCAGTACTTGTGTTTCTGGAACCTCTTCCACGGGGTCCTGTGGAACTTGTTCTTGTACCAAATCTTGTGTATCTTGAGCATCAATTTCGTCGAAGTCAATCTTTCTCCCACCATCCTTCTTGAGGATGTGCTCCCTCTCAATAAAGACGGCTTGTCTGGCGACAATCACTTTCTTGTCTTGAGGGTTATATAGGTAATATCCTTTTGTTTCCTTGGGATATCCTATAAAGATACACTTCATGCCTAAGGGTGCTAGTTTGTTGCCTGAGAAGGCCTTAACAAACGCCTCACATCCCCATACACGTGTATGCGACAAAATGGGTTTCTTTCCACTCCATAACTCAGAGGGAATTCCATTTGCTGCCTTAGTTGGTACTCGGTTTAATGTGTATGCTGTAGTTTGTAATGCATATCCCCAAAAGGATAATGGAAGATCCACATGACTCATCATCGACCTCACCATGTCCAACAAGGTGTGATTCCTCCTTTCACTAACACCATTCCACTGTGGTGTATAAGGAGGAGTGAGCTGAGATAGAATCCAGACTCCCGTAGAAGATCGATGAACTCTTGGTTCAGATATTCTCCACCTCGATCCGATTGAAGCTTCTTTATCTTTTTACCAAGCTGATTCTCTACTTCATTCTTGAATTCCTTAAATTTCTATAAGGACTCTAACTTATACCTCATTAAGTAGACATAACCATATCTACTCAAATCATCAGTAAAAGTAATGAAGTAAGAATATCCACCTCTAGCTTCTACTAGAAATGGTCCACACACATCCGTGTGTACCAATCCTAGAAGCTCTGTGGACCTTTCACCTTGTCCACCAAAAGCAGGCTTGGTAATTTTTCCTTGTAAACAAGTGTGACATCTATCAAGTGGTTTTAGCTCAGTAGAGTCTAAATAGCCATCTTGGCAGAGCTTTGTCAAACACTTCTCGTTCACATGACCAAGGCGGTGATGCCATAATTGGGTGATGTATGAGTCATGTGAGTTTATTTCGTTATCGATTGCCAACACTTGGTTTTCGTAATTTAATACATACAAACCATTATTCAAATGTGTCATACCATAACATACGTTGTTCTTATAAAAGAGACAACCCTTATTTACAAACTTGAAAACAAATCCATCCATATCCAAACAAGATACATAAATTATGTTCTTGGTAACACTAGGCACAAAATAACAGTTATGTAAAACCAAAATCATCCCAGTCGGCAATGAGAGGTGGTAGTCGCCAATAGCTAATACAACCAACCTTGTGCCATTGGCAGCTCAAATATCCACCTCTCCTCTGACGATCTTTCTAAATCTACTTGGTTCCTGCATTTGAATACAGATGTGAGCCCCACAAGCTGTATCTAATACCCAATGTGTAGAAATAGAAAGATTGCACTCGATAACAAATGCACCTTTAGCATCCCCATGCTTCTGGGTGCAGTTTCTCTTCCAGTGGACCTGCTTTCCACATGCAAAACACACTGCCTCCCGTTCCTTGCCCTTCCTTTGGATCTTCCCCTTCTTGGAGGGACGGTGCTCGGGGGCTTCAGACCATTTATAAGTCTTTGGCCCCTTTGCCCTGTCTTTCCTTTTCTTGTTCACCATAAGGACCACGGGTTTTTCACGCCCCATGTCCTTATCTACCTGGAGAATCAAGGTCAGAAGCTCCGATAGACTCTTCTCATTGCCGCTCATATTATAGTTGACAATGAATATAGAGAAGGTCTTGGGCAGTGATGATAGGATGAGATCTATACGCAACTCATCCGAGAATTTAATCCCTAAGATGTCCAGGCGTTCAATGTAGCCAATAAGCTTGACTACATGAGGCCCAGCTGGCACAGACTCTCTAAGCTTAGTTGTAAACAAAGCATTGGAGATCTCATACCTCTCCTGTCTCGCCTTCTCTTGGTAGAGATCCTTAAGATGAGACATCATGCTATACACGTCCATGTTTTCATGTTGCTTCAAGAGCTCATTGGACATGGCCGATATCATGAAACACTGGACATCTGTGGCATCATCCATGTGTTTCATATAGAGAGATCATTCCTTATCACTGGCCTCTTTCCCAGGCGCAGCTGGAATAGGCTCTTCCAGCACATACAATTTCCTTTCGTGGCGAAGGATGACGCGTAAACGCCTCTGCCACTCTTGGAAATTGGTGCCAGTGGGAAGGTTTTCCTTCTCAAGTATGGTTTACAATGATATGTTTGAAGTCATTTTCTTGTCGTTTCTACAAATTAAGATGAGCAAAGGTTTAATACTTTATTACAAAACTGAGACAAATAAATTAATTAATACTTATTAGTCTCCCACTATTTTATCGAAATCCAATAGCCCTCACCATTGATTTCAGAATATTCTGTTGCCTGAATATTCTAGTGGCAAGGATCCATATTGCCCTTCGCATTACCCCAAATATGGTTGGTCAAGAAACTTGAAGGGTTTTAGGTAGGCATTCCAAATGCCAACTGCATTAACTCATAGCTCCTTGATCCGCTGAGTGGACTCCCCAATCCTGAAATCCTTTTATTTTGGATTTCCTCAACCTTTGCCTCTTGGTCACACCAAGTCCTGCTATGGCAGTCAACCCTTGATGCGAACCAAGTCAATTCAACCCAAAACCTTGAATTAGAATTCCCCGATAATTGAAAGCACCCCAACTAGGGTTGGTTAAACTATGGTTCGATTCTAACCAAGATTATGGAAGGCTATACCGACTTAATATTTCTTTTGAGGGATTTTATCCTTATACGTAAATTGCCATTTTATTATCTTTTATTACATGCTTGTTAATATTAAGTGGGATTTAATTAAGTGATTAACCATGTCAAAGATAATATTCACGTATAATCCAGTTTTATTTTACTTCCATCTTGCATGCTCATTTAATTCATTAATTGTGTGATCGTGACAACACACCCACAATAAATAAATCATGAAACTGACAGAAATAAAATAAATGGTATGATCATGAGCTTTTCTATTGGTTAGTTTATCTAGTGGTTGATAAACTAACCCAATACCTAGGGGAGAAACACCTTGAACCTTTCGGGTTCGTGTTTACAGCTTTCCACCTTTCCACCTTTGTATCTCCTTGGATTGGTTTCACCTTGGCTCCTAACTTGAGCCGCCTCCACTAGCTTGGGAGCTCCATCCATTACATATGCATTTATCTCACACACAGGTGAGGGGTAAAAGGGGTTTTTACATAAAAGAATCCTTGGGCGCACATGCCCTACATATTAATGAGGAGATGGATCACATACCAACAAATTTAATTTAAATAAATTAATTAAAACAAACCATTCACATACAAAGGTCTCGGTTTAGCTCATGATCATCCATATATGCAACGATATTTATGCATAAATAAAACTAACATTCAATTCTTTAATCGTTCTTGTTTAAGATAAATCATACTCGAATCAATTAATTATCTTTAATTAATCAATCCTTTTATCTTAAATCCTTTTTCTGAATTTCATTGAGATTCTCATCCATCATAATTTTAAACAAATAAATTCATTTAAAATTATCCTTGTACGTAACTTGTACCTTGGAGTCAACCCGATGAATTCCCATCTATTACGCAGATGTTAAATTAAACACATATATATAAAACACTTATCACGTGTTGTGCCTCAGCTTTACGCCTGCACCATGGTACACGTCTCAAGGGTTTGTATAATATAATAATAAATTTTAATAAATCTGTGTAATTTGGGTGGGTACACGGCATGTAGTTCTGACTACACGGTGTGTAATTTTTCTTCACCGTCCATCCGAAGTACACACCCGGGGACATGGCGTGTTAATGTACTTCGGAAATTTTCGGAGTACACGGCGTGTACAGTGGGACACACGTCTTGTAGTTTCCGCATTACACGGTTTCCAGCCGGGCAAGCCGTGTACGGGGTACACGACCCAACCCTAACCCGAAGGGACTACATGCCATGTTCATTGGACCACACAAAATGTAATCCGGAAACCATGTGCCACTTGTTTCTGGTCAACACACGACGTCTTAAATTCTTAGAAAGAATCCAATACACGACCTGATTTGACAGACTAGTCAATGCATTGAACCTAGAATACACGGTGTGTAATTCCGAATACACGCCGTGTATTCTGGTGTTGTACGAACAGAAATTTTTAGCTCTTCCGAATGAGTTCATCTATTTTATTTTAATCAAAATTAAAAGAAAAATTTGTTTCTGTGAGGTGAACGAGAAACGAGGGAGGAGGAACTGATCTCGATATTCAGATTTCCAGAAGGATTAAACTTGAATTGAAATAACTAAATTATTAAATGTGCAAATCATTAACTAAAAACTAAATAATTAGAATCAACGATATGACCCCTCTGATACCACTTGTAGGTTCTGGGCACAACGGAAGCGCGTTGGTGGGTTTGCCCAACTTTAATTTTAATGTTAAGCAATGTTCAATCCGAGATCCGTCACGATTTAAAACGCCGAATCTTCGGAATAGAACGAAGAATGAAAAACTTAAGAGGTAATCCCGGAACCATATAGATAGGATCATCATATGTTGGTTATAATTAATTTAATTAATTCACAAGAATTACCTTGGTGGAATTCTTTCTTCGTTGATGTATCCGGTCACGATCCTGTGATCCATCGTTTCATCGTAGAATCCAAGTGTAGGATTCCTCTAGCGGTGATCCGCACATGTTCCACGTATCTCTGGATGTTGCCGAAGGGATCTCCGGGTGCTAGCGCGGAAGAGCCTTCGCTTGCGATGTCCGCCTTCAACCACCTTGATCCGGTGGAGGATCTCGCTCTCGTAACTTGAGGGAGTTCTTGGTGGAAAGGGAATTCTCTCTTGGCTTGAGAGTATTTCCAAATCCGTTGTGCACAAAAAAATGGCTCAGGAAAAATGTTGGGGTTGTGAGGATATTTATAATCGGGTTTGAGGTTAATAGAGTTATGACAATAAATAAACGCGTTACGCGTTTTATTTATTTCATTAACTCTTATTGAAACCCCATGTCGAATTATTAATTCCTTAACATGCACCCACACTGATTATAATTAATATCATTTAATAAAACAATATTATATCCTAAAAATCCCGACTGGAAAACTACACGGCGTGTAATAATTAATACACGGCGTGTACTTGTTTTCCATAAAACTACATGGCGTGTATATTTAATATACACGGCGTGTACTTTTATTTTCCATTTTTCTCCACCATATTTATTAGACCTTGAGTAATGGCTATTTATTTCTTAAATAAATGTAACTGCATTACTCGCTAATAAATATATTATTTCGCCCACAATATATTCTCTCGAATAACTAGTGTCGAAATAAATGCGGTCAGACATCCTTAAATAATTATTAAACCACAATCGGGAATAATATTTATTTAACTTGTTAAATTAATATTTAACTGAGATACATGGACACACTTAGTGTGTGACCCTCTAGGCCTCTTTCTCAGTGGCATTAGGCGGAGCCTGCCTAATGTCCAAGGTTAGCATCTAGCAACATGCCAAGGTACCCATAAATAAAGAAGTTAACGCCGCAATGACATGTCACCTCCTATGAATGCTTACCGTGTAATATAATCCCTTTGTCTCTATATCTCTAATCAAGCGGGTTTCATGCTAGTGCCATCAACCCATGTGCTCGATTATTCTTTCTTTGACTTACCGGAATTGAACTCGCCCATACCTTACCATGGCCATGGATTTATTTAGACAATATCAATTCCATCAAAGGGCCTGAGATATCTACTTCCGTTATGGAACAGAAGGAACAAATCCTTTCTTGCATTATCTATTAATGCAGTATTACTCGTGACGCACCCAATGTATCCTACCTTGCTGCGAACAGTGTGTCATCACAGTTTTCATCAATACATCTAAGTACACGAGTTTTAATACCCATTAATAATAATCTTAAAGTCTAAGGACCAATACACATGTCTGCAGATAGGAACATCCAATGACACTATGAAATGTGGATTTCCTACCGACAGGTCTTGTTCTCATAATATCCTCCTGGATATTACCAAGGGCACACACCATGAGAAGGTGCCTCAAAGTTTTGTGAGTCATCACCCATAATGGCCTGTATTATTTGTGTCCCTCAAATAACATCATCCGGCCATAGAACATATATTCAAGAACAATGTTATGGCACTTCCGGGTTCTCATCATAACAGGGATCCACTATGACCCTTTAATGCAACAGCTGTCCTTAAGATATTATCACATGCATTGTCACGTAGAAGAACAAACAAGATGTGATAAGGCTTTTATTAATGAATAAAGTACAAAGTAGTTGGTTCTAGGCCACAAACTCCAACAGGTATATCCAAGAGAAATAATGGTATTGATTGTCTTGGTGAACCCTATGTACATTTTAGAAATTGATTTCATATTAAAATTATATGTTGACACCCACCAAATGAGCATTGAAAATTTTAGTATTGAATAGATACCCGAAACATATGTATTATTTTATCTTCAAAAAAAAGGAAGGAGCAACATGACTACATGGGGATTAGGAACATGAGTTGCACAAATTGCATTGCTCTAAGGACATCACACGAACAGGTCATACGCTTCACGTGATCTGTTTATAATCACACGAAGACCCTCCAACCAGTCTTCTTGATCCCATGAAAGCTTCCAGACAAGCATTGATGATCATGTGAAGAATGCCAAATGAGTTCCCCCAATTATGCGACGTGTCGATTGAAAAATGCATGACAATCACTCAAGCCTTTTATAAAATAAAAGCTGAAAAAAGTAGTATCTTTATGCAGAGTAAAGCTACGTTGATTTTCATGTGAAGAGTTGATAATTCTCATGTGATAAATCTATCAATCATGCTAAATACCCATGGATATACTAGCCTCGTCACACGAAGGCCACTCGATATGTCATCTTCATCATGTGAAGAACTTCAGACATGTCTGTTTGATTATGAGATGCCTTGATAGACAATCGATGGTCGAGCACCATAGGCTTTATAAAATAAAAGATAAAAATAGTGGTACCCTTACGTGAAGGAGATTTACGATGTTCTTCATGTGAATGGGTTACACGCATCACATGATCAGTTAACCGATCACACGAAAACCCTCTAACAGGCCAGCTTGATCTCGCGAAGGGCCCCAGACAAGACTCCCATGATCACGCGGAAGCCACATCAAGCCTATATATTTGATTTAAGCATTGTGTGAATAGAGTAGATCTGGGGTGGTGGGGCCTATAAATTCCCCCCTTGGGCACAAAGACACACACACACACGGGAGCATAGAGGTGAGAGCGGAATTATCATAGCAAAGAGCCGTGAAATCGTAAGAGTCTTCCACTAGGTAAACCTGGGGAATGACTTAAGGGATTACGGGGTATGTATATGTTTTGTGTGATCATTTCATTGATCACATGAAGGACTTATGAAATGCCAGCTGGATCATGCTAAAGAGTTTCGATGTTTCTATTTGGTCGTGTGAGGCCTTAATAGGTCAGCGCCTGACGAACATCGAGGCATTTATGCGATAAAAGGCTGAAAAGGGCAGAAGCCTTACATGAAGATAGATATGTTGATTTTCATGCAAAGGGGGTAATGCACCTTGCATGACCCATTCATTAGTCATGCAACGGTGCTAAGACATGTCAGGAAGATCATGCGATAACCTCTAGACATGTCATCCAAGCCACAATAGTTGAGGGTTTGCCTTAGTGGTAAGCACCTCGTAATCCTACATGGAAAATGGGGGTTCAAAACCCATTGAGTGCAGACACTGTAGCAGCACTGTAGCGGTACTGTAGCAGCCATATTGTAGATCAGCAGGTACTGTAGCAGCGGCAGGGCACTGTAGTAGTGGCGGTGCTGTGCGGGTACTGTAGCATGCGAGTTACTATTCATAGAATGGACATTGGGCCAAAAATATGGGCCTATGGGCTATGTAATAGGCTACAAGCCCATTGGGCCTTCGAGCTATGTATTGGGTCTCCCTATACCCAGTTAAAAGAGGTCATTGCTTTGATTTAATAATAAAATGAGGCTTCAGCCCCAACCTTTAAAAAAAATGTCAGCCAAGCCACATGAAATGCTCTAGACATGACAGGAAGATCATGCGAAGTCCTTCGAACATGTCAGCCAAGTCACGCGACATCCTTCAGAAATGTCAGGAAGATCATATGATGTCCTCCGAGCATGTTAGCCAAGCCACATGGAGTTATTTGGACATGTCAGCTAAATCATACAATGACCTCTTGGGCATGTCATCCGGATCATGGGAAATCCTCTGAAATTGTCAGCTTGATCATGCAATAGTCGTTAGACATGTCAACTAGTTCACGCAAAGACCCTTGAATATGTCAAGAAGATACCATTGAACATGTTAGACAGATACTCCAGACATGTCAGGCAGACACCTAGGACGTGTCAGACATACATCTAGGACATGTCTATCATACACTCAAGACATGTTATGTAGACACCTAGGATATGTTAGGAAAACACCCAGGACATGTCAGGCGTACATTCGGGGAATGTTAGGAAGACACCTTGGACATGTTAGGCAGACACCCTAGGACATGTCAACTTTGTTCAAAAGACACACTTGGACATACACCATGTAAACCCCTAGTCGCGAACCTTCGGCTGAGAACCCCCTTTACAAGGGGAGTGCCCTTAATGGGTTAGGGATACACACTCATGCGACCATATTCATGTCATGCTCTCAGATGGGCCTCTGTGTTGTACCAAACATATTTGATAGACATTTTTTCAGTCATCTTCTCTCTTTATTTTCCACAGGGTAGAGAATAAATGTGTAACATGGGCTTCCATCCTGGTATAAGTCCCTAACCTTCCCAAACCTTGAGGGTAATAATAATCCTTTTGAGTGTAATCACCTATCCCGACCCATCAGTGGGTTAGGTACAAATCAAACTATTGGGAATCTGATTCCTGCTACAAATATGATACATAGGATGCCTTCCTAAGGTTCAAGCTCTATATCAAACATCCCATTATGGTCACCCTAATTCATAAGTCATGTATCCATATGCAGTGAGTTTGATTACTTGTTATCCCTTATTTCTCACACCGAGTATGAATCACGTGGGCTTAAGGATTTGCAACTATCATATCTCTAGCATTATAAAATTCACCCGATTAGAGAAACCTTAGTGTGTAATCCCTATTCAATAATATGATGCAAATTCCTCCATACATGGGCATCCACCTTGGTATAAGTCCTGAAGGAATTCTCATATTGGTAAACCTTGGGGAAATAACCCTCACAGGTACTACTAATCTTTCTATTTTCATCAGCGGGTTGATGGAAGATCAAAGTATGAAGATTCTGATTCTTGGTATAAGCAGGATACATAGGAGGCCATCCTAAGCCTCGATCTCCATACTTTATTCCCATGTTTCCTCATATACATCATTTCCACATAATGTTAAACCACACGGTTTGGAACTAAATGAACTAAATGGTTTTTGATTCATATTCCCATAGGCTATGTAGTACACCTCTTTGAGGTTCAATCCCATCCTTAAACTACTAATTTCCTTTCTATAAGATAGTAAAATCAGGAGTACCTGGTTATATGGATTCAAAATATAAGCAGTTACCCATTGCTAAGAAATAATTATAAATGAAATGAAAACTTTAGATATATATAGATGGTCTCATTAATAGAACCCCCTTTATATGTAGAATGATTCAACACCGGATCATTTTATTAGGGTAACCAATATTTTATTGGGATTTGGAAGAGAATCATGAACATATCTTAAATCTATAAGAGAGTACCAAAGTTGGAAATAATCCCCCCCAAAAGGGTGTGATGTGTTTGACCTCCCATCCTCTCGACCAATGTTATCTTCTAAACATCATTGGTTTTGAAGCCCCAAATAACTTCCTACCTTTGGAACGAAGGAAAGTTCTTTATTATGGATGTGATAGCTGTTGGGAGTTTCCATGAGAGATAAAAATGGTAAATCTAACTTGAATGATTGTGAAACCATACATAAACCCCCCACAATCAATCATCAACCCCCATCTATCAATGGAAACAAAAATGAGGAACTTGACCTGAAATCATGTAATGAAAAAATAACTAAATCATTATAGGTGTCAGACATATTGTCCCCAAACTGGGAGAACCATACCATTCCATCATAAACAAAAATAGTGAACCCGACTTGAACCTCACAGTTAAAAAAGAAAATAAGTTTACACATGTCGAGCTATTTTTCCCACCATTCAAATGGGAAACAAAAAAAAGGTGAACTCAATGTGAACCTCACAGTTAAAAAATAAAATATGTTTATGCACATTGGTCCATGTTTTTTCTAGATATCAAATGGAAACAAAAATGGTGAACTCAACATGAATCTCTCAAATAATAAAAATGATCAGTTGACCATGAACCATGTAATTTTTTTAATCTACTATAAAAAAAATGGTACACCTGATGTAAAGTCCTTCAATAACACATCGGGGTTCCCATGAAATAATCCATTCTCACTATACCAATTCCACAAGAGAAAAATGTTCTAACTAATAATAATAATGAAAAATTATGTTACCCATGTATAGATAATTGATTATGTTGCATACTTGTGATGATGCACTAATTGGTGAACTTGTTCCTTGTTTTATTTGTTAACAGATATTGCTCTCACAAACACCACCTTGATTTGAGAGCATGTCTTCATCAAGAAGATGTTTTGGAACCTCAGTTGAGGCAGTAACCTCTGTGGGTTTCAAAAAAATCTCACCAACCCGACACCTTTAGCTTTGGGTGGAAAACATGATGTTTCGGGAATACCACTAACATGGTACAATCCCGAACCTTTAGGCCACATATAGAGGTCTCTAAAAGATGAGGCCAATAAGTTCATCTCATTCAGGGAAATTTGCGATGAAATCAATGGAACCTATCTCCACCACTAATAGCTTCAAAATCTTGTCCCTAGAGTGTAGCAACCAATACCTTCATTATCTTAGGAAGGTGGATTAAGGAGTCAACTACGAATTCATCTCGGTTAAAGATATTTCTAGGAGGATTCCTATCAACCGTCATCACCAACATCATCCCGTCAGTGCCTCTCAATCACCTATTGAGGGAACCACCCAAAAATTTTCCACCATAGACGCTCATGCATGGGTACCAAGGAGATTTTGTCAGGTGCGGGAAGCTATGTATAAATGGGAGTGGGCTCATATCCCCACTTCTACTACTGTAGTTCGTTGGTATATTCCTATAGTGGCCAATGAGTAGGCTCATATACTTTCTCACTTGGATTAAGTCTACATGAATTTTTCTATAACAAGCATGGGGGAGGCACATATCCCTTATTCCATGCATAAGCCCATCAGAATATTATGATGGAACAAGGAGGATGTGAGTGGGCTTATATCCACACTTCAATTGAAGATATATTCTAGTATATATTGTAGACTGAGAATGTACATGCCTATATTCATGAACACACTTTGATGAAGTGTCACTACAGTCTAGAAACAGTATAAGAGCTTCCTCAACATATTCCAGCTCTATTACAGGGATATGAAGATATCCCTATTCTGATAGCTAGAGAAGTATATCACCATGAGTATGAATATGTGGATACTCCAGAGAAACACATATTCGTACTCCCATCTAAGAGGATTATCGATATATTTCTGTAAAGGATGAGGCATAAGATCGAGCTAATATCCCCGTTCTGATTGGTCCTCACCAACTCAATTTGGCACATGCCATAAGACAGATGTACATCCCTATTGAAAAAAGAAGAATGGCATAATACAAAGGCACAAGACTGGGCTCATATTTGTATTCTGAAAAGGGATCACCAACCCAGTTTATCACATAGATCATGATAGGCACATATTCTTGTCGACAAAGTCTAGAGGTATACTCCAAAGGTATATAACTAAGCTCATATCCCCACTCCAACTGAGGTTTGTCATTACAATATGACAATCACATCAGAGAAGGCTCATATCTTTGTCAATGAAGCTACTTGGAATATTCTCGCTGCTTATGGAAACTAGGATCATATTCCTACTTCTGCTAATGAATGATTGCTCCAACATCCTTCAAAGGATATAAAAGAGGAGGCTCATACCCCTTCTCCCATTCTGGAGGTTCGTCAACATATTCTAACAGGGAATGCATATATGAACTAGGCTCGTACCCCTGCTTCAACCATGATTGACCAACATATTCCAAGAACCACTCACAGGAAGGCTTATATTCCTACCGATGATATAGAAGATCAACGAAATAATCCAAAATCTTCTTAGTAGTGGGATCATATCCTTGTGGCACTATATGGTTATCAACATGTTCTGACAACCTTCATTCAACATGCTCACATCCTGGATCAACCCCGAAGGTAGGTCAATATATTCCAACCACGATTCATTATGAGGGTCAAATCCTTGATCTTCTCAATGATAGTGTCCTTGAGGCTATAAGAGGCATATCTATAACACCTCAAGGGTCTGTCAAATCTTCAATAGAAAAAGAAGACAATCACTATCCCAATAACTATCCTCATGGTTGTACATAGATGGATCATATGAATTGTACTCCTGATGTTCACCGTGAACAACCTCCCTATGATATATCTCTCATAGATATGGAAATAACCTCCTTACCTAGAAGCCTTTATATAGAGAGGTTCTTGAAACATCAGGTTTAACGGTATATAGTTCCCCATTAACTATCAGTATCACTTCACCACAGTCAGCATGCTACCCAGAGAAGCAACCTATGTGGTCTGACCCAGTGGAGGCATATAACCCCGATGAAGAAGTGGAAGATATGGATATATATAGAGAGTTATATGAAAAAAACATTCTAACCATATTCTCTCCCATCACCAATTCTGACTATGAGATCCTAGATGATATAAAGAAGGAGTGCATGCCTTACATATGCTAGAATATGTGGGTGACTCATTAGTAGTTGAAGGCTAAACACCTCCCTTATCAAGGATATGAGAGAAATATCTAGATCATAAATACACTCCATTATTAGCTGGACATAGCCACATTCTTCATAGCTTGTAACCAAGGATTGGAAGTGCATGAAAAATGCCTATGATGTGTTTTTATCTGTATAATAAAAATTTTCTGCCAATTGATTTCTAGAGCCCTATAAAATGTATGTATATGAGGATGGGGAAATTATGGAGCACTGCACTTCACTATGTCTCTAGAACAAAAAATATCCCCAGATATAGAACCCTATAATTTTATAGTCACAGGAGAAATTAGGGTACTAGGTAACGCGTGGTCTAGTTGGTCAATATAGTGAGAATCTTGTACTTTGAGGATGCAAAGGCATCATGAATGAAGAGATATGGTTGTTAGTAGGTTATTAAGCTGGGCCTATCAAAAAAATGGGAACACGTCTCAAATAAGGAATCTAAAGTTTTGGATTATCCAACAACTTCCTATAAGAAGTGACTCATAATAAATTTCAATTACAGCTTGACCATGCATGAGTCCAATTGTGCCAAATCAAACAGATTACAATAGAAACTTCCATAGAATCTATCCAGGAGTGAACCCAACCCATAAGGCTGGGGGAACATTTACCACCGCCCCCACGGGGGTCATCAAACACTGATAATATCTTGAAAATATTGGTGAAAACTGCAAACCAACCCTATCCCATAGGGATGGGGGGATTTGTATCTCAATCACCACCACCAGGTTCATCACACCCCAAGAGGGTCCTAGATAAACCAACAAAAGTTCCATATCAACCCCATCCTATAGTGATGGGGGGATTTATATCTCAATTCCCATCATAAGATCCATTAGATCCTCAACTGGAGTCCTTAGATCCTCGACCAAAGGATCAGAAAGTGCCAATAACATCCCTGAATCATCCCCATCTCACAAGTATGGGGGAATTATTATTATCATCATCACCTTGAATGGAGTCAGTTTTCTTCAGGTTGGGAGGTAAATATTGATGTATAGTATCCCAATAGCTCCTCTCATCGCAAGAACCACCTATGTCATTTATGTCATGTTCAACAAGAATGAACAGAAACTCCCTTAAGGTCACTATTCATAGACTGGGATATGAAGAATGTATGAAAAATACAATCAAACCCTATAAGGGTAATAATCCAAAATGGCCAAATATTACTAGGGGATATAGAAATGCCGCTAATGTAACCCTCGAAGGAGGAGTAAGTGGTGCAGAACCACCCTATTGCACGAAGAGTAACGGGATAAATACCATTGCCCGATACACCCCAATGAATGTCATCACCATAAATCCAAAAAATGATGTGGACCAAGATGAAAATTCAGAGGAAAACAATGTATAATATGGAATACTTCCTTTTTATTACTTAACTTTTCATTTCATTTTACAAATAAAGGATCTTTAAAGTATAATGTCTTAGAAATAAGGTACATAATACATGAAAACATATAAAAATATTTTAATCCTATTGAAATGATTCTTGAAAATTTCATCCTAAGAAAAATTATTGCATCTAATAACCTAGAGACATATATAAAAAGAAATGGTGAGAAGAAGGCCCAGTAAGGGAAACAAGTGAAATAGTTTACATGTGAACTTGAGCGATATCAATAAGAAAATAGGGAATATCATAAAGGCATGATAAAGAGGAATATAATAATAATAATAATAACTTGAAAAATAACTTGAAAATGTGCCTAAAACATTTAATTTAGACATTAATAAGCATATCAACAAGGTCCATCCCCAAGGTGTCATAAAAATTACCAAGGTATTATAGAACTTCTCATATCTAGAGATTAATTTCACTACCCAATGCATTGGAGCACTATCAGGGTACACTATTAATATGAATTTATTTTCATGTGATCCACATAGATCATAATAAAACATTTCATAAATAACCCAAAGAGAATAAAAGAAATGGGGTTCATATCAAAATCGTGACATTTTAAAAAGTGCTTAAAAACATGATCATTATGTCATTTATAACCCATGGAAAGGGAATGAGGGTTTTATGTATATCAATTACAAAATAAAATATATCATTTTTATGTATTGATTAATACCCCTATAAATTAAATAGTTTTGGGTGTTCACATAAATAAAATAAGATAATTTTTTGAGAAAAAGAGTGAGATTTTGAGACGAAAATTTTACAGCATAACAACTATAAAAAACGGTTTTAGAAAACATTAAAAAATAGGGGACAAGGGTATCACATCCATAAATGACTCATAATACAGTATAGGGATAGAATAAAATGTAAATAAGAACATGGTATTGAAACTTGAAAGTTATACCACATAAAAGAGAACTTGAATGGAAAAAAAGAGAAGTTGAGAACTCCCTTATGAAAATTCAGTAGCCTAATGACGTCAATTAAAATTCAGAAAATTAGTTGATGAGAGTGAAAAGGGTATCCCATCATTTGGAAATAAAATTCACAGTAATAAGGATATATAGGAACATACCCCAACATAATAAAATGGAAACTAGAAGACATAACATAAAGAAAGTATTGGCTAAAAGAGGAGGGTAAAAGGTTCCATTACCTTGAAGAGTAACTTCAAAAAGTCTAAGGTTGGGACCTTGGGGGATTGAGGGAACCTTGGGAGGAATCCTTAGGAGAAAAAATGACTAGATATTCATTTATTAGGAATTTTGAATGAATGGAATTAAGGAAAGGGTTAGTATTTATAGCAAAAGTGAGGAAATATTTTATTAATTTCCAAGGGACACCTCATTAGTCGTATTTGCAAAACCATGGTATTAACCATGGTATTTGCCCGTGGTTTTGGAAACTTGGGAAAACTCATATAATATTTAAATCCAAAAGAGTTGACCAACATTTTAAATTACATATTACATCATTATGATTTCATAAAACACATTGAAAACTAAAAAATTGTATTTTTACTATTCACTAAAAAACAAAACATTTTATAAAAAAGTCATAAATTAAACGTAACCTAATATCAATGTTATGAATTAAAAAATTAACCCATTTTATGGAAATAATTTTCTAAATATGAGATATTTAATTTTTAATTAAAATCACCATTTACTCAAAAAAATACTAATACTTAACTAATAATTTCTAAAACAGTTATTTTCTTATGCTATTATATCACATTACCATTATAGATGCATAAATTATATTTATACTTTCTTAAGTGAAGTTACTATTCCATTGGTCACATTACTATTCATAAGGTTAATATTACTGTTAATAATTTATTATTCACTAAAAATTAAGTTGATCTTATTAGACTCTAAATTTTGTACTGATCAAAACTGTATATGTCCATTTTTGAAAATCATTTCACATTATTAATTATTTAAAGTCTAAAAAAATATTTTAAAAAAATATATTTTTTTCAATATTTATCAATAATATGAAACTTTTAAAAATTCATCCTATATTTATTTTGACATTTGAAATTCAAAAAATTTATTATAATAATAAATAATAATTTTATTTATATGAAAGGATTACACAAAGTAACTAAGGCCTCATTACATAGTCCTTCATAACACCTGCATAAGACCTAATATTAAGGTGTCCAATGTTGATAGAATCTTGGGGCGGCTCAAAAAACATTTCATGAGTGGTGATTTCTATCAGCTTGAACTTCTCCCAATGGTTATTATGTTCAAGCTTAACATGTTGAAGCTTGTATTGGGCTTGGTCCAGAGAAAAACCTAGTGACGCTACCTCCTTCCCAAACTCCAATAGATGAGCTTCGTATAACCCGAGTCTACTGGATGAGGCTATCAAATCTTATTTCTGTATTAATTAACCATGATCATTTATACTTATAAATAATAATCATAACATTAAGAGTGTAGTTTCCAACGGTCTTATGGACCAATGGTCATAATTAACCAATGGTTTTTAACGGTCAAAACTCAAAGGTCTCATTTCAATTATACTCACTTAATTAATAAAATTATATAGTTTTGTTGAGTAAAAAATAAAATAACACACAAATTCAAGAAAAAAAATATTATTCAAAAGTTTGGATCATTACATTCTTCCCCCCTTAAGAAATTTTGTCCCTAAAATTTCAACTCGTACCCTTAGAAGAGAAAAGGTGTGGGTACTTCTGCCTCATAGACTCTTCTGGTTCCCACACATCTTCTTCATATTTTTGGTTCCACCACAACACTTTAATAAGGTGGGTAGTCTTGTTGAAAAAAACCTTGTCTCTACAATCCAAGATCTCCACCGGTTGCTCCTCATAGGAAATGTCATGTTCCAGTTATACCAACTTTGAATTTAGTACATGTGAAGGGTCAAGTATGTACTTCCTCAAGTGGGATACATGGAAGAAATCATAAACTTGTGCTAGATTTTGAGGAATTTCAAGACGATAGGCCACTGATCCTATGCGATCAAGGATTTCATAGGGGCCAATGCACCTAGGTTTTAGCTTCCATTTCTTCCCAAACCTCATGACTCTCTTCCAAGGTGAAATTCAAAGAATGACTTTGTCCCCAACATCAAACTCCAAGTCCCTTCTATGGTTGTCTACATAGAACTTTTGTCGACTCTGAGCAGCCTTAATGTGTTGCTGGATAACATGAACCTTTTTTGTCATCTCTTTCACAAGATCATGCCTAAGAAGCTTTTTATCACCAGCTTCATCTCAACAAGTAAGAGTTCTACATCGCTTCCCATATAGAGATTTATAGGGTGCCATTTGAATTCTCAAGTAGAAACTATTATTGTAAGAGAATGAAACTAATGAGAGACGTTGATCTCATCCACCTTTAAATTCTATTGAGCATTTTCTCAGTATGTCCTTGAGTGTTTGAATAGTCCTTTCATATTGGACATCAGTTTGGGGGTGATAATCCATATGTAAATTAAATTCAGTACATAGAGCATGTTGAATACTTATCTATAATTTTGATGTGAACCTTGGATCACGATTATATACGATAGAAAGTGGAACTCCATGTAGTCTTACCAATTCCTTCACGTAAATCCTGGAAAGTTGATCAAGAGAGAAATATTCCCAAATAGAGATAAAATGGGCAATCTTGGTGAGACGATCTACTATAACCCATATCACATTGTTTAATTTTTAAGTTCTCAAGAGACCAGTGACAAAGTCCATAGTGATATTATCCCACTTCTATGCTGGTTTGGGAGTGATTGTAATACCCCTTTAGAAAGTTGTCGCTATGCCTTCACTTGCTGACATACCAAGCACCATGTAGTGTAGTAAGCAATCTCCCTTTTCATATTATCCCACCAATAATGATCTCTAAGGTCCCTATACATTTTTGTGCTTCTAGTATGTATAGAGAAAGTAGAGCTATGAGCTTCATCCATCAACTCCTTTATTTTTGGAATAGATGGAACACATAGTCTTGAATGAAATTTTAGTACACCTTATTGATCAATATTGAACTCAGGAAACTTCCCATCCTTCACATTCTTAAACTACTTCTATAAAAAAGGATCTTCTTTCTGATCCTTCATGATTTCCTTTAGTAATTATGGTTGATAAATAATTTGGGATAGGGTTGATGATGTCCCTTCCCTTATAATTCCCATGTCCATTTTCACTAGGTCTTGGATAAAGGGATCTCTTTGAATCATCATCATGGATATAACAACATGGTATTTCCTACTTAATGCATCAACGACTTTGTTTGATCTTCCAAGATGATAATGAATTGAACAATCATAGTCTTTAAGAAGTTCCAACCATCTCCCTTATCTCATGTTCAATTCCTTTTGTGTGAAAATATAATTCAAACTTTGATGGTCTGTGTATATATCAAAATTCTCCCCATAAAGATAGTGCCTCCATATATTTAGAGAAAAACAACTATAGCTAACTCTGGATCATGTGTAGAATAGTTATTCTCATGCGTCTTCAAATATCGAGATGTATAAGAAATCACCTTGTCATTTTTCATGAGGATGCACCTAATCCCTTTCAGAGATGCATCGCTAAAAATAACGAATCCTTCTCTGCTTTAGAGAAGAGTTAACACGGGTGCAGTAACCAATATTTTCTTCAGCTCTTGAAAAATTTACTCACAATCCTTTTTCCAGATGAACTTGACCCCTTTTTGAGTTAACTTGGTTAATGGATTGGAAAGGAATTATTTTTTTTCATAAACATCCTATAATATCACACTAATCCAAGTAAACTATGAATCCCGATTATTGTTGTAGGTCGAGGCCACTCCTCTACAAACTTTGTCTTTGTAGGGTTAACTATTATTCCTTTATTGGTTACAATGTTCCCTAAGAAAGAAACTTTTTGTAACCAAAATTCACATTTTATGAAATTTCTAAAAAGTATTTCCTTTTGTAGAGTTTGAAAAAATAACCCTTCGATGATTCTCATGCTCCTCGCAACTTTTAGAATATATCATAATATCATCAATAAAAACTACCATAAAGTTATCAAGGTAGTCCTTAAAGACTCTATTCATCAAATCCATAAAAATATCATGAGCATTAGTCAAAACAAAGGGCATAACAACAAACTCATAATGCCCATATCTTGATCAGAAGGGATTTTTTGGAATATCTTCCTTATTTACCCTCAATTGATGAAAACCAGATCGAAGATCAATCTTGTAGAAGAATTGAGCCCCACAAAGTTGGTCAAATAAGTCATCGATTCTTGGAAGAGGGTATTTGTTCTTCACTATGTCCCATTCAGTTCTCTATAATAAATGCATAGATGCATCGATACATCCTTCTTTTTCACAAAGAGAATAGGTTCTCCCCAAGGGGACACACTCGGTTGGATAAACCCCTTATCTAAAAGATCTTGAAGTGGCTTCTTTAATTCTTCTAGATCCATATTTTACATCCTATATGGGGTATTTGATTTCAGATGAGATCCAGGTATGATTTCAATGGAGAACTCTACCTCTCTTTCCAGGGGAGGTCTGGGTAACTCCTTAGGAAATACCTCAATGTATTCCTAGATGATGGGGAAATTTTCTATCATTATACCATCATTTCCTTATTTTTATTCATCAATAAACTCCATAAATAAGGATATAGGATGTTATTATAGAAAAATATCAGGTTGAGATATATCTCCTTGGAAGATAACTATAGGTTTTTCATTCAGGACTACTGAGATTTCCTTGCTTCTGAATTTGATCTTAATATTATACTTTGAGAGCCAGTTTATCCCTATTATAATGTCGAATTCTAACATGGGAATGATTACTAGATTTGCAATAAGATTGTGCTCACTAAAGTAAATACTAGAGTTTTGAAATACTATTTATGCTTGGATAATCCACCTAGGAGTCTTGACTGATAACTCTACTTTTAGAAATTTAGGGGTTGATTCTAAATTCTTTGCAAACATGGAGGAAATAAAAGAATGCATAGAACCATAATCAAACAAAGTACTTGCTAGATTTGATAGAACAACAATATTTCCTACCACCACATCACTTGGCGCTTCAAATTTATCCTTAGTGATATAAAAAGCACAACCTTGATCCCTTGGACTATACTGAGGCTGATGGTGACTCCCCTATACTGCCCTTGGATTTGGACACTGATTTTCAAAGTTACCAAGCTATCCACACTTATAGCATTGGACTTCAGGTAGGTCCTACGCCATCTTCCCTTTATCGTTAGTGTTGCAAAGCTGAGGCTTGACCTCACTACAATAATTCCGCGTGATATGGCCATCTCTTCCACACTTTTAGCACTTACCGCTCACGAGCAGGTAGTTCCCCGAATGCTTCTTCCCACATTTATTACATGTGGGATGTTACACTTTCTTTCTGCATCTCACTGAACTCTAGTTTGACTTTCATAGCACTCCGCACAATCTCCTCGTAGTTATCATAGTCTCAATTGGCTAGATTCTTATGCAGATGAGGTCTTAGTCCACCAAATAATCTATCAACCTTCCCATTAGGATCCATGACAAATCTTCAGGTGTAATAGTAAAGTCTTGTAAAGTTCATCTCATTGCTTCCAACAGATTCATTCTCTTTCTTCTTCAACTTGAAAAACTCCTTCTCCATTTTTGTTCTCATTGAACAAGGGAAATACTTATTGAAGAAGATACATATGAACTCTTGAGACTATATATATTCAACCTCAAATCTTGGCCTTGTGTTTTTAATCAGTTCCCACCACTGATCAACTTCTCCCTTTTAAGCAGTAAACAACCAGGGTGACATTTTCTTGTTCTGAACAGTGGAACATAGAAAAAATATTTTCAATAGAGCTTATACACTATTCAGAAATCAATGGGTTAGTAGTTCCACTAAATTTTGGTGGTCGTTGATGCATAAAGGACCCAATATAAAGTTGTTCTATTCTTGGTGAAATCAGTATCTCAGCTTGATTCAATTTATTTCCTATAACTTGAGTCAGTTCGTTTATCATTCTCATGAAAATTTTCATTCTGGCTTCCATCCGAGGGCCGTCAGTTCATGGTCCATTACGATCACCATTTTCATAGTTTCTCCTATTACCCACTATTTTACAAAATAATAAAACCTTAGTGAGAAGATTATTTCATTTAAAAATCTTTTAACTATAAAGGATTTTTATGTCTTAAAACTTCATGTTTAAACATATTATTCTTTAACAATAATTACATTGCTCTACAAATCCTTCATAATGATTCATAAAAAGCTTATGATTAACCAAATATATTCCCTGGGAGTGCCAAACCAGGAGTGCAGCAAGACACGTTGTCAAGCACCAGTTTCTATTCAAGTCTATCTCAAAGCAATGTTTTTGATTTTTACCCCTAAATACATCTATGCTAGAGCCACATTTACTTGTTCATATCCAGACATAGATTTATTTTTTCGGAAACCACTTACTTAATATTTCACCAAAATACCAGGAAGTTTTCCTATATTTAAATTTTTTTATAGTTTTATTCCTAAAGTTTTCATGGCCTAATTTCTACAAATAACTAAACTATCCTTTGATACCAAATATGGCATCCTGCCTTTTTATTACATAACTTTTCATTTCATTTTACAAATAGAGTATCTTTAAAGTCTAGTGTCTTGGAAATAAGGTAAATAATACATGAAAAAATATAAAAATATTTTAATCCTCTTGAAAGGATTATTGAAAAGTTCATCCTAAGAACAATTATTGCATCTCATAACCTAGAGACATACAACAAATGAAAGTGTGAGCAGAAGGCCCATTAAGGAAAACAAGTGGAACAGTTTATATGTGAACTTGAGCGATATCAATAAGAACATAGGGAATATCATAAAGGTATGATAAATAGTAATATAATAATAATAATAACATAAAACATAACTTAAAAATTTGGCTACAAAATTTAATTTATATATTCATAATCATATCACCAAGGCCCATCCCCAAGGTTTCATAAAAATTACCAAGGTTATTCACCAAGGTATCATAAAACTTGTCATCTATAAAGATTAATTTCTTGACCCAATGCATTGGAGAACTATCAAGGAGAACCCTTAATATGTATTTATTTTTAAGTTATCCACATATATAATAATCAAATATTTCATAAATAACCCAAATAGAATAAAATAAATGGGTTTTATATCAAAATAATGATGTTTTAAAAAGTTCTTAAAAACAATATCATTATGTCATTTATAACCCATGGAAAGGGAATGAGGGTTTTATGTATGCCAATTCCAGAATAAAATATATAATTTTTATGTCTTGATTAATACACCTATAAATGAAATAGTTTTGGGTATTAACATAAATAAAATAAGATAATTTATTGAGAAAAAGAGTGAGATTTTGAAACAAAAATTCTGCAGCATAATAGCTATACAACATGGTTTTATAAAATATTAAAAAAGAGGTTACAAGGGTATCCCATACATAAATTACTCATAATATATTATAGGGACATAATAAAATGTAAACAAGAACATGTTATGCGAACTTTAAAGTTATACCACATAAAAGAGAACTTGAATAGAAAAAAAGAGAAGGTGAGAATTCCCTTACGAAAATTCAATAGCCTAACGGCGTTGCTTAAAATTCAGAAAATCAGTTGATGAGAGTGGAAAGGGTCTATCATAATTTGGAAATAAAATTTACAACAATAATGATATATAATAACATACCCCAACATACTAAAATAGAAACTAGAATACATAACATAAAGGAAGTCTTGACTAAAAGAGGAGGGTGAAAGGTTCCCTTACCTTGAAGAGTAACTTCAAAAAGTCAAAGGTTGGGACCTTGGGGGATTGAGGGAACCTTGGGAGGACTCCTTGGGAGGTAAAGGATCAGATATTAATTGAGGAGGAATTTTTAATGAAATTAATGAAGAAAAGTGTTGGTATTTATAGAAAAAGTGAGGGAATATTTTATTAATTTCCAAGGGACACCTCATTAGTGGTATTTGAAAAACTATGGGCTTACCCATGGTATTTTCCCATGTTTTTGACCAATTAGGACACCTCATATAATATTTAAATCCAAAAGATTCGACCAACATTTTAAATTACATATTACATTATTATGATGTCATAAAACACACTGAAAACTCAAAAACTGTATTTTTACTATTCACTGAAAAACAAAACATTTTATAAAAATATCATAAATTCACTATAACCTAATATAGATGTTCTGAATTTAAAAATAAACTCTATTTTATAAAAATTATTTTCTAAATATAATATATTTAATTTTTAATTAAAATCACCATTTACTTGAAAAAATACCAATACTTAACTAATAATTTCTAAAATAGTTATTTTCTTATGCTATTATATCACATTACCACTATAGATGCCTAAATTATATTTATATTTTATTAAGTGAAGTTACTATTCCATTGGTCACATTACTATTTTTAAGGGCAGTATTTCTATCAATAATTTACTATTCATCAAAAATTAAGTTGATCTTATCAGAATCTAAATTATGTACTGATGACAACTGTATATGTCCATTTTTGAAAATCATTTCACATTATTAATTATTTAAAGTATAAAAAAAATATTTTAGAATACTCTTTTTTTCAATATTCATCAAAAATATGAAACTTATAAAATTTCATCCTATATTTATTTTGACATTCGAAATTCAAAAAAATTACCATAATAAGAAATAAAAATTTTATTTATACAAAAGGATTACACAAAGTAACTAAGGCCTCATTACATATCCCTTTATAACACATGTATAGGACCTAAAAGTAAGGTGTGCAATGGTGATAGAATATTGGGGCGGCTCGGACAACATTTCTCAAGTGGTGATTTATATCATCTTGAAATTCTCTCAAAGGTGATTACGTTCAAGCTTAACATGTTGAAGCTCATCTTGTGCTTGGTACAGATCAAAACCCATTGATGCTACGTCCTTCCCAAGATTCAAAAAATGAGCTTCGTATGGTCCGAGTCTATTGGATGAGGCTATCTAATCTTCTTTCTATATTAATTAACCATGTTCATTTGTATTTATAAACAATAATTATAACATTAAGAGTATAGTTTCCAATGGTCTTATGGACCAACAGTCATAATTAACCAATGATTAAATAACGGTTGAAACCCAAAGGTCTCATTTCAATTATAATCACTTCATTAATATAAGGATATAGTTTTGTTGAGTACAAAATAAAACAACACACAAATTCAGGAAACAAAATACTATTCAAACATTTGGGTCGTTACATAGAAACCATGCCTTAAGAGGCAAGTGACCTGGATGCACAAAATGAGGCTGAACATACATGAAATTATAGTAGGAACTAGGACTTGGAACCTCTAAATGATTAATTTCAACCTACTTGGTGGAACTACACCAATAATAAAGGGAAAGGTGTGACTACATCCCACTCACCACCCAGAGGAACCAAAAATCCCTCCATAGAGGAATGAATAACAAAATATGAGAATGATATAGAGAATCTTAGATAGCTCAATGAGTAACTACTCATGGTAAGCATTCCTACTGGGTATCATCTTTAAAAAGAAAAAAATATCCCTCCTCTCATACATTGAGAGAGAGATAATCCACCTTCAAGGGCAACATTTGAGCATCAGGCTGGCTCTGGGTCCAGGAAACCAGTCTACATAAATGGGGAAGTTGAGGATGACTACGAATTTCCTCCATTACTGTGATAGCCTCCCCCCTTCCAAGGCAATCATTCAATCCTGGAAGAGATCGAGAATCAATAGGATATGAAAATAGGGCCACCTCATCAAGCCTCACCCACTCCCTATAGATAGGTGGTGGTCCAGATAGTGATACCTCTAGAACTACTCAATGCCATAGAATTTGTGGATGCTTTAATGGAATCCATGGAAGGGAGGCATGAACCTGTGCATCCTTAAAATAATCCATATCATGAATGGGTGGATAAAACCTTTCCCCAACCCAATTTCATTAATCATATCTTCTCAACCTTTGATGGCACAGTAGATCCAGAACAACATCTCACAAACTTCACATTTCGATGTGTCCCAATGATGGGCCCTCGAGATCAGTAGGAGGTGCACAAACTAAGATGTTTTGTACAAACCCTATTAGGGTCAACCTTCATTTGGTATAATAGCCTTTCAAAAGGATCTGTTGTGGGATGGGAAGACTATCATCATCAATTCCTTTATCAATTTAGGTCCACATTAAGGAAAATGACAATTTCAACCTTACAAATTGAAAACTACATGAAAATGAGTGGGTCTCTGACTTCATTTCCATATGGAATGGTTTAACCTATTCAATAAGTATCCCTCTCTCATAAGAGAAATTTACAGAACTTTGTGCTGAAAATCTTAGGGATGAGATTAAAACACCTTTTATCCTAATTAAGTATCTAGGTAGACTCTACGAGTTTATAGAGACAACAAAATGACTAGAAGTCATTAAATGGATCCATGCTAAATCTCAGCCCATGTCCCCAGCATAAGGTGGAAGTCCTAGAAAGGTAGAGACTGCTACTATTACCCTCAAACTAGTATCAATTCCCATTCAAGCACTCAGGAAGGCCCTAAATCATCTGGTGCCTCCTTCCAAGCATAAGTAGTGATGAAATCACCATCATTCGGAAGTAAAAAGAGATTAGGGTCTCCCACAATTCAAGGAATGGATGAATAAATTGTATTCCTTTCAAATTGAGTAGGTTTCTGGTTAATTCCTTGAATTCATGGAAAATAACCTAATCAAGCTACCAGATCCTAGGAAACCCAATGAGGTCAACCTCATGGATCATCCTGACTACTTCCCTTTCTATAGGAGACTTGGTCACACCATCTAGGACTACTTTGAATTCAAAGTCACCCTCTAGAGCATGGTTTATTCTAGATATGTGATATCAGAGAAGGCCCTAGAATAGGTTAACTATCTAACCGTCACTCTACAAAAATAAGATGGTGATTGACAAGAAGTCCTGACCATGTGTGGATAGAAGTTTGATAACTGGATGACTCAAAATATAGTTGACTGATATCATGCCATCTTGAGAGTATAGGTTCAAAAACCAGTAATGATCATGACACCTAGGGAGGAATCATTTAATAAGCCTCCTAGTTATAGATATAATTATTATACATATGAAAATACATAAGATAAAGTGTCATATCCAACTCCGACATAAGCTTTAATTCTCTCAAATTTATTTCCTTCAACATACGAAGAATGGGAAATACCCCACAAAATGGAATCCTCAATAGTTTAAGAGATCATTTTTTTCTATTAACATAGTACACTTAATAGATCCCTTCTTTGATGGAGAATACTCCTCCAAGTATGAGTTACCTATACCTGAATAGGGAGCTGTAGGCTGATTTTGCATAAACTGAGGATACAAGGGACAACATGGGTATGGACAAACCCAATATTCCAGTCGCATCCCCAAAAAATCCATATATGTAGCTGAAAACCATGGGTGAGAACTCCAAAAAACCCAACATAATCATGGATATTACTCAAAATCCTATAATGTCCATTCAAGCCAAGCTATTTTACTTAAATGGCTGGTGGGGGTGTGATTTTATGATCAACCTAGACAAAGGGGAAGGCCGATGTAACCTATGCCACTTACAACAGATGCACCCTCAACCCTTGTTTAAGCACCATAACCATCCACTTGAAAAACCTAATTTCCTAATCCATGTAATAGGAAGAAACCCCACCTTGGGAAGTGCAGACCTCTGGAACATAAGTATAACATTCTGAAATAGTTAGCAATTATCCCATCCAATATCTCAATCCTAGATGCTCTCCATCTTTAAAAAGAACTCAGATAAGCACTCATTAATGGACTACAAATATTATAGGAGTTTGATATGGAATTATATATGATTGAGGTTTACCAAGTGAAGACTATGTCATCATAATGTCATACCATCATCTCATTCACAAAACATGACCAAGAAGAGGTCATCTTGGGACATATCAGACCCCTGCATGTTTTAGGAAAACTCAATAATGTATATATCCAAAGGGATCTGATTTATAATGGTTTTGGTATCATCATCATCATGATCTATACTCTTCGAAGTTTCAGATATAGTAAGGGGGACTTATGTCCAATGAAGCTAACCATTTAAGGGAAAGATCAGAGAGAGAAAAGGCCTTTGGGGAAGATCAAGATCGAGGCTCGGTTTGTATATCTCACATTTAATACTGAGTTTATATTTATCTAGAAAAACAAATAATATAATGTACTTCTTGGAAGACCTTGTCTTTATAACCACATAGTGAAACCTTTAACATTTCATCAATGTTTGAAATATCCCATCTATAGAAAGGTTAGCATATTACATAGTGACAGTTCCCCCTTCAAGTCTTACAATTCCATATACATCAAGGAAGGTTTCTATAAGAAGGGAGGAAATCAAAAAATGGTGGATAATGATATGTAGGTTGCATCTCCCAATGGACTGGGGAGTTACCTTGTAAAACCATAGAGCATGCTTGACAATTACTATATATTTACCATGAACCTGATCATGGTAGAAGATTAAATCCCAGCAAGCTATTATAAAACACAAACTTCATTGGATCATGTCCATGTGATGGCAAACACATTAACTGAAATGGATTCTTCAAAGGGTTGTTAGACTAATTACCTACCAGGATTTGAGAATTTTATTATGACATTAACAAACATTAAAGATTACCCCAATAAATTATCTACAACATAGTATGTCCATATATTTCCTACTCCCAATAGGATCACAAAAATGACAAGCATCCCCAAAATATCTCTGTGAAGACTATGGTAGTTCAAGATGTTAATGTATCTTATTATGGATTCTCTTATCTCGACAGTAACATATATACCCTTAGATAACCCACCATGTTTTAAAATGCCTCTATGAACACAAAAATGTAATAATAATAGGATGACCTCAGGAACCCCTAATGTATTTGAGGAAGGCATCCCCGCCACCATTGATGAAATTAGGTAGGTGAATATTAGAATAGAGGATGACCCGTGAACCACGTTGATTAGTTATTCCATGCCTCTTGAGGAGAAATATATTCAAATTGCATTTCTAAAGAAAAATCGATATGTGTTTGCTTGGAATTATATAGAAATCCCTTGGCTGAACCCCAATGTGGCTACTCATCACCTGGTATTTCTTGATGATCAATGGGGTTTCAAATAGGTAGCCTAGAGAATGAACCCCTCTCATGATACTAATATAGAATCAGAAGTTTAAAAATTGATCAAAGCCAATTTTCTTTGAGAAGTACTGTACCCAAAATGGCTTAGAAATATCACCCTCAACAAGAAAAAAATAGGCAGATTAGGGTCTCCATTGATTTCAGAGACCACAATTGACACTGTCTGAAGGACAATTTCCTATTAATGATCTTAGAACCATTGATCGATACAACTACTATATTTCAATACCTTTCCTTAATGTATGGGTATTCAGGGTATAATCAAATAACTATGTCCCCTAAAGATGAGGAATCCACTACCTTCAAACCACCTCAAGGGATCTTATGCTTTCAAGTGACACCCTTTGGATTAAATAAAACCAATTATACTTACCAATGAACCATGCATCATATATTTAAACCAATCTTGGGAAAAATCATGGAAATTTATATCGATGACCTGGTGGTTAAATATCAATAATTATGTAATCACCTCACAAATCTTCAAACAATATTTAAAAACTTTCAACATAACAGTTTGAAGAAGAATAATTTGAAGTGTGATTTTGGAGTAACATCAGGTAAATTCCTTGTCTTTGTGGTACACCAATATGGTATTGAGGTCGATCCAAAAATGACTACTGAAATCCTAACAATGAAAACCCCTTGGAATCTTAAAAAACTAAAGGGGATACAAGGGCACCTCACTTATATTTGGCATTTCATAGCCCAAAAAGATGGAAAATCTCACCCCTTCACTAAGATAACAAAGAAGGGAGTCACATACCTATGGGATAAGGACCTCCAAGAAGTTTTTGATAATCTTAAGTATTACCTACTTCATCCATCATTCTTGATTCTACCGGTAGAAGGAAATCCACTTAACCTATATGTGGCCTCTATGAAATTATCTTTTGGTGCTCTCCTTACATATAAAAATGATCCGAAGAAAAAAAAACATCCTTTACTATCTCAGTCGAACAATGCTAGGTATTGAGACTCAATATTCCAATATTGAGAAGAACTAGCTCAATAAAAACCCTTGCCTTTATTACACATCAATTCATGATATATTACATAGTAATACACATAATACAACCTAGAAGATTGAGAATCATAGTGTCTTTGGGTAATTAGGTACATTACATAACAACATAAAAATAGGTGGTACATTGGAATTATTGAAAACTTCCTTAACATGCTCATAATATTCCATCATTCTTAAAACCACATGAGATAACCTAGAGACATACATAAGAAAGGGGTGAAATATAAAGATCAGTAAGGGAATAAACAAAGAATAACATGAAGAAAGTATTTCATATTAAATAATAGGAATTTAAATGGTACATAAAAGGGGTGATAATCATAAACATGAACAATGATACATGATGTAGAATGATCACATAAAGGCAACATGGGAATGTGAAAACAAATTTAAAAATGAAATCGTAAGCATAAGTCATGGTTAAAAACCAAAAAATCATAACATAATGTTCTTAGAATAACCTCTAATACATCAAACATGATATCTCAGGAGACTAAAACATTACCCAATATAGTGGATCTCTATCTGGATGCACCCATCATAATCATATCATGTACATACATAAGTGTGCCACATCGATCATATAAAATAAGAATGTATTTCATCATATTTAATCCCATGATTAAGGATTGTGGGTTACATACATGTAATTCCCTAATAAAAAAAGTATAGGTACAACTAGGAGAATAACCATGAGTGAAAATGGGTATGGGTATACACCACACAAATGATTGGCATGAAAAAACACAGTGATATTTCAGCAGTGTAAAGACAATACATGAAGATTCATAAAATGGTTAAATGAGAGAGAAAGGGGAATATAACCACTTGGATGTTAAAAGAAAAGTATTAGGGATATGTAAGAACATAATACAACATGAAAATTCTGGAATTAATAGTCATAATACAAGGAGGGTGCTTGAATAAAAACTTGGCATGGAAAAATCGTATGATAATTTTGGTAGCATAATGGGGTTACATAATGAATCATGGGAGGGATTAATGAGAGTGAAAGGGGTCACTAATCACTTATAAATCATAAGTTTAGTTGGAGTGATATGTTAGATCATATAACTACTATAGTAATTGTAATATAATGCAAATTACATAAATAATGTGTTTGAATAAAGAGGAGAAAAAGAGAGTCCCTTACTAAATTTTGACACGGTAACGACATAGGTAAATGCTATAATGAGAGGGAATAAATGATATATAATTGTTATGTTATCAATTTTAAATATAAGGATATTTATAAATTCATGACAACATAACAAATTTAGATTCAAAAGGCTAATTATAAATAAGTTTCTTGAATGGAAATGAAGAGAGAGATATCCCTTACCTTGAGAGAGTAATTCCAAAAACTTGGGGGGAGCTTCTTGAGAGAATAGGGGAACCTTGGGATAACTATAGAGAGTGGAGGTAAGATTAAGGAAATTCTAAAAGGTTTTTGAGTGAAAAGTATGGGGATCTTGGTTGGGTTTATATAGGAAAAGAGAGGAGAGTTCTTTATTATTCCCTAAACATAGCTTTTGGAATCTATACAATAAAGTAATAAAAAAACAAACCTTACCATGAATTTTTGCCCATGGTTTCTAAAAAATAGGATACAGTTTCATTATTTTATAAGGAAAAGGGATGAAAATCAATAAAATATTTCTCTTGTTGATGTGGAAGTGAGTAATGTTTATAAATAATTGATTTTAAAACATTAAAATATAATATAAATTTTGGAGGATTCATAAATCCTTTATAAAATAAATAAAATAACTTAAAAAACACATTATTTTAAATTTTAGACATAAATTTGGTCATAGAAACCCTTTATATAATTTATTACATCACTTTTGGGTCATTATGATGTCATAATACACAATGTATATTTATATCATATTTAATTTTTACCTGAAAATTTTACCATCTCATAAAATTATGAAAAATTCATTGTTGGATAATTTAGACATTATGATTCCAAAAATATTATTTATTTTATCAATTTTTTTTCTAAATATTTGAATTTTCAATTTTAAAACAAGAATCGACATTTATTGAGAAATGCTAGGTTTTTTGACAATATTTTTTTGAACCCTTATAAAAATTACATTTAAATTTATAAAAATTATATTATAATTTATACTTAATAAAAATTATTTAATTTTTTTAAATATCATTTATTTTTAAAATTCCTAAATTCAACAGAATGGAATGTCTTAATTTAAATTTCATATTGCATGAAATACAATTTGTGTTTTATCATATCAAAGTTATTTATAAAGTAACAACAATAAGAAGTAAATATAACTGTTATTATATTGAAAATATAATATGAATATTCATATTATTAGGGTCTTGATACATAGCCTTTTATTAAACTATAAAATTCACTGAGGGTAAGGTGTGCAATGGTGATATTTTCATGGGGTGGTTCAACATACATGGTTTGGGCTATGATCTGGACGAGCTTGAACTTTTCCCATAAACAGGTTTTATCATGCTTTAGTTGTTGGATATTAGGTTGGGATTAGTCAAGAGAATATCCCAGTGATGCTATATTCCTCAGAATCTCTAATAAATGGTATTTATAGGGTACAATCCTACTGTGTGAGGCCATTGCTTATTTTTTCTATGTCAATTGGATTTATCAATCCTATATTTATACTAATAATATAATCACCATTCAATGGCTATTTTATCAACGATTATGATACTTAATATTATTTTAAATATGATAGGATATAATAAAACTAAATAAGTGTATGTGTTTTTTAAAACCATAATAGGGTATTTAATTTAATCACAAAGGGAATTTTATTTATAAAGTTTCGAGTTGTTACATGTTGAAAGTGGGTTCCCTAGACCCAGCTTGTGTTGTAATTTGATTACCACCACATGTATACTGTTTGTTATATATACATGTGTTTTTATTACCATAATAGTGTAGATAATTATGCATCTATTTTTATGGAAATTTCCTTAGATTACATGTCATATCAAAGGGTTATAACAGACCTCAGGTTATAATAAGAACCTCGAGATGCGATGATAATAATCTTAAATTAATGTCCTATAGTCCAGTTACATCATTCTGATAAGACACAGATGATGTGCGACTATCAGGTGTTGGGGGCTCATAAGCATTGAGACTTCTTTTCATGAAGTCCACACTTAATGATTTCTAGTAGTTGAGATCATGAAGACTGACCCGCTAATAGGAACACCACATGTTTCAGGTGTCATTGGTCATTCTTATCTACAAACATGCATAATGATCTCCAAAATTGATATCATTATCAATGTATGTCATTTTATTTCATACTTTGATGTAAGACAAAAACCATGGCAATAAAGTCATGGAGAGGTAGTTTGCGTAGGGTATGTTATAAGTGACATGACATTGATTAAATGATCAAGAAAGGATTTTTCACTTTTGATTTCTGGAAGAGATATCTCAGGACTAGTTGATTAGGATGGTATAACCTTTATTAAATCCATGTCCATGGAAGTTGAAGGTAAGACCATCTGAACAGATCAAAAAATAAAATAAAGAAAGATAATGGATGATGACACTAGTGTGCATTCTTCTTTATTGAGATATCGACGATGAAGAGATTATATTACAAAGACTGTGTTCATAGGAAGGTAGTCATTACTTTGACTTTTCCTTATCTATATAGGGGCCTCGATGGGTTTCTAGACCTCATTCTGAGTTGGTGAATATTATCCACTACTATTGAGATAAGGACTTAGAGGGTCACAAACTATAATGCTTTGAGAATATTCCCTATTTGGTTGAATAAGAATATAGAACTCGGTGGGCCCCACGATGGGTCCGGGTATTATCCAAGTTCTATGGATCACCAAGGAACAAATAAATTATTTAATTATTCATTTTTGGAATAATTCATTGAATTTATTTATGACATGTATTTATAAGTGATTAAGTAAATACAAGGATTAATATTATTCGAACAGATATTATTAAAAATATCTTGGGTTCGTTTCAAATTATCAGGAGATGAGAGTTGAGTTAAAGACTCATGTTTATCATGTAATGTATATTTAATATATATTACAATTAATAATAAATTATAAATATTATTTATGGCATAATTTATTTTTTCATAAATAATTATTTAAAATACATGCATAGCGGATATTTATTACACGGGGGTCGGAAACCCAAACCGGGTAATATAGATATGCACTATATAAGTGGAGAGAGGATCTTCCCATGTGGACTATTCATTTTTTGGAATTGAGAGCCTCTCTCTCCTACTGTATCCTAGAGAGAGACTCTCTCAAACAAGAAAGTTCTTCAAGATTTGTCTCCTCAGATCGAAGACGCTAGCTTGTGGTGTTCGTCGTTTCACCGAAGTGATCGTCAGAGAACCACACTAGCACTTGGATTATAATGAATGACATGAAATCAGATTCAAGTGGCATGTATGGAAGATCTAGAGGGATTCAAAATTAGAGTCTTCGAGCAATGGTCGTCGACATATTGAGACAATCTTGTGCACGTCAGATCCAAACTAGGTACATGTTTGGCTTATTTTTGTACTCTGTTTAAACCACGCATGATCCTTAGAACATATCAAAATAGGATTATCAGAGTCAATGATATTACGTCACTCTAGTGATGTAGAAAATTTTAAATTCACATCCCATCAAATTCTGATTCCCATCCCAGTACCTAACAATGGTATCAGTGGGACACATGATTTTTTTGAGTCAAAGGAAAAATAAAATTATCTTAAATTTAAGTTGAGGGTGTTAAAACGGTTCCATCAGATCTGACCGTGCATCAATCAATTTTCATATCGTCAAGTAATGATCATTTGAAAATATTAAATGGATCAAATTCTTCATATTTATGTCCTTCGGATTTTTTAGTTTTAGAAGAACACCATTTTAATTTATTTATGTTCTCTTTAAAGTACTGGAATCTGGCCAAGTTTCAGCTGGAATCTGGTCACCAGAGTTAATCTGGTGGGAAGCAATAATTTTTGAGATTAAATAAAATATTATAAAATATTGTTTTATTTTATTTTTCTTCATAAAACAAAAATTGAAGTAATATTTTTTAAAGTCTAAAAGCCTTTTGAAAGGTGGCTTCATAGGCCTTTACCTATGTGGAAAAATATTTTTTCCACAAGCTAAAAGGGTAGGACGACCTTTTGCTTTTCAAAAAAAACAAGGGAATAAGGGGATTGAACTAATCTACATGGACCCATCCTTCCTTTTATCTTATGGTCAAACTGGCTTCCACCCCACCTACAAGCCACCTCACCCTGTGCACCTTGCCAGAACCGCAGGCTGCCGCCTCTTTGTAGGCCCCACCACTGTCTGGGCTCGCCGCATTGCTGGAATCTAGCCCCACTACTATCCAGGCTTGCCGCGCTACCAGTATCAGTCCCGCCATGCTACTCTAGGCTCGAGGCCGCTGCCCTGTCCTGGTCGTCGAAGCCCCATACAAGCCCGCCGTCTAGATCCTGTGCTGCCACCATCCTGGGTGTTCCATGCCATCCCGAACTGGATCCACCGTCCGGGGCTTTCCACCACCTCTTGGTCTATCTTCGACCTTCACCAGATCCACGTTGTCCCGGATCGCTGTTCCACCTGGAAGTTTTTCTATCTTACCCTGGTATTGACTGGTTCCCTTGGACAGACCTGCGCCACCCTCCTTGATCACCGGAACCCTAGTCGGATCCTGTTGGTACTGTACGGGCTGTTTCTGGACTGGCTAGTCCATGGTCACGCCATGGTTAGGCCGTGGTCATGCTGTGGTCACACCCAACTCTGGTGATATAGCTTCGCTGCAGTCCGCAGTCTAACTGGACTCCTTCCCCGGCCAGAGGTAAACCATTTAAATTAATTTTTGGGATATTAAAATAAAAGAATATGATTTTTTTAATTTAATTTGAGTTTTAAATTAAATTAATGGTTTAATTTAATTTTGGATAATAAAATTAAATTAAATATGGGAACCGATAAATAAATTATTTGAATTTATTAAAATTAATTTAATTTATTAGAACACCCTCGTACTGATTAAATTTATTGCACTTTTATTTTTAATTGCACATTATTTTTATACCGACTGGTCTTAATCTGGTGACTGACCCATGCATGTCTAGAGTTTATTTATTTTCTTATTTATTCAATACATGTGATGATTGTAATAATTAATTAGGTAAATGTTGGTCTGTGAATCGTTTTTTAATTCAAATATGTATAAGGGCCTGTGCGTCCAATGCACCTATTTTATATTGTACCCCTATACCTCCTCACCCACACATGAGTATGTTTTTAATTATATGGTGACGATCTCAGATGCGGACCCTGCCAAGTCAAGGCGGTAATCAATATGGAAGTCAAGCACATTGCACTAGGGAAAGCTGTGAAATGAGTCTGGTGTCGACTCAGGTATGGAAGCCTCTAGGTCATGATTGATTTTTTATAAATCAATCATAATTAAATGCTCAAGACTAGTTAGATAAAATGCTTTACCTTTATGAATTGCTTATTATTTTATGAAAGTGGATGATTATTGTTTGATCATATAAAATAGTAAAAAAGACAAAAATGCATAAAAAATTGGAGAATATATTTCTATCACATGTTCAGTTGTGAGCACGAAAACCTAGTTTGAACATATTAAATAGAAATGGATTATATTCTTCAATAAACAAAAATCCCTCAAAGAGATATCAAGTTTTAAATCCTTCCTTCATTTAAATTTGAGCAAAACTGACTATTCAGAGTGCTTTTCAGCCAAAGTTGAGAGTGATCTCTACTACCAGGGATTTCCTATAAGAGTGATGGGTCGACTTGACTAAATCTGGTAGTAAAGAAGTAGCCAAATATAGCTTTCTATCACTTTAGAGGCAATATGTTTAGGGAATCAAGTTTAGATTCCAATAAGCTGGGAATTTACTCAATATAACAAGGAAACACCAGTTTAAGTGGTTGGCCAGCCTAGCGCCTACCTCGAAACTATACAAGTAGCGGTGTTGCCAAATCTTGTAGACTATGAGGAGTATTTTCAAGGATCCTTTCCACTAGAATACTCAAGTGACATAGTATTCCGAATTCAATAGTGAGGGCTATTATGTTTGATAAAATAGTGGGAGGCATTAAAATGATATAATAATTAATTAATCATTAATGTCTAATGGTAATAAAGATAAATTATTGACTGATAATATTTATCTATTGTATATTTAAAATTGAAATCACCAACACCACAAGTACATTATCACTACGATCAATCTTGGATAAAGAAAATATCTTGATTGGTAATAACTTCCAGGAATGGTATAGGAACTTACACATAGTACTATGCCAAGAAAGGAAGCTATATGTGCTGGAATCATTAGTTCTTTCTAAGCCTCCTTAGGGAGAAGATAAGGTAGAAAAAGATAAATGGAAAAATCATGTAGAAGATACACTTGATGTTCAGTGCATCATGTTGTCATCCATGTCCAACCAATTAGAAAAATGCATGAGGAAGAGGATGCCTACAAGATGTTTTCACATATCCAAGAATTATATCAAGAGAGGGCCAGATAGAAAAGTTATGAGATCTCAAGTTCCCTATATAGGTGTAGGTTAGCATAAGGGCACCAAGAGGGACCTCATGTACTCAAGATGACCAGGTACATTGAGATGCTTGAAAGCCTTGGGTTCAAATTGAACCAAGATCTAGCAGTGGATCTCATTATTGCCTCTTTACCACCAAGATTCTCAAATTTCATTATCAATTATAACATGAATTATATGAAAAAGTCACTCCCAAAACTTTTGTATTTAGTTTTCCAAGCTTACAAGGTTATAAAAACATTAATTTATCTATCCTTATAGTGAACAAAAGAAAGAATGGAAAGAAAAAGGGGTCTAAGGCCAAGTTAAGGATGAAGACACCAATGCACTGTCCTAAAAATAAGCTAAAGATATAGAGGTAGAGTAATGAGTAGGAGGATGTCTACTTTGGATGTGGCAAGAAAGGCCACTGGAAGAAAAATTGAAAATCTGGGAAGAAGAAGCAAGTTGACGCTTCTACTTCATGTATTTTTTTCATTGAATGAAATCTATCATCATCTTCAAGTGTGGTATTGGATACGACATGTGGATCACACATTTTTATTCATATACATGAACCAAGTAGGTTTAATAATATTAAAAAAGGTGAAGTAGATCTCTAAGCTACGAATGGTGCAAGTTCGGTAGCCTTGGCAGTGGGAGATTATCACCTTACTTTGCCAAGTTGTTTGGTTCTAGTTTTAAATAATTGTTATTATGTACCATATGTAACCAAAAATATAATCTTTGTGTCAAGTTTGGACACTATAGGATTTTATTTCAAGTTTATAAATAAATTTTGTCTCTTTTATAAGGATTACATGTGTTATGGTATGACACATATTAACAATGGTGTATATATAATTTAACTCAAAAACCCCATAATAGTAATCAATGATAAGACCAACAAGCAAGACTAATATATCACCCACCTATGGAACTTCAGGCTAGTTCATGTAAAAAAGAAGCGATTACAAAGATTAAATTAAGAAGGGTATTTAGACTTGGTATAGTTTAAACCCTTGGATGTATGTCAAGCATGTTTACAAAGAAAAACAACCAAATCACATTTCTCAGGGAAGGGAGTAAGAGCCAATGTAGTACTAGAATTAATACATATGGATGTATGTGGTCCATTTCCAGTAGAGGTAAGAGGTTATTTTTTATACTTAATTACTTTTACCAATGACTATAGTAGGTATGGATATATCTACTTGATGTGATATAAGTCCGATTCCTTTCAGATATTTAAGGAATACCAAAATGAAGTATAAAACCAGCTTGGTAAGAAGATAAAGGCACTCCACTCAGACCATGGTGGAGAGTGTCTTAACCAGGATTTCATTGATCACTTGAAGGAGTGTGGGATTTTATCCCAACTCACTCCTCCTTATACACCATAGTAGAATGGTGTTAGTGAAAGGAGGAATAAGACCTTTCTTAACATGGTCAGATCAATGATGAGTCATGCAACTCTTCCATTATCCTTTTGGAGATATGCTTTGTAGACAGTGGCATATACCCTTAACCAAGTACAAAATAAAGCTACATATTGGATTACATACGAGTTATGGTGTGTAAAGAAACCCAATATATCACACTTACGTGTATAGGGATGCGAGGATTTTATCAAGACTTTACAAAGTGACAAATTAGCATCCATAAGAATGAAGTACATCTTTATAGGTTATCCTAATGAAACCAAAGGATATTACTTATACAACCCTTTAGATAGAATTTTTTTTTTGGAAAGACACACCATATTTCTATAAAGGGAGCACATTTCCAATGGAAATAGTGAAAGCAAGATTTACTTCGATGAAGTTAATTACCTAGATGCACAAGAGTTGGTAAGGGAACAATCTCCACAAGAAAAAGTGGAAGAAGAAGTGGTTCCCAAGACACAAATACTACATATGTCTACTCAAGATGTTAGAGAACCAGATCATTATAGTTTTCTTATCACTGAGTCAAGTGACACATTACTCCTTGAGGATGATGAACCTCTAACCTACAAGGAAGAAGTTGAAGGAAAAGAAGCTACTAAGTGGAAAGATGCCATGCATTCTGAGATGGATTCCATGTACCAAAATCAAGTTTGGATTTTTGTATACCCTCTAACTTACGTAAAACCCATTGGTTGCAAATGGGTATTCAAGAAGAAGCTGGACATGGATGGTAAGGTTAATACCTATAAAGTAAGACTGGTTGCGAAGGGTTTCAGGAAATGTCAAGGCATCGACAATGATGAAACCGTCTCACTAGTATCAATGCTAAAATCCATCAGAATATTTCTTGTAATAACAACCATTCATGATTATGAGATTTGGAAAATGGATGTCAAAACTAATTTTCTAAATGTGAATTTGGTTGAAGACATCTATATGACTCAACCTGAAGGGTTCATCAGGTAAAATAATACCAATAATGTCACGAACCAGCTCGGTTCGACCCTGAACCAGTCACCCGAGGCGGCCTGCGACATGTCCCAAGGGGCACTCTCGATCCCCCCGGGATGAAAACTAGTGTCGGACATCAAAAATTAAACGTTGGGAACGATTTGGCCCATGAGAAAAAAAATAAACAGACAAATAAAAACTGATGATGAAAATAAAAACTAGCAGCAGAAAGAAATAAAACTAAACAGTAGACATACCTCCATGTGACCCTTCGGTCACCTCCCAACCAAGGCCAACATTGCTCCCAAAATGAGCAACTCATCCAAGGAAACTTGAACAAGGGAAACCTGCAACTGAAATTATAAAATAGGCGTGAGAATTAAAAATGATCAGTAGGGATGCCGAAGTAAACCACAGAATCCAACCAAGAACACTTTCCAGAAACAAACCCAAAAACACTAGTTTGCACATACAAGGATAGAAAAATAGGGTTTTCATAATTTAAAGGAAAAGGATCCTGATTTACCACTTCAAAAACCAACACACACCACAAAACGTTTTTCCTAAAACAATGCATTACTTAAGAAAAACTGAATTTCAAATCCATGTTTATCACATTTGTGCAAAAGAAGAACAGATAATAAGTAAATTATGGAAACCAAGTGCAAGTAAAAGCAACCAAGCTGATATAAGCAATAACCATGGGTGATCCTAAACATCCCTAGAAAACCCCTGGACGTACTCGGTTTCAGACTACCTGCCGGCGTGGTACTCCATAGTCAAAAACCAACTGGCCGCCCTAATAGCCAACCAGTGGCATGCCCCACAAGGCCTATCTACCAAGGGGGAACCAACACGTCTAATCGGGGTTGGCTATCAACCGTCGCTCGATATTCTAAAGGACGCCCAGGAACCCATGGTGATTTTGATAATGCTGTGTAAGTAGGAGGCCCTCGCATGCGTGACTCATCTCACCGCACTTGCCAACCCCTTACACGGACACCACTACACGACAATCCATGAAGGGAAGTCCCTATGTAGATATGCCTCACAAATATGCATATATGAAATTACTTCATATTCAACAAGGTTCCAACTGGGCCTTCACAACATGTGCAGTTTCAAAACATTTTGTAAATGAGTTAAGTTGCCAATCGGGCACACACACCTTTCCCAAAAGTCAGTATAAACACCCCATTAAAAACCCAATACCAAACAGGCTTTCAAACCAAACAGTCATTCAACCCACACCAAAGGCCAATTGGGCCAACTTCTTTTCATCCCTCTTTGAAATAACAAATTATTTTCTCTGAATCCTATTTTTAAAAAAACATAGCTTTAATGTGTCATTTTCATTTGGAGGCACATCCATGTGAGCACCTAGTGCTCCCATGGATGTGCCAACATCCAACGGAACATCTAGTTTTTAGAAGAATCACTTTAGAAACCATCTTTCATAAAAAACTTTAGCATTGAAAACCAAACCCAATTCTTTCACAACACTTTATAAAAGCAAAATGCATCTTTCAAACCAACCGCCATTTCCAAATATTTTCTAAAACAACTTATTGGTTCATCTTTTTGTTAAACAAACACACCAAAGAAATTTTATATTTCCAAAACATAATCACTATCAATTACAACCAAATACATCATAAAGAACTTAATTTAACTTTACCAAGAACCTATGCATTTCATAGAAACTAACATCAAAATCCAATTTTGAAAATTTAAAACAAAAATATCACTATGTCAGATGCTTTTCATAAATACAATAGAGATGAGAACGATATAAAAGGATTAATTGAAAACATTAAAGTGCTCAAGGTTTGAATCAAAAAGGGAAATGGTTGGAAACACCTACCTCAAGGATTTGGACGAGCCAATGCTTTCGAAAACACACCGCCATCTTCTCCTGTACACGCACTCCCACAAAAGTGCATGCACTAGATTAAAATTATCGCCACACCTTAACAAGATAGTCGACACCCAAAGTCAGTGCGGTGCGGACCAACACACAACCAAATAAATACCAGGGACTCAAAAATAACATAAGACACTAAATTGGATGGTGCAAAACAAAACGGCGGGTGCATTAACCTTACCCGAAAAATTGGCGGCATGGAAAAACGAGTTCATCCACCTCACCCTTGGTGGTGGATGCCAGAACCTAGACCAACGGATCCCAAAACATCAATTTCCCACTCTAAACACCGTTCAAACAATGTGAATCACAAACCAGGACATCAAAGTTCAGTGAAAATGAAGAAACACCAAAATTGGAATGAGATGCAAACCGTGGTTTGAAGGCGAGGGGAATCGAGACTGTGCTCGAGCAGAGTGGAGGTGCTGTGCAAGGGAATTCGGGTTTTGCACCGGAAGATAGTTAGACGGTAGGGGTCGGGTTTTCTGGAAAAAGGGTGCGCAAGTGGGTTCGAGGCAGTGGGTCGCCGAAGTTGGTTCTGCCAGAGATGGTTGCGGCCCACCGGAGGGACGCCGACGGAGGGGAGGGATGCCGACGAAGGGGAGGGATGTCAGCGAAGGTGCGGGGGAAGGGAGATCCGACGAGCGACTGAGGAGGAGGGCTGACGTGGGGTCTGGGAGTGGCGTCGAGGGGGGGTGCGGTGTAGTCGGACGGTGAGAGCGGAGGGGGAGCCGACGGGGTCCGGGAGCGGCGTCGAGGGGGGTGCGGTGCAGTCGGCCGATGAGAGCGGAGGGGGAGCCGGCGGGGACGGCGCGACAAGGGGAGAGGAAGTTTCGGCTGAGGTGGGGGGGTTTCGTGGCGGATAGAAGGAAGGGGGGGGGGGGCGTCGAACAGAAGAGGGGGGGGGGGAATTAGGTTTAGGCTATTTTTTTTCCTTTTTTCTTTTTATAATAATAATGATGATAATAATAATAATAATTAGTTAATTATAATAAAAATAATTATTATAATCAAAAAATTTATAATAATAAAACCATTTAAAAATATAAACACACACACACACAGATATATATATATATATATACACTTATATAGACATATGTACCTATATATAAACATATATATATATTTATTTATTTATCCTCTCAACCAACTAATTTAATAACGTTAAAACTGGATAACCGTGCGGTATTCACACACCGTACGGTACCCAAGCGGACTGCAAGCGGGCTGCACGTACCCAAGCGGAAATCACGTGCCCAAGCGGACTGCATGTCTTAAATGTACGGTGTTCGCACAGTATCCCAAACCATAAACTCATCCCAGCATTAAAATTTTAAACCGGGACTCACCCGCACTTACACAAAATCACCCGACGCCAAGAGAAATGAAATAAATAAAATGACTAAAAAAAACGGGTGTGACAATTCTCCCCACCCAAACACTTTCTGCCCACAGAAAGTCACCCAGCCAACAATTAACATAACTCGAGTCTGTGTCCAGGAAAAACCAGAAGAAACTGAGAGGCTCAGGGTGACCATTACCAACACAAGTCACACCCGACCAACTCGAGTACAACCATTGTCCGAGGTTGAGGGGCGAACACGAGAGGGTTCTCCCCACCACAGAAATTCACTAACACGAAGACCTTGAAACTCGAACACACCACCCCAGGGGGGCCAACATGGGAACTCCCCAAACTGAACTCATCCCAACTTCTCAATGCTAACGGAACAACTCCACTACTGGGATTAAAACTATTCTGGGAAAAACTGGTAGACAGAGACACTGGGAAGGAGGAATTCCCTACAAAACTCAAACACAATAAATGAAAAGCCACGGAGAGGCGTCTGGCCTAATAAAGAGCCCAGAAACGACACCCATTAATTTTGTAGAACCAAATATCCCCCTAACGTATGCAGTTGAGACCATCCCCAAGATCAAAATGGGTTTGTTTAGTCATGGACCTGATGCCCTTCAAAGAATATGGACGATTTAGAAACTACACCAAGAGCAAATGTGGCCACTTGAATTGCAGTAGAACAAGCTCATCGCGCAACCACAAAAGGATGATCTTACAACGATGAAAGGAATAAAACAAGAAAAAATTGGATATTTCCCTTCAGAAGGCTGAAAACATGGACCAGACCAAGGTTCCACACACTCTCGGCAAGTCCTGACTATGCGTGAGCTTCACCCCAAAACCTGTGGTTGGGGCTCTGATGGCTGAAGCATCTCCTGCCTCACAGTCAGCCATTTGCATCCTCCAGTCCTCAACTTCTTCTCCTCAATGATTCAAACGCCCACAATGGTGGCACGTTTTCAAAGGGATTCAAGATGATGGATTAGAATGCCCAAAGAGGCTACACTAGTGGCACAAAAGAGAATAGTTAGAAAACTTGGAATTTGGCACCGACGAAGATGCTGTCTCAGTGAAAGGTTCCTCTGGCATGTACTCCTTTCCAGATGGGGAACCCTCACTAGATACAATTACCATCAAACACACCCCAAACTTCAAATATGGAGAGACATTTCACATTCACTAGTCCAAAACTGGACCCTCAAATAAACCTAAGACGGTACAAACCCTAAAAACCCTGGGAGTTCCCAACAACCTGAAGACCCACTCTAATTCCACAACCACACAACTTCCCCTCACGGACTTTGATTACTTTGATCGATAGGAAACATGCAAAAAGAACTGAAAACTGGGCATGAATCATTAGAAACCTTAGCGACCTTTCTGGGCGACATACTCAAAACAACACGAAAAACACAACAGAAAACGACATCTATCCAAAACTCAATCAAAGAAACAACCCGATCCAAGGGAAAAAAATCATAAGATAAACATATACAAACATGAGTAAAAAATTTCTTTTCCAAAAACCATCATTTCTTTTAAATTTTAAAACTCACCTATGTCCCCTTATGGACTATCACATATGCGTTCACTGAATCCCAGCTACATCGCTCGCGGACAAGTGCTCCCACGCACTCTATGCACATTTTGATGTACATGTGATCCTCTATAAGGAATACCAAGGTTTGAACACTTCTTTCCCTCATCAAATCCAAACAAGCAATAAAACATTCCAAATCGAAACACTCCCACTTTAAAAAACCCAATTCACTAATTTCAAAACAATTTTAAAAGAAACACTTTTCCATTTTAAAACCACTTCCATTTTTAACACACGCTCACATCGACCGAGATCAAAACAAAACACAGTCAACAACAAACCACTAGAATGAGGAACTAGTGCATATGCCTAACTCAGAGACATGGTGGTGTGCCATATCCTAAGTAAGGTATATCACTAAAAGGACCTTGAACTGGACATTTAGACTCCACATGGGTCACCACCCCATGTGAGGCCACAACATGAACCAGTTCACCTTTATTATCATCCCTCAAACCATAACAATAAAAGGCAAAAGACTCAAAACCCAGAATACCCCTGGTAACTCAGGTCTCGTCACAGGCGGTGGTGATCAAGAACCAACCCGCAACCTACCTCCTGAGTCCCGAAAAATCCTAATCTCTTTCTACCAGACATCCCAAATATCAAGGGCCTCCTCTGATACCATTTTGTCACGAACCATCCCGGGTCGACCCTAAACCGGTCACCCGAGCCGACCTGCGGCATGTCCCGAGGGGCGCTCCCGATCCCCCTGGGATGGTAACTAGTGCCGGGCATTAGAAATTAAACGTTGGGAACGATTTGGCCCATGAGAAAAAAAAATAAACATACAAATAAAAACTGATGATAAAAATAAAAACTAGCAGCAGAAAGAAATAAAAATAAATAGTAGACATACCTCCATGTGACCCTTCGGTCACCTCCCAACCAAGGCCAATATTGCTCCCAAAATGAGCAACTCATCCAAGGAAACTTGAACAAGGGAAACCTGCAACTGAAATGATAAAATAGGCGTGAGCATTAAAAATTCTCAGTAGGGATGCCGAAGTAAACCACAAAATCCAACCAAGACCACTTTCCAGAAACAAACCCAAAAACACTAGTTTGCACATACAAGGATAGAAAAATAGGGTTTTAATAATTTAAAGGAAAAAGGATCCCGATTTACCACTTCAAAAACGAACACACACCACAAAATGTTTTTCATAAAACAATGCATTACTTAAGAAAAATTGAATTTCAAATCCATGTTTATCACATTTGTGCAAAAGAAGAACAAATAATAAGTAAATGATGGAAACCAAGTGCAAGTAAAAGCAACCAATCAGATATAAGAAATAACCATGGGCGATCCTAAACATCCCTAGAAAACCCCTGGACATACTCGGTTTCAGACTACCTGCCGGCGTGATACTCCATAGTCAATAACTAACTGGCCGCCCTAATAGCCAACCAGTGGCATGCCCCACAAGGCCTATCTACCAAGGGGGAACCAACCTGTCTAATCAGGGTTGGCTAGTAACCATCGTTCGATATTTTAAAGGACGCCCAGGAACCCATGGTGATTTTGATAATGCTGTGTAATTAGGAGGCCCTCGCACGTGTGACTCATCTCACCACACTTGCCAACCCCTTACATGGACACCACTACACGACAATCCTCAAAGGGAAGTCCCTCTGTAGAGATGCCTCACAAATATGCATATATGAAATTCCTTCACATTCAACAAGGTGCCAACCGGGCCTTCACGGCATGTGCAATTTCAAAACATTTCTTAAATGAGTTAAGTTTCCAATCGGGCACACACACCTTTCCCAAAAGTTAGTATAAACACCCCATTCAAAACCCAATACCAAATGGGCTTTCAAACCAAACAACCATTCAACCCACACCAAAGGCCAATCGGGCCAACTTCTTTTCATCCCTCTTTGAAATAACACATTATTTTCTCTGAAACCTAGTTTTAAGAAAACATATCTTTAATGTGTCATTTTCATTTGGAGGCACATCCATGTGAGCACCTAGTGCTCCCATGGATGTGCTAACATCCAATGAAACATCTAGTTTTTATAAGAATCACCTTAGAAAATATCTTTTATAAAACTCTTTATCATTGAAAACCAAACCCAATTCTTTCAAAACACTTTATAAAAGAAAAATGCATCTTTCAAACCAACCACCATTTTCAAGTCTTTTCTAAAACAACTTATTGGTTCATATTTTTGTTAAACAAACACACCAAAGCAATTTTACATTTCTAAAACACAATCACTATCAATTACAACCAAACACGTCACAAAGCACTTAATTTAACTTTATTAAGAACCTATGAATTTCATAAAAACCAACATCAAAATCTACTTTCGAAAATTTTAAACAACAATATCACTATGTCAGATGCTTTTCATAAATACAATAGAGATGAAAATGATATAAAAGGATTAATTGAAAACATTCAAGTGATCAAGGTTTGAATCAAAAAGGGAAATGGTTAGAAACACCTACCTCAAGGATCTGGCAGAGCCAATGCTTTCAAAAACACACCGCCATCTACTCCCGTACACGCACTCCCAAAAAAGCACACACACTAGAAAAAAATTATCGCCACAACTGAACAAGACAGTTGACACCCAAAGTCAGTGCGGCACAAACCAACACACAACCAAATAAATACCAGGGACTCAAAAATAATATAAGACACTAAATTTGATGGCGCAAAACAAAACGGCGGGTGCATTAACCTTACCCGAAAAATTGGCGGCAAGAAAAAACGAGTTCATCCACCTCACCCTTGGTGGAGGATGACAGAACCTAGACCAACAGATCCCAAAACATCAATTTCCCACTCTAAACACCATGCAAACAATGTGAATCACAAACTGAGACATCAAAGTTCAGTGAAAATGAAGAAACACCAAAATTGGAATGAGATGCAAACCATGGTTTGACGGCGAGGGGAATCGAGACCGCGCTCGAGCAGAGTGGAGGTGCTGTGCAAGGGAATTCGGGTTTTTCACCAGAAGATAGTCGGATGGCAGGGGTTGGGTTCGCTGGAAAAAGAGTGTGCAAGTGGGTTCGAGGCAGCGGGTCGCCAGAGTCGGTTCTGCCGGAGACGGTTGCGGCTGGCTGGAGGGACGCCGACGGAGGGGAGGGATGCCGACGGAGGGGAGGGATGTCGGCGGAGGTACGGGGGAAGGGAGATCCGGTGAGTGGTCGAGGAGGAAGGCCGATGTGGGGTTCGGGAGCAGCGTCGAGGGTGGGTGCGGCGCGGTCGGCCGGTGAGAGCAGAGGGGGATCCGGCGGGGTTCGGGAGCGGTGTTAAGGGTGGTGCGGCGCAGTCGGCTGACAAGAGCGGAGGGGGAGTTGGTGGGGATGGCACACTAGGGGGAGAGGAAGTTTCGGCCAGGGGGGGGGGGGGGTTCGTGGCGGACAAAATGAAGGGGGGGGGGGGGGCGAACAGAAGAGGGGGGGGAATTAGGGTTAGGCTATTTTATTTTATTTTCTTTATAATAATAATGATAATAATAATAATAATAATTAGTTAATTATAATAAAAATAATTATTATAATCAAAACATTTATAATAATAAAACCATTTAAAAATATAAACACACACATAAACACACATATATACATATATATATATATATACTTATATATACATATGTACCTATATATAAAAATATATAAACATATATATATATTTATTTATATATCCTCTCAACCAACTAATTTAATAACGTTAAAACTGGATGACCGTGCGGTATTCGCGCATCATACGGTACCCAAGCGGACTGCAAGTGGGCTGCACGTACCCAAGCGGAAAGCACGTGCCCAAGTGGACTTCGCATCTTAAACGTACAGTGTTCACGCACTATCCCAAACCATAAACTCATCCCAACATTAAAATTTTAAATCGGGACTCACCCGCAGTTACGCAAAATCACCTGACACCAAGAGAAATGAAATAAATAAAATGACTAAAAAAAACGGGTGTGACAAATAAGGTGTGAAAGATGCATAGATCCATTTATGTATTGAAGAAGGAATCACGGTCATGGAATGTTCATTTTGATGAAGTCATAAGAGAATTTGGTTTTGTCAAAATGAAAGTGATCCTTGTGTCTATAAGAAGGTTGATGGGAATGCCATCATTTTTCTAGTATTATATATTGACAACATATTAATTATGGGGAATGAAATTCAAGTCTTACAGTCAGTTAAGACTTGGCGAAGTAGCCTACATTATAGGGATAAAGATCTATCGAGATAGATCTCAAATGCTGATTGGGATAAGTCAAAGTACATATATTGACAAGGCTCTCAAAAGGTACAATATGGAACAATCCAAGAGAGGGTTGTTGCCTATGTCACATGGTATTAATATCTCCAATAAAATGTGTCCAAAAACACAGGAGGAGATTGATAGAATGAGTAGAATACCTTATACCTCAATAGTGGGTTCTATCATGTATTCCATGTGTTGGGTCGGAATAAACGGGGAATGATGGCAAGAGGGGGGTGAATTGCCTTTTAAAAAAAAAATGATTAACAAATTAAAAAATCAAAGTAAGGTGCAGCGGAAATAAAGGAGGCAATCACACAAGAAATTGATAACGGAGTTCGGCCAAAACCCGGCCTACGTCTCCGCTCCCAACTCAACCGTTGAGAGATTCCTACCGCTTGCTTTTCAATGGTTTTAGCAAGAAACCCACTAGGCTTTGAGGTAGCACTAGGACCTATTACAGCTTGCTTTTTGTGGTTTAGCAAGAACCCACTTGCTTTTGATGGTTAAGCAAGAACCCACTAGCCTTTTTAACGGGTGAAGGCTAGCTCACCGAAACACAAGCCTTTTAAAAGGAAAGGCTTGAAGAAACCTCTTCACACCTTAATGGTGGCGTGAAACCCAAAAGAAAGAGGGATAGAAAAGTAGTTGGGGTTTGTAGGCACAAACCCAAAATTAAAGCTCAAAAAGAGTAAAACAATAAAACCCGTATGTGAGGAAGACTTGGGCGCCAAGGTATGATGGAGTTGATGTAGCATGCTCTCCCAAGCTTCTTGAGGTGCTCCTTGGATTGGAAGTTGGTTGGAGCACTTGGAGTTCCTTTGAAGTGGCTCGCCGGAGGATTGCCGAATGATGGAAAAAGTGTCCGTTGGCTTCACAATAGTTCCGGTAGGTGTCCGGGGCTTCCTTGGCCTTTATTTATAGGCATGGAACCCTTGGGGAGGCTTCGGAGCCGTTGGAGAGGCTAAAAGAGCCGTTGGGAGCCAAGTGGACAGGCTGGTCAACAGCCCAACGACTAGTTTGACTGTGTCCACCGGCTGGCCGGTACAGTCCCACCGGTTGGCCGGTGTTTGCAAAAAGTCATTGGATTCCTGTCCAGGGGCCACCGGTCGACCGGTGCCAGAGCCACCGGCTGGCCGGTGGTGAGGCAGTAGCTGACACTATTTGGAGAGGGTGCCACCGGCTGGCCGGTGCTGAGGCCACCGGCTGGCCGGTGGGGAGGCAGTGGCTCCCTCTTGATTGCAGGTGCCACCGGCTGGCCGCTGGTGTGCCACCGGCTGGCCGGTGGTCTGGACAGAAGGATGCCTTCTGTCCAGGCTCCACCGGCTGACCGGTGGTGAAGCCACCGGTTGGCCGGTGGACTGAATTTCAGTCCACTTTGCCTTCTTTCTTTCTTGGCCCAATTCCTTGGCCACCTGATTTGATTCCTATCAACCAAAAACACTTGAAAGAGGATTAGATAAATATGAGGGTGATTGTGATCATGAAAATAAAACCTTGAGGGGTTCGAGAGTTACAACAATCTCCCCCTATTTTGATGATCACAATCACCAAAACAAACAATGTAAAATACTGAGATTAAAGGCAATGCAAAGCATGATGAAAAAGGATTCTCCCCCAATCAATCAAGAAATTTCTCCCCCTTTGTGATTATCAAAATAGAACAGGGCATAAAACTTGATTGAGGGATCTGTTTGAAAAACAAGATTTTAAACCAATTGAAAATAATACCAATTGTTGAAAATTTTGAAATGAAAATTGAATAACAGTTTGAATTGAAAGTTTTGGATCAAAAATTGAATAGAAAATTTTGAATTGAAAATTTTGAAACCAAGAGTTGAAATTGAAAGTTGGAATTGAAAATCTTGAAATAACAAAAAAGCTTAAAAGATCCTAACTCCCCCTAAAAACAAAAAGTCACCGGGGAGAGGGATTTTGAAAAGAGATGATTTTAGGCCCGGAGAGACTCGCTAGAAGAGATTTTTCAATCCACACTTGCCTTGTAGCGGGTCTTCTCCTATAGAATTCGTCGGAAAAGAAAAAAGACTTGGGTTGGCCGTACCGGGCATTTTTACAATTACACTCATAAATGAGGTGCCCGGGTTTTTTGCAATAGTTACAAAATTTAAAACAAGAGCTCCCCCTTACAAAAACAGTTGGAGCATGGGAGGAGGAAGCTATATTGGTGTAGCCAAGCCCTTGGGTGGTTCTAGAAATTCGTTGGGAACCTAGGATATTGTTCAAATTTTGTTCCCCTTGGGTGAACTTAGCTAGGGTCTCCCTTAGGTCTTTAATGGTTGATTCCATGGAATCAACATTTGGAAAATTTTGGATTTTAAGGGTGAGTTCCTCCTTCTCTTTGAGAAGTTGGTCTTTTTCGGAAGAGAGTTTTTTGAAATTCTTTTTCAAAGCGACAAATTTTGATGAAAGCTCATGAAAACCATTTTCTAATTGATCTCTAGCGTGTGAGAGTTCTTCATAAGACAAATGATTCAATGAATTAGAAGAACTAGAGGAGGAAGAGGAGGAAGACGAGGAAGAGGAGGAAGATACCTCATGTTTTGCCATTAGGCATTTTTTACCTTGGTCGCTCGAGGAGAAGGAGGAGAATGAAGAGGTGGAGCTATCACTCCATGTTGCCTTTGAAGCCTTCTTCTTCTCCTTTTTCTTGGCCCTTTTCTTGTGGAGTGGGCAAGCGGGTACGGATTTTTCGTCGAGTTCTTGCTCTTGAGCGGGTTCTTGCTTTGGAGCCTTGCTAGTACCTTCATGGGTTAGTTCTAACAATTTCCAAAGATCATAAGAAGTAGTGCAAGAAGAAATGCAATTAAAAACATTACGATCTAACCCACAATGTAGAGAATTCATGGCTTTTCCATCAAGCTCGAAATTTGCAATGTCTACGGGGGTCCATTGAGATTCATCTTTACTAGAGAGAGTATAACCATGCATGACAATTCTAAAAATAGGATAGCTAATGCTTTTAAGAAATGTGGTCATGCGGGTTTTCCAAAAACTATAATCGGCTCCATCAAAGAATGGAGCACGATCCAAAGAATAGCCCTCGGGGGATTGAGAGGAAGAAGCGGTAGAAGCCATAAAAAAAATAGGATCTTTAATTTGAAACCGGTTAGGGAATTATTCAAATACGCCCTTTGATACCAAATGTTGGGTCGGAATAAACGGGGAATGATGGCAAGAGGGGGGTGAATTGCCTTTTAAAAAAAAATGATTAACAAATTAAAAAATCAAAGTAAGGTGCAGTGGAAATAAAGGAGGCAATCACACAAGAAATTGATAACGGAGTTCGGCCAAAACCCGGCCTACGTCTCCGCTCCCAACTCAACCGTTGAGAGATTCCTACCGCTTGCTTTTCAATGGTTTTAGCAAGAAACCCACTAGGCTTTGAGGTAGCACTAGGACCTATTACAGCTTGCTTTTTGTGGTTTAGCAAGAACCCACTTGCTTTTGATGGTTAAGCAAGAACCCACTAGCCTTTTTAACGGGTGAAGGCTAGCTCACCGAAACACAAGCCTTTTAAAAGGAAAGGCTTGAAGAAACCTCTTCACACCTTAATGGTGGCGTGAAACCCAAAAGAAAGAGGGATAGAAAAGTAGTTGGGGTTTGTAGGCACAAACCCAAAATTAAAGCTCAAAAAGAGTAAAACAATAAAACCCGTATGTGAGGAAGACTTGGGCGCCAAGGTATGATGGAGTTGATGTAGCGTGCTCTCCCAAGCTTCTTGAGGTGCTCCTTGGATTGGAAGTTGGTTGGAGCACTTGGAGTTCCTTTGAAGTGGCTCGCCGGAGGATTGCCGAATGATGGAAAAAGTGTCCGTTGGCTTCACAATAGTTCCGGTAGGTGTCCGGGGCTTCCTTGGCCTTTATTTATAGGCATGGAACCCTTGGGGAGGCTTCTGAGCCGTTAGAGAGGCTAAAAGAGCCGTTGGGAGCCAAGTGGACAGGCTGGTCAACAGCCCAACGGCTAGTTTGACTGTGTCCACCGGCTGGCCGGTACAGTCCCACCGGTTGGCCGGTGTTTGCAAAAAGTCATTGGATTCCTGTCCAGGGGACACCGGTCGACCGGTGCCAGAGCCACCGGCTGGCCGGTGGTGAGGCAGTAGCTGACACTATTTGGAGAGGGTGCCACCGGCTGGCCGGTGCTGAGGCCACCGGCTGGCCGGTGGGGAGGCAGTGGCTCCCTCTTGATTGCAGGTGCCACCGGCTGGCCGCTGGTGTGCCACCGGCTGGCCGGTGGTCTGGACAGAAGGATGCCTTCTGTACAGGCTCCACCGGCTGACCGGTGGTGAAGCCACCGGTTGGCCGGTGGACTGAATTTCAGTCCACTTTGCCTTCTTTCTTTCTTGGCCCAATTCCTTGGCCACCTGATTTGATTCCTATCAACCAAAAACACTTGAAAGAGGATTAGATAAATATGAGGGTGATTGTGATCATGAAAATAAAACCTTGAGGGGTTCGAGAGGTACAACACCATGCTATGTACTTTGTTTGATGTTGCCTTTACTTTAAGCATGGTGGGAAGATATCATGCTAATTTTGGAGAGTTGTATTGGGCAGCTGTTAAAACTATCCTAAAGTATTTGAGTCATATAAAGGATATGTTCCTGATTTATGGAGGACATGAGTAACTAGTAGTGAGAGGATACACTGATTCTAGTTTCCATACAGATCACGATGATCTGAAATCACAGTCAGGCTATATTGTTTACCTGAATGGTGGTGCAGTGAGCTGGAGAAGCTCAAAAAAATATGTGGTCGCCGATTCTATAATAGAATCTAAGTATATAAGAGCTTCTGATGCAGTAAAAGAAGCAGTCTAGATATACATATTTCTCTTAGACATTGGTGTTGTGCCTAACAGTGCATACCATGTACTAGTTTATTGTGATAATACTACTATAGTGGTGCTTCCCAAGGAGCCCAAATCTCACTAGAGGACAAAGCATATACTTAAAAAATTTCATCTCTTGAGGTATTTTACTTAGAGAGGTGAAGTTATAGTTAGCAGATTAGCCACAAAGTACAATGTGGAAAACCCCATGACTAAATACATATCTCAGTAGAATCACGATTCTCATGTGAGAGCTAGGCGATTGAGACTTGTTAGTAGTTGTCTCTAGTGCAAGTGGGAGTATTGAAAGTGGGTTACCTAGACCCAACTTGTGTTGTAATTTGATTACCACAACATGTATACTATTTTTTATATATACACATGTTTATCTTTCTATAATAGTGTAGATACTTCTGCATCCATTTTGTTTATGGAAATTTCCTTAGATTACATGTCATATCAAATGGTTATAGAAGACCCCATGTTATAATGAGAACCTTGAGATGCTATAACAATAATCTTAAAGTAATTTCATATGGTCCAGTCACATCATTATGATAGGACATAGATGATGTGCGACTATCAAGTGTTGGGGGTTCATAAGCATTACTACTTATTTTCATGAAGTTCTCACTTGATGATTTCTAGTAGTTGAGATTATGAGGAATGACCCACTAATAGGAAAACCACATTTTTCAAGAATCACTAGTCATTATTATCTACAGACATGTGTAATGGTCTCATGAATTGATATCATTATCAATATATGTCATTTTATTGTGTACTTTGATGCAAGATGAAAACCATGGAAATAAATTCGTGGTGAGATAGTTTGTGTTGGGTATGTCATTGGTGACATGACATTGATTGAATGATCAAGAAAGGATTTGTCACTTTTGAGTTGAAAAAGTGATATCTCAGGCCTGGTTTATTAGGATGGTAGCACCTTCATTAAATCCATGGCCATGGTAGTCTAAGGTAAGACTATCTGAATAGATCAAAAAGTAAAATAAATAAAGATAAAGGATGATGACACCAGTGTGCATTTTTCTTTATTGAGATATTGATCACGAAGAGATTATATTACACAGATTGTGTTCGTAGTAAAGTAGTCATTTCTTGGATTTGTCCTCTTCTCTATAGGGGACTCTATGGGTTTCTATACGCCAATCTTGGTTGGTGAATATTATCCACTACTATTGAGATAAGGGCCTAGAGGGTCACACACTATAACACTTTGAGAATCTGCCATATTCAGTTGAATATGAATATAGAACTTAGTGGGCCCTACCATGTGTCTGGATATTATCCAAGTTCTATTGATCACCAAGTAATAAATAAATCCTTTAATTATTCAAGTTTAGAATAATTTGTTGAATTTATTTATGACATGTATTTATAAGTGATTAAGTATATACAAGGATTAATATTATTTGAACATATATTCTTAAAAATATCATGGGTTTGTTCAATATTATCCGGAGATGGGAGTTGAGTTAAAGACTCATGTTTATCATGTAATGTATATTTAATATATATTACAATTAGTGATAAATTATAAATATTATTTATGGCATAATTTATTTTGTCACAAATAATTATTTAAAATACTTGCATAGAAGATGTTTATTACATGGGGGTTAGTGTAAGAACCTGGATATTCTTTTCAGGTATGTTTTCCTTTTCTGGTCATTTTTGAGGAAAAGAGGGTTTTTTGGAAATTTTCAAAGTACATGCCATGTACTTTATGAGTACACGCTGTATAGCGGCCATGCACACGACCATGTGGGGGTGACCTGGAGGCCACCTAAAACGGAGTACAGAAACGGTGAGTACATGTCGTGTACTTCAAAAGTACACATCGTGTACTTCTTTTTTTTCATTAAATGCACCGGGGTCGCACCTAATCACCAGAAAGCTCTCCTTCTAGGTCTCATTCGACTGAGAGCTCCGTACGACTGTGAATCTTTGACGAACCCCCAAGCGAGCGTCCATCCTCCGAATCCAACACTGTCAGTTGCGTTGGAATTGCATCGGTGAGTTCTCTCTTCTCCTAGAGCATCATCTTATATTTTTTACTCTTTCGTGAGTTATCATGGGTTGAACGTTTTATAAGTTTTATTAGATCTATGGCGTTCTAAGGCGATTCAAGCCTCAAGGTTCAAGTATATTGATCTCACAACGTCGAGGTAGGTGGTTTGTGTCTTTTTGTTGAATGTCTTTGAGTTTTATGTGCAAATTTTCCCAATACCCATGAATGGGGTATTGCGCGTTTACCGTTTTAGCCCTATTGTTTGTCTGCTATGATGGTATGCTTGAGTAGATGATATTTGACTGTGAATAGGGTGAATTACTGTGCTTTGGATGTGTTACCCATGTATGTTTTTCATGTTTTGACTGTTGGGTCTAGTTTTCCTGTTAGGCTGCTGTTTACTTTTCCATGCCTAGTATTGTAGGATGGTGTGACTGTTGTTCTATTATGCTGTTGTGCTGTAAAATGCTATTCAAGTAGTTCTTTAGATTTACCTTGGTCGATACATGCTGCTACACTTGCTTGACTTACATAGGGCCGTGAGAACCTAGTGTATAGACCATAGGGAGAATGGACGTTGAGGGCTTCTCCAGAGTGTCTGTTTTACTTACAATGTGAGACCACAGGGGGAATTGACGTTGAGTGTTTCCTTAGAGTTTTTGTAGTTTCTAGACGTGGTCCATAGAGGGAATGTGACGTAAGTGCTTCCCTAGAGTGCCTTTAGCACCGTTACGAGACTATAGGGGGAATTGACAGTGAGTGCTTCCTTAGATAGTCTATGCTTAATCTAAAACAGAGGGGTTAGACTGAGTGTACTGCCCAGAGGGTTGCTTGTACTAGTTTGGTAGGACCAGAGGGGATAGGCTGTGGGTACTTCCCAAAGGGTTACCTATTTGTGTTTATCTTCTTGGTTAGTTGTTTCTTGATATTGAGACTATGGATTGTTTACTGTTGAGTACTTTCCTGTTTACTGTTTCCTGTATTTTTACCTGCCATATACTCATTGACTGTTAAGAACAGATCTCGTGGTGGTTGCCTAATGGGATTTAGTCTCACACCCTGTTTAGCCCATGCTTTTGGGCCCAAACAGATTATATTGTTGTAGGTATAGACAAGGGAAAGCACCCTTCTACTTCAGGTACATGACATGATGTGGAGCTGGAGAGCATGGGACCAAGCTTAGGCTTGCGATGTTGGTGATGACGAGGATACTGAAGAGGATGAGGGCGAGGATGAGGATGAGGACGAGGGCGAGGATGGGGCCGAGGGTGAGGATGGGGCCGAGGGCGAGGATGGGGCCAATGACGAGCATGGGGACAATGATGAGGATGACAACGAGGACATAGATGGTGGCGAGGATGAGGCCAATGATGACAGTGGTGATGGTGATGGTGATGGTGATCAGGGGAAGATTGATCCATTATATTTTTTAATTCTGTATAACTCTTTATTTTTGAACCTGGGTTTTCACTCTGGTATGGATATTTTTTAATTCAGTATAACTCTTTATTTTCGACCAAATATGGAATCCTAATGATGTTATAATGTTTTGGAGGTGAGTGATTCTATATGAGATTTTATGGGTTATTGTGAGGAGTTTCCTTCCCTTTAATTGATTGGTTCATAAAACATAAGTTGGTGTTGCATATATTATGTAATTGGAATTGGTAAAGTAAAATGCTGGTCTCGGATTTCCGAGTTGGTTATTTGGATGGTATTATCTATCAAAAGTGGGTATATCTCTATTGAATATGGGTGTATTTTCTAATTGAATAATGTATTTATTAAACTGACCATGCAATACAAATTTCCCACAATACAGAAGCACCACAAAAATCATAGATAGAAACTACACACCAAAAGACACCCATGGGAGACACCCCTTGAGGTAGAGTCCCTCTCGTAGCCTCTTTAATTTAAGAATGCTTTAAATTGAATTTAGATACTTTCTTAATTATTCTTAATTATATTGAATTGAATATCTTGAATAAGTTTTCTTTAATATAATTGTTTCATTTAATATAATTGTTTCATTTGACTGCGCTGGTCGAAAACGCACTCGGCGTGTCGTAAATGGCCAAAACATGGGTTTTACGGTCAAATGCTTGCCGAACGACATAAAAATGACTTTAAATCACACAAAAACACCATAATTATTAGTCGTGAGGTGTAAGAGGAGACGTCACATCATTTGAACGTGTGGTTTGCACGACACGACTGAATATGTGTTTTTTAGGTGTTTGACGCGCTTGAAAAGCGTGCGTGGGGTAGTCGAAACCGGCCAAAAGACCTCGAAATGCCATAAAATCGGACGACAACAAAGGGTGGGTGAATTGTAAAATTTTCAGCCAGACGACACATTAATAAGAGGTGTCGTGTGACCGCACTGGCCGAAAATGAACTCGGCGTGTCGTAAATGGTCAAAACATGGGTTTTATGGTCAAATGCATGCCGAACGACATCATAATGACTTGAAATCACACTAAAACACCATAATTATTATTCGTGAGGTGTATAAGGAGACAACACATCATTCAGACATGTGGTTTGCACGGCATGGCTGAATATGTGTTTTTTAGGTGTTCGGCGCGCTTGAAAAGCGTGTGTGGGGTGGTCGAAACCGGCCGAACAACCTCGGAATTCCATGAAATCGGACAACAACAAAGGGTGGGTGAATTTTGAAATTTTCTGCCAGACGAAACGTCAATCAGAGGTGTCGTGTGACCGCGCTGGCTGAAAACACACTCGGCGTGTCGTAAATGGCCAAAACATGGGTTTTACGGTCAAATGCATGCCGAACGACATCAGAATGACTTTAAATCACACAAAAAAACCCTCATTATTATTTTTGAGGTATAAGAGGAGACGACACGTCATTCGGACGTGCGGTTTGCACAGAACAGATGAATATGTGTTTTTTAGGTGTTCGGCGCGCTTGAAAAGCGTGCGTGGGGTGGTCGAAACCGGTCGAACGACCTTGGAATGCCATGAAATTGGATGAAAACAAATGGTGGGTGAATTGTAAAATTTTTGGCTAGATGACACGTCAATCAGAGGTGTTGTGTAACCGCGCTGGCCGAAAACGCACTCGGCGTGTCGTAAATGGCCAAAACATGTGTTTTATGGTCAAATGCAAGCCTAACGACATCAGAATGACTTGAAATCACACGAAAACACCCTAATTATTATTCTTGAGGTGTACGAGGAGACGACACATCATTCAGACATGTGGTATGCACGACACAGCTGAATATGTGATTTTTAGGCGTTCGGCGCGCTTGAAAAGCATGTGTGGGGTGGTCGAAACCAGCCGAACGACCTCAGAATGCAATGAAATTGGGCAAAAACAAAGGTTTGGTGAATTTTGAAATTTTCAGCTAGAAGGCACGTTAATCGGAGGTGTCGTGTGACCGGGCTGGCCGAAAACGCACTCCGCATGTCGTAAATGGTCAAAACATGGGTTTTATGGTCAAATGCATGCCGGACGACATCAGAATGACTTTAAATCACATTAAAAAACCCTAATTATTATTCGTGAGGTATACAAGGAGATGAAAGGTCATTTGGACGTGTGGTTTGCATGACACGACTGAATATGTGTTTTTTAGGTGTTTGGCGTGCTTGAAAAGCGTGCGTGGGGTGGTCGAAACCGACCGAATGACCTCAGAATGCTATGAAATCAGACAACAAAAAAGGGTGGATAAATTGTGAAATTTTTGGCCAGACGACACATTAATTGGAGGTGTTGTCTGACCGTGCTGGCCAAAAACGCACTCGGGGTGTCGTAAATGGTGAAAACATGGGTTTTACGGTCAAATGCATGCCGAACGACATCAGAATGACTTGAAATCACACTAAAGCACCCTAATTATTATTCGTGAGGTGTACGAGGAGACGGTATGTCATTCGGACGCATGGTTTGCGTGGCACGGCTTAATATGTGTTTTTTAGGTGTTCGGTGCACTTGAAAAGCATACGTGGGGTGGTCGAAACCGGCCGAACGACCTTAGAATGCCATGAAATCGGACGACAGCAAAGGTTGGGTGAATTGTGAAATTGTCGGCCAGACGGAACGTCAATCAGAGGTGTCGTGTGACTGCGCTGGCCAAAAATGCACTCTGCGTGTCGTAAATGGCCAAAACATGGGTTTTACGGTCAAATGCATGCCGAACGACATCATAATGACTTGAAATCACACTAAAACACCCTAATTATTATTCGTGAGATGTACTAGGAGACAACATGTCATTCTGATGTGCGATTTGCACGACACGGCTGAATATGCGTTTTTTAGGTGTTCGGTGCGCTTGAAAAGCGTGCGTGGGGTGGTCAAAACTACCCGAACAACCTCGGAATTCCATGAAATCAGACAACAACAAAGGGTGGGTGAATTTTGAAATTTTCGCCCAGACGGCACATCAATTCGAGGTGTCGTGTGACCACGCTGGCCGAAAACGCACTCAGCGTGTCGTAAATGGCCAAAACATGGGTTTTACTGTCAAATGCATACCGAATGGCATCAGAATGACTTGAAATCACACGAAAACACCCTAGTTTTTATTCACGAGGTGTACGAGGAGAAGACACGTCATTCAAATGTGCATTTTGCACAGAACAGCTGAATATGTGTTTTTTAGGTGTTCAACGCGCTTGAAAAGCGTGCGTGGGGTGGTCAAAACCGGACAAATGTCCTCGAAATTCCATGAAATCGGACTACTACAAAGGGTGGGTGAATTGTGAAATTTTCGGCTAGACGTCACATCAATCAAAGGTGTCGTGTGACCGCGCTGGCTGAAAATGCACTCCGCGTGTCATAAATGGAAAAAACATGGGTTTTACGATCAAATGCATGCCGAATGACATCATAATGACTTGAAATCACACAAAAACACCATAATTATTATTATTGAGGTGTACTAGGAGACGACACGTCATTCGGACATGCAGTTTGTGAGGCACGACTGAATATGTGTTTTTTAGGTGTTTGGCGCGCTTGAAAAGCATGCGTGGGGTGGTCGAAACTGGCCGAACGACCTCTGAATGCCATGAAATCGGACGACAATAAAGGGTGGGTGAATTGTGAAATTTTCAGTCAGACGACACATCAATTGTAGGTGTCGTGTGACCGCACTGGCCGAAAACGCACTCGGCGTGTCGTAAATGGCTAAAACATGGGTTTTACGGTCAAATGCATGCTGAACGATATCAGAATGACTTGAAATCGCACAAAACCACCCTAATTATTATTCATGAGGTGTACGAGTAGACGACATGTCATTAAGACTCACGGTTTGCACGACACGGCTGAATATGTGTTTTTTAGGTGTTCGGCGCGCTTGAAAAGCGTGCGTGGGGTGGTCGAAACCGTCCAAACGACCTCAGAATTCCATGAAATTGAACGACAAAAAAATATGGGTGAATTTTAAAAATTTTGGATAGACGGCACGCCAATCAGAGGTGTCGTGTGACAATGCTGGCCAAAAACGCACTCGGTGTGTCGTAAATGGCCAAAACATGGGTTTTACGGTAAAATGAATGCCGAACGACATTAGAATGACATGAAATCACACGAAACACCCTAATTATTATTTGTTAGGTGTAAAAAGAGACAACATACCATTTGTACGTACGGTTTACGCGACACGACTGAATATGTGTTTTTTAGGTATTCGGCGCGCTTGAAAAGCGTGCGTGGGGTGGTCGAAACCAGCCGAACGACCTCATAATTCCATCAAATTGGACAAAAACAAAGGGTGAGTGAATTGTGAAATTGTTGGCCAGACGACATGTCAATTGGAGGTGTCGTGTGACCGCGCTGGTTGAAACCGCACTCCGCGTGTCGTAAATGGCCAAAACATGGGTTTTACGGTCAAATGTATGCCGAACGACATCAGAATGACTTGAAATCACACGAAAAAACCCTAATTATTATTCATGAGGTGTACGAGGAGATGACATGTCATTCGGACACACGGTTTGCGTGGAACAGCTGAATATTTTTTTTTAGGTGTTCGACGTGCTTGAAAAGCCTGCGTGGGGTGGTTGAAACCGGCCAAATGACCTCAGAATGCCATGAAATCAGACGACAACAAAGGGTGGATGAATTGTGAAATTGTTGGCCAGAAGACACGTTAATCAGAGGTGTTGTGTGACCGCGATGGATGAAAATGCACTCAGCGTGTTGTAAATGGCAAAAAAATGGGTTTTACGGTCAAATGCATGTTGAACGACATCATAATAACTTGAAATCACACGAAAACACCCTAATTATTATTCTTGAGGTGTATGAGGAGAAGACACATCATTATGATGCGCGGTTTGCACGACACGACTGAATATGTGTTTTTAGGTGTTCGATGCGTTTGAAAAGCGTGTGTGGGGTGGTTGAAACTGGACAATGGACCTCGGAATTCCATGAAATTGGACGACAATAAAGGGTGGGTGAATTGTGAAATTGTTGGCTAGACAACACGTCAATCGGAGGTGTCGTGTGACCGCGCTGGCTGAAAATGCACTCCGCCTGTCGTAAATGGACAAAACATGGTTTTTATGGTCAAATGCATGACAAACGACATCAGAATGAATTTAAATCACACGAAAACACCCTAATTATTATTCTTGAGGTGTACGAGGAGACGAAACATCATTCAGATGCGCGGTTTGTGCGGCACGACTGAATATGTGTTTTTTAGGTGTTCGGCTTGTTGAAAAGCGTGCATGGGGTGGTCAAAACCGGCCGAATGACCTCATAATGCCATGAAATTGGACGAAAACAAAGGGTGGGTGAATTGTGAAATTGTCGGCTAGACGACACGTCAATCAGAGGTGTCGTGTGACCACGTTGGCCGAAAATGCACTCGGCGTGTCGTAAATGCCCAAAACATGGGTTTTACGGTCAAATGCATACCAAACAACATCAGAATGACTTGAAATCCCAAAAAACACCCTAATTATTATTCTTGAGGTGTAAGAGGAGACGAAACATCATTCGGATGCGCGGTTTGCGTGGCACGGCTGAATATGTGTTTTTAGGTGTTCGGCGCGTTTGAAAAGCGTGTGTGGGGTGGTCAAAACCAGCCGAACGACCTCGGAATGCCATGAAATCGGACGACAACAAAGGGTGGGTGAATTGTGAAATTTTCGGCTAGACGACACGTCAATCAGAGGTGTCGTGTGACCGTGCTGACCGAAAACACACTCCGCGTGTCGTAAATGGCCAAAACATGGGTTTTACGGTCAAATTCATGCCGAACAACATCAGAATGACTTGAAATCACACTAAAACACCCTAATCATTATTCGTGAGGTGTAATAGGAGATGAAACGTCATTCGGACGTGCGGTTTGCACGACACAACTGAATATGTGTTTTTTTAGGTGTTCGACGCGCTTGAAAAGCATGCATGGAGTGGTCAAAACTGGCCAAACGACCTCATAATTCCATGAAATCGGACGACAACAAAGGGTGGATGAATTGTGAAATTTTTGTCTAGAAAACACGTCAATTGGAGGTGTCGTGTGACCGCGCTGGCCGAAAACGCACTCGGCGTGTCGTAAATGGCCAAAACATGGGTTTTACGGTCAAATGAATGACAAATGACATCAGAATGACTTGAAATCACACGAAAACACCCTAATTATTATTCTTGAGGTGTATGAGGAGACGACACGTCATTCAGATGCGCGGTTTGCGTGACATGACTGAATATGTGTTTTTTAGGTGTTTGGTGCACTTGAAAATTGTGCGTGGGGTGGTCGAAACCGGCCGAACGACCTCATAATTCCATGAAATCGAATGACAACAAAGGGTGGGTGAATTGTAAAATTTTCGGCCAGACGATACATCAATCAGAGGTGTCTTGTGACCGCACTGGCCGAAAATGCACTCGGCATGTTGTAAATGGCCAAAACATGGGTTTTACTGTCAAATGCATGCCAAACGACATCAGAATGACTTTAAATCACACAAAAACACCCTAATTATTATTCGCGAGGTGTACGAGGAGACGACATGTCATTCAGATGTGCAGTTTGCATGAAATGATTGAATATGTGTTTTTTAGATGTTCGGCGTGCTTGAAAAGCATGCGTGGGGTGGTCGAAACTAGCCGAATGACCTCCGAATGCCATGAAATCGGACGAAAACAAAGGGTGGGTGAATTGTGAAATTATCAGCCCGACGACACATCAATCAGAGGTGTCTTGTGACTACGCTGGCCGAAAACGCACTCCACGTGTTGTAAATGGCCAAAACATGGGTTTTACAGTCAAATGTATGCCGAACGACATTGGAATGACTTGAAATCACACAAAAACACCCTAATTATTATTCGGGAGGTGTAAGAGGAGACAGAATGTCATTCGGACGCGCAGTTTGCACGAAACGACTGAATATGTGTTTTTTAGGTGTTCGACGCGCTTGAAAAGCGTGCGTTGGGTAGTCGAAACCAGCCGAACGACCTCAGAATTCCATGAAATCGGACAACAACAAAAGGTGGATGAATTATAAAATTTTCAGTTATATGGTACATCAATCGGAGGTGTTGTGTGACCGCACTGGCTGAAAACGCACTCCGGACAGCCCCCCCACCCCGAACAGTCCCCCCACCCAATTATCCATGGATCATTTGTGATGGGTACGAGTCAACCCCACCTCAATCCAAGGCACGGTGTGACTGGTATCACTCAAATTTTCTCACTTTTGTTTGAAACGGACAACATTTTAAGTGAAAACAACAACTGACATACAGAAAATCTTCACAAGGCTACACATAGATTCTTGAAATTAAGGGATAAAAAATAAAATATGGTTTATTGGTCATACATTATTAGAAGAAAATATTCACAAGGCATATATTGAAACACAATGGGTCATAATATATATAGAAAAACATGAATTATATTAGGAATGAGTCTCGACATCCCATCATGAACATGCACCAACACTTATGTTCTAATTCTCAATCACGGGTCGTTCATTCTATACAATAACATACGACAAATAAATATCATATAGTGATTTCATATGAAACCTATGAACACTCAAGCATACCATATAACAAATTGGTCAATAAGGATACACATATATTCTTGAAAAATAAGTTTCAAAGTCTCATAAAAATACCCCAATGGTGAGGAATACATATGGTGACACCATAGCCCCGTGGATCACCTCAATCCCATACTCAAATAGTGGGTTCTAGGACCAAACCAAAGTCCCTTTGGGAACCCAATACCAAAGACTTAATTGAATATTCATACCCACTAACCAAGATGTGGATTCATCTCACATCACACCCAGGAGAGAAAATTACAATTAGCCACATACCCCTTTATTATAATTGAAAAATCTACGAAAAACATGTAGGCTATTTCGGTAACCCATCTCATATGTCGAGATTGGCCAATGTTTCACACTAACACATCAAGAACCATTTATACATGGATACATAATCATTAGAGGAATATAAAAATCCCATGTGCTTCCTATAACTCATCCTAGGTCTAAGAACATGAGCACTACCATTGTCTATCTTATGGGTATCATGATCCTTGCCACACTACCAAGTTTTTCTGTTGGTTTTAAGATACTAAACCCAAGACCATGAATAAACATCCCATGTGCTTCCTATAACATGTAGGTTTTTTTCTCTTGTGTGTATTGGTGTTGTGGTTTGAGTGAGGAATGAATTCTAAATTTTGAATACTCTTATGTGTGTTGGTTTTGTGGTTTGAGTGAGGAATAAATTCTAAATTTGGAATACTCTTATGGGTGTTATTTCATTTTATATAACATGTAGGCGTTTTTTATTATGGGTGTAATAGGCATTTGAATTTCTAAATTTCTAAATTCTGGAATGAATTCTAAATTTTGAATACTTTGGATGGGGATTCTGTATTGGTGTTGTTGTAGGTCTGGAGAGGGGTTGCTGTGTTGTTGCAGGTCTGGAGAGGGGAGGGGGGCCTATTGCTGTGGAGCCGTGCAATTGTATACCAACAGTTCTGCAACCTTTGGTATAGATACTATTATATAAGTCTATACCAATGGTTCTGTAACCATTGGTATAGATACTATTATATAAGCTATACCAACGGTTTGTTATAACCGTTGGTATAAGTTTATACCAACGGTTATAAACAAACCATTGGTATAGCCTAATGGATGGGCATATGCTTTCTATACCAACAGTTATAAACCGTTGGTAGAGGTGCCACACACATATACCAACAGTTTACAAATTGTTGGTATATGTTATACTTTTACACACATATACCAACGGTTTGTAGAAAACCATTGGTATACCTCCTATTTTGACACCTATACCAACAGTTTTCACAGAACTGTTGGTATAGGCCTATTGTCATGCCTTACTTTCCCACGGTTGAGGAAACCGTTGGTATACTATATACCAACGGTTTCCAGGCCTTTAACAACGATTTTGAACCGTTGGTAAAGTGTAATATTCCAGTAGTGTGAGTTGATACCGACCAATTAATTAAGCTAATATTATTCTATTGGAACCCCATAGACCTTAGATATCCCCTTCTCCGAGTTATTTGCTATAAAAAACTGGTAATAGGGACTGGTTAATCCAAAGGGACACCACTAGTATTCGATCGTGAATAAATAAATTCCTAAGATCTTGTGCCTAGTGGGTATTTTGATCCCACATGAGAGGTCCCCATTAATCCTAGGAGTTATTGTCCTAAATACATGGAATATAGTCTTCCTCTAATAATGGTTGACTTGTACCCACTGATTTCCACCTCCTATTAACTCATATATTCTTGGGTCATGATTTACAATTCCCATAATCCAACTATTCAAGAGGATTCAGATACTCTTGATGTTTCATGTTTGTACATTCTACCTATTGTCAAATCAAGATTACAACATCACATAATTTTACCCTCTTAGTTTTGGGGCATGCATCTCCTATGAAGACATAACTTCCTTAATCTTTGAAATCCTTTTAGACACCTCTTTTTTCCACCTAAGTACATGATACATTTCATCCATTTTTTCCATTTCCAAGAGGGATCAAGAATGACTTAGTAGTTTATGACTTCATACTTTTAGTCATGGAAGCATGTTTCTAAAGAATATAGCATTCATATCAGAACCACATGTGTCTTGATTCCTGTTATCATAGGATACACAATGATGCCTGAGTCTTCAATCCTGAGTCCAGCTGCAACATAATGATAAAATACATCATACCCACACATGATCCTAATCTATGTGAGGATATTTATTTTTAAGAACTATGTGTGTCTTGATTCCATATTAAAGGATATGTTATGATGCTTGTATCCTCCATTCCAAGCCTAATCACAATTTCTCATCACTACCAACTAATTCCATTATCGAGAACCAAATTAGTGTGGGGATTCCCTCTCACAAAAAATGTGAATACCCCTGCATATTCTCTTCTATTAACTCTCACAAAGCTCAATTGACTATCCAATTACCTATTGTTTATCATTTAAAGTATGACCCATATGAGTTCAGGGAACCTAGAAAGTCATGATAACTAGGGCGATTGATGAGTGTTCTATCTAAAGATACAGAACCACATCCTATTCGAATGAAATTAAACTGCATGAAAATTTTATAGTCGCATGTTGTTAAACTAAATGAAAACATGTATTCAAAAATAGTTCATCTCTTTCAATTATTCTTTACTTAGTAATCAAATGTTTTATCCCTTTACCTCTAAATGTGTTTAATACAAATTGGAATATCCTTTAGGGTGTTTGAACCCTTCTTGATTATTATGTTCCCCATGAAACAACTTTATATCTTCGATTCCGGAGTTGATACCAACCAATTCCTTGAGCTAATATTCCTCTCTTGGAACCCCATAGACCTTGGTCTCACCTGCTCTTGGTTCTTCCCTATAGAAAAATAGTAACAAGGACTGGTTAATCCAAAGGGACACCACTACGGTTTAATCATTAATAACAAAATTCCTATGAGATTGCACCTAGCGTGTTTTTAAGTCCTAGAGTAGATCCCCCCATTAAACCCTAGAGTTAGTGTCCTAACTACATGGAATATAGTCTTCCAACATTATCAATGGTTGATTTTTACCCACCAGTTTCTATCTCTAGTTAACTCAGATATTCTTGGGTCCTAATTTAAATTTACCATAACCTAACTATTCAAATGGGTTTAGATACCCTTGATGTTACACATATGTAAATAATACCCATTTTTAAAGCAATAATATAATATCATATTATTATACCCCATTATCCTAGGGTATTCATCATCCATGAAGGCCTAATTTACATGAGTTAGTCATTCCTCTCAGCAATACAACCTTATATCACAACGTTAAATTACAAGAAATACGTCCTCATCACTTGATGTTAAAATTCATGATGAATACATCCCCACTTTATGACACTAAAATATTAAGAATATCATCAACCATCACTCCTAATCAAAGGATCACAATATGATAACCCTCATCAATAAAAGTTCAAGGTACTTCTATTATCTTTATGAGCACCTCAATCTGTAAACCACAGTTCTTGTATTGAGTGTCTTGAATTTCCATAAACCTTATATGTTCATTGGGAAATAGCATGTGGCTTCAAGGGAACCTTTGTTTGACTATGCATGTCTTCCCTTAGTTCCTATATATGATCTCCCAACTATTAAACAAATGTGTCTTTGCATTACAAAAATGGACTTCGATCCTTATGAGCTCTGAAATAATCACAGTGGATCTCATCACTATAAATTGATTCATGATCACCCTTGAAATGATTTTCCTATACTATTAATCATGATCCAAGAACCTTGATCCATGATTTACAACATTCTTTCCCCCCACTTGGGGAGGTTTTGGGGTACTTATGACCTTGGGAATTCCAAGTAGGTTATTATGTAACACTACCATCATATCACGTCCACATGCATCATTACCTTAAACTATATTTACTTTGTTCAAAGCTATAAAACCTTGAACTTTAGCCTTTGATGGTCCAAATTGGAAAACCCAATCTTCTAGTGAAAGAGACATAAAAATTTTCAGGCTAAAAATCCATAAAGGCAAGACTAAGTCTTTGCTCACTAAACTCTCCATATTTAGGGTTTAAGAAAAAAATATCACATAAATAAAAGTCATAAAGCTCATAGGGCCCATTTGGTGGCCCTAGTAAAAACCGATCCATTCTTGATGAACCCCCTAGTCCTGAAAAAAGTCAGATTAATGATACATCACATCTTCTCACCATGATAATGTGTTCACTAGGTGGTAACACAACTTTTAGGGTGCCTAAAACCTTCTTGAATATTAAAATTTTCCAAAAATCACCTTCATAACTTCAAATTATAACTTAGAAATCACCAATTCCTTGAGTTGATAAACTTCTATTAGAACCCCATGGACCTTGGTCTCCCCTACCCCTCGTTATTACCTATAGAAAACTGTCATCAAGGACTGGTTAATCCAAAGGTATGCCACTAGGATTCAATTGTGAATAATGAAATTCTTAAGAGCTTAAACCTAGTGGGTGTTTTGGTCCAAGAGGAGAGACCCCCCTAAAAACCAAAATTTATTATACTAACCGCATGGAATATGGGATTCTTCCATTATCAATTGTTGACCTATACCCACCAGTTTCCATCTCCAATTAATTCATATATTATTGGGTGTTTATTTACATTTCCTATAACCAGACTATTCAAGAGGATTTGAAATCCTTGACGTTACATCATTATGTATTTTACCCATTCTCAAATAAGGAATGTGATATTACATTATTGAACCTTTTGACTTACCACACCATGTGACCCAAACCACATGGTATAGGGATCAAGTTTTCCAACCATAAAATAAACTACCCTAGGGTTCCAGAACCCTTCTTGGATAACTCTTTTCTTCATATCCCACTTCATCATTGAAACATTTGAATCTTTGTAAATATTTTATAGAAATTGGAAGGGATAAGGTACACATATTCTTAACCATCAATGTAAACCATATGGGATCATTAATAAGGGACTATGAATCATTAACTAATGGAATATACCCTTGTAGGAATGGACCTACAATACTTATGAGCCTCAGAAACATTCCATTGGAACTCAACACCTTAGTATTTTTTGCGATCATCCTCAAAATGTCTTCCCCATTCCATATTCACCGATTCAAACTTTTAGGTTATGATTTAAATAACCCATATTTCAAATATCTAAGTGGGATTGACATCCCTAACATTTCAACATCTATCAATAACCATTAAAGTAAGGATGCAGGGTGTCACACCCCATCATGGATACACATACTTCATAATTTTTTCAAGAATGTAGGGTGTAATAACCCTTCATGAACATTAATTATTTAGAATATCAATTAAGAATAAAAGGTTTTAAAACCCATCATGGATACTCATTATTCAGAGTCCCATAAATGATGAAGGTTTCTTGAACCCTTCATGAATACTCATCCTTCACTACGAACAAAATATGGTCCAAATTGGAAGACCCTAAAATAATGTAATATATGGTCTGATCTAGAAGACCCTAAAATAAAATAGTATATGGTCCAAGATAGAGGACCCTAAAATACAACAATATCCTAGTTTACAGGACCTTAAACATCCAATTTAAAGAGACATAATACATCGATAGACTGAAAACCCATAAAGGGTACCCTAGGAAAAAAGTCAAGTATCTTCTCACAAGACATGTAGTTTGTGTGATATTGTAAATATTGAGCATTTATAAAATATAAAAGGGAAAAAATTTTTAGGTTTAAATCCCATAAAGGGTGGATTGAGAAAAATCAAAGTCCATACTCTCTAAGATTTACCCATATGAAACTTAGGAAAAAGTTAGGGAAATATAAAAAAATATACAAATCTTGTATGGATCATTATCAATCCCTAGAAAAAATAAATCTATGATAACTAAGTCTACTAAATTTGGAAAAAATTAGAGAACTCTCCCTATGGGAAATATGTTAATCCAAATTATCCTTTTGAACCAGGTTATCTTGGTATAACTAGAGAATATACATAAATGATGATTCTCATGTAAATAATCATTCATGGGAAATTCTCAAGAGATGTATGTTATGATTTGATAATTCAAACTCAAGACTTTGGGTTTAATTGGTATTATAAAAAGGATATATATATTTTATGGTATAAATGATATCAATTTAATGAAATTCCATGCACATAATGAATGGAAGAAATCCTAACAACGACATGTAAATTTTGGAAGGTTTAATTCACCGATAATGTGAAAAGGATGGAGGAATATCCACATTCTAGAGTCTCTCTAAGGTTATATAAAAAAAGGGGGAAATTATTTGCATTTGGATTACAATAAAATTGAATTGGTAGAGTTTTCTAAATCAACTAGAGTCTAGAAAGAGGCGTCAATTGAGTGCTAAAGTTCCACTCTCTTCATTTCTTATGCCATATCTCAAGGAAGAAGGATCTTAATAAAAGAGGATAAAGCTTCAACTTATTTCTAAGTGATCACTAATAAGGATGATGAAATCAAAATATGGTACCTTTAATGAGCTATGACTGCTTACTATTTTGCAATCCGTGCAGTCAAGTCATCCATCTGGGTGCACAATTGAGAGAATTTTTGATGTCTCTAATCAAGAAACTCTAAAGCTTCCCTTATTAGTTTTACCAAATAAGTATTATAATAAAAAACTTACAAGTACCTCTTTTTTTTCAATTTTATCCTAGCTAGTACAATCTATTGCATGATATCATACAATTGTTGATAGTTAAATCTATTGGCTATAAAATCCTGAAAGATATGGTGGATCCATTCCTATTGGTTATGAATGTTCTCAAATGGACTCTTTATAATCAACACATGGATTTGATTCCAAATTATCCTTTTTGGTACTAATATATCTACAATTTCCTAAGGGGGTGTATTGGAAGAAATAATGGTTAGTGGAATATGTTCAGGTATCAAGTCTACTAAAGGAAGGTTTGGATGAACTGATAAAGAAGTAAGAGAAGGAGTCTCATGGGACTCTCTTCAAATCGGTGCATCATATGTCATTATAACCGAAGGGACTAATTCCTCAATAAAACCTATACTATCTATGAGATATATGTCACTATGATAAGAGTATTTCCTTGGGGTCTCCCCTGAGTCTTGAATCAACCCCATCATTACCATAGACAAGGGGGTCAGAAAATAATAAGGTTTATCTACTTGAAAAACTAATTGATTATGTATTCCAACTGGGTAATATTACACCCAAGATTTGGCATAGTCCTAAGATAATTATATAGGGACATTGACATGCAGAAGACCAATTACAACATTTGTATCTTCACACATTAATATAAGTCAAAATAGGCGAATATGTCTTGGATTTTATTCTCATTGTATAATGGATAAAGGAAGAGGAGAAACCCTTTGAGTGGAGTGAAACTAGTGAGAAAAATATAAGGGGAATATGTATCATATATTATTAGTTCATATACGTGAGTTGCAATAACCCTATCTCAAAATGAGACTTTATATGATCTCTCAACAAGGGAACCACTTCCATTATCAATAATTAGACTAGTGGGTGTGGGGTATGGCATGAAATTAAAATGATCATACTAGATCAATATATAAATAACCTCATTATTTCCTAATAATATTGACTCAAACCTAGAAACATTTAGCATCCTGGGACGGAGTAGGGCATAAGGAATTTCGATAGTATTCTCATACTTGTAACATCAAATATGTTCTCCTATATAGCCAAAAATAAATTCAAAAGGGCACCTAATTCAGTAGGGGACATTACCCTATTGAACATGTCCAAGGATATGATAGAGATGATTAAGGGTTAGCACAACTAAGTTGAGGGGTTTCCATTCTTCCAATTATAATACAATCACCAATGTGCTAACTTGAATGCCCAAGCATGTGTCTCTAACTGGGAAGATCCATCCATGTAAAAACATAGCCAAATATCCTACTAAAAAAATGTGGATATACCTTCAGTCTCACCTGGTATCCCCATGAGGCATACTCCCTATTTTCTAGAATATACCAATAATATCATCAACTATTTCAAACTTTTCAATAAGGACATCGATGGGGGCGTATGAAGGTTGGTTGAGTCCCACTACGATAAATGAAGATGTTGATCCAATAATTGAAAGAAATGATCAAGCTAGGGATGAATTCATTATAAATTTCCCTAAGAGGAGGTATTCACCTAGATGATAAATATCCCATATCTTGATCCCTACCTCGCCTTGGGTAATATGAAAAGATTATTTCTTGGACACTAGTGACTAATTAGATTTATGAGGAGTTCTGATTGACGGTACACGAAGAACTGAGAAACCCATGTCGCCTCATAAATATATATAACATGTAATTGATCAAAAAATTCTGAGAAACTCTAACTAACCCATAATGTTCATGCCCATTCATCAAATAAGTCACCACCAGGGTACAAATCCCACTTTAAACTCCAACCACCTTTTGGGTTGTCCAAAGAGGATAGAAGTTTACTCGAGTAGCTCCAAGAAATCAATTGATGAGAAAGTTCCAAACTATCCAAACCTAGAGGGGGATTTATCCAACATATAATATAGCCCATGGAAAATTTCCACAATTAACTAACATTCCACATAAGTATTCATTTGAGTACAGTTGAGGGAAGATGATAGCCCACAAGACATAAGTTTGTAGTTAATAAAATGAATGGCAGTGACATCCAGGAGGCCGAATCCATATAAAGGTAGTATATGTGATAGAGTTTAGTTTTTAATTTTATCCAGAAGAATCACATTAGAAACCTCATTTTCCAAAAATACCCAGTATCGAGGGTCTGCATTGTGATTCCCGGAAATCCAGGCTCTCCAGTCAGCCACATTAGAATATTTTTGTGAACTATAATCCATCTACATAGTAGTAAGAAGTATATGTTATATGGTTACAAGGACCCTTCCAAATAGATAAAAATAGTTACATATCTCGAATAATAACACATGAATCATGTGACCCATATAAGGGTTCTTGATGACATGAACTGTTATAGGTCTCACGAATCATGTGATCCATGTGACTTCTCATGATCACTTGATCCATTCTAATACTTATGACCATATGACCATATGAAGATCACATGACTCGTATAAATCCTGTGTACATCACATATCTTTCTACTAATTATACAGAGTGCATGACCCATGATAAGTCTAATGATCATGTAACCATGAAAAGGTCATGTAGATCATGTAATGATAAATAAATCATGTAACAATGCCAAAAAATCATGTGAAGTATACAAAGACAACCCCATGGCCAAGGATATGTATCATAGACTGAACAAATTACTGATTGATTAGTTCATAGATTACTACATGACCAATTGAGACAAGTTAGTCATGCGATTGGGTCACGTAGACAATTCTTACACTGAGGTCATGAAAAACAGTTCTCGTGGAAAGTTCAAGTGAAGAAATTATATGAAATAAGAAATCATGAGAGATTTGGAGGTCTGAATCATTGATGAAATGAATAGATCCCCTCTCCCTTATTTATAGGGCACCCCAAAGAATTTGAAATATCACCTGGAAGACCAAAATCCACTAGGAACATGACAAGTGTAAGCCCAAGTGACTCAAGTGGGCATTTAATTTCCTCATAACAGAGACCTTTTCCCTATAAACCACACTTTGGGGGGGGGGGGGGCATTTATTAATGCCCTCTAAATGAGTATTGGATATTTTAGGGTTAGAGAGATACTCTAAGAATATGTATTATTTTATTTTCAAAGTTAGGGAAGGATAATCATGGCTACATAGAGATTAAGAACCTTATTCACACAAATTTCATGGCCCTAAGGACATCACATGAACAAGTCATGTGATTTGCGTGATCTTTTCATGATCACATGATATCCCTCCTACTAACCTTAATAATCTCAAAAAATCTTCTAGACAAGAATTTATGATCATGTGAATAATACCAGTTGAGTTACCCCAATCATGAGACATATCAATCGAAATACACCTGATAATAAATCAACCCCTTTATAAAATAAAAGATGAAAACATTTATGTAGAGGAAATTTATGATGATTTTTATATAAATGAATAATAATTCCTACGTGATCAATCTTTGGATCATATTAAATCCTCAGGGACATGATGGAATCATCACACAAAGGCCACTAGACATGTCACCTTCATTATGTGAAAGAATTAAAACATGTCTTTTTGATCATGCAACACCCTAATAGAAAACCGATTGGAGAGCACCATAGGCATTATAAAATAAAATGTGAAAAAGGTGGCACCCTTATGTGAAGGAGAGTTACACCATTCCCAATACAAAGGGGTTATACGGGTTGCGTGATAGGTTAAATAATTATATGAAATCCCTCCAATAGGCTAACTTTATCTCACAAAGGGCCCTAGGTAAGTCTTCCTTGATCACACTAAATCCCCATCGACATACTGGATCATCACATTAAGGCCACTGTACATGTCACATACATCATGCGAAGGATCTAAAAAATTTCCATTTGATCATGAAATTACCTAATAGAAAACCAAGGGGTGAACGTCACCTGATTTATATAATAAAATCTGGAAAAGGTGGAAGCTTCACAAGAAATGAGTTGTGCTGATATACATGCGAAGGCCCCCCAAAATGTCAGATTGATCTCTCAAAGGGCCCCAGAAATGTCGACCAAATCTTGCGAAGTCCCTTTGACATATCAATTTGATTATGAAAAATACCCATGAAAATCCACATGTTTGATAAATATTTCAATGATGGGGAGATTATGTGGTCTCTATTTATCAGAAGACAAAAGGATGACATCATGGATCACTCATGGAGGGTTCATGAGAAACACATGATGTGATGATACCTACACTAAATCAAACCCATATATGTGATTTAAGTTCCATGTAAAGAGTCATAGATCTGAGGTGGCGATTCCTATAAATTCATCCCCCAAAAACACAAAAAAAACACACACACACACACAGGAGCATAAAGGCAAGAGCATAACTTTAAAAGAAAAGATCCACACAATTGAAAGAGTTTTCTACTAGGTAAACCTAGGGAATGACTTAAGGGATTATACGGTATGTCTATATGATTCACATGATCATTACACTGATAACATGAAAGAATCTTGACATACATGACATATCACACGAAGAAGTTTCACTATGTGTGTACTTAGTCATGCGAGGCCTCAATGGGCCACTACCCGACAAACATTGAGGCATTTATGAGATAAAAGGATAAAAAAGATGAACACCTTAAAAAAAATATGGATACAATGATTTTCATGTGAAGGGGGTCGTGCACCTCATTTGACCCATTCTTTAGTCATTTGACAGTGCCCATACATGTTAGGAAGATCATGCGATGGAATTTGGACATGTCATCCAAGCCACACGATTCCCTCTGGACATGTCAGGAAGATCATGAAAAGTCCTCCAAACATGTCATCCAGGTCATGAGAAATCCTTCATATATGTCAATCATATCATACAAAGTCCATTGGACATGTTATCCAATCCACATGGAGTTTTCTAGACATGTCATCGAGATCATGAAATGACCTCTTAGACATGTTATCCAGAACCTATGAAGTCCTTCGAACATGTTGGATTGATCATGAGATTGTACTTAGACATGTCATCTAGTTGACATAAAGACCTCTAGATATGTAAGATATAAACCATTAAACATGTTAGGAAAACACTCCATACATGCTAGAAAAACAACCATGAAATGTCAAGTAGACACCCAGGATATGTTAAGAAGACACTACATACATGTTTGGTAGACACCCATGACATGTCAGACATATACCCAAGACATGTCAGTTAGACACTCATGAAAAGTTAGGAAGAAAACTTGGATATGTCAGAAAGACACCCTAAGACATGTCAACTTTTTTTAGTAGAGACACTTGGACATATACCATATAAACCCCTAGCTGCGAAACATCATACAAGAACCCCCTTTACAAGGGGAGTTCCCTTAATGGGTTAGGGTTACACACTCGCGCAACCCTATTCATGTCATGCTATCAGACAAAACACTATGTCATACCAAATATATTCAATAAAATTTTTTCAGCCATCATCTCTATTTATCCATCAGTGGGTAGAGAATACATGTATAACATGGGATTCCATCTTGGTATAATTCCCTAACATTCCCAAACCTTAAGGGTAATAATAATCCTTTAGAGTGTAATCACCAATCCCAACCCATCAGTGGGTTAGGGAAAAACTGAAAATCAGTGAATTTTATTTCTAATAAAAAAAGAATACATAAGACACATTTATAAGTCCCAAAATCCATATCAAACACACCATTAGGGATTCCCCAGTGTGTAAGTCCCATATCCACATGCAGTGTCTTTTATTACTTGTTATCCCTTGTTTTTCTCACTGAGAATGACTCACATGGGATTAGGGATTTGTAATGATACTATAACTATCATAATAAAATTCCCCATATTAGTGAAACCTTAGTGTTTAATCCACATTCAATAACATGATGAAAATTCCTCCATACATGGGAATACACCTTGGCATAAGTAGTAAAGGAATTCCCATATTGGTAAACCCTAGAGAAATAATCCTCATAGGTAATAATTATCTATATCTACCTATCAATGAGTAGATGGTAGATCAAACTATGAAGACTTTAATTACTGTTTTAAGAAAGATACATAGGATACCTTTCTAAAGATTGAGATCCATACCCGATGCCTCAGTTCCCTCACATATGTCCTTTCCACATGATATTAAACTACATGGTTTGGACCTAAAAAAACTATGTGGGTTATTATTATTATTCTCACAGGATATGTAGGACACCTATTAGAGGTTTAATAACATACTTGAAATACTAATCACATTTTTGGATGAAAGTAAACTCCAGTGTGCCTCGTTATATGGATTCAAAATACAAGAATCTACCCATGGGTAAGAAATAACAGGAAAGGGAAGGGGAACCTTAGATACATACATATGGTCTCATTAATATAACCTCTTTACATATAGAAGTATTCAACACCTGATCATTTTATTAGGGTAACTAATATCGTATTAGGATTCGAAAGTCATTCAGAAACATATCTTAATTTCATAAGAGAGTCCCAGAGTAGGCAATAATTCCCCCTAAAAGGCTGTGATGTGCCTGACCTCCCATACTCTCAACCAATGCGAGATATTAAGTATATTTGGGTTTGAAACCCCAAATGGATTCTTTCCTTTGTAAAGTAAGTATGTGCCTTGTTATGGACGTGGGAGGCATCCTTGAGAGATGAAAATGATAAATCCAACATGAATGATTGTGAAACCATACCTAAACCCCCCCACAATCAATCTTTATCCCCTAAATTTCAATGAAAAAATGATTTAGCTAGCATGAAATCATGTAATTATAGAATAACTAAATAATTACAGGCATCAAACATCTTGTCCCCAAATCTGTAGAACCATACTATTACGTTGAAAACAAAAATAGTGAACCCAATGTAAACCTCATAGTTACAAAAGAAAATAGGTTTATGCACATCAGACCATTTTTCCCCACATTTTAAACATGAAACAAAAAATGGTGAACCCAATATAAACCTTTAAGTTATAAAAGAAAACAATCTTATGTATGTTGGGCCATTTTGTTCCCACCTCTCAAAGGGGAACCGAATTACACAAGTATTTTTATTATTTTAATGCATTTTTTTTCATTCTATGAGCTCCCTTATATGATATAGAAAGTGTATCTCATATATCATATAGAATAGTACATGAAAATACTCAATTAAACACATCCTTGAGGAAGGAATATAAAATTGTATTAATATCTTATGATCATAATTAGCCTGAATAGAATCACTCCAGTCCCTTCTATGAGATTTCAATTTCTCATATTTATCTCTAGTGGTTCCCAAGATATCAAGGCATATAATTTATAATTGGATTTATATTTTGATATTACATTAACCATTTTTCATTCTAATTAGTTATGGTGATCTATTGGTTTCATGGACTTCTTGTATAAAGGATTCATATTACCAATAATAAGATCATCGCCTTTTTAATGTGATAAAAATATAAAAAGTAAAAAAATACAGGATAATATATTATTTAAATTTCACCCCAATGTTAGTAGAATAGTTGTTAAATTGAGCTTAACTAAATAAAAATATATGGAATTAAAATATTAAATCACTTAAGGAGTCCTCTCAATTAAACTATCATGGGATACGATAAGATTTATGTTGAGAAGTTTTAGAATTTTTTAAAAATTTCTATAAAGAATTGATCAATACAAAAATATATTTGAATATATATTAACTTTTGAATCTATTTTACTTAAACTAAAAATAAACCAACATTCAAAAAGTTAGGTACTCATAGTATAAATATATTTTTAAAACCAAAATATATTTAAGAAATAATCATTGATAAAAACACTTATTTCTTTAAAATTGCAGTAAAAAATGTTCGTATCAATTATATACACCCACATTCATTATAAAAAATTTCATAGATAAATATAACAAGTTAAAAATAATAAACAATCAGATCATAGATTAGGGATATTAGTCCTCTCTACTTGATATTAAAACCACTAGTAAAAAACATTAATCAATAAAAATAGTTTTTCATATATGGTGTGAGTCAACAACCTGGAACTTGATTAACTACAATATATTAGATACAATTTTTCAACAAAACCACCATAATATTTATTTTTTAAAATTAATTTAAAGTATAGAAATTAAAACACACTAGTATAAAAATGATATTTCACATCAGTGTTTTGATACCAATTATTAAATAACCAATGTTGAAAACATTTCAATATCGATTATTTAAATAATCGATGTTAAATCCATTTACATAGTGGGTTTTAGCACCAGTTATCTATTAAATAACATCAAAAAGTTCTTTTAACGTCAGTTATGGAGAAAATGATATTAAAAATTAGGTATTAATGTTAGTTAGTAGACAAATGACTTTAAAACTACCCTTTAAAAGATTTTTTATGTCAATTATTTAAATAACCAATGTAAAAACAATTTTTTCCAACATAGGGATTTTTTAATTTTTTCATATAATTCCTTTCACTTTTTAAAATCCCACTATAAATTTTAGATGGTGCGAGACCATTTATCAAGAACCATATATAAGTTTTCACACCCCCTATTTTATTATTTTCATTCTTATCACCTGTTGATCTATATAGTCCTTCCATCAGTTCTCATTTCAACATTTTATTCTTATTACTTATATTTATTCTATCATTATTTTATTTTTTATGATTATTTCTCTTAATCAATTTGATTTATCAATGATTTGTTTTCTTATGATGATTTGTTTTCTTATGATAAACATAAAAATATAAATATTCCACATGATATTTATTAACTAAAGTTTAAAATAACTCACCATTCACATCTTTGATTGTCTCTTGAGTTATTTACATAAAAGAAAATGAATATAAAAAAATATTGAATCAAAGGACAATACAATGAGCATGGATTTTAAGTCGAATATTTAAGTTTATATATCTTGATTTCATTTGGTTTATGTAATTTTCTACCTTATGTATCTTGTATTTTCATTTAAGCATATAATTATTATTGAAATTCATTATTGAAAAATTAGGTTTTTCACATCGATTATACAATAACTGATGTGAGAAACCTTTCCATCCTAGAGTTTTTGAATGATTTATATGAAAATGTTTTAAAAACCAATGTGAAATATAGTTTTTCACAATTATTAACAATAAATGATGTGAAAAACATATTTACAACATCGCTTTCAATAACATTTCATGGTAACCAACATTAAAAACCTATAAAATGATGTGAAAAACTCTATTTTGCATCAGTGAAAAATTGTTTTATATAACCATAATTAAAGTGAAAAGAGATTGTAAAACCATAAGTATAAATTGATTCAACCAACTCTTTAGAACAATAAAAAACAATAGATAATGAGATAAATCAAGTCATAGAGTTGAAAACATTTTCATTGAGTCCATGGATATTATTTATGAAATGACCCACACAATCCTTGGTTAGAAATTCTATTTTAATTTTGGATATTTACTATTTTGACTAATGACATAGGATTTATAGAGTTTTTTAATATGAAATTTAATGATAATAGAAGATAATAAATTAATTTTTTAAGGAGAAAAAAATTGATAACCTATGACTTAGAAACAACTACCCAGTGGAATCTAGTGGGGGTTGCATAACCCCTAGATATGATAATGAAAACCTGATGGCCTTACACCTGGTACTTGGAGGTTCACTGTGTTTTCTATAGTCCCTAATTGGGTATCTAGTAGGATCCAATGTGTTTTTTTATTAGTGGAAACATTTTCATTTTAAAACATAAATTTACCCATATTTATTTATTATATTGTGATTATTATGCCATATTCCTATAGATCTCATCAAATGTTCTTTATCTTTATCCCTCCCCTCTTCTAAGGATATCTAAAATATTTTATCATACATGCTCATATCCATGTTGTTATTTGAGCTTGTATTTAGAAAATATAAGTTAAGGGATCCATTTTATTTTTTATTTTCCACCTATTACTTGGTAGCATATGAAATCTCTAATTCCTCTTTCCATTGGTTTTAGAAATCTACCTTTTTCTTGGTCCTTTATTCTATTAATTTGTATTTGGAAATTTTATTTGGTGATCTTGTGTTAAAAAATACTTTTCATCCTCCTATATGTTACAATTTATTGATACAATGACTAAATCCTTAAACCTTATATTATAATGTTTCCAAAATACTTGGTGTGGTGGTATTTCTCTTCCTCTAGTCATATAAACTAGAATAAACTAGGAAATTGTTATGTTACCCCTCCTCTATCACATATTACCACTATATAGAAATTACAATGACATGTAGTTGAGCGAGACTCAACACAAAATGGATTTTTCCATGAAATAAATGGGTTTAAAAAATATTTTTTATCTTGGGTTATATTTGGTTGAGATGTTATTCCATTACTACAATTTAGGATTGGTATTCTTTATTCCACTAGTTATGCTTGGTTTGGCATATTAATCACGAGTTTTTTGGTATAAAAATATAAATTCCTTTATATTGTTTTTAGATATGCCTTGTATGTATACAATGTCCTAACATTTTAAAAGATATTACTAGTGTAAATATATAATAGTTAATATTGTTATTGATATATATATTTTTATCATAAAGTCATAAGTTGTTAGAAGGGTGTAGATATTATCACAAATTGTTTTCAAGTAACATATTAGTCTATTGTCTATGGAAATGAAAAAAATATATTAGTGTGGCTAAATAGGTTGATATGTTATTTCCATTTCCCTATATGGATTCTAGTTGAAGTACCCCAGACCCACACTCCCATATTTAGTGTTAAAACACATAGGATTAAATACAAAATAAGGTGACCCAACATTAACATACATACATATTTCATCACATTACATGAATATTTATTAAATATCATAATAAATCACTTCCCAAAACCTATATGTTTAGCGTCTTTGGAGATTAGATATATAAAAAAATTATTTTACAACACTGTGAACATTTCTCCATAGTCAGACCACACTAGACCCCCTTCAAGACATACCATATTTTATACTTTTATTCATAACTCAAGGAATGGAAACATAAGAAAATTGTGATCTATAATGCTTAGTAAGGGTAAACATAAGAGATAATAGTCAAATATCATAAGTGAGAATAAGATAAACATGTGGGTATGAGAAAATAATCAAGGAAAATAAACATAAAATAAGGAAATCATACCCAATAAAATGTAGGTCATAAATCACAAATAATAAAATAAGTTTTTTTTCATAAAACATTGGTCTTTGGAGTGTGGATACATGGGTCAATAATATTTGAACATGATTAATAATAGAAGAATATGACACAAATATGAGTATAGAACATGCATCAAGTGTAATAATGAATACTTTAATAGACTCATATTCCCACCAACTCATAACACAATAGGTCTAGGTTGACCACTAGTGTACCCTTTTGGGTTTGGGTTAACCAAATGTGTACCATTTTGGGCTTGGGTTAACCACCCATGTACCCTTTTAGGATTAGGTGCACCAATCACAAAACCTATTGAGATTAGACTCACCACCAATGTGACCATTGGGGTTAGGCCCATCACCCAGATACCCTTTTGTGCTTGGGATCACCACTTTTGTATGATTTTAGGCTTGGGATCACCACCCATGTACCTTTTTGGTCTTAGGATCACCACATTTGTACCCTTTTGGGATTGGGTTAACCACCTGTGTACCCTTTTAAGCTTATCTGATATAAAAATTTACCCAATGTATTTGAGGTACATATCAAAAACACCCATATAATAATGATAAACCATACCTATGTGTGCCATAATAACATGAAAACATTAAAAATTCAATCATAGCATAATTACCCCATGGGAAATAAATGAGTTTCATGGAAAATTCAACAAGGCATTATTATAATTCATATAAGGAAAAATGGTGGATGGTATCATTTGAGCATATCCCTAGTGAACAAAAGAAACATTAAAGGAAATTTACATAATTGAAAAACACTTTTATATGATCATTATAATTTTTATTTTAAAAATAAAAATAAATATCATTTACTTTTGATAAATTTATATTTTAAAAGAAAATTATTTATAAAAAAAAGAATTGAAATTTCTTTGGAAAATAATTAAAACATGAAGATGATTTTTCTTAAAGAATAATAGATGAATATGGTATGGAAATATATTCATGTGTATCATGTTTTAAAAAGAAATTCCTTTCACACATTTATAAATAAGGTCAAAGATGGTAGAAAATGACCATATTGAAAATGTTAAATGAAGATTCCTTTTGTAAATAAATTCAAGTTCATTTAAATAGACCTTAAGAAATCATAGAAGTATATATAATTAAATCCATAAAATATTATAAAAAATCTATACATGTAAGAGAAATATTCTCTACCAAAAATAATAAATAAGGTTTTATCCACTTATAGAAATTCTTTTAGTTGAATTGTGAACTAATAGGAGGTGAAATGGTAATAAGAAACGTAAACCCCAGAAATAACTAGAGGGGAAAAAATAAATGCGGGGTTTTTAGATAAATAATATAAAGTTACTCATGATGTAGGTTTAAATATAAACAATCTTGATTTCAATGTGATTTTGGAAAATAAACCCTTACCTTTACTCTTGACTTTCATGAAAGTACTTTAACATCTTTGATGAATTCTCTCCTTGATTCAACTTTCTTTAGAATGAAGGATTTAAGCTTCCTTCTTGAAACTAGAAGATACCAAAGGTATAAGAAGGATTTGGAAGATATAAAATGGGTATATATTCAAGATTAATTTTATGGATAGAACTTGTTTGGAGTGGATTGAATATAACTCCTTTTATAGGTGAAAATGAGGGACACTTCTTTAAAAACATAAGATCGATGAAGGGTAAAGATGGAATCACATGAGAGTTAGGTAATTTAGGTAATGAAATGCCAGTGATATAATTTTTTCAATCATAAACCTAACAAAGGACATCTATAATGCATAAATATCAATTTAATTTTCAAAAATTCGAGCCACTTTAATTTACCTCCTTTTACCCCTTTTTACCTCTTTCAATTATTTACTATTGTAATTATTTTTCTACTGAAAGTATAAGATGAACCATCTTAACTAATTTCAATGTTATTAATCCAAATTCATACTCCATTTAATCAAATTTCATATCTAAATATTATAAAATTTTATTTTAAATGAAAACATAAAAAATATATATAGAAAACATGTTTATATTGAAAAATAAATTTTGAAATATTAAATTTTCTTTATCTTATTTCATATAAATTACTAATTAAATAAGTGTTAATATATATTTTTATACATTGAAATATTACAATAGATTAATCATTTAAAAATGGGCAGTTTTATTTATTAAGATAAAAAATATACAATAGTTAAACAATTATTTAAAAAATATACGTTTTTAGTATTAATTGATTCTAATCACATATTAAATTCAATTATTTATCTTTTAATCATTACATTTTATCAATAAAAAAGTATTATAATCTTTATTTTAATTTTATAAATGCATCAAATGATTCCATAATACCAATACTAATAATAGTAATAATAATGTGAAACATATAAAAATATAAAATATTTTAATTAAATATTATCTTTTTATATCATTACATAATTTTTTATTATTTTTGAATAATATTATTTTCAATTTTTTACTAAAAATTACACAAATTTAATATACATATTGGATATATGCATACCCAATGACCATAATTCCAATGACCATGTATATAACGGTCATATTTCATTCATATATATAGATTCACATAAATAACTAAAATCATTCATCCTATTAATTTATATATCTCACAATATGTTTATTATATTTATAATTCTTTTCCTTACTTCCATAGTTTCAATCAGGGTAATGATCTTTATAGAAAACCACGAGGATAAAAATTTTATGTTTGTGGTATTCTTATTTACTTGTGGATTTATTCCACTTTTACTTTTCTTAATGATGTTTCATATTGTATTCTCATAATTTATTAATTTTTTATCTTGAATTATAATGTTTCATCTCAATAACATGTATTATGGTTCATTCTAATTTTGTTTTTCATGTGAAACAAGATATTAAACACAATATTTATTTAAATGAAAAATATATAGTAAAATAAAATGGTGTTACATTCTACCCCCTTAAAATAATTTCTCCCTCAAAATTTCATTACTATAATGGAAATTGATTATGGTAATTTTGATTCAATATATCCTTAGGTTCACACAATGATTACTAAAACTTATGATTTCTCTTGATCACTATAACTAGGTTTATAGACTTGTTTTGTAGTACTTTACCTCTATGATCCAGAGTTTCTACTAGTTGTTCCTCATAAGAGATATCATGTTCTAGTGGTATAACTTTTGAGTTTATTACATGTGAAGAGTGAAGTATGTTCTTCCTAAAAATTTATACATTAAATAAAGTTTCTAGGGAATAATGGAAGTGGTTAGGCCTATTCCCAATAATTCATTTTCATTAACCCTTTTAGATATATCCTCAAAACTAGATAAAGTATAAAAATTTGAATCCACAAGAGAGGATAATCACATATAATTTACAATTAATTTGAGTCAAGATTAATAATTAACACTTGTTTTAATTATTTATTCATCTTTGTTTTACTTAATAAATATTTTCGTATCATTGTTTCATTAGAATAATCAATGTTAGATTCATTCTAGTGGTGATCTAAATATGTTCTATAAAACTCCAATCATCATCATATAGTTATTTGGGTGATAGAATAGATGATTATAGTTCATTAATTTATCATAATTGATCATAATATAATCCTTCAAGGGGAAAAGGAATTACTATAGTTCTCTCTAGACCCGAGAGAGTAATGGTGGATGATCACTCTTCATTATTGAGAGCACTGTTAAGAGCTCAATGGTGGAGGATCTCTCTCTACATAAAGTCCATGGTTAACATCTAGAAACATGAAAAGTCTCCCATAGAGACAGAATTTAATGACTCATTGACATATAAACTCATAAAAACACTAACTATGTAATATAATATCTTTTTCATGATATCTATAATTAGAAGGTTGCATTACTGGTGTCATCAAACCATGTGCATGATGTATCTTTCTTTGACTTTACAGAACTGAAATTACCCATAAAACACCAAGGCCATACATTTAATTAATTAGTTTTATTTACATAAAAGGTCCTAATATATCAACTTCCATTAAATAATATTAGGGAAAAATCCTTTTTTTCATTATTCATTAATGCAATATCACTCATGATGCACCCAATGCATTCTACTTCACCACAAGCATATGTCATCACAATTTTCATTAATACATCAAATTACCTGACTCATGGTATGAATTATTAATAATATTCATGTATAAGGGCCATTACACATATTTTTATATAGGAACATACAATTACATTTATAAATGTGGATTTTGTACTAGTGGGTCATGTTCTTATAATCCCATTCTCTGAATATTACCAAGGGCGTACACCATGAGAATGTTTTTCAAGGTTGTATGAGTATCCAACCCTGATAGGATGTATCATTTTTGTCTCATAAAATTATTTCATTAAACTATATAACATATGTTTAAGAATACTATCATGGAACTTATGGGTTCTCATAGAAACAGGGAACTACTATAAACTTTGGATGTGACATATACCCTTAGGGAAATAACATATTATTTTCACATTGAATAACAATCACCTTATGATAAGATAAAAATTAATATTATACACTATTAATATTCCAATAATTGAATATAATCTAGTTCTAGGGAACCAACACCAACATTGAACACATCATTCACTTGGTAGAGGTTTAGTGGAAATATATTATGATAATATATAGTTCCCACTTGATTAAGGATTTAAAAATGAATAATATATCAAAGGCTAAAATTTACCTTTACCCCTAATCTCATATCCCTATTCTATAGTAATATTCAAATGAATAACTTATCTCTGACCTTAAACTCCAAATCTCATTAGTTATTACCATTATATATTTTATTTCAACCATGGAAAGTTTTAATGTTTCACTGTATGGTTTGAATATTCTTTGACATATCTTTAGAATGATATGGTCCTAACATCTATTCTCTCTAACTTTATCCCAAAATGTTTGAGGTCTGCAAATTTTCCCATATAAAGCATCATATGGAATCATTTTAATTCTAAAATGAATAATATTGGTATATAATAACTCTACTAGGGAAGGTATTGATTCCAAACTCCTTTGAAATCCATTGAGTAGGATCTCAACATATACTTTAATGTTTGAATGTTCTTTTTAGATAGAACATTATTTTGAGGATGATAAGTAGTGTTAAAGAACAACTCAGTATCCAATGATTACTATATAATTTTATAGAAATTCTAGGTAAAACTTGGTTCTTGATTTTATACAATGGAATGTGATACTCCCTATAGCCTTACCACTTCCTTTATATAAATCTTAGCAAGTTGACCGATTAAAAAATATTCTATAATAATAATGAAATGTTCCAAATTCACAATGAGATCAACTAAAACCCAAATGAAATTATGACCTTTAAAATTATTGGGAAGTACTATGATGAAATACATGGTGATATTATCCCATTTATATATAGGTATGGGCAATGATTGCATCATCTCATTAGACCCTTATCATTCTGACATATCTTGTTAGAATACCAAGCATTGAGATATAAAAACCATAATCTCCCTCTTCAAGTTGTCCCATAAAAATGCCCCTTGATATCCCTATACATATTTTTGACTCTAGGATGGATTGATAATGATGAGCAATGTGTTTCATCTAAAAACTCCCTCTTCAATTACGATTACATATTTAGTTATTGAATCTTATAATTTCATCATTGTCAAAGTTGAAATCTAGAATATTCTATACCATATTCAATAACTCCATATCCCCCACCAACACTTATTTAATATTTAAATGGATGGATGACTAAGTAGTAATTTGGGAAATACTTGATTTATCTCATTTCCATATGATTCTCAAGTCAACCATTTTTAATTCCATGAGTATTGGGTCTGTTTGAATCCTCATCACGGATAAGGTAGCATGATGCTTCCTGATCAGAGAATGAACTTACTTGTTTTACTTCTTAGGGTGGTTATGTAATAAGAAATCATAGTCCTTTATCAATTTTAACCATCTTATTTAGCACATTTTCAACTCATTATATGTGAATATGTACTTTAAGATCATGTGATCAAAACATATTTCACAATTTTTAGCATAGAGATATTACCTCTATATCTTAAACACAAATATTACTGCTACCAAATCACAATCATGAATAGGATAATTTTTCTCATGAAACTTTAATTAAAATGAGGAAAAATCTAACACCATGTCATTTTTCTTGGAAACACATTTCAATACCTTATTTGATCCATCACTATATATAAAAAAACCTTCTCCACTATAGGTTAGTGTGAGTATAGGTTTAGTGTCCAAACCATCTATTGAGATCCTTGAAAATTTCCTTAAATTAACATATCTATATGAACTTAAATCCCTTATAATATAGCTTAGTTAGTGGATTTCAGCCACAAAATATTTCTCATGAAGCATCGATAGTTTCTAGAAAATATAAGAAAAATTCATATCTCTATTATAGTGGCTGGTCTGGGCCATTTTTAAATCATCTCTACCTTTGAATTATCTACATATATTTCCTATCTTGTGATTACATGACCCAAGAATTATACTTTCATAGCTAGAATACACACTTTCTAAATTGGGCATACATTTTCTTCTTTCTCAAGGTCTTTAGTACAATTCTCAAATGATCTTCATGTTCTTATTTTCTTTTGAAACATAAAAGAATATTATCTATAAAGACTACCAAAAATTGATTAAGTAATCTCTAAATACTATATCCATCTAATTCAGGAAGATAAAAGGGGAATTTGTAAGTCTGAAAGGAATCACTACGAATTTATAGTGTCTATATCTTGTATGGAAGACTATCTTGGGTATAGCCCGAATGGCTCGAAGGCCTTCTTTTTTATTTTTATTATGGACAATCCCCCTTTTAAGGGTTTAAGGGGAACCCGTACATGCCCCGTAGGCCCAAGGAACAAGGCCCGACAAACTCACAATACATGACCCGAAGGCCCAGAGGCATACCATGCCCAATACATGACCCGTAGGCCCAGCCCACTTGAACTGCCCCTCCATAGATTTCTATATCATTGATCACCTAGATCCCCAAATTGCATTGCTGATCGGATAGCATTGCCCCGTACAAAGCTGCACGGTGCCTGGTCCTGATGGTGGCCGCTATACCCTCTCATTCTTCTAATCCGGTTAGCTCTGCATCTGGTGGCTGCTACTCATGTTGCTCTGATCCTCTTCTAGGGCCTGTTATGTGTGAACTAGGCTACTCCATGGTCTACATGACCTGCAGGTCCTGTGGCCTAAAGGCCTTTGATGACCTGAAGGCCCTGGAGACCCGTAGGCACAAACCGGTGGCCCGAAGGCCCAAATCGGGTGAATAGTTCCGGCTGCTACAGTACCGAACAATTACTGCTACAATAACTGCCACAGTACTACTACAGTGACCTCTACAGTAACTCGGAAATTCACCTCCACCCAGTTTTGAACCCGGGTCTCTTGGATGCCAAGAAGGAGCCCTTACCACTTGGGTACGGGCTCGTTTTCTATCTTGGGTATAGCCTCCCTTTTCACCCTTAATTGATGGTATCCAAAACAAAGGAAAATCTCTAAGAAATATTTATCCCCTCATATTTGATAAAAAAATTCATCAATACCAAGTAGAGGATACTTATTCTTGATCACAATCTTTATAATTTCATTATAATAAATATAGAGATGCATTGATCTAGCATTCTTCTTTAAAAAATGATTGGCATACCCCATAGAGAATCACTTGGGAATATAAAATCCTTATCTGGATTCTCTTAGAGTGATTTCTTTACTTCCCATAACTCAATAGTGGTCTTTCTATAAGGTGTCTTAGAATGAAACCATATATTTAACTATTGGTCTAGCCCTTATCAGGATACTTTCATTTATTGGGGAGCTCTAATGAAAATATTCAATTGACTTAACCAATTTAGCATGAAGAGTAGTTTCCCTTGTAAGACTTTGCTTAACTTGGGGGAAAGTTTTGAGAAAATACTAATATATGATTTTAATATTTGAGAGTCTACTAAGTAGATCAAGAAATTATGAGTTAATATAGTTAGAAATACCACTTACCTAAATTCATTTAAATAAGTTGATCATTCCCTTCTTTGGTTCATGAGAAAGGGTATTTTAATCATTGCCACTATAATATCTACTTGATAGGATATTCAAAATTTAATGGAAAGGGGCATGGGGATTTGATAAAATTGTGAAAAAATAATAAAATTAATTTATTACATCACACTTGGTAATCAAGATAAAGTATTACAATATAATTTTATTTATTGTAGAAAACATTTCAATTCATTTGACCATGATAGTATCCCTATGATATATTTTAGAGAAATAAAATCTATTAATTGATGATAACTTCTAGAAGTGGTATAGGTTCTTTCACATTATACTACATCAATAGAAGAATTTTTATATACTAGAATCCATAGTTCCTACTTATCCCTCTAAGGAGACAACCGAGGAGTATTAATATTTCTTCTAGAAACATGTGTGTAACACCCTGAACTAGGATCCAATTGACCAATGCTCTGAGGATAGAGGGAGATTGGGCCTTAGGTACACCTCCCCATATTCCAAAGGCCACCAACTAATAGTGAGGTTCTATTAGGTGACATTGTGGAGACTATACCTATTGGTGATAATAATAGTAATAACAAAAACAAAAATGGTTATAACAATTGTACAATAGAATCACACAACTTAACTTAATAGAAGAAACAATAAAAAGAAGAAATAACAAGGAAAATGAAACTACCACAAGACTAGATAATATGTATACATTTCATAAAAATCATACAAAAACATAAAATACCACCTTTGGGATGATCGTATAAGTATATATGAAAAATTAAAAAAAATATCTAGCTCGACATAGAGGAATCACATGGTAAAACTACCAAAAAACTCATCCATCCTATACACATCAGTAAATCCCAATTCACTATGGTCCAATACATGAGCCTGATCCCTTTCATACTCTCAAGTCTATAATATCTGTATGCGTCCTGAGGGGCCCATGTAGGGTGTGAGTATGAACTCTGTGGGACTCTAAAAACATGTTACTATATTATATCCATATTTATACTAGTGTACGGAAATAATAAATAAACATCAACTATACACATATCACATGACCCACTTTACTTCTATTCAACATCCACCAGGGAGCATTTACCTACTTTGGTCAATGGTGGAGTGGAATGATGTATCCACAATCTTTCATATCGGAAGAATCCTCAGTTCCCAAACCACTTCCACACTATATGAAACCATACAAAAAGTAATTCCACATTCAAAATCTATTGAGTAAAACCTGATATCCCATTGGCACATCCATAAATGTATCAAAAGTCCCTTAGACTTACATTTAATATATATCACCATTATCTCAGCTGCTAAACATCCCAAGGAATAATGATATTTATCCTTACAAATTCCTAGCCCATAGGCCTCAACATAATGAGAAGCCTCTACCCCCATATGATGGTATCACACTATCAACTGTAAATTTATATGGTTATAACCTTCTCCATTACTAATGGTAATCATCAACCCCTATGCCTCTATGTCTACATAGGCCTACACGCACATCGAGTGGTCAAAAACATATCACTAGGCCCTAACTATATATAAAAAATACCCCAACAACACTTTCAACCAATAAAAGTGAGTGAAAATTCACCAACAACCTAATACACATCTCTAATGAACCTCCTTTACCATATGTGAACCACATCACCCAACCATGACACCATCCATCACCAACCACCTCAACCCAGAAAACCGTATCACCTCAATCCCATTCATCAATAATACTCCAATTTTTATGGGCTATTCCCAACAAATTCCCATGGAACCAATATAATCATAGGCACAATATTAAATAAATTAAACAAATGGATCATCCTTACAAACAACATGAAACCTCATTTCACCCCATCCATTCCCTTTGAGGATTATATATATATATATATATTAATAATGTCGGATTACCCATTTGAATCTCAAAAAAAAGTAATAAATAAATGATCACAACTAAATCACCCACTAACACTTATTTACCATGTCACATAAAAACTCATATAAAATAGAAGAAAGCTAGGCACCACCAACCTTGTACCGATAGATGTCCAATCATCGAATAATAACCTTTGATTTATACTGAAATGATAGAAAATGATAATATAGAAAAAATCCCTAGAAATAAGGCATATTAGATCAAATGTAAATAACATTAAAAATGGAAAGAGAAACTAAGAATGGAAGTAAGAGGAATAGTCTCCTTACTACTAGCTATCCAACAAGACAAATGCCTCTTGAATCATAGCCCAAGCAGAGGAGATTCAAAGAATCTTAGAAGAGGAAGAGGAGAGCTCTATGGATGGAGAGGCACTGAGTGAATGGGAGAAGAAAAAACAAGGATTAAGGGTTAAAATAAGGGAGGGTAAGTATAATAATTTCACAATTTTTAAAGGGCCACATGGGTTTGCTGCACGGTTTGGATAACCATGTGCCAATCGTACGGTGCCACTGTACAAAGGTTCACCCCTCACATTTCTAGGAACACAATTTAGAAAACTGTTCCCATATAGTCACCTTTTCAATTTATTATATGTGATTTGTACACCCATTTTACCCTAGGTTAATAGTTTCTCAAACCATGTCCTAATAAAAATGGGCTGCACAGTTTGGACCGCAAGGTTAACACTAACTATGCACCAACTGTGTGCCCAGTGCTGTGTCTCCCAAAGTTGGGTTTTTGAAACCCGATGCCTCCAAAACTGAATCAATCTCCCAAGAAACTTATCAGGCCTTAAAAACCATATGAAAAAAACCCATTCATGCATTTTAACTCTCACAAATACATTCATATAACCAAAATGAAATTTGGATCATCCAGCAACTAAAAACTCAATTTCCATTAGAATTTCTGGAATTTCTAAAAAACCTACGATTTTACAACCTCCCCACCTTATAATTGCTTACACTGATATATTTAGCCTTACAAAGATATGATATAGAAAATAACCATCTCATAACCATCATTACGAACTACCCTGGTTATTACCTCATGAATAATTTCTTTTATGGTGCTCCCCACCATGGGAATTACCTACCCGGTCACTCCCTGACCCAATTTTTGGATACCCTAATGGTCCCACATGGAAAATATTCTTGATATGAATGTACCAAAATCACATGTCTCCATTCCTGTATCTCCTTAGATGCATACCCACATCAATTATGATAGCCATATGGTCTTGTATCGCAAGAGATGTATGAAAGTATTTCATCACACCTAATGATCAAAAGATCCCAAATTATATATAATGATCATATAATTCTCATGATGAAAATACATCCCATAGTTCTTAGTATCCATCTGATTCTCACATATTAACTAACACCTAGTTAATTCACCCATCACACATACACCTCACACACCAATGTCTATCATGAAAAAAAACAAAAGAACGCAACCATTCTCATGGAATAACTCTAATTGTAATTAGCTTCCCAGAATACTTTGAACATATTAGATAAACCACACTTAACTAGTCTAAATCCTGGCCTCTTAATGCATATCCTCCCTATATATCTATATCCACTATCAGCTACAAACCCCACTTCTAGGTATCTCTCTCCCTGCCATGACCTATGCATCCAGTAATATCCTAGATACCCAATCCTAGTACTGCTCTTGGTTTGACCTCAAATCCTAGAGTCTGACTCGGTCCCTAAATCCCAACCATTCAAGAAATCTTCCAATAAAACCTCTCCAAGTTTCCTATTTGTCTGAACACCCAACACTCCTTTGGAGGCCACTCACACTGAGTCCAAATGTGACCAAGATTCCTACAATAGAAGAACATTATCAATTAACCACTCTTCAATGGACTCCCTAAGTGCATGGACTGATGGCCCTACTAAGACTTCTCATATACTCACTTTCAGCTACCCATAACACCACTATGTGCCTCAACTACCTCTATCATCTAGCTTTAATACTTCCTTTCCATCAATTTCCCCCAGCTATAAATTTATGATTCACCACCTCTATGGATGAGGTCGAACTAAATTTTTTTACCTAAATTATGATGGAATGACACAAACCATCCTTGAACCATATCACCCAGGCAATTTCATCCCCTACCATAGAGGGTATGAAAGGTGATAGGTCTGTGAAACTCCTTGAATAATCCATGACCGGCGTGTCTCCTTGACACATGTTCATAAAATCACAATCCTGATCTTATCACAATGTACTAGGGAAAAAGTACCAAAAGAACCTAGTCTTGAAGTCCTTCCATGTCAGTACCTCATGCTTACCTACATGTACCTATATGTCCCACCAACACTTTTTTGGTCCCCTAAGAATATAAGTATCCATATTCACCCTCCTCCTTGGGGGTTTCTATTTCTAATTGAAAATCATATACACTAATTCAGTTAAATACTCAACTGCCTATAGTCCACCCTCACCCTAAAACAGTGGAGGGTGATGTGACTCAAACTCTCATGTTAGGTAATCCATGGGTGTCTTAGATCCTTAAGCTCCCCAATCAATACTCTGAATTTCCCACACCAAGATCACCCTGATCTACTCATCTTTCCATGGACTAAATTCTAGTATCTACCATGGCTATCCTGCCTTCCTTGAAACCTCTACCTATGGATCATGAAAACCTTATACCTCAAGGGCCTCATCCTATGCACACTTTTTTGGAACCACATCTCTACCCTCCTAATGTTCCATCAGAGCTTGTCTAGGTGGTATCACACTAAGAACCAAAATTCATGATTAATACCGACAATAATATTCCAGATATAAAAAATAGGGAAACCTGTAATAGGCATCACATTCAACACCCTTACACTTCCCTACCACACCCATAATGCATATCATCCAGCCTCATGGCTGCTTTCCTACCCATATTAGAGTTAGGAAATCTAAACAAGAAATTATTAGTATGGGATGGATAAGTATAATAACGCCAAGAGAATATGTAGGAAAACACTATTCATACTTTTGTTGACATTTTGAAAATATTCCCTATTTAATTTATTATTTCCTACCAATATTAGAGTCAATATTCACATACACCATACACACATGGGGTCACATTACAATATCACAAGTAACCACATACCTAGGCTGGCTAAGTAGAATAACACCAAGAGACTACAAAGGAAAACACTATTTAGCCGGTTACTGAAACTTTAAATAGCCCAACCCCTTTCCCATATTCTAGTTTCCAAACAACAATCACAACCACATATATATGTCATGTGAACCTAAGTTCCTATCATGATTCATGAATTCTATTTCCTGACCATACCAGGCTAAGGGACATAAACCCATGTGTGCCACTTAAGGTATAAAATCAATAAATAGTAAAAGTGAAATAAATAATATCAATTTCCATCCTTGAAAACTTAGTTTACCCCCCCATGTATGGGGATATAGAAACCCAGAAATGAGATCTTTACCAATCTTTGACAAGATCATAGTCTTCTGTATACCATAACCCAAATAATAGACTATTTTAAAAACCCCCCTTTAATACCACTTGAAAACCAACCAAATGATATTTACACATATAAATAACCTCATGGATTTGATACCACTTGCAATACCCTAACCCAGGATCCACTCCACCTGTGTACTGGTATAGAGGGACATTGGTACTTAGGCCCATCTCCCCATATTCAAAAGGTTGCGACTAACAGTGAGGGTATATTAGGTTATATTGTGTAGAATATACCCTCTGTTAATAATAATAATAATAATAATAATAATTATAATAACAGTAATAAAAATTTCATTGTGATAGAACACAACTTAAACCAGCAGAGGAAACAATGGAAATAAAAATCCAAAAGCAACTGCCACATGACTAGATAATATGCATACATGTCATGAAAGTCAAACAAAAACATGAAATATCACAAGTGGGAAAATTGTATAAGTATATATGGAAAATCCCCAAAAGATCTCTAATTTAGTATAGAGAAACCAACTGGTCCAACTAAAAAAATCTCATCCATCTTGTGAACCTATTCACATCCTAGCTCACTAAGATCCAATCCACGAGACTAATTCCTTTACCACTCTCAAGGACATAAAGTCTGCACACATCCTAAGAGGCCCTTTCAGGGTATGAGTATGAACTCAGTAGGCCACCACCAACATGAACCAATCTTACATCCATATTTATGTCTGTGTATGAAAAGAATAATTAAATAGAATCTATACACATATCACATGACCTGTTTCACTTGTTCTCAATAGCCATAATAAAGGGTTTACCTACTTTGTCTAACACTAGAGTGGAATGATGTATCCACTATCTATCATACTATAAGAACCCTCAATTACCAACCACTTCCATTCCACATGACACTATGTGACCACCAATTCCAGATTCATGAAATGTTGAGTCAAACCTAACATCCCATAAACATGTCCATAAAAATATCACAAGTCCCTTAGACTTCCATTTAATATATATCACCACCCCCTAATAGAACTATGTCTAAAGTAAATGTGATATCCATCCTTACATAGTCCTATCCCATAAGCCTTAACATCATGATGAGCCTCATCCTCCATCTTATGGTCCCACACCATCAACCAAGGAATTTTATAGTGAGTACCTCCTCTATAATTGGTGGTTATCACCATCCCCTACAACACTTTGTATATGGAGGCCTACACCTATATTAAGTTTTTATAATCACCTCATTAGGCCCTGAATCTATGTGAAAATGACCCTAAAGTTACTTTCATCCAACAACCGTGAGAAGCAATTCCCAAACAACCTAAGCCACACCATCGATAAACCTCTATTGCCACATGAAAACCATATCTCCCATTCATGAAACTAGTCATCACCAACCACTTGAACATAAAAAAACACATCACCTCAATTCTAGTGATTAACACAACCTCAAGTCTCATGGGCCATGACCAACAAATTCCCATTGAACCAATATAATCATAGCCATAATATTAAATAAATTAAACAACTAGAACATCCTTCCAGACAACACAAAACCTCATTTCACTCTATCCATTCCCTTTAAGAAATATATATATATATTAATAATGTGGTACTTCCCATTGACATCTCCCAAAAATAATAGGAAAATAAAATCAATAAATAAACAGTTTCACCCATACCACCCCACATGTGCCTATTTATCACATCACATAAAAAATATATAATATAATAGAAATCCAGGAAACACCTACCTTGTACCCATAGACATAAAATAATTAAATAATTTCCTTTTATTAAATATGAAATGATATAAAATAGTAATCTAAACAAAATATTTGTAAATAGGGAAATTAGCTCGCATCAAAATAATATTCCGAACAGAAAGAGAAAAGAAGAAAGGAAGAAAGAGGACTCATAACCTTACCACTATCTATAAAAATCAATGAAAAATTCTTGAATTGGATCCTGAATAGATTATATTAAAAGAAATATATAATAAGAAGAGTATACCTCCATGATTTGAGAGCTATTGGTCAAATGGGAGAAGAAAAAATAAGGCATAAGGGTTAAAAGAAGGGTGGGAAAAATCAGAATTTTACCATTTTTAAAGGGAAGAATGGTTTGGTCACATCGTTTTGGATAACTGTAAAACAACCATGTATTTACACTTTCCAAAGGATTACCACCTCACACAAATAGGTGCATGGTTTAGAAAACCATGTGCAGCCCATGCAACCACATTTGCAATTTATTATAGGTTCTTTGCATGGCCGTGCGCCACTAGGTGCATGATTTATCAAACTATTTCCTAGTATAAATGTTATTTATGGCTTGGGATAGATATTTAACACTAACCATTCACCAACCATATATCCAGTTCCGTGTTTCCAAAAGTTTTTGTTTCAAATCTCGACACCTCTAAAACCAAAATAAACCCTGAAAACACTTACTAGGCCTTAAACTCTATCTAAAAACAACAAATTAATGCATTGAAACTCTTGAAATTACATCTCAAATATCAAATTTAAATTTGGACCATCCATTAACTAAAAATTTATATTTCATTAGAAATTATCAACCTTTTCAAAAACCTAGGACGTTACAACGTGGATGATGTATTGGATTCCCAATGCCACATGTAATCATCCATGAATAGTGAGCTCCAGAAGATTCACGAGTAAATGGATACATACACCATGTTGTTACATCTATGGGATCATTATCAATAGAAATAAAGATAAGGGAGTTATGAGGTCTCTAAGAAAATATTTACATGCAGTTTTAGAGAAGGTGCACCGGCTAGACCTCATGTAGTTAAGATGATTGAGTATATTAATATTTTGTAAATTATGGGTTACAAGATACCCAAGGAACTATGAACAAACCTGAATATTGATAAATATATTTTCACATGGTAATTTTTCTTCTATGTAACATTAATGTGATAATGTACTTGGATTATTTATCCCGTCTAAAGGATATAGTAGTTCCCTGCTATAATGAGAATCTAGAAATGTAATGATAGTATTTTTAAACATGTGTAAAATGTTCTATATGCCATCTATTTAAAAATACACAAATGAGTTTATTATTTAGTGCTAGATTCTCATAAGAGGTTGAAAATTCTTCTCATTATATTCATACTTAGTAATCTCAAATGAAGGGATGTTATGAGGATATAATCACCAATAATAATTCTACGTGATATATGTGTCATTGGATATTCATATCTATGGATGTGTGTATTGGTCCTTAGAATTGAGATTATTATTATCATATATCATGAATCATGTACTTTGATGTATTGATGAAAACTATGATGACGTATACTCATGGTGAGGTTGGATACATTTGGTGCATCATAAGTGATATAACATTAAATGAATAAGTGAAGAAAGGATTTATCACTTATGAGTTAATGAAAGAAGATATCTTAATACCTTTTAATGAAATAGAATCATAAAATTAAATCCATATCCATGGTAGTTCATCAAAGATTTCATTTTAGAGAGCCAAAGAAAATCAATTAAGTATATAGTTTGATGAAACAAGTATAAAACCTTCTTGATGAGTTATCAAGACAAAGGAATTATATTACACATTATTCATTTGTTGGAGTTTGTTGCTGTTATTACACTATCTTCTTTCTTACTAGGTTCCTTGACATGTTGTTAGATGCTAATCTTGAACTTTAGGAAAGTTCGTCAAACTCCATTGAGAAAGATAACTATAGGGTCACACACTAAGTGTATCCATAATATCAGTTAAATTATATTTTAATTTAATATTAATAATAAATATTATTCTTAGATTATGGAATAATAATTATTCAAGTTAATCTAATCAAATTAATTTAATCACTGGTTATTCGAGTTTAGAATATATGTGATTTGAATATTAAATAAATATTTATTCATGAGTCAATAAATATAATATTTATTTATCACATGTTTATTATTCTCAATGTAATAAATAAATATTTTATATAAATATTTATTTAGTTATGTGAATATTAAAATAATAATTTATTCATAAGTTTTGTGAATACAATATTTATTTATTTACTTAAAGAATAATATAAGGATATTATTTATTTAAATAAATATTTATTATTTAGGTTTTGATTAATGTAGAGGAGGATTGAAAAAATGAGTGTTAACATTGGAAAATGTTTTCCACACACTTTTCCATAGAGTCCATGATTCATTGCTTACTTAGATAACACAAGTAAATCTTGATTCAAAAAGTATCTCCATGCCTGATGAATAAGAAAGTGAGATTCTATATATTTCATGATTTATCATTAATTTAGGGATGAAGATTACTCAAACCAATTTCCTAATATAGTGACATGGTAGTGAGATCCTTCCACTGGGAGTATGCCATTTATTTTATCCATTACTGATGAAAAGTTTTTTCAGAATCATAAAACCAATTTGTGAGGGTCTTATGGACACTTTTTAGCCCTGAAAAAAAAACTTAATATAAGGTAACCTAGGCATCTAGGGGTGTAATTAATTTTCTAAGATTAAATTTCACTAGACATGGAGCCTAACCAGACTTACAGATCAAAATTTATGGTCATTTAAATTTTTTATTTTTTCATGAATAAATCCAAACATGCACTTAGATTAGCATTCTCAAGCCTCACGTGCTCAACTATGTATACCCAAGTATCATTCACTCAGCCTCATATGCTTATCCTTGAATGATCAATTGTGTGTTCCTAGGGTATCTATCCCAGGTATAATTGTGTGAAGGCACTATAATGCTTGCTTTGTTCACTTTGGTACACCTATATGAACTGCCACACATGCTCAACCCATTTTTTAATTGGTCCCTGTATTTACCTATAAATAGAGATCACATGGAACTCATTTAACATGAAGTCCAAGAGTGAATACCTAAATGAGCATAGCTTCTTCATTTTCTCAAGTCTTCTACAAGAAACTCATTTGGGGGATTTTAAAATCCAAACCTAAGGGGAGGGGATAGGGGGAGGTCTATACCTAGGCCCTCCAAATTAAACATGTAACCTAGGATCCAAACATTTGAGCACTCCAACTTGATAAAATAGGCACTTGAGTTCCCTAAACTAAGAAATTAGAAACCTGAGAACCCTAACCTAGGTACCACATTCACACATCTCTCCAAGACTAGGTGATACTTCACCTATCCCCATACCAGGGAGAACCCATCACCCAAACCTACCCACTTGGGAGATCACTTCACCTAAGACATCAATAAAGAAGAACCTATCACCCATTACTCTACTAGGGAGACCCTTCTCTTAGGAATACCCACTTCGGTGAGTCTACTCTCCTATCCCTATACATGGGTTACCCTTCACCCAGGTAACAAACTTATACTTAGGTCACCACTTCACCCAACCCCTCTACTTGGGAGAACCATTTGTACAGGTCTCACACTTGGGATCCTATTCACCTAGAGATACTAGATTAATGATACCTTGTAAAGACCCAGAAATTCCGTGTAATTTTTTTTAATTACATAGGAATTTTTTGAGACTGCTAAATCTGATGGCGCTCAATTCCGAGGCCCAGAGTTCCCAGAATGATCCATCAAAGTTTTGTTATGCTTTAATTAGCACGCGTAAGCAGTTTTCCTAAAAAAGTGGAATAAATCTTAAAAAGTTACTCAGATCATAAATCCGAGGGCACCGTTGCGCTCAAGATGGTGAGTTTACCCTAAGCATGACTTAATTTTAGTTGGCATGAGTCTCCTATGAGAAAAACCAAAAATGGATTAACTGTAAATAAAATAATAAAATAAATTATTTAATTTTTCAAATGCTTATAACTCACAAATAGTAGCTAGGATTAAAAATATGAGACCACCACTGAAATAGTGAGGGAATTATTTATTTAAGAAGATACTAACTTTGGCCGGTGCGGGCCACTAGTGAAAATTAGTTTTTGGCTGTAAATAAAATAATTAAGTGACAATTATTTTATTGTAAAATCTATAACTTTTAAATGGTAACTCAGATTGGAAATCCGAGAGTACCATTGGGTTAGTTGGATTGTGTTTCACTTGGGCAGACCCTAACCTTGATCGGCGCGGGTCAAGGGTGTCTCGTAATAATTTTATGAACTTTTTTTTGGCTACGTTCAGTAAATGTGCGAGCAGGTTTTTCTAAATTTTAAACCGGTGCTCGGAATTGAAATCCTAGGGCACCGTTGAACTCGTAGTGCCAGAATTTGCTTAAGGAGACTTTCACCTTGACGACAGTTGGTCGAGGGTGAAAGTTATTTTTTGGGTTTTTCGTGAAGGAATAAAATAAAAATAAAATATTGCAAACATTTTATTTTTATTTGAATCACCCATGTGATTATTGTGGAGGTGGGAACACACGAGTATTATCTTCCATGTGGAAGTTGAGAAGTGGGGACCACCATACCTTAACCTCCCATATGAGGTTATGGTGGTGGGGACCACCCAATCCTAACCTCCCATGAGAGGTTATGGTGGTGGGGGCTACCCGAGGTCTAAACGTCATTAAATCCCTCATTAATGTGAAGGAGCCTCTTGATCTTCCTTCACATTAATTGTTCCAACCCTTGGTATCCTCCCATTTTAATTTTGCCAATGCAACCTATTTATTGTTTCCAATTAATTAAACCAACTTTGAATCGCCCACAAATTAAATAGTTAAACATACTTTATTTGGTTGGCTATTCATTTGTTGGCAAAGGAGGATTAGGGAGAACTTGGGAGAAAGCTCTCCAACGAAGAACTTCACCTCCCAACAAAGAATGCTTCACCAACGAAGAACACCGACCTCCTTTGACCTTCTTCCTTGGGACTTCTTCTAACGTGGGACATATTCATATACGGCGAAACGACGACCATACTACCTTCTTGCGCAAACGTCATCAAGTGAACGAGGTGGGGGTTTATTTTCTATTTGATTATCACTTTCCCTGTTCTCCCCTTCTAATTATTTTGTAGGATTCAGAATAGAGATTAATGTGGGATGTGGGAAATGATGTTTTAAAATATTTTCCATACACGTTCATGCTTCGTTCTTTGTGAACCGCTTTCTACCACTCTAAATACAGAGGGTGTGGGCCAAAAAAACATGGCCCAACCCCTACGCCATTCTTCTTTGATGTGTTCTTAGAAATGGAGGAAGGTGACGAAGGCAAAGGTGATGCCACCTGCAGCCTCTGAAACCCACACCGACCCGCAGTGCTTCGCCCTCCCGGTCGAACCGGCCCCGTGCCCGGATGAGCCACCCACGTCCGGACCAAGCCGCTACGCCGCCCTGGGCCGAACCCCCTTCGCTGCGCCGCCACTGTGCCAGGCCGTCATGCCATCACTGTCCGCCATGTCGAGCAGCCGCGCCGCCACCGTCCGCCATACCAAGCCATTGCGCTGCCATCTGCCGAGCCGCGCTGCTGTCCGGGCTGAGCCGAGCCGCCGCACCGCCACCGTCTTCCATGAAAAGCCGCCGTGCCACCACCTGCCGAGTCACGTCGCTGTCCGATCCACAGCCACTACATTTACCTCATTACGGCCCTCTGAGATGCCTGAGCCTCCCTCTCTATGGCATTGCGAACCGCCCCAAGCCCATCCGACCTGCAGCCAAGCCATTCCGCGGATGAGCCACCCTCGCGGCACCCTCTGAGGTCGAGCCGCCTCTATGGCCCCTCGCGGCCGTCTGGCCGAGGCCAACAGGCTGGGCCAAACCCAATGGGTTGGGCCGCTCAGCGGGCCAGACCTGACCCAGCGGGTCAGTCCAGGTTGGGCCGAGTCGGTCCGACTGGGTGGGATCAGAGCCGGGCCCACTGCAACACATTTACTTTCTTTTGGCTATAACTTTGGCACCAGACGTCCATTAGAAGAACCGTCAATGGCATTGGGAACCTTGGAGTGAGTAGGTACCTTTTAGTGATACCCCACAGTGTTTTGAATTAAGATGAGGAATAGTCAGGTTGGATCAAGCACGAATCCAACCGGGCCCCCAAGACTAAAAGGCTAATAACTCACAGATCGAGCATCTAATTGACGCGCCATCTATTATGTTGAGACCCCTATGAGGTGACAGACCTTTGAGATACTTCTTCGTGGGACTTCGTGGAAGTTGGAGTATCGACCAGTAGCTTATGGAGCAGATCCTCCTGGAGACGAGCGAGTATAGTGTAGAGACCTAGTGGCTGGATGAGACTTGATGACTGCTGACCGTTTCGACTTGGAGTGTCTCGACTGGCCCAGTGGCGAGCGCCTTGGTGATGCAGAAGACCCATGGTGGGAGCACCTTGGTGATGCAGTAGACCCACGATACTCGATAGGAGGAGTACCTTAGCAGACTATAAGGGGGAGCGCCTCTGTGTGACGTGGCAGACCCACAATACTCGATAAGAGGAGTACCTCAACAGTCTAAGGTTAGTGGGAAGCACCTCTATGTGATGTAGTAGACCCACTGTACTCGATAGAGGAGGAGTTCTCCAACAGCCTAGGTTTTCGACGTTGTGTTCAAAATATTACTTGTTACTACCCCTAGAATACATCCTGGTGTGAGCTGAGTCAGAACCTCTGTGTTTTCCTCATGATTGAGATGAATTACTTGATAAATTACGTATATGTATGGGTATATACCTAAGTAAGGTTATCTGTTTATTTCATACTTTGTGTTTTATCCTTGTTGGATTTTGTGAGACTTAGAGGGTCTCGGAGTCCCTACTAAGTATCGTTATACCCACCCCTACACGGGCTATGCCCGCACCTTATTGTATTGGTTATAGATGACTGACAACGCTGACTGAGTCTGAGAGTACCAAGACTGGACGGTACCTAGAGGTGGACCTTACGACGAGTCGGTACATGGAGGAGACAGATGAATGAGGAGTACTGAGGAGGCGATCTGTACCTACCCTTTAGGTAGGAACCTTGGAGGAGGACCTAGAAACTAAATTTCTCTTTTCTTCAGTTGTATTGTATCACAGTTGTACTTGTAATTTCTAGTTGGGCTTATATTCTAGCCCCTTTTACTTTCAGAACTCTTTTTTTTATAAAATTTACTTGGTGTTTCGTCCAACTGTGTGCTTACTTGTGTGTGTGTTTATAGGTTATAAAGGCAATGCCTTCCCATTTTTAGGGAATTACGCCTTTGGTTCTAGTCGCCAGCCCTTGTCCTATGGAAGGCGAGCTTGGGGTAGTCACAACATGGGCCCCGGGGGACGGGTCGTGACAAATTGGTATCAAAGGAGTCGGTTCTACCACAGAACATAGAACTATGATCTTTATTTTTAACGATGATAGTGTTAAGTGTAGTGAGTGTGGTTATTACTTTAGGGAGTCCAGTGTTAGTGCAGAGGCTGACGTATCCATACACCAGGACCCTGACTTATGATTTCCGACTCAGTGCATGAAAACACTGATTGCATGAATGTTTTCAAAAGTTTTCTTTGTGATATTTTGATTCAGATCACTAAGTATAACTTTCAGCTCACTAGGTATAACATATTGAGCATGGAACACCTATTCCATATCAATATTCCGCTGCGTAGATAGCCAGCTAAGATTCCTGAGAGAGTACACGATGATGACCCACCGAGCGACGAGGCTCTGGTGTAGGGCCCTCTTTCTATATTGGCACCTTCAGGTGGTGTATCAGCAGCACCACTACCCGTTGGGTAGTAGATACCAACAGCCGCACTGGTGGATGGTAAATGCCGACTGAGCGCATTGCATGAGTTCCAGCAGCATAGGCCTCTGAGGTTTCGAGGTGAGACAGTTTCCCATGCAGCTGAGGGCTAGCTGGAGGCAGTTTCTAGAGTTTTCCACCTAGTTGAGACACCAGTAGAGAAGATGGTGATCTTAGCTACTAGAATTTTTTAGTGAGTGACCATGAGGATAGTTTACATAGTAATGAGGCTTCGATACATGAACCATTACCCGAGATAATACCTTCGGGTAGTGTGCCAGCTATATCACTACCCGTTGGTCAACATTTACAACCAGCAGTACCGGTAAAGGACACATATATGCTTAGTTCCTTACGCGTGATTCAACATCAGATACCCCTCAGGTTCCAAGGCGAGCTGACTCATAAGAGGCTGAGGACTGTCTTGAGGAGGTGGCTAAGAGTTCTCTAAAGCTTATATAGCTTCATCAAGATGAATTGTTAGTATCTGAGTATTCATCGAGACATACTGATCATTCCTGGTACTCGATGAATATGATATGATCAGTGCTTCAGAGTTCAGACCTCTGAGAGAGGCGTCTTTAGTAACATCTAAGCGAGCACTATTCCTCTATGCATTCCTACTTATGTTAGGGTGCTAGAGAGAACCTTTGTGGTTGAATATTCCTTGGCTGAACGGATGCATCCAATGAATGTTAGTAGTGGAAAATCAAGAAACTGGTGCAAGTCTTAGAGACTTGGGAATGTAAAAATGTTTCGAGAAGAATAAGTGTTAGGGACATATGAATCTACAGGGCTCTAGATGTGGAAGTAGAGCTAGGGGAGTACCATGATGTGGTGTACATTTCAACATGTTACAACCACCCCCCCTTTGTGGTCCCCACCAGGCTCAGGGAGCTGGAGGACGGGGGGAAGAGAGTAGCTGCATGCGGTCAAGGAGTGCAACCCTAGGGCTCTAAGAAAGATTCTAGGTATGGTCTATGTCTACTACTAGCTTCCGTATCAATAGAAATTGGTACCAATCATTCCTTCCTTCCAAGAATCTTGTCCAAGACCTAGAGTTTTTGGTTAAACCGTTGAATTGACCCTCATGTCTGGGGATAAATTTGGGAGGACACTCGATAATCACACTTACGTCGACAATGTGATCTAACCCTTGAGGTGAAAGTTTCAGTTGGAACCTCTTGGTGCCAATGTCGAGGCCTTACAACGTTAGTTTGGGTATGACAGGACCTCCACAATTCATACTCAGATTGAATTTATTAGGCAAAAAGTTTGTGGTTTATCTACAATGTTGGGATGAGGTTTTCCTTAGTCGGCGAAAAAGAAAACCCAGGCAACATAAGATAAACTCTTTCATAGGAGGGTACAACTGATCACTCGTGAGTCAGCCAGCCTCACCCTCATGGTAGCAGAAGTTTTGAGTTTTCGGTTCCCAATAGGAGTGGATAGAGTTCCTCCATGACTATGAATTAAAGATAGTTTATACCCCTAGGAAGGGGAACATGGTAGTAGATGAACTCAACAGGAGGTCTGTCCTACAACTGCTGAGTGAGGCGACAGAGAAGCTAGACGCTTTGCAGATATTCTTTGTGGATCGAGATGGAGCATCTTTTCTTCAGTATCTTATAGTCACTCCCCCACTTATTCAGTGAGTCAGGGAGGTGCAATGTGGGGACACTGACTTTGATACTCGATGAGCTCAGATTTCCACAGGACATGCACCTGATGGATTTTCTAAAGGTGGGAAGCATGTCATCCTCTTCAGAAGACATACCATGGTACCCATGTCAATTCGTGAGGGAGTGTTGAGGGAGTTCCACACATACCCTCTATCGGTACATCCAGGAGTGGCGAATATGTACCAGAACCTCCGATGACAACATTGGTGGCCGAGAATGAAGAAAGATGTAGCAGAGTTTGTCTCTCGGTGCCTCACTTGTCAGTAAGTGAAGGCGGAGCATCAGGTACCAGTAGGCTTGGTTTAGCCTTTATAGGTCCTAGAATGGAAGTGGGATGGGATATCCATGGACTTTGTGATAAGACTTCCATGTATATCCATGAGTCATGACTCGATTTGGGTGATCGTCGACCAACTCACCAAGTCAGCCCACTTCCTACCGATCAGAGAGCAGAGTTCAGTAGAGAGCTTGGGATGCCTCTATGTGTATAAGATTGTGTGACTACATGGAGTACCTTATACGATTATCTCCGACCATGATGCATGTTTTACTTCCCAACTATGGAAGGGGTTGCAGGAGGATTTTGGGACGTAGCTTCATTTAAGAACCATCTTCCATCCTCAGATAGATGGCCAGACCGAGCGGACCATTCAGAACCTCGAGGACATGTTGCGTGCTTGTTTCCTCGACTTAGGTCGCAGATGGGAGTATCACTTAACTTTGATGGTTTTTTTACACAATAATAGATATCACTCCACCATAGGGATGACACCTTTTGAGGCGTTGTATGGGTGACCTTGCAGATCACCTTTGTGCTGGACAGACCCAGGGGAGTTAACACTCATGGGACCAGAGATGGTTCAGGCTACCACAGAGAAGGTATAGATCATCCAGGAGCGGATGAAGACTACACAGAGCAGACATAAGTCATATGCCAAAAGGAGACATATACCCCTGGAGTTCGGGGATGGAAACCACATCTTTCTACGGGTCTCACCTTGGTGAGGTTTGCAGAGATTTGGACGAGGTGGAAAGTTATCTCTGAGGTTCATCAGACCATTTTAGGTCCTCAGAAGAGTTGGAGAGGTGACATACCACTTAGCTCTTCCACCTCAGTTGCACTGGGTGCATGACGTCTTCCACGTATCCCAGCTGAGGAGATACGTGCATGACTCTTCCCACAACAAGCTAGACATCGAGGATGGGGAGACATTTTCGGAGGTTCCAGTGGAGATTGAGGATCGAAAGGAGAGAGTCCTTCATGGGTAATCGATACCTTTGGTGTGTGTGGTTGGCAGCACATGAACCTCCAGGAGAGCACATTGGAGCGGGAGCCTCAGATTCGTGCTCAGTACCCCCACTTGTTTTTCCTAGTTTTTATAATGTTTCTTTCAGGGATGCAAAACCCTGAGGTGGTGAGAATGTAAAAACCTATAAATTACATGTATTTTTTTAATTACATGGGATTTTTTTGAGACTGTGAAATATTACAGCGCTCGATTCCGAGGCCCGGAGTGCCAGGAGTGATCTATTGAAGTTTTGTTAAGCTTTAATTAGTGCGCATAAGTAGTTTTCATAAAAAATGGAATAACTCTTAAACGGTTACTCAGATCAAAAATCCGAGGCAACCGTTCCACTCAAGATGGAGAGTTTATCCTAAGCGCGACTTAAGTTTAGTCAACCCAGACCTCCTATGAGAAAACCCAAAAATGTATTAACCGTAAATAAAATAATTAAATAAATTATTTTATTTTTCAAATGCTTATAACTCACAAACAGTAGCTCATATTAAAAATCTAAGACCACTACTAAACTCGTGAGGGAATTATTTATTTAAGAAGATACTAACTTTGGCCGACGCGGGCCACCAGTGAAAGTTAGTTTTTGTCCATAAATAAAATAATTAAGTGAAAATTATTTTATTGTAAAATCCATAACTTTTAAATGGTAACTCAGATTGAAAATCCAAGAGTACCGTTGGGTTCGTTGGGGAGTTTTTCACTTGGGAAGAGCCTAACCTCGACCATCGCTGGTCGAGGGTGTCTGGTAATAATTTTATGAGATTTTTTTCAGGTACGTTCAGTAAACGTGCGAGCGGGTTTTTCTAACTTTTAAAGTGGTGATTGGAATTGAAATACAAGGGCACCGTTGAACTCAGAACGCTAGTATTCTCTTAAGGAGACTTTCACCTTGACGGTAGTTGGTCGAGGGTGAAAGTTATTTTTTGGGTTTTTTGTAAAGGAATAAGATAAAAATAAAATTGTGAAAACATTTTATTTTTATTTGAAGCACCCATGTGAATATTGTGGAGGTGGGACCACAGGAGTTTTATCCTCCTTGTGGAAGTTGAGAAGTGGGTACTGTAGGACCCCGAGACACCCTGAGAGGGGAGGGGTGAATCGGGGTGTCAAATTTTTCTTTTAAAGTGATTGATCTTGTTCCCACGTTGGTAGGAACTTGTTAAACCTGTATGATGGAAATGAACAGAAAGAAAACATTCACATGCAGAGAGATGACACAACACTTTTTACTTGGTTCACCACTAAGGGCTACGTCTAAGGAGTATACGCCGACAGGTTGTCAGTCGTACCAAATTCCACTAGACTTCACTAGCTATGGATTACAAAGGTTCGAGCACATTCACCCTGTCCCAGGCTCACTACCTTTAAAAAAGGTTCAAGTATATTTCACAACGTCCCTTGGGTCACTCCTGTTGACTCCCCCTGGATCAATTCCCTTGGTGTAGTCACACTCAGTTTATAGACGTGAAGGTCTCTTCATCATTTCAAAAGAATGCATCCTCTTTTGTATGTAGATGCTCTATTGAAGTCCAACTTTCACTTGTAGACTAATCTCACTTTGCATCGAAGGTATCAGGTAATCTTTCAGATTTCGTGCATCTCAAAAAAGGACATGCATACTTCAACCTCACCTGACACGCTTCTCCAAGACCGGTGTGCAAGTTTCAAGACCAGTGCGCAAGTCACTTGCGCGGTACAAATTCAGCACGCAAGTGACACCAACCCAATTGCGCGACACTGCCTCCTTAAACTCCAAACTTGCGTGACTCAGCGCCTTTAACTCCCAAACCACTTTGGATGTGCAACCAACAACTGGTGCGTAGCCTCTACTTGTGTGGCCCAACAACCACTTTCGCGACTCAACCACTTGCGCGAAGAGAGCTTGAAAAATCTCTAAGTCTTGAACTTCATTCCAAATGAGGAGGGGTGGTCCTCTATTTATAGGAAAACTGGACCCCCTACGCGATGGCGCGTAAGTGTCCTCACGGTGCGCAAGTCCCAATACGTAGCTCCAACCGCCCTATCCTTTGTCGCGCTACTCACTTGCATGACCACATCAATACTTACACGACCCTCTTTCCTTTTCCATATTTTGAAGTTCTGAGTTTGAAAATAAACAGTCATGCAAGTTTCCAATCCTCCAAGGTACTGGCACGCAAGTCCTTTCTCAGCGTGTAGATCACTTGCACGACCAACCCAAAACTTGCGCGACCCTTATCCCTTTGACATTTTTCCATGTTTTGATCTTGAAAAACATATGGTGTGAATGTTTACTCTCCTTCTAGTACACAACGCTCAAGTCTCTTTTCCAAAAACACTTTTCTACATTTGTTGATTTTTAGGCCTAAAAATTTGGAAAAAACTGGAAAACAGTGCCACCTTCAATACTGTTAACTGCTTGACGTGTATAATCACTTTGCAAGCACATATTCTGAACTTCCTCTGAGGATTGACAAAAAACACAAAACATACTCCAAATCATGAAGAGATGATCATGGTTCCAAAAATCTCCCCCTTTGGGTTTTTTGGAAACCAGAAAATAAATTCAAAATATCCCCATCCATATGCAAACCAAAAATGCAAGAATCAACTCATCCAACACTCTAAGTCTACGTGAGCAATGCTTAGTGTAGAAAACAAGAGAGTAAGCTTGAATTGAGTTCCCGTGTTTTGGAATTCTCAATGATGCCCAAGAAGCATTACATGTCCAATGTATTCCTTCTCATCCTTCTCATCCTATCACTGACACTGAATTCTCATTGTGTCATAGAAGAATTACATGCTAGAACCGCTTGATCATGCTTGAATTTATTCCTTTCTCCCCCATTGACAATAAACCCAAAGACCGGTAATTTGTTCATCGTTCATCTCAAACCATACTCCCCCTGGATAGTATCTCCCCCACAAACCTGCATCACATCCATTAACAGATAAAAACAATTATCATAAACGGGGGGAGGGGAATTGCGTAACCTCCTTATGCAGTGGGAGGTGGCTGAACACCGAGGTTCAATCGATGCTTCTCAGACACAGCCGCTGACAGTGGCTTGGTTAGGATATCAACCAATTTCTCATCAGTGCCCACATGATCCATTTTAATCACCCCTTGCTCAACTTTTTCTTTGATAAAGTGATACCTGATTTCAATATGTTTTGTATGAGAATGCTGAACAAGATTCTTTATGAGGTCAATTGCGCTCTTGTTATCACAGTAAATTACCATTGGTTGATTCAACTCATCACCAATATCTATATGTTGTTGCTTCATCCATAGCAGTTGAGTGCATTATTTTGTAGCAGATATATACCCAACTTCAACAATACTAAGAGAAGTACTTTCTTGTTTCTTTCTCAACCAGCCAACACATTTCTTCCCAATATAGAATGGTCCACCACTAGTGGAATTTCTGTCTACTACATCACCAGCCCAGTCAGCATCAAAAAACACTGATAATTCACTCTCCCTACCTGTAGCAAAAAATAACCCAAAGTTATGTGTACCTTGAATGTACCTCATGATTCTTTTTACTGCCTCCATATGTTCCTCCTTTGGATTACTCTGAAAGTGGGCCACAAGACATGTGGCAAAGACAATATCTAGCCGTGTCGCTATCAGGTAAAGTAGGCTCCCAATTATCCTCCTGTATATGGTGGGATCTACAGAGGTCCCATCCTCATGCTTTCCAAGTTTAGTTCCAACTGTAATCGGAGTTGACATTAGTTGGAGTCTTGAATATTAAACTTCCTCAATAGATCTCTTGCATACTTTTCCTGAGAAATGAAAGTGTAATCCTTATTTTGAATCACCTGTAGCCCCAAGAAATATGTGAGCTCCCCAATCATAGACATTTCAAATTCTGATTTCATGTGATTGGAAAATTAATCCACTGATTTCTGCCTACTGCCACCAAATATGATATCATCAACGTAGACTAGAACCATGAATTGATCTTTTGGAGAATTATTCACATATAGATTGTGATCCACTCCTCCTCTTTTGAACTCCAACTTCTTGAGATACGAGTCCAGGTGGGAATACCATGCTTGTGGTGCCTGCTTCAAACCATATAGGACTTTCTTCAGTTTGCAGACCTTTTTCGCATTAGTACCAAGAACAAAACCCACTGGTTGTTCAATGTAGACTTTTTCTTCGAGTACACCATTCAAGAATGCTGTCTTGACATCCATTTGATATAATTTATATTATCTTTGGAGTTCCATGGCAAGGAAAAGTTTTATTGAATCCAGTCTATCCACTGGAGCAAAGGTTTCTTCAACATCAACAACTTCAATCTGGGAATATCCCTTACATACCAGTCGATCCTTGTTTATAGTAACACTTCTATGCTCATAAAAATTGTTCTTGAAGGTCCATTTTGTACCAATCACATTGTAACCTTCGGGTCTCTGGACAACATCCCATGTCTGATTCTTTTCAATATGATCTAGCTCTTCATTCATGTCTTTTACCCAAGATTCATCCTTTGCAGATTCTTCGAATGAGGATGACTCCACAACTGACAAAAATTCAGATTGCGTATTATTCCTCATCCTCCTTGTTTGAGTGGGTTCACTCATGTCTCCAATTATGTTAGATGGATCAATCTTAGCTCTACAATTTTTTCTGTGAGGTTCAATTGCATTCTCTCCACCCATAGTTTCTTCTTCAGATTCTTCTTTTGAGTCAACATCATGATGTGACTGTTGAGTGCTTTTTATAGCTTCCTCTATTTCTGTATTCATATTTTCTCCACGTTCACTTTCTTCCTCACTTTCTATCACATCAGCATATGAAGTTCTTGAAGAATTTGTGTTTTTATCTTCAATTATCTTAACATCACTTCTTACCACAATCCTTCCTAATTTCTTGTTGAAACACTTGTAGGATTTTCTGTTCATTGGATACCCAAGAAAAATTCCTTCATCAGCATTGTCACTAAACTTCCCTTGATTTCCTTCTTTATTCCGAATGAAACATTTACTTTCGAAAACACAAAAGTATTTCAACGAAGGCTTCCTTACATTCCACAATTCATATGGTGTCTTTGTTTCTCCCATATAAAGCCCTGTTCGATCCTAAATGTGTACTGTAGCTTCAACAGCTTCCTTCCAGTAATGGCGAGAGATACCACTCTCAATCAGCATAGTCCTAGCCATGTTGTTGACCTGTCGATTCCGGTGCTCAACAACTCCATTTTTCTGTGGAGTTATCATAGAAGTTACCTCATGCTATATTCCATGTTTTTAAAGGTAATTCTCAAACTCAATGGATGTGTATTCCCCTCCATTATCAGATTAAAAACTTTTATTGTTCGTCTAGTATCATTCTCGGCGATTCGCCGGTATGTTTTCATGCAGTCAATCACTTGTCGTTTCCTGTGAATGACCATAACACATGCCATTATACTATAATCATCAATGAAAAGAACAAAGTACCTTTCTCTATGAGTTCCAGCAGCATTTATCAGTCTGCATACATCTGTATAAATTAGATCAAGAAGATGAGATGCCCTTTTCTTCTTTGGCTGATATGAACTACAGACCAGCTTTCCACGGAAGCAAGCATCCCAATATTTTTCATGCTCATGCTTCAGGTTAGGAATGTCCATGACAATCCTCAATTTTGATATTTTCTCCATGTCTTGTTGATTAATGTGACCCAGTATCCTGTGCCACAATTTTTTTTCCTTCAACAGTCATGTAGCAAACATTTTCTTTACTATCAACCTGATACAAGTTGCCTTCTGTTCTGCATCCTTTCATAAGTGAATTTCCCATCTTTCCCTTGATAGTGCAACCTTTCTGATTAAAAGCAACAATATGTCCTGAGTCACAAAGTTGACTCACGCTGAGTAGATTATGACGTAGTCCATCTACGTAAAGGACTTCAATATTCTTTAGCTCTCTATTAGCTAATTCAGTGCTTACACTACCTTTGATTTTCAGAGCTCCATCATTTCCAAATCGAACCATTCCATCAACCTTCCTTTTGATATCTGTCAATAGGCCATCATTACCTATCATATGAGATGAACAACCTCTATCCAGAATCTAATTACTATTTCTTTTTTTAGTTTTGAGGGCCACCTCTGCAAGGTTGGATTTCTCAATTTTCTTCCTTTCTTTCCATGAGACATTAGAATGAGTATAGAGCACTGATGGCCTTTCAATTATCTCATCTGTGTACATTGGTTCTTCATAGTTTAAGTCTTCTTCGAGAGGAGAAAACCTGTTTGAAAGAGCAACACTATCTTATCGATGAGATATGACTTGTCTTGAATTCTGGTATGAGGTGTCCATGTCCCTTCCCTGCCTGCAATTAATAGCCTTATGACCAAAGTTAGAGAAATGAAAACAGTATCCATAGAAACTATTTCTTCTATAAGATGGAGGATATGAAGTCAGTCTCCATTTTTGATGTCCCAGATCTTCCCCATTTAGATAGCTCCTTGCCTCTTCATAATATGACATGGTATGACCCAAATAGCCACAAAAATGACACTTCATGAGAGGAAATGTATTCTCACTTGAATTTCTCCTCATACTCTCTTCCTTGGGAGAATAGTTGGACTGCCTGTCATTTATGAATGTTTGAGGTTAATTTTCAGTTCTTCTTTTAGTTTGGATTGAGGTTTTCTTTTTCATCACTTCAGGTAACATTTCAACATGTCTAACTTTCATCTTGTCTTTCTTTTGGATCTCTTTACTTCCACCAGTTGATGTCTCATCTTTATAGCCAATTCCACTCTTTCCCATGAAAGCGGGTCTTTGATCACTCAAGATTTTTCCTACCCCATCTGAACAACTCTTGGCTCTTTCCAGTGATTCTTCATCTGAGAATCTTCTAAATTGTATTTTCTTCCTTGACTCTTTTGAAATTGATTCAGTCTCAAGTTTACTCCTAAGAGTAACAAATTACACCTCAAGACCCTAAACAGTCTTGGATTTTTCTTCTTGTATGGAGGTGAGTTCATTGATGAACTTTGCTTGCTATTCAATTCTCAGCTTCAGATCCACTACATCATCATTGCTTTCAATAATTTTAGACTGTACTTTCACAAATTCTTCCAGTCGTTCAATTTCAGCTTCATGTTGATCAACATATTAAGTCGATTCTTCTACCATTGATTTCCACTTATTGCAACTCTTACATTTAATCTTAATCTTGCTAATAGCATCCTTAAGTTGCAACTCAGGATCTTCACGAGTTTTTAACTGATTTTCTCCACCAGTGTCTTCATATTTTTCAACAGTGGCCATCATGGAAGCATGTTTCCCAGTTTTAAATTCTGGTTATTCTTCATCACAAAATTCATTATAATCTTCTTCCTCTTCACAGACAAAACTCTTCTTCTGAGCTTTATTTCTATATTTGAAGTATCCTTTCTTAAAAAACATTTTCTGAGGCTTCTCAGTGTTTTTAGCATCTCTATCATCATCACCGATCTTTCTTAAGCACTGAGAAGCAATGTGCCCGACTTTTCCACAATGAAAGCAAGCTAGAGGTAACTTCCCTTTGAATTTACCTTTTCCCTTTTGGAACTTCTTGGAAATGAGAGAGAGAATTTATTTTTCCTCATCGTCTTCACCACTACTATATTTTTATATTTTCAGTTTCTCCATGGATTTGAATGCCATTTCCTTGCTTACTCGTGTAGTAGCATCTTCTGGTTTGACTCTCATTTCATATGCCACCAAGCTGCTCAACAGATCATCCAAAGAAAGTTTAGAAAGATCTCTTTCCTCAAGGGATAACACCTTTTCATTGTACAGGGGTGGTAGCCTTCTCAGTATTTTCTTTACAATATCAATGTCTTTGATTTCTTCTCCTAGGCACCGAATTGCCCCAACCACTTCAGTAATTTGATTGAAGATGGAGTCTACATTCTTATCAGGATGCATCTTCAGATCATTGAACTTATTGTGTAGAACTTTTAGTTTCTCCTCCTTCACTTTTCTATCACCTTCATAAATATTTTCAAGTTTATTACACATGGACTTTGCTGAGGTGAAACTCATCACTTTTAGATAAATCTGATCAGAAAGTGCTGCGGTGAGAGTATTTTGTGCTTTAGAATCTGCATCAATAATTTTTATATCTGTATTAGTCATCGCCAGCCCTGTTGGATCAGAAACATTAATACCTTGAACAGTGGAAAACAGAACTTCCATTACAAGGTATCTTAGATGAGATCTCATTCTGTTCTTCCAGATCTGGAAATTACTTCCATCGAAGAGAGGGACTCCTCTGACATTGACTACATTCTCCATGACGACAAAAGACAGATTCAACACCAGTAACCTCCCTTTGATACCACTTGTAGGACCCCAGGACACCCTGAGAGGGGAGGGGTGAATAAGGGTGTCAAATTTTTCTTTTAAAGTGATGGATCTTGTTCCCACGTTGGTAAGAACTTGTTAAACCTATATGATGGAAATGAACAGAAAGCAAACATTCACTTGCAGAGAGATGACACAACAATTTTTACTTGGTTCACCACTATGGGCTAAGTCCAAGGAGCATACGCCGATAGGTTGTTGGTCATACCAAATTCCACTAGACTTCACTATCTATGGATTACAAAGGTTCGGGCACAGTCACTCTATCCCAAGCTCACTGCCTTTACAAAAGGTTCATGGAAATCTCACAGCGTACCTAGGGTCACTCTCATTGACTCCCCCTAGTTCACTGCCCTTGGTGTAGTCACACTCAGTTTATAGACGTGAAGGTCTCTTCATAATTTCAAAAGAATGCATCCTCTGTTGTATGTAGATACTCTATTGAAGTTCAACTTTTACTTGTAGACTAATATCACTTTGCACTGAAGGTATCAGGTAATCTTTCATCTTTTGTGTAGCTCTAAAAAGGATGGGCGTACTTCAACCTCACCTGGCGTGCTTCTCCAAGACCGGCGTGCAAGTTTCAAGATCGGCGTGCAAGTCACTTGCACGGTACAAATTCGGCGCGCAGGTGACATCAACCCACTTGCGCGACACTGCCTCCTTCAACTCCAAACTTACGTGACTCAGTACCTTTATCTCCCAAACCACTTTGGACACGCAGCCCACAACTGGAGCACATCCTCTACTTGCGCGACCCAACAACCACTTGCATGACTCAACCACTTGCGTGAAGAGTGCTCGAAAAATATCTAAGTCCTGAACTTTGTTCCAAATGAGGAGGGGTGGTCCTCTATTTATAAGAAAACTGGACCCCCTGCGTGGTGTCATGCAAGTGTCCTCATGACACGCAAGTCCCGATGCGCAGCTCCAACCGCCCTAGCCTCTATCACGCTACTCACTTGTGCGACCACATCAATACTTGCACAACCCTCTTTCCTTTGCCATATTTTTAAGTTCTGAGTTTGAAAATCAACAGGCGCACAAGTTTCCAATCCTCCAAGGTACTGGCGCACAGGTCACTTGTGTGACAAACCCAAAACTTTCACGGCCCTTATCCCTTTTCCATTTTTCCATGTTTTGATCTTGAAAAACATATGGCGCGCAAGTTTCCTCTCCTTCTAGTACACGACCCGCAAGTATCTTTTCCAAAAACACATTTCTCCATTTGTCGATTTTCAGGCCCAAAAATTTGTAAAACACTGGAAAACGGTGCCACCATCAATACTGTTAACTGCTTGACCTGTATGAGCACTTTGCCAGCACATATTCTGAACTTCCTCTGAGGATTGACAACAAACACAAACCATACTCCAAATCATGCAGAGATGATCATGGTTCCAACAGGGACCACCATACCTTAACCTCCCATGTGAGGTTATGGTGGTGGGGACCACCCAAGCCTAACCTCCCATGAGAGGTTATGGTGGTGGGGTCCACCCGAGGTCTAAACCCCTTTAACTCCCTCATTAACGTGGAGGATACTCTTGAGATTCCTCAACATTAATTGTACCAACCCTTGGTATCCTCCCTTTTTAATTTTGCCAACACAACCCATTTATTGTTGCCAATTAATTAAGCCAACTTTGAATCACCAAAAAATTAAATAGTTAAACATACTTTATTTGGTTGGATATTCATTTTTTGGAAAAGAAGGATTAGGGAGAACTTGGGAGAAAGCTCTCCAATGAAGAAATTCACCTCCCAATGAAGAACGCTTTGCCAATGAAGAATGCTGACCAACTTCGACCTTCTTCCTTGGGACTTCTTCTGACGTGGGACGTCTTCATCTACAGCGAATCGGCGACTGTACTACCTTCTTGCTCCAAAGTCATCAAGAGAAAAAGGTAGGGGTTTATTTTCTATTTGATTATCAATTTCCATGTTCTCCCCTTATAATTATTTTGTAGGATTCAGAATATAGATTGACATGGGATGTGGGAAATGATGTTTTAAAATATTTTCCATACACATTCATGCTTTGTTCTTTGTGAACAAATTGATACCACTCTAAATGCGAAGGGTGAAGGCCAAACGAACATGGACTGACCCCTCCGCTGTTCTTATTTGATGTGTTCTTCGAAATGGAGGAAGGCGATGAAGGAGACGAAGGCAACGACGCCGCCACCCACGACCTCCACAAACCGCGCCGCCCTGCGGCCGGACCGAGCCGCCACGCCGCCCCACGGTCGGACCGAGCCGCCTCAGGATGAAACCCCTTCACCACACCGCCGCTGTGCCAAGGCTTCACTGTCCACCATGCCGAGTCGCTACGCCACCATCCGCTGAGCTACGCCACTGTCTGGGCTGAGCCGAGCCATCGTTCCACCACCATGCCGAGTCGCCACACCACCGCTATCCGTTGTGTCGAGCTGCCGCGCCGCTGCCTGCCGAGTCGCGCCGCTGTTCGGGTTGAGCCAAACTGCCGCCACCACCGTTCCCTCAATATGGCCCTCTGAATCTCCTGAGATTCCCTCATCACAGCCTTGAAAGCCACCCCGAGCCGACCCAGCCCGTGGCTAAGCCGTTCCGTGACCAAGCCACCCTCGCGACACCCTCCGAGGCTGAGCTACCTCCGCGGCCCCTCGTGGCTGTCAGGCCAAGCCCAATGGGCCAGGCCGCCTAGTGGGCCAGGCCAGACCTAGTAGGTCTAGCCGGGTTGACCTAAACTGGGTTGGCTCAGGTGGGGTCGAGCATAGTTGGTCCAACCGGGTTGGACCAGACCCAGGCCCACTACGACTCATTTCCTTTCTTTTGGCCATAACTTTGGCACCATAAGTCTGTTAGAAGAATCGTCAGTGGCATTGCGAACCTTGGAGAGAGTCGGTCCCTTTGAGTGATACCCCACTGTGTTTTGGATTAATATGGGGAATGGTTGGGATGGATCGAGCATGAATCCAACTGGGCCCCTAAGACTAAAAGGATAATAACTCACAGACCGGGAATCCGATTGACACGCCATCTGTTACATTGAGACCCCTATGACATGGCAGAACTTTGAGATACTTCTTTATGGGACTTTGTGGTAGTTGGAGTGTCAAGAAGTATCTTGTGGAACAGATCTTCCTAGAGATGAGTGAGCATAGTGCAGAGACCTAATGGCTGGCTGAGACTTGATGATTGCTAACCATTTCGACTCAGAGTGACTCGACTGGCCTAGTGGGGAGCGCCTTGGTGACGCGGAAGACCCATAGTGGGGAGTGACTTGGTGATACAACAGACCCACGATACTCAACAAGAGAAGTACCTCAGCAGGCTACAAGGTGGATCACCTCTGTGTGATGCGGCAGACCCACGATGGGGAGTGCCTCTGTGTGACGCAGAAGACCCTCGGTACTCGACAGGAGGAGTACCCCAACAATCCAAGGTTTATGGTAAGTGCCTCTGGGTGACGTGGAATTCCCACTGTACTCGATAGAGGAGGAGTTCTCCAGCAGCCGAGGTGTTCAATGTTGTGTTCAGAATGTTACTTGTTACTACCCCTAGAATAAATCCTGGTGTGAGATGAGGTCGAACCTCTGTGTTTTCCTCATGATTGAGATGGGTTACTTGATAACTTAGGTATATGTATAGGAATATACCTAAGTAAGGTTATATGTTGATTTCATACTTTTTGTTTTATCCTTTTTGAATTTTGTGAGACCTAGAGGGTCTCAGGGTCCCTACTGAGTATCGTTATACTCACCCCTGCATGGGCTATGCCTGCACCTTGTTGTATTGGTTGTAGATGACGGAAAATGCGGACTGAGGCCGAGAGTACCAGGACTGGATGATACCTAGAGTTGGAAATTACGACGAGTCGGTACACAGAGGAGACAAATGGATGAGGAGTGCTGAGGAGGCGATTTGTACCTACCCTTCAGGTAGGAACCTCAGAGGATGACCCATCAGATGAATTTCTCTTTTCTTCAATTGTATTGTATCACAATTGTACTTGTACTTTCCAGTTGGGCTTGTATTCTGGCCCCTTTTACTTTCATCACTCTTTTGTTATACAGTTTACTTGGTGTTTTGTCTAGCCGTGTGCTTTCTTGTGTGTGTGTTTACAGGTTATAAAGGAAATGCCTTCCCATTTTTAGGGAATTACGCCTTTGGTGCTAGTCGCTATCCCCTGGCCTATGGAAGGTGGGCTTGGGGTAGTCCGAACACGGGCCCCAGGGGATGGGTCGTGACATAACCTTTGGTATAGTCTCATTCTTGGGAGCCAAATCACGTGGGTCACCTACCTAGGCACATAATCTCCATGGTCCTCCTTCTAGATGCAATACCCAAGACTTTCCTTCACCCGAGTCACTAACCAGGTCAAGTGCATTTAGATAACATACATACTTAATACTCAAACAATTACCTTGATTTGAGATACTCTTCTTGGTCCTTAAAATTCTATGAGTTGAGATACTCCTCTTGGTTACCACATATAATCCTCATACTATGTTTAATCCATAACTAACCCACATTGGGGTATCCCCCAAAGCGTACACCCTACCAAATTCTATGTTTTATCCCTTTTTATGACACAAACATCCTTACCACAAGAAATCAAACTATATGAACCGATCCCATAACATGAGCTTAAACTTTACATATCAAACTACATGGGGTTTGATTCCCAATCTCACAACATACATAGGATTCTTCTTTGAGTTTAAATACCAACACTCTCAAACATACCTTTACTCTATGTGACAATCATAGGATGAATTATGTGATGATCATAATATGACCCACCTTTCCACATATTCTATGTTTTTATATTCAACTCTTGGTTATCTCATATGCCTAAAGTTGAGAGTCTCTTTTTGGATTCTAAAATCTACCTTGAGTTAAGATACCCCTCTTGGTTTCCTCGAATACCTTGGGTCGAGAAAATCCTATTAGTACTCCTAAACCCCCCCTTCCAATCTCATTTTTAAGGTATACCAAAAATTGTTGCTCATTCATAAGTCCCACAACATACATTTCTAGAAAAAATCCACAGTCACCCATTATTCAAAATGTTAAACTTCATATAGGTAGTCTTTTTCAGATGATCTTAAAAGGTATAATGTGTCCCATTAATCAGGATTGAACTACATGGGTTTCGATTCCCTTCATTGGGATACATAGAAAGACCCTTTTATGGGTACAATCTCAACCCCAAAACACTTACTTCCACCCTAGATAGTGATAAATTTCAAGGCACCCAACTTTGTAGCTTTAAACCATAGAATCACTAATAGGAATATGGAGAGCCTTTGTTATATATAGATATTCACCTCAATTCACGGTTTAGATTTATAACTTTTACTTTGGTAAACAGTCACACACTAGGATTTTAGAAGGATTTATTAACATATCTTAAATCTATATGATATTTTTAGAGTAGGAAATATTTTCCCCCAGAAGGGTAAGATTATTCCTAACCACCATACTCTCTACCAATGTATATCTATAAGAATTGATAGTAAAGTCCCATTAACCAAATTCCTTCACAAAAAAGTTCTACACTGATGCCAAGATGCTACAGATTTAGGAATCTATTATAAATAGAATGGAAAACCTGATGTAAATCCTTTACCCTTGATAGAGATTGATTAACCATGCACTTTTACTTATGATACTATATTAATGGGGTTTCTTATTCTTGTTTTCCCTTAGGATCTTTAGGACTCCCTTCAATCCAAATAAAATAACTAAATTCACCATTTAAAGATAATATAATTAAAAAATTTAATACTTATAGGATACCTTAAGAAGTAGTGTATAGCTAGATTATGTGTAGAAAATATGCCTTGATTTCCATGGAAACCATGGACTCATAGACTCTAAGTCCCCTATCACCCACCTAACACCTATATTATCAGGTAGTAAATTCCCTATTATAAGAATATCATATCAATTGATCTATCCAAACTTTAGAGGTAGATCAAGACAAGATCTATAGGATGAATCCCCACAAGATTTCTTATCGATGATAAGTTATAAAAAAGTAGGTGGACCCTTTTTTTACATACAACCACTTCAGGATCCTTTCCCCAGATCACAGAAACACATACCTTCATTATATTAGTGAGGTGGAGGAGGATATCCACAATGTATAGATAAATATACACGAGCTTTCTAGGAGGGAATCTAGTCACCAAGGTCATAATAACTGATGTGTGATTAAAATTCTATAAGAAATTATTCTTTTCCTGACCATCTAGACTCAAACATCAAAAAATCCTATTAGGTACAACCAATCACTACAACCACATAGTATGTCCACACCTCTATCATTTCTAGCACCCCCAAGGCCCATAGACATATCCCAAAAGTGGCCCAAATACAATTCTAGATCACAATAACTATAATTTTCAGAATTCATCATATCTAGACTTGATGACTACAACATATTAGTGGAAACCCTATCTCACAGGGCTGGGGAATTTTTACACTCACGATCATCTCTAATATAATTAATTGGATAGAAATAAACCTAGAAAACATATAACCATTCTATGTGGAAATATTTATTATTTCTCTAGGTTTCACATCATTAAATGTATTCACTATTGGACCAAATGATGTTACAAACCATGGTACTGCTGATGAACATAAAAAAGTAGAGAAATATACAGGGACTTAAACTTAGTGGGCTAGTGATGATGAAAAAAGAAAATGTGTAACCATCTTTATAGCCCACCCAACACCCAAAAATGGTGAATCCATATTAGTAGAAGACCATATTGATTAGTTAAAGGATAAAATAGAAGAGTTTGAGCAGATCATTACTGATTTTCTTAGGGGAAACATACCCATTGATAAAGTTCATCAAGCTGAAGCTACCATGCCTCCTTTAGTTTACCCCTTTAAAGAGGTGTAGATATCTCGACCCACTAATATAGAATTGAGTCACCCCATATACATGAGATCATACAATCATCCCATGTTATTACAATGCTGATTGATTATCAATATTTATTACAAATGGGGATACATCAACTTCTTGTTAAGGAAATTAACCTATGGCTAACTCAAACACTGGTAACCCAAAAATTATTGGATAGTATCACTTCTCATATAGATTATCTTGAAGGATTATGTATATTGGTATAAACAAATAGGAATCTATATCCTAAATTGGTGAATCTGTATGCCCTTTCACCTATCTCTGAGAATCCTAACTTCTTAAAATTCAATGAAATGGGAGATTTGGAGTAGTATCTCACCCATTTTTCTTCTCGGTGTAACCCAATTTTTGGTAACCCCATAACAGATGGGGAAACCAATCTTAGGTACTTTATAAAAACATTAGAATGAATCACATTTTCTTTGTAAAATAATGCTATTTGTGGGTCTATTTCAAGATGGAAGGATCTCCTTCAACAATTCCTCTTCTAATTGAGCTCTACACTATTGTAAATGACTATACTTAACCTCTCAAATTGTAAGACACAAGATAATGAGTGTGTCATAGATTTTATTTCAAGATGGAAAGGGTTTTTCATACTCTTTGGTTATACAACATCCTTAGGAAAAATTAATCAAGATCTATATAGAGAATCTAAAATTTGATTTTTCAACCAATATTGTAACACCCTGATATTTTGTAAAATATATTTTTTCAAATTAATTTAATTTTTTGATATTTTTCGTTTCATGTAGTACTAAAAATAGTTTTTTTATAAGTTTGGATTACGTTATATGAAAAACCAAGTTAATAATGCACTACACACAACATAAATTTTAGCTCGATCTACATATAACACTACAATTAGCTTACATTATACTCAATACTAACTTTCCTTGATGACTTGTGTAACACACAAGACCGAGCTTTACCCAAAAATGACACATTATTAAAAATATTATTATTTAATATAATAAGATATAACCTAGCCATTAAGTTGGAAGTTATGAATAAGATTAAATAACTTATGGAAATATGGGGTTGAATTCATTGGTTACAGATTAATTAGAAATGAATATAAGAACCAATTGAATAAAAAGGGAATATTTTTTTGAAAAACTACTTTTATGCTCACAAAGGAATTTTATCCTAATAAATTAAATTAATTAATATTGGTGAATTATATTATTGAAATATATATTTTATATATTAAATAAAATATTTTTTACATTCATAAAATATATTTTATAGGAATAATATAGGAACAAACTCAATATTACACATAAAAACTTATATTTTTATAAAAGTCGTATTGCCGCATTTTAATGGAGAACCTATTTTAAATATAAAATTTGGAACTTTAATAAATTTATATATAAAAATAAAATTAATTTTTGAAATTGAAACATAAAAATTATGCTATGGTAAATTTTTGGTATTTTTCTGTGAAGTTTTATTTTTTTGATGAATAGTAAAAAAATACGGAATTTTAATTCAAAACTGCTTTTTCATCTAATTTATTTATAAGTATAAATTATATTTATAATTGGTTTTAATGTATAATAATATAAATTATACATAAATTAACCTAATTTAGATAATTGATATCAATTTAAATTTGAAATTAGATATAAAAACTTATCAAATGTTTGAACATTTTTACGTTAAATACCTGCATTATCATCCCACCTATGAGATTAATTTTAAATTAATTTTTACCGCTTATGTGATTGGAATTTGGAAAAATGGATTAAATATTTGGAATAATAATAATTTAAAATATTTAATAAGGTTAAATTAGTTTTTTAAAAAAAATATTACTGAATGTAATTAAAATTAATTACAATGATTAAGAGGAAAATTAGCTTAATAAGAGACTAAACCTTAAACTTAAGGGCCAAAATGACCTATAAACTTTTAAAAAATCATTTTTATGTTCATATTTATACCCTATAATCATTTTTATCAACTTTTGTCCATTATTGGGGCCACTTGACATGGAAAAAACGTGGGTGGTACTCACTTTTCCAAAATTTATAAGAATGCCACTCCTCCTCCACTATAAAAGGCACTCACTGATCCCCATTATTTGCACATATCAAGCCATTTTTATAACCCAAAATACACTCAAATAATATCCTAAAATCCCTACCTTCATCTTATAATTACCACTTTGGTATTAAATTCATTCAAGTAAGCCATTTGGTACAAACCAAAAGGAGTTACCCAATGAAGAGGTAACATCCTTCCTCAAGATCCTTTGTTTTATTTTCATTCTCCAACCTCTAAAATATTCTTATTACATGATTATATAATAAACTAAATATTATAAATATTTTTTTTATTTTTTTATTATAATGTTTCAACCTACACTTACACACACATCCATCTAATGGTTAACAAACTTACCTTTCTTGTGTACGACAAACCACCGCTTCACGAAATGATGTTGTTCATTTTTATTTTACCACATCACATGGTTGGGAATTATGATGGAAGATATATTTTTATATGATATACATGATATTTATGATGTATTTATACTTATGGAATTATTATATAAAACATAAATTTATGCTTTCTATTTTGTGTAACTATGATAACTTTGTTTGTGGAAGTGTGGACTACGCCTCCTCAAAGTGATGCGATTCATTCACACTTTACATGGAATGTATTAATGATATGTTTAGTAAAAGTATATGATATATATGAAATAATAATTATACTGTAATTATATATATATAAATATATAAATATATGTCATTTAATTTTTTTCATTCTATAAAACAATAAAACCGAAGCAACATTCATGCGTACGTACGACCTACCGTCTCCATGAACAATGTATTTCATTTAATATTTCTATATTTTATAGATTAATATAAATATTTATATAAGGAATATATATGTTATATAGATAATTTTTTATATTATTGAAATAATTAAATCATGATCTTAGTAATAGGATCAAGAATAACAAATCAAAACACATATGATAAACAAAGCAGTTATTACTCAAAACATTATTTTAACATGGAATTGCTAATAAATGGGTAATATAGAGTCATAATTGAATAATATATGGTATTAGATATAATAATATTATTCTGTGGTAGATTTATAATAAAATTATATTTATTATAAAGTAGTTTTCAACATGTACAAGGAAGGTCAAGACTTGAGGTAAGGGTTTTTCTTATCTCACATTTTATATCCGTGAGATACATGCCTTATTCACCAGTCATTTATTTTGTGTAGTGTATATAATACCCATGAATTTATTCTATTATTATTATAAATAAATTTATTGGTATTTATATATCCATTTTATGAACTTTATTTCATGGGGTTTATGGTTAAAAAGTTACCAAATCGGTAAAGTAATTTTGTCTCAATTTTCCTTCTTTGAGACACATTCCATGTTATGAACCTATATTTTTATTTGAGGTGTATATAATTCCATTTTATATTTTATATCATGAATCTAATTATTTAATGATATTTAAATCTTCATTTAATTTTATTCTATCATGTAGAGTATGATTCAACGTTACCAAAGTGGTAATAGTTTATTACTACAATCTCATCGTTTATCAGGATAGTTTACGATTGTGCTTCCATTAATGAAATATTTTGATCCATATATCGATAACAGTCATTAATTTTCATATAATATGATTATTAATGATATATTAATTTATTGGTACCATTTTCCAATATTTTTTACTTAATATCATTAAAAAAGAGTTTTTAATATAATCTAATATTATTTCTCTCTTCGGTCATAAATTTGTGTTCTTTCAAAACCATGTTTTATAAAAAAAAAGGTTTTTAAAACGTTTTTATGTTTAAAAAGTGTTTTAAATGTTTTTAATACCCTTTAAAATGTTTTCAAGGAAAATTTTTTTCAAGAATTATTTATAAGTATTCAAATTATTTTCAAAGTAAAAGGAGTTATAAATGACTTCAATATTCCTTTATAAGTTTTCAAAGAAATTTTCAAAGAAAAAGGTTTTAAAAATGATTTATGATTTAAAGAGATTTTTTCAAAGAGAAAAAGTTATTTTCCTGAATAATTTTTTAAAATTATTTTAAATATTACTTTATAGGTTTTCAAAGTGATTTTTTAGAAAAGGATTTTGAATATACTCTATGTTTTAAAAAGTAAATTTGAAAGAAAGGTTATTTTCCTTTATAAATTATCTAAGTGATCTTTCAAAATCCTACTCCATATAAGATGTAATCATTTGATATAGTTTATGATATATTGGGGACATGATCCAAGAAGAACATTCATATTCTTTCTTATATTATTTATGTTTGGATGGCATGATTTTTACGACACTCTTTTCTCTTCCATGGGTTATATTCTTTTGGAACCCGCTTATTTTCATAGGTTATAATTTAATGAAATGATTAGGAAACCTATCTATTTTACGTAAAGTTATGATGTGATGAAATTTTAAAGATACCCATTTCGTTTCATGGGTTATGATTTGATTTTTATAAAACCCATATCTTTACACGGGTCATGATACGATGAATGTTTTTTTATATTGTGGCACATGAATATATGATTTCATTATGTGATGGGTGGGACCTATATATACATACAATTAATTAGGTAATAATAAATGTTTCATGAGATCAAAGGGTACACAAGAGGGCATCCCATGTTTGAAACAAGAGGGGATCCTAAGTACAAAACAAGAGGGTATGCTAAGACTAAAACAAGAGGGCATCTTAATCCAGAAGAAAGAGGGTACATGTGAGGGAATCATAATCCTAAAATAAGAGGGTAAAAGGGATGAAATCCCAAGCCAAAAACAAGAGTAAATTAAAAACCCAAAAAATAGGGTACATGATAGGGAATCCCAAGCTCTAAACAAGAGGGTATATGAGAGGGCATTTAAATATTGAAACAAGAGTGTATACGGGAGGGCCTCCCAAGATATAAGCAAGAGGGTACATAGGAGGGAATCCAAAGCTCAAAACAAGAGGGTATATAGGAGGGAATTCCAAGATTTAAGTAAGAAAACTATTTATTATCCCAATCCTAACATGTTACGAAGGTCTTGGTTGGTAGCCCTGAAATAAGATTTTTTATGTTTATGTGTTTTCCATAATTCTATGTCTTATGCCTATTATATGCTCACATGGTTCATGTTCTTGATTATCTTATGATTCATTAAATTCCAATCCTTCTTCCATGTATCATGTATGTAATTTTTATATTTAGGGTATGATCTTCAAATTTTATTCTCATGTTCTCATACCCTTATGCTCATGTTATGCCTATATATTTATTTTATTTATCCTTATTGAGAATTTGAGCTCACCTATTTCTTATGTTTCCTTTACCCAAGTTATAAAGAAAGGTTTCAAGTGTGAGTAATAAAGGAGAATATATTTAAGGGATATTTCAAAGATATTTCACTAAAATAGAATAATATGTCACAAGTTTCCAAAGACACTAAACTATTATGGTCCTCGAATATGAAATTTTGTAATATGCTGAATATTCATATAAAATGATGTAATATCCATGTATGTCAAGCCTCTATTACTATAATTGATATCAAAGTAATGTCTTATTCAAAATTTAGAAACTAGGATGAAAAAACATTAGTGAGATCCATAGGGATGTTTCTAATGATATGTTTAGGGATGTTTAAAGAAAATTCTAAGGACAAGGAAAAGTATAGCAACATGTCATAGAATTTTGGTAAAGGATAGAGAGAGTGGTTTCCTAGAAACAAATACCTTTTTAGATACTAAAATTGGACATGTTTCCAACATGGATGTATCCAGGAGTAACAACTTTAACACGGTATATCGGTCTTGACTTGACTGTAACCTGGTACACAACAATGACCCTTACTACGCACATAGTTTGACACTCCTGAGAGATATTATTTGGGAATTAAAAAAATCATTACAAAACACCATGAAGGATTTAAATAAAATATGACTATGAATATCCTAGTATAAAACTATGGTTTGATAGATTAAATAATTATGTTTCATTATTTAGACATCCTATTAGTGATTTTTCATGATTATGAGGTTTTCTGCTATGATAAGTGTTTCTCACACCATGCTTTCTGGTCTTAGTCAACAGTGATAACTAGAAGGAACTACGTTAAAATTTAATGTTTAATATGTAGAAATTATAGGAATTATACAAATCGATGTCCTAAGTGGAAATATCATGAAGGGAATTAGGAAGGTGTCATGATTATTAGTTATACTACTGAAGATAAAGACATTGAAAACGACATGTGAAAGGTATGGGATGTTCTTACAATATTTTTTACATTTAACATTAGAAACATGATTAAATTTAGGTTGGGGAACCTTAATACATGATTCATATTTTATATTCAAGGAAAGAGGTATTAAGTAATAGGATGAGGTATCCTTCTTATTTCATAAGGATGAATTAGAATAATTGAAGTTTTTATGTATTTTGATTAAAGAATTATTCTATATGAATGATGAAATATATAATTATTTTTCTGTTTATGTTTTTTCACTAAGGATTTATAAGAATACATTTAATGGTTCTGATGGAATATAAAAGTGATTTAATGGAAAGGTGATGTCTATGTAAGACACATGATTAAGTGAAATATAACCCTTAATATGTTCCTTATATTAAAATAGTATTGTTTGGATAAAGATATGTTGGGTATGAATATGTAAATTTGATGGTACTGATTATCCTATAACTGATTACTAATTTGTTTAAAAAGTGGTCTATGTCATTATGGATGAAGTTTAAAACTTCTTATATTTATAGAATATATCCATTAATATTTGGAATAAAGAATCATATATGTATTTTAAAAGGATTTATGGTAATTCAGGTTATTACCTAGTTTCAAGAGAATATAAAATGAGGGTATTCACATGTTTGAAATATGAGAACCAAGAGATACTTTTTGATATATGGGGGATCTCTGTTAAGCTTCTTTCAAGACATTCTTTATAAAGTTTTATATTTTCATCCTCCGAAAGGGTTATAAGGTTAAACATTTATGGAATGATTTATGTTAAAATTTGGATGAGGTTTTAGGGATTAAAGTATTACCTCAACATATTTGGATTTATGCATATTGGAAAACTTGTGATAACCTTTTTGTTCTGATAGATAGAATGACTAGTCATTTTTTTATAGATCTCATGATCTACCAATTCTCTGGGAATGAAAAATTCACCTTCATTTATTAAAATAATAGATGAAGTGGAAATTGATCAAGGAATAAAAAAGGGAGTGGTTGTCCAAAAATCATTCAAGTATACCTTTTCATGAATATTATTCAACTTTAGGAAAATTATCTATAAATAAAATGTTATCATAATACCTTAATTTTTGTTGAACTACTTTCCTTTTAAATCATCATAGATTTATGAATTTGAGGCCCTCAAATTTCCACTGGTCATTCATTTTTTTGTGATTGGTTACCTCAATCACTCACTATAAATATTTATGCTTTTCCTCTAAGTCCATATTTTCATTTCCATCTTTTTTCTCCTATATGAAAACCTAGTTACGTGTTACTTTTTGTAACTGTTATGTTACCAATATTCCTTTTTTAAAGGAAGTATTAGTATTCTTTTTTATTATGCATGTTTTTATGATTGGATATTTCATGAATTAAAACTTTGATAACCTAGATGAATTTATAGGGTGAAATTCATTTTAAGGGGGGTAGAATATAGCACCCCGGAATTTTTTGAAATATTTTTTTCGAATTAATTTAATCTTTTTGATATTTTTATTTCACACAACAATGAAAATAGTTTTTTATAAGTTTGGATTTATTTATACACAACACCAAGATAATAGTGCACTACACACAACATAAATTTTACATTTATCTACAAGAAACACCAAAGTTAGCTTATATTACATGAAATATTTACTTTCCTCAATGACTTGTATAACACACAAGACCAAGTTGTACCAAAAAATGACATATTATTAAAAATATTATTATTTAATATAATAAGATATAACCTAACCCTTAAATTTGAGGTCATGAATAGGATTAAATAACTTATGAAAATATGCAGTTTAATTCATTGGTTACAAATTAATTAGAAATGAATATAAGAACCAATTGAATATAAAGGGAATATTTTTAGAGAAACTACTTTTATGATCACAAAGGAATTTTATACTAATAAATTAAATTAATCACTATTGGTAAATTATATTAATGAAATATATTTTATATATTAAATAAAATATTTTTTACATTTATCTAATATATTTTATAATCATAAGATAGGTCCAAACCCAATATTACACATAAAAACATATATTTTTATAAAAGCAGTATTACTGCCTTTTAATGGAGAACCTATTTAAAATATAAAATTTAGAACTTTTATAAAGTTTTTATATAAAAATACACTTTATTTTTGAAATAGAAACAAGAATATTATTTTAGGGTGAATTTTTGGTATTTTTCGGTGAAGTTTCATCTTTTCAATGAATAGTGAAAAATTCGGAATTTTAATTCAAAATTGAATTTTTAGCTAATTTATTTATAAGGTTAAATTAAATTAATGATTGTTTTTAAACTCTAATTATATCAATTATACATCAATTAATCCAATTTATGTCATTGTGGTCAATTTAAATTTTAAATTAGATATAAAAACATAGAAAACTTTTGAACATTTTTTACTTTAAAAACCATCATTGTCATCCCTTCTAAGGGATTAATTTTAAATTAATTTCTGTCACTTATGTAATTAGAATTTAGAAAAATGGATTCTATATTTTGAATCATATTAATTTATAATGTCTAATAATTTCAACTTAGTTTTTGACAAAAAATACTACTAAATGAAATTAAAATTAATTACAACGATTAATAGGAAAATTAGATTAACAAGAGACTAAACATTAAACTTAAGGGCCAAAATAACCTATAAAATTTTCCAAAATCCATTTTATGTTCATATTTATACCATACACTCCTTTTTATCTAATTTGTTCCATTATTGGAGCCACTTTACATGGGGAGAACGTGGGTGAAATTCCCTTTTCCAAAATTTATAAGAATGTCACTCCTCCACTATAAAAAGGCACTCAGCCCTACTCTTTATTCACACCTCTCAAGAAATTTGGATCACCAAAAATCTAATAAAATAAATTCCCAATATACCTCCCTTCATATTATAATCATCACTTTGTGTAGAAATCCATCCAAGGAAGCCCTTTGGTATAAACCAAAAGGAGTTACCAAAAGAATAGGTAACATCCTTCCTCAAGATCCTTTGTTTTATTTTCATTATCCACCCAATAAAATATTTTTATTATATAATTATATAATAAAATAAATATTATAAATATTATGATATTTTTTTCTAACATTTTTACCTAAACTTACACATATATCCATCTAATGGGTAATAAACTTACTATTCTTGTGTATGTCGAACTACCGCCTCACAAAACAATGATGTTCATTTTTTCTTTACCACATATCATGGTTGGTAATTATGATGGAAAATATATTTTTACATGATATATATGATATTTATTATATCTTTATGATTATTTAATTATTATATAAAATATACCTTCATGCTTTCCATTTTGTGTGACTATGATAACTTCATTTATGGAAGTGTGGACTACCGCCTCCTCAAAGCGTTGTGATTCATTCACACTTTTCATTGAATGTATTAAGGTTGTGTTTAGTAAATTTATATGATATATATGATATAATAATTATACTTTAATGATATTATATATATATACATATATTTCATTTACATTATTTCAATACAAAAATAAAACAGAAGCAGCGTTCATGCATACGTACGACCTACCGTCTCCATGAACGATGTATTTAATTTAAAATTAATATATTTTATTTAATTATATAAATATTTATATAATGAATATATATTACATATAAATCATTTTTCACATTCTTTAGATAATTAAATCATTATCTAAGTAAGAGGACCAAGAATAACAAGTCAAAACACGTTTGATAAACAAAGTAGTTATTACCTAAAACATTTCTTTAACATGAAATTGTTAGTAAATAGGTAATATAAAGTCATAAGTGAATCACATATGGTATTATATATAATAATATGGTTCTTTGGTATATTAATAATAAACTTATATTTATTATACATTTTTTTGAATTTGTACAAATAAATTGAAGACTTGAGGTAAGGGTTTTTCTCATCTCACTTTTTATATCCATGAGATACATGCCTTATTCACCACTCATTTATTTTGTGTGGTGTACATACCATACATGAATGTATTATATTATTATTATAATTAAATTTATGGGTATTTAAATATCCATTTTATTAATTTTCTTTAACGGGAATTATGGTTCAAAAGTTACCGAATCGATAAAGTAAGTTCGTCTCAAATTGTCTTCTTTGAGACACATGCCATGTTATGTACCTATATTTTTCTATGAGGTTTATATACTTCCATTTGACATGTTATATCATTAATATAATCTTTCATGATATTTTAATCTTCCTTTAATGTTATTATCTCATATATATTCTGAGTCAAAGTTACCAAAGTGGTAATAGTTTATTGCTATAATCTCATCATTTATTGGGATTGTTTATGACTATAATTCCATTGATGAAATATTATGATCCACATATCAAGAACACTCATGAATTTTCTTATTATCTGTTCATTAATGATATCTTCATTCATTGGTACCATTTTCATTATTTTTTACTTATGATAATTAAAACTGTGTTTTTAATAAAATCTGACATTATCTATCTCTTCAGTCAGAAATTTGTGTTATTTAAAAATCATGTTTTTTAGAAAAAAATTTAAAAAAATGTTTTATGTTTAAAAATTATTTTAAATATTTTCAAGCCCCTTTTATAAGTTTTCAAGGAAAAAGGTCTTAAATTTTTTTTCAAGCATTCTTTATAATTATTCAAAATATTTTCAAAGTAAAAGGAATTATAAATGTTTTCAAGATTACTTTATAAGTTTTCAAATCAGTTTTCAAAGAAAAAGGTTTTCAAAATAATTTAATTTTTAAATAGATTTTTTTAAATAAGAAAATATATTTTCCTGAATAAATGTTTTAAATAATTTTATATCTTACTTTATAAGTTTTTAAAGTATTTTTTAGAAAAGGATTTTGAATATTTTATATAGTTTAAAAAGTAAATTTCAAAGAAAGGTTATTTTGCTTTAGAAATGCTCCAAATAATCTTTAAAAATCCTTCTTAATATAATATTGAATCCTTTTATATATTTTAACCTTTATTGGTGACATGATCCATTAATTCCATTCATATTATTTCTTGAATGGTTTATATTTTGATGGAATTTTCTTTACGACACCCGTTTCTCTTCCATGGGTTATATGATTTTGGAAATCACTTCTTTTTATGGGTTATGATTTAATTAAATGATTAGTAAACCTATATATTTTCTATAAGGTTATAATTTGATGAAATTTTAATTATACCCAATTCATTTCATGGGTTATGATTTGATTTTTATAAAACCCATCTTTTTTCATGGGTCCTGATATGATGAATGTTTTGTTATCTTGTGTCACATACAAGTATGATTTCATTATGTGATGGGTGGGAACTATATTTACCTCAAATTAATTTGGTGACAATAAATGTTTCATGATCTCAAAGGGTACATATGAAGGCATACCACACCCAAAATAATAGGGAATCCCAATCCCAAAACAAGAGGGCATCCTAAGCCTGAAACAAGATGGCATCCTAAGCCCAAAACAAGAGGGTGAACAAGAGGAAATATCAATACCAAAACAAGAGGGAGTCATAAGCCTAAAACTAGGGGGTATGAAGGAGGGTATCCAAAGACTAAAGTAAGAGGGAATACTAATCCCAAAATAAGAGGGTACATGGGAGGGCATCCCAAACCCAAAACAATAGGGTACAAGGGAGGGCATACCAAGCTCAAAACAAGAGTGTACATAGGAGGAAATCCCAAGATCAAAGAAGGGTACATGGGAGGGAATCCCAAGATTGAAATAATAGGATACATGGGAGGGCATCCCAAGCCCGAAGCATGTACATGAGTTATTAGCCCAATACTAACAAGTTATGAAGGTATTTTTCGGTATCCTTGACATATGATTTTCTATTTTTATGTGTTTCTACAATTATATGTCTTATGATTCTGTTATGATCACATGGTTCATGTTCTTAATTATATTAAGATTCATGAAATTTCAATCCTTATTCCATGTCTCATGTATATGATCTTTCAAACATAGGGTATTATCTTCAAATGTTATGATCATATTCTCATAACCTTATGTTCATGTTATGCCTATGTATTTACCTTATTTAACCTTATCAAGCATTTGAGATCTCCCATTTATTATGTTTCCTTTCCATAGGTTATGAATAATGGTTTTAAGTATGAGTACTAAAGGAGAAGATCATTAAGGGAGATGTTTAAGATATTTCACTAAGCTAGAAGAATGCGTTCCAAGTTTCTAAAAATGGTAAACTATTATGGTCCTTGGGAATGTAATTTTGTAATGTTCTGAATATCCATATAAAATGGTGTAATATCCATGTATGTCAAGACTAGGTCTCTATAAATATCATCCCTCTAAATTATCTTAGTGGATTTTGAGAGTTTTCTACTATAGCACAATATCTATAGGATGATATTCATAGAACCAATGAAATAGATCATAAAGAACTGCCATAATATACTGAGAAGTCAAGGAATATAAAAATAGCCACTGTCACCCTCAATACAAAAAGAATTATTTCGAGTGATCTTGAAAGTAGAAAGAATAAGATTTATTATTTCTATAATGATATGGTTCTGGGGTACTTTATATTTTCCTTATAGAATATTATGATTTATTATTGGAAATTAAGAACCTAGATGAAGTAGGGTAGCATGATCACCTAAATTATTTCCCTTACCTTCATACATTAGGTTACATGATCCAAGAATGATTCATCATCAATGAATTGATGAAAAATATGGTCGATAGTAGTTTGGTTCCATTGGACCATCCCAAGGTGCACCTGATATATGTGTCGACTATTCTCCCCAATAAAGAAGAATATTAGGAAGAATTCCCATATAGGAATGTGAACAAATTTTATGACTAAATTATCTAAAATATAATGCATCAAGTGAATTCTGTCATTAAGGAATTACTGAATCAACTAGTCATAACCCCAATTCCCTCTATATCTCCGACCATAGTATCTTCTACTTCCCATCCTCCAAAGAACTAATCTAATTGAAACATGCACAAAAAAAGGCTAGGAGTCCCCAAGTTTTCTAAAATAAGTTCAAAATCTTATAGAAAATATGTCTCCATCATTGGGATAAAGGGTGTTGTAATGAGATGACCCAAAACATCACCCAACCCGATCCATCAGTGGGATTAAAGGTTTTTTCCAATCCCCATAGACTGATAAATAGTTCTAGGGAATCACCGATTATGCTATTGGGAATGATTTCCCCTCATATTAGAGTTAAAAGGGATTAATATCCCCACCAATAATTAGACATAGAGAATCCATATATTGGACATTTATTTATAAAAAATAAACATGTTTAAATAAATAAATGATATAAATGAGTCACAATAAATAAAATATGATTCATCACATTTACATCACATTATAAAACCTAAAAATATATATAAATAATAAGTTTCAATAAAAATGAAACTAATTAAAAAATAAAGAGTTGTCAAGTTTTGATGATACATTAACTTCCCCCCAAAAAAAAAAATCAAAAAACCAAACCATAACAAACAAAACAGCAAGAACATATCCTTGAAACCCATGGTCACCCACCACATCATAACATAGAATCATCAACCCAAGAGATCTTTATAAAAACTAGAAATGGAACTTAGAATCTGTATATATCATAAGGGTTTCACACACACACACACACAAGATTGTGTATAAATGGTGTGATCCAACATGCCTAGTAGTATCACATCAAGGAGCCTATATAATTCAATTTATAAAGTAGGTCACAAATTCTAGTTTTAAATACAGTCTATGACTAGGGATTCCAATTTTTAATTATATGAAATAAACCAAACATGAATATTTATCCAAAAATAATGAATCACTACATTCTTTTAAAAATTAATTGGGGTTAACACTTAGTAGAAAAACACATTAAAAACCCAAAATGTGGACCTTTGAAATTATGAAAAGCAAATAAATCCCTTTTTATTATTTTAAAAACCTTTTGTAATATTCCAAACACAAATTAAAATTTCACTTTTACTTGAAAAATTATTTCAAAAAACAAATTTAAATAAAACCAAATTTATCTACAAAATCCAACCATAAGTGAACTAAAGAAAACATAACATACACCACTATATCGAAGGAATTGAACAAGGAAAAAAATGTAATGAAAATGGTGAAAAAAGCATAACAGGATATAATAAAAAATGAAGTGGGATATCCTATATCAGATAATAAATAATATAAAAGGTGTTATGGGAAACTACTTAGGTCATAATGTGAGATAACCTTAAAAATACTTAACCATACGAGACCATCTATTGGCCTATGTTTCATCCAAACCAAACCAAAACCCACATTATTTTCCCACACTGACCTCCTTAGGGCCACCCTTATCCCTATCTTAATACTTGACCAGGGGACACTAACTAAGGTGTGCACTAGACTAGTTTAGGATAAATCATGGAATTAAAACTAGATATCTAGATTCCCATGACCAAACTAATATGAAGGTGTGAAAATAATCAATCTAAGATCAATACATGCATTATAAGAATAAAAAAGAAATATCACCTCATGTCCAATACCCTTATTTTAAATATCCATTTTCCACATCATACCATCATGACATAATTTTATAAAACTCCAAAATGTGAAAAAATACAAGGGGTAAAATTGAGGGCCTCTCAATTATCATATAAACTAGTTTCAGAAAAATTTCCAAATGGGAATTCAGAAGAAATATGATTCTAGATTCCAATCCACTCCTATTTCTTTGAAATCTCAACATTTAGATAACCTTTAGAAATAAATAAGAAAACAACACTCTTCCCCTCTCAAAAAATTACTTTTTAAAATATGGTTTCCTTACTTTGAAAATAAAATCAAGTCCAAAAACAAAAAATAAGCCTTTTCATAAGGTCCTTGGAATGTTTAACCACTAATTTCAAAGAGATATTTTCAATTCATCAAAGAAACCATTATTCTAAGCTACAATTCCATGGAATAAATTTCATAAACCCATCATAAAAATCATACATATCTATAAATCCATATAAAACAAATTTATAAAATCCAACCATCCCATGAATTTCAAAATAAAGGAATAAAATAGAAACAAAAACCTTTTTCTAAGTTGAAATAAATCATATTTGATTGAAGAAGACAAACCATGTATTATATCACCCTCTACCAGTCCCAAATGACCAAAAACCTAGGTTAGAACCAATAAAAACCCTAAATACAACTTAAAAAATGGTTAAGGTTTTTGAGATAATAAAAAATATAGAATTAATGGGAGGGAGAAGAGAAGAGAAGAGAAAGAATAAAGTAATTATAGATTAACCTAAATATATTTTAAGAAATCATGAAGAAGAAGCAAAGAATCAAGGAGTAAGTAATGGGGAGACTCCCTGACACACACATAGAGTTTAGAAGTCCATGTAGGAGGGAAGATGAGAAAATGATTAAAAATAGAGGATATAAAAGAAAATTAAAGTTCACATTTTAAGTTAATTTAGTTAGGCTGCATGGTTTTCCAAACCGTATGACAACCATGTATGATCCACTAAATAGTACCTTTATAACTCACATGATTTGGGTTTTCCTTTAACCATTCACCAATGAGAAAGTTCACCCCTATATATTGAAATTAGTTACATAGTTACTTAGATATGTTGTAAATTTTGGAGAACCATGTGATAACTATGAGAAAGATCACTGGATCCAACCTACACTCCCTTGTATAATTTTACCTGAAATCTATATAGTTTTCCCTAACCATGAAGTAACTATAAAACTAAAGAAAAACCATCAAAACTTCAAAATTATATCCAAAAAATCCTAAAATTAAAAAAATCTATAAAAAATAATATTAAAAACTATAGTGACACCAAGTTCTTAAAATTATTTTCACTATGCCACTTTTATCCTCCCTAAAGTCATCGGTAAAAACTAGAAGGTAACAGAACACCAAAAAAATACACACCCCAAGAGGTATATGGGTATAGGAAAAGAATCCGAAGGGTCCTATTAAAGGAAAAATCTAAAGGAAATCCATTATCAAATCCATCCATATGATATCCTCAAAACCCACTACACTGATTTCCCAAGGATAAAAAACCTCTCTAAGAACAAGCAACAAAAACCATCTAACCAAGATTACTAATAGGATTGAGACCTATTATAAGTGTCCCTATAATTTAGGATTCTTCTAAAATGGTGAAATGAATGGAAAAATATCTTTTAAGGAGACTATTACCAAGGATAAACCTCATATCCAAAAAACGTTAAAGGAAAGGAAACCTTCCACTAACCATAAAAGACTATCTAAAAAGTAACTAATCAAATATCTAAGGATATATGACCTAAAATAATATACAACAACCATAAAGTGATCTTATCAAAATTATAAATGAATCTCCCAACAATTTCTAAATAGAAAAAATATATGGAAAAAACAACAACTGATCACTATGATAAAATGCATGGGCCCCCCACTATAGGTCATGGATCCATGAAGGTAAACTATGACCTCAACCATGAAACAAAGTCTCATGATAAACCCACAAAAGAAAACCAACACCATCACATGCTCAATTTTATAAAAAATCACTCATCCTAGTTTCCACTAACTATAGCCCCAAGGGTCACCCTTATCATTCCATCAATAATCAACCCCTAACATGGATAACAACGGATAAATAAATCTTGAAAAAAAGGTTTAGAGACCTGGTTTTTTCCATGTAATACTTTTGAATATTTCTAAATATATTTCTAGAGTTAGGCGCTGAGACAATGTGCAATTCCAAGGCCCGGTGTGCCCAGAATAAATTATACAAAAAATATTAAGTGTTTTTGTACTATTCATGCAATGGAAACAATATATCTCCTAAAAAGTTGTTCCGATCAGAAATATGAGAACACTATTGGGTTCAGAATGTGGTGTTTACCCTAGCCGCGACATAAAATATATCAATGCGGGACATTCAGACCCCTCACTCCTTAGCGGTATGTTAAATGGATGAATTAATTTATTCATTTAATAGATGAAACCCAAATAACTCCCAAATGGTAATTAGGGTTGGAAATCCGATTCCATGGTTGAGTTCATAGCATGCTGTTTACCCTAGAAGAGGTATAAGTTTTTTTGGCGCAATACTTATGTAGAAAAAGTCTTGGAGGGAAAAATCGTAAATAAAATAATTAAATTAAATTATTTTATTTGAAATGCTACTTTGAATAACATCTAAACAGGGACTCAGATTGGAAATCTGAGACCATAGTTGAGTTTATAGAATGGTGTTTACCCTAGGGGTGACCTCAGTTGAGAGGGTGTGGGAGATTCAGATTTCATGTTCTCTGGTAGTTTCCTGTAAATTTGAGGTTAGAGGAATCAACTAGGGTTGGCTCATTTCTCTCTCTAACGGTGGAGCTCTGGCCAACGACGATTTGATGTTCGAATATCGTCGAATCATGATGAAACTTCAAAAACTGATATATCATAGTGCAAAAAATGCAACAACAGAACTAGATTCAAGGTAATATTTCTATTTCGGATTCTGCAACCCCATGGTAGAATATTTTGTCGTCATTTTTGACTTATGTTTGTTTTCGTTGCTATGGAATCATTTAACGATGAACAAACAGAAAAGGAAATTATTTGTTTAAATTTATGATTTCCCATTCCTCAAATTCTTCGAGTTCTTTATTGCAAAGCTTTTAATCTTGCACAGATGACCTCTGATCATGGAGTTAGACCCATATCTGTGAAGCCCTCATCCTGAGGAGTTTTGATCTGTGATCAAGTTTGAGTTTTGGGTGCCGAAGGAAGTGTAGTGGCGAGAAAAGGTGGTATTTACTATACACCATGCCAAAACGTCAATGGATCATCGAGCAGAGGCTGGTGTTATGAAGATCTCATCTATGGGAGTCCAAATATGGTCCCAGATCACGATTTGGACTACCGAGGTAATCCTGGTGGTCTGCGGAAGTTTTCCAACGCGGGTTTCGGAAAGGGTGGATCTGGAAGATGGAAACGCGGTGGGGGGCACAACATAAAGAAGAGGTGGGTAAGGTGGCAGGTAAAAGAGTGTGGTGGCAGTGCAGTAGAGCATGGCGATGGCTGACGGTTTGAGTTGGACTGGTCGGTTCGGGCTGAGGTTTTTAATAAAAACCCTGTATCTTTCAATTTGGGGGTCTGTTTTACGTGCTGTCTACAGACACACAATCCTTGTTTTATGATGAAACTTTTTAGAATATTTTGAGATATTTTGTTCTTAGGATTTAAGTTCAGTGATATTGAAAATCCAATTAAAATAAATAATAATATAATAATAATTATTGGACGATTCTTGTACCAGACGTAACTTCTGCGTCTGATGTTTGATTGATGCATCATCAGAGGCATTGTGACCCTGAAGTTGAGGAAAATATTTCAAGTCTGATTTTAGGAATTTAAACTGAAATAGTGGTGAAATCCCCACAAGTCTTGTTTCAGGTGTTAGCGGTGGAATATGAACTTTTCACCGGGTATCCATTTTGGATGATCGAGTAGTCGATCTTGTATGTTTTTCCATAAGGATTGAAATGGTGTGATCCACCCAAATAAACTTGGGGATGAGGAGTGGGCTCCACAAGATTCCATTCAAGCATAATGCCACATTTTATGACTTCTGCATCAGATGTCTTTTGGGAAAAGTTAATAGTCTAGCTTGCATGTTTTTCTGCAAGGATCACAACGGTGCGATCCATTTGGATGTGTAGAGATTTTCATGATTGGTAGTGATCAATCATCGACTGGGAATTTGCGATGAAAATAACCCTTTTCACCGGTTGTTTATTTTGGACAAATGAATAGCTGATCCCATGTGTTTTTCCAAGGGGATCAGAATAGAACAATTCATGTGATGTGTTTCGGGATTGATGAGTGTACCCCATGGGGAACTATTTGTGCGCATCATGGTGAAATGAAGCTTCTTCATCAGGAGTCAGTTTTGGGAAAATGAATAGTCTATCCTATGAAATTTCCCACAAGGATCACAATGGTGTGTTTTGTTTGTTTATCTAGGGTTGTTTTCTATAGGTGTGTTGGTAGAATTAGGTTTTCTCCCTACGGATCAGTAATGAGCAACGTGCACTCGTCAGCCTTTTGGCTAGAGGTACCATGTACTATGAGAGTACAGTGGAACACCTTATGGGAACTTGATCATAGTTTATTACTTGAGTATGGATAGGTATACAACCAGATGATGAGACAGGGTCACACGTCGTGCGGGCCCCACACATGTCGCGTACCACTTTAGGAATCTTCTACCTCTCATATATCTTTCTATAGAAGTCATATTTTGGCCTTCAAGTAGCCTATACTAAGTGGTTTTCCATATAGAATGCGATGGTTCCCTTCGTAGTGTATTTTGAGGTACGATGCGAGATGTTTCTAGTGCAATGCCTATCCAAGGTGATGCTTGATGTTCTGGGCGCAATTTCTATCTGAGGTGATGCTCGATGATGGTAGTGATGACAGTGATGTTTTCAGAATTTCCCAAACAATACCATCTTACCCTATAGTGCAGCTGGGCAGTGTGGTTCACCATTCTCTCTTCAGGACTTACCCGCAAGTGGGGATGGGTAGTGAGGTTCATCATTTACTCTTTCGGGCCTACCCTCCAGCACGGTTGAGCAGTGAGGTTCATCGGTTACTCTTTCAAGACTTACCTTCCCGTGGGGTTGGGCAGTGAGGTTCATCATTTAATATTTTAGTCTTACCCTCCAATTGGGCTGGGTAGTGGGTTCATTGATGACTCTTTTGAGTATACCCTCCAGTGGGGCTGGGTAGTGGGATCACAACTTTGTGACATGATCTCTCAACTATGTGGCATAGTGACAAGGCGTACTCGATGCGACTTTGGACTCTCAAGAAATAGGGGAGATTTTACCACCAAGATACATCCTTGTGACATGACTAAAACCATGCGGGCGATACAGACCCACCCAAATCAGATAGTATCAAGGTACGGTGATTGATCCCCTTTGACTTGCAATTTAGGTCAGATATGTGGAATATTGGGTGTCGATGGTGGTTACTTCTAGAACTATTGGAAACTCTTTTCCTAGGCTGAGTTGTGATATGGATATCCCCTTACTCTCTCATTTAGGATTATTTGGTTGAATATATATATATATATATATATCGTATTTGCAGTACCCACTCCTTGTTTTTTGGTTACTATCCTTCCTGGAGAGGCGAAGATGCACGGGGTATGCCACATACTTTTCATGTTTAGATTCTCATGGCTGGATGAGTCTAATCTCCTAATATAGGTAGAAAAGACTCGACAAGAAGTTTATATTCTCACCGTTTCTAGATCCTCATGTTTGGATGATCTTACTTCACTTCTTTTTTGGGTTGAGCTATATTTTTTTACTGTACCTTGTTCTATCTATTTCTTTCCTCTTCAGTACCTCACTTGTTGCTCCCTTGAGCCTTAGGGGCATTTACTAAGAATTTAAATACTCACTCCTACTTGAGATTTGACCACACTCAGTGTGCTCTTACAGATGATAGACAAGTTAATCTTAAATTTAGAGGATCATAGGGATATGGGGTGTTTGGACCACGTGTGGTATTCGTTGCTTGGGATCCAAAATAGGGGTTCTCTCAGCTGTTTTACTTTTCCACCTATTGTTAGGTTGTGGCACTTTTCTGGTAATATGTGTATTTTCCCCCTTTTCCTTTTAGATTACTTTTCTATACTTTTACTATTTAGAGGTTGATGCTTATTTTTGGTTTATAGATATAGCAGTGTTGTACCTTGTTTTCCTTTCCCTATAAACTTTTTCATTGAGTTGGATTCAAGTGTGTGTATAGGTACTTATGAAAATGCCTCCTTGAGTTTGTTATGCCTTAAGCTCTAGTTGCTAGCCCCTGGCCTATTGAGGTGGACCTGGGGTAGTTGTGGCTAGAGCCCTAGTATGGGTTGGGTCGTTACACAAGGTCCCATTACCCAAGAATGATAATAACCAAAAAAGGATAACATCACACAAAAGCAATCAAAGAGACACCCAAAGGGAACATCCAATAGTAAATACCTCAAAGTATTTAATAAAATATAAATCCACATAATGGAAGTCACTAAAATAGATAACCATATTGATAACTTTAAGTCATTAATACATTTTTGGAATTAATTTCATTTATTTTATTGAATAAATGAGTATTTGTGCCTTTATTTAAATTTATTTCAATAAATTTTGGGAATGAATATTGAATTTAGATTTAGGATGTAGACAATGATAAATAAAATATGTTGGAAGATTTTTTTTACAATATAAAATTTATTAAAGAAATTTATAAAAAATTGACCAACAATAGGCCAACCCTCAACCAAAGTGCAAGAAACATAGACACCCAATGATAGCCAACCAATATAAATTGGAAGGATAACCTAGATCTAGGAGATAAGGAAGAGACTTGATAAAATAAACATAAGGAACATGTTATAGGAACATGCATATATGTGTGAACCAAGGAAGTCCCGATGTGGGTCAACGTTGGGTAGGAGGATTGGGATTGGGAAGATCTAGTTCTACTCATTTGGATGACTCTTCCTACATCTTGACTTATTAGGAGGAGGAAGCCTAGGTGGAATATTGATGTGGGATAGTGAATTCCTAGGCACTATCCATAATTTATAAAAATGGCACCATTCGTACTATGATCACATTTCCTTATTCACAAATAACTTCTCCATTGTTTTTTACCATATTATGCCTATCATATTGTGTATCATAACATCATTTCCATAACCATTGATGTAAAGATAACTTATGAAAATCTATAGGAAGGCCTGGAACCACCATGGTTATACCACTAGAGTATATACAGCCTCTATGAATCCACTTCAAGGTTTTTTTATTTCATGAATGCACATGTGAATCTCTATGAGGCCACTTTCAAAGATGAATCTTACTTATATTATTTTGGATATGATTTAGTACTAAGAAGGACCGAGGTTCGTACTGCATCTGAGTGTCATGCTATTAAGGTATTTTTGGAAGGCTGTGATGGAGCTATGTAAATGTACTTGATGTCCTGTGTAAATGTAATGTTTTAGGTTAGTTTAGAATACATGCATAAAGTTTTTAAACTTCACATGTAAAGGTGTAAGGATTTCCACATAAGGTTTACCGGAAACCAAAAATTGATTCATACTGTGATAGAGGAACTCATTTTGTGAATGATTGGGTAATAAAGGCATATATTTTTGGAGATGTTTGTGACTCAATTTTAAGATATCACATCATTAATGTTGAATTACCACACAGATAGCTCGAGTGGAGACCTAGGTCCATGTCATGAAGCATGGTTTGTTACCTAAAGTTATCGAGTCTAGATATTTTAAAATAAATAAAAACATCCTTTATTTTTAAAGGGGATTAAGAAATACTAGATTAAGGATTTTATGTGTGATTTTAAGGACTTTAAAAGGGGTAAGTAAGGAACTTTATATGGAGTTTATCCACCAAGAGAGCTGCCACTAGGGTTTTGACTCACAACAGTATCATAGTTTGGTATTTGGATATTTTTCTTTTCTTCTTTCACAATAGTCCTCATGTACTATAATTCTCCATATTTTATTAGTGTTACTAAATTCTTACTCCATTTTTTTCATAATTATCATTTTTATTCTATTTTATCTTATATGGTACATGAAATATTCATTATAGATGATCACTTGATAATGCTTGGATAAACCCATAGGAGAGAGTGGTTACAGTTGAAGTGGGTGTGTACTGACAAGTTCTAATTCTTTATTCTATGAAGGGATGATTTTTTTTGAAAGTGTATTGTGATATGAATCAAAATTATTATATTTTTAATTAAATCCCTAAGTTAGTGTGTTTTATGGAGAATGAAACCCAACATGATAAAGATAACTAATTTATGAACATTGAGTTAGATTATTCTTCTGTAATTGTGATCAACTAAATGAATTCTAGTTATTTTGTTTTTTTTTTCAGATCAAGGGGGTCAAGGAGATAGGGTTGTTTCAATAGTAATTAATCATATTAATATTGAATAAAATTAATGAATGCATATATATCAGATTTAATTATTTCATGAGAGAGTTTGAGTTTTATTTTTAGTAAAAACTTCCCATGGATACTAGTGTACCCTCTCTTATATATTTTCTATTTGATTTAGTTTACTTTCATTATGCCTATAGTTTAATTATTTAGATTAAGTAAATTGTGTGTTATGATCCTAACAAGATTGTGATGACCAAAAAATTAGTTATGATTTGTCACTTTTATAATGAACTAGGATGTTCATACATAGATATTATATATTTTTAGATGAATATTCAATAAATTACAGAAAAAAATTCCTAGGGACCATAATAATTTAGTATATTGGGAGATAAGGTACACAATCTCATAATTTGATGAAATATATTAAATATCTCCCATAAATAATTTAATCTTTAGTACTATTCATAAACATTCCCTACTTAAAAAATTTATTCATAACCTATGGAAATGAAACATAAGAAAAAGTGAGCTTAGATGACCAGTATGGGTAAACAAGGGAGATACATAAGCGTAACATGAATATAAGGGTATGAGAACATGAACATAACATTTAAAAAAACTTACCCTACATAGAAAAGATCATAATATAGAGTCATGGAATAATGATTGGAATTTCATAATACATGAATCATAATGAAATCAAAGAACAAAAGCTAAGAGAACATACCATTATCATAAGATATATATTTTTGGTATAAACATCAACTTATAACATTGTGAACATGTATAAATAGAGATAGGTTCACTCATTAAGTTATGGAAATTAAATAAATCCCTCACATAAACTTATGGACATAAAATCAGGTCCACTCTAGACATTATGAACATGAAAGAAAAGTCCATTCATAACATTGTGGACATGTAATTAGGTTCATGAATAATATTGTTAACACTTAATTAGGTTCACACATAACTTATTTACACATGAGTTATCCATATTTAACCAATTTATTAGGGGGAGACATATGTCCCCCCATCACATAATTAAAATCATACGTATGTGTGCCAACAGATCATAAAAAAATCATCATATCATAACCCATGAAATTAAATGGGTTTTATAAAAATTTAATCATATAATAAACAATGAAAAATAGATAGGTTTCATAATTATTTTATCATTTCATCATTTTATCATTGCATAACCCATGGAAAAATATACGGGTTTCACAATAATTTTATCATGGTATAACTCGTAGAAGAGAAATGGGTTTCATAAACATATTGTCATCATAAACCACTCATATAAAGAATAATAATTGTATTATTGGTTTATATACATAGAAAAATCATAATTTACACCAAATGATGTCATCTTAGAAAGATAATTTTTTTAAGGATCACTTGTAACTTTTCTTTAGAAAAATAACATTTCCATTTTGAAAAGCACTTTTTAAAACACAATTTTTTAAATCCTATTTCTTTGAAAATAAACTTGAAAAATTATAACATAATATTTAAATAAAATAGTCTTCATGATTGAGTGAAATTACATTTATGATATAAATGTTAAAACAAAGGCTCCTTTCACATTTTCAATAAAATCCATTCAAAAAATGTTTGGAAAACAATATGAATATTCATTTCAATTTATTTTTTCAAAAAGTAAAACATGGGTAAAAATATATTTAATAAATAATTATAATAATTTTTTAAAAAAATATTGAATTTCTTTTAGAAATATTATTTTCTATGAAAAATGGTTTTTTGACCGAAGAGAGAAATAAATATAATTTTTCTTAAAAAAGTTCTTTTAATCTCTTGAGTTAATAAAGAGAGGGAAATGAATGGAAACCATGTATTATCATGAAATAACCATAGAATAATAATATTAATGAGTTTATTGAGTGATAGATCATAATATTTCATTATTGGAATCATAATCATAAACAATCTCAATAAATTATGAGATTTTAACATAAAAATCTTACAACATTAGTAACTTTGAATCATAAGCCCATGAAAGAATAATGTTAAATGAAACTTAAAATATCATGAAAATAAATAAATTCTTGATATTAAATTTCAATTTGTATGTATATGCACCTAATAAAATTATATAGGTGCATAAGATAACATATGTCTCAAAGAAAGAAAATTTAGAAAAAATCCCTTACCATTTTGGAAACATTTGAACCATGAACCCCATGAAAGAGAGATCCTAAAAAGGATAAGTAAAAAACAATTATTTTTATATAAATAATCATAAAATAAATTCATGGGAATTATGTACACCAAATAAAGTAAATACATGGTGAATATGACATGTGTATCCTAGAAGTAAAAAGTGAGATGAAAATCCCTTACAACTTTAGTAATCTTTTGAATCGTAAGCCCTAATAATGCATAACATAAAATGAAACATTAAATATAATGAAATGGAGGAGATTAATGATATTTAAATATAATTAAAATGAGTATACTCATGATATAAAATTTTAATGGAATTATATACACCACACAAAATAAACAAGTGGTGAATTTGCATATGTCTTCTAGAAATAAATGAGAGACAAAAAATCCCTTACCTTATGTATCAAATTTCTTTGTACACATTCGAACCTCATGTATAATGAATATAATTTTATTATAAATATATTATAGAAATATAATTATATATATAATACCAATATGATTTAATTATGACCATTTATAATTTTTTTAATACCAGTTCCTTGTTAAAATCAGGTTTTTGGTAATAACTACTTTGTTTCTCATATATGTTTTTATTTTTTATTTTCAGTCCTCTTAATTTGATCATGGTTCCATAATCTACAGAATAATGATCATGACATAATTATCATATTTATACATAAATTATACTTCTAATACCAATCATGAATGATGGTTTTGATAAATGAGGTACGTTGCGATCATGGAGATGGTAGGTCGTACGTACGGATAGGTAACATTTCCAGTTTTCAACGATCATTATAGAAATGAGGTAAGTAATATATTATATCTATATAATTATAATAATATAATAAATAAAATATTATTTATTTAATTATACTTATACATATCACCCATGTGGTGCGGTGATGAAAATGAATAGTTACATCGCTTTGTGAAGGGAGTAGTTCACACGTACATGAATGACAATATCATCTTTTAGTGAGTAAAAATGTAAGAAATAAAATGATATATTATATTTTAATAATTATAAATATGTCATTAATATAATAATTATTTCATATATATTACATATATTCATTAACATTATCCTTATTATTTTCCATTTAAAACATTAGTGAAAAGAAAATCACATCACTCCATGAGGCGGTAGTCTGCCGTACACACGAGCGACATTATTATATCCCCTAGAGAATAAAAAGAAAAAGGTATATATGATATAATTAATCCATAGGTATAATTATTTTATAAATATTATATATATTATTTATATACATCATCATACCCAACCGTGAGTGGTGGTAATGAAAAAATTAATGACATTGGTTCGCAAGGCGGTAGGCCGCTGTACACACAAATGATGATTTTATAACACATTTTATGGAAATGGAGATGGTTTTAGGTGATTACATTCACATTAAAACATATAATTATATGCAATATACTGAGTTTATTGTATCATATTGGGTTAATAATAATTTAATGAGGTGTAGGAAGAAATAAAATTAAAATGCTAATTGAAGAATGTTACCTCTTCTTCAAGTAACCTCCTTAGGTTTGCACCAAAAGCCTTACTAGTTTGGGTTTATACTAAAAGTAAGGATTATAATATGAGAAGAGGAAATTTTAGAATTTATTTTGGTAGGTATTTACTTAACCAAAAGGGTTTTAGGTTGTGAAGAGGAAAAGAGAGGGGGTGGCCTTTTATATACGAGGTGCATGACACACTTGTAATTTTTGAAAAGAAAAAGGTGCACCCAAATTTTCCACAAGAAAAATGGTCAAAAAAATATTATTAACTTAAATTAGAAATTATATTTTATAAATATTTATATAAAATATATTTTACATAAGGTTTTAGGTCATTGTAACCCTTATCCTTTTAGTTTAACCCTCGATAAACCAATTTTTACCTTAACCGTAAGAAATAATTTTTACTATTTTCACAATTCATTATGGTAAAAAATTAAGTTGAACTTATTAAATAATATAAATTATAATTATTCTAAATATTTAATCCATTTTTCCATATTCCATTCACAAAATTTGAAAAAGTTATTTTAAAATTATTCCCGCAGACGTGATGAGAGAGCGAGTTTTTCAAAGTTCAAAAGTTCAAAAGTTTACAATGTTTTTATATCAATATTAAATATAAAAATGATTAAAATTAATAAAATTAGATTAATAGATATATAATTAAACTAATTTTAATTTAAAACCAATTTAAAATATAATTTAACTTTATAAATAATTTAAACGAAAAGGTAATTTTCAATTAAAATTCAGTATTTTTCACTGTTCATCAAAAAATTAATCTTATAAAAAATTATCAAAAACTCACCCTAAGATAGTTTTAACATGATGATTTTAAAAATTAAGTTTATTGTTTCAAATAAATTTTCTAAATGTGTCAAAATTTAGTTTTAAAATAATTGTGCAAAAAGGTGTCAAAACCGTTTTTTAGAAAAATATTGTTTTTAAGAGTAAATTTGGATTTATTCTTATCTATTGTCTAAAAAACACATAATATGAATTTTAAAAGGTTTATTAAATATATAATATATAAATTTAATTAAAATAATTCACAATATTTTATTTATTTAATTTATTTAGATAAAACATGTTTGCGTGTAAAAAATATTTTTTTTTTGAAAAAATATTCCATTTATTTTCAAATGGTATTTATTTTCATTTATAATTAATTTTTAACCAAGTAATTCATTATATATACATGTAAAAAACATATATTTTCATAATTTATTTAATCCTATTTATACCTTTCATCCCAACAACTAATTGATAACTATAATATTAAATAATAATTTCTTAATAGTAAGTCACATTTAATTTAAACTCAGAGTTGCACATAACACAAGATAAAAGTTGTTTTGTATGTAATGAAAGATAAAATTGGTGGTTCATGTAACATAAAATATCAACAAGATTAAATTTATTTTAAAAAAAATATTTCACAAAAATCTCGAGGTGTTACATTATGCTCCCCATAAAATTAATTGCACCCTCAAAATTCATCAATTTGGTACCAAAAAATGAGAATAATTTTGGCTCATTAAATCTTTAGGTTCCCATACAGATTCCTCAAGTAGATGGTTTTTCCAAAAAATATTGACCATTTAATTGGTCTTGTTACATATAACCTTCTCTATTTGATCCAGAATATATACCAGTTGTTCCCCATAAAGAATATCATGCTCCTATGGTATGACCTTTGAGTTTAGTATATGTGATGGATAAGGTATGAAATTCATCAAGAGAGATACTTGGAGAATATATTGAACATGAGAGAGGTTATGTGGAATCTCTAAATGATAAGATAATTTCCTAATGCAATCAAGTATTTCAAAGGGACTGATATACCAAGGTCTTAGTTTGACCTTATTTATTCCATAAGGAAATTAATATATTGGTCTTCTCACTAAATTAAAATTCTAGATCACATTGGCGACTATCAAAATAACATCTCTTTCAAGTTTGTGTTGTCCTTATGTTTTTTTGAATGGATATGACCTTCCCTGCCATCTCATTAGCTTTCTCAGGTCCCGATATATTTCTTTGTAGAACTTCATTATAGTACATTAGAGTTCTATACTTCTTCCTACAAAGGTCTTCATAAAGATCCATCTAAATGCTCAAGTTAAAGCTATTGTTTAAAGAAAAATCCACTTGAGTAAGGTCTTGATCCCAACCTCCATTAAAATCCATATAACAAGATCATAACATATCTTCTAGGGTTTTAATTGTTCTCTAAGACTGAACATCTATGTAACAATGATACATAGTACTTAAACTCAACTATGTATCAAGAGATTACCGAACACTTGACTAAAATATCAAGGTAAAATGTAGATCCCGATTAGATGAATTTGAATTTGGTACCCCATGAAACCTTACCACTTACTTAATTTATATTATGGTAAGAGGATCTAGAGAGAAATATTCTATGATAATAATGAAGTGTGATAACTTCACAAGGTGATAAACTAAAACCCATAATTACCTCAATATAAAAGATAAGATAAACATGAAAGGTCACTAGTACCTTTAATCATATGTCCACAAATTTCAACAGCCTTCCTCCTTAAATAACTTTGTAACTAAATCATACACAAAACTAAAGGGTTGTTCTTTCATAAATGACTCTTAAAACATCCTTAATCTTGAAAAAATCCCAACACATAAAAACTCAAAAGGGGGGAGGAATCAAATAATTTGAATTTATGATCAACCTTAAACCCATAAATCCATGATGGTATCCATAACTCTTATGTTAATATTACATTAGGATATATATTCTTTCAAAATTAACACAATTATTGGATGTTTCCTAATTCTTATGACTGAAATACCATTACTGAAATAATTCCATAGTACAATTCATAAATCTAAATACATACACACGTTAATACTTTAACTTAATTAGTTGGAATAACATAATTATTTCTATGGTATATGGGATCAACCTTGGTTTAAAGCATTGATTCATATAATTACCAAGTTCCCCATATATAAGACATTGAACTCCTTGAAAATTTGTCACTATATGACCTTCTTTTACACACAAATAACATCTTCCCATCCATTTGAGATATTCTTCTAGGTTCTTCTTCCCACCTTATTGACATTTAAGAAGCTTAATCTTAATTCCTATGTGTTCATTACCACATGAACTTTTATAAAAGTAAATCTTCCTTTTATTTGACACTTTAAGAATGCCAAAATAGTTTATGTTGTTAATCATATATCGCGATAGATGCTTAGGCATAATCACAAATCTATCTCTATAGTCACCATAAAATTTGGTTTCCCATAGTCATTGAATTTTCCATCAAATTCAATGGTAACATTAATCCTTCTTGTTCCAACCATTGAAACTAACCAAAAATCATATTATGAGTAGTAATAATCATAGTGGGAAACAAAATAATATTGGAAAATCACTTATAGGATGTCTAAATCATGACACCTACTTTTTAATATATGAAACATTAGTCTTAACCTAGGTCATTCATGGTCATTATTCAAATCCTTCATGAAGGTGTGTAAATATTTTATGAATTTCCAAATTGTATATCTCAATATTTTAAAACAAAGTGTACAATAAGGCCTATTTTTATGCACCGAGTGATGATTGAGTCTAGATCAATGTGCCCTTTTCAGAGTTATTACCCCTAAGTACCTTTTTTTCCAGAGCCACATCCACTTATAGTATCCAGACACGGATTTAATTTATTGGAAACCACTTTCTCCATCCTTTACCAAAACTATAAGAAATTTTCCTATAATTTGACTCATCCTTAGAATTATCCTTAAAAACATCCCTAAAAATATAGAAATATCCTTAGGGATCTCACTAATGTTTTCTGATTATAGCTTCCAAAGGTTAACTAAAACTTCCCTCTTATACCAACTATAACGAATCACAATTTTCATATATAGATATCACATATTTTTATATGAATATTCAATACATTACACAAACAAACATATAAGAAACATAATAGTTTAGTGTATTTGGAGACTAGGTACATATTCTCTTAATTTGGTGAAAGATCTTCAACATCTCCTATAAATATGTTCCCTTTTATTACTCTTCACAAATATTCCCTAATTAAAACCTTTATTGATAACCTAAGGAAAGGAAACATAAGGAAAAGTGAGATTAATTTCTTATTAAGGGTAAAAAAGGGAGATACATAAGAATAAAATGGAAATAAGGGTATAAGAAAATGAGCATATCATTTGAAAACCATACCCTTCATATCAAAGATTATAATATTGAGTCACAACATAAATATTGGCAGTTTGTAAGACATAAATTATATGGAAATAAAATAACATGGTTCAAGAGAGCATAATATTGGAATAAGACATATATTTGTGGCATACACATCAGTTAATGACATTTTGAAAATTTATAAAAAGAGTTAGGTTCACTCATTAAGGTAAGGATGTGAAATTAGTCCCTCACATAAACTTATGAAAATGAAACCTAGTCCACACATAAAATTAAAGACATGAAATATCGATCAACATAAAACATTGTGAACATGTAATTATATTAATTCCTAAAATTAAATTGTGAAAAAGTAATCAGGTTCATGAATAACATATTTACTCACGAGTTATCCATCTTTACCCAATGCATTGGAGGGAGATATAGGTCCCACACATTACAGAATAAAAATCATATGTATGTGTCCCACAAGATCACAAAACATTCATCATATCATAACCCATGAAATTAAATGGGTTTCATAAACATTTTATCATATCATAACCCATGTAAATGAGACAAGTTTCATAATAATTTCAACATATCATAACCCGTGGAAAAAGAATAGGATTTCATAAGAATTTTATCATGGTATAACCAATGGAAGAGAAATGGGTTTCATAAAAATATTTTCATTATAAACCATTCATAGAAATAATAATAATGGTATCCTTGGTTTATATCCCTAATAAATCAAAATATATATCAATGTATGTCATTGTAGATAGAGAATGATTTTGAAAGATCACTTGGAAAATTTCTTGACAAAAATAACATTTCCACTTAGAAAAAAACTTTTTAAGACATAAATGTTTTTGAAAATACTTTTATTTGAAAATAAAATTGAAAAATTATAAAGTAATATTTAAATAAAATAATTTTCACGATGATAGGAAATTCCATTCATGCTGTACAAGTTAAAAAATATATTACTTTCACATTCTAGGTAAAAGCCAAAGGGGCATTGTTTGGAAAATAAAATGAATATTCCTTTAATTTTTTTTTTCAAAAAGACAAACATGGTTAAAAATTTAATTAATAAATCATTATAATAACTTTAAAAATATTTTTTAAAACATCTTTAGAAAACATGGTTTTGCATGAAAAGGGGTTTTCAACCGAAGAGAGAAAGAAAAATGATTTTTCTTAAAAACATTATCTTGAACTATTGCGTACATAAAGAGAGTAAAATGAATAAGAAACATGTATTTTTAAGAAATAACTACATCATAATAAAATTCATGAGTTTATTTATAGGTTGATCATAATATCTAATCATTATAATTATAATAATAAACAATCCTGATAAATAATGAGACTATAACATAATACTCTTAGCACTTTGGAAACTTTGAATCAAAAGTTCCATGGAAAAATAAAATTAAATGAAACATAAAATATAATGATAATAAATAAATTAATGATATTACATGTAAATTTTTCTACATATACACCTCATAAAATAATATAGTATTATAACATAACATATGTCTCAAAGAAGGAAAATTGAGACAAAAATTACTTATTGTTTTGTAACTTTTTAACTGTGAACCAAATGAAAGAGAGATCCTAAAATGGATTTGTAAAACCCAATAATTTTTTATGTGAGTCATAATAAATTATATTCCTATGAATTATATATAACACATAAAGAAAATAGGTAGTGAATATGACATATGTATCACAAAAGTAAAAATTGAGATGAAAATCCATTGCCAGTAATCTTTTAAAGTATAAGATCCAATAAATAATAAAATCAAATGAAACATTAAATAGAATTAAAAGTATTAGATTAATTATATGACATGTAAAATGGTAATTATACACACCAAAAAAATAAATGAGTGGTGAATTTTCATATGTATCCCAGAAATAAAAGTGAGACTAGAAATCCCTTAACTTAAGTCTAGACTTCCTTTGTACAAGTTAAAAAATTCTATATAATAAATATAAGTTTATTATAAATATATTTTAGAAACATTATTATATATATTATACCATATATTATTTACTTAGGACTATTTTACCCATTTATTACCAATTCCTTTTTAAAATCATGTTTCAAGTAATAATCACTTTTTTTTCATATACGTTCTGATTTGTTATTTTTGGTCCTCTTACTTTGATCATGGTTACATCATCTAAAGTGTAATAATAATTAAATAATTATCATATTTATAGATCAATTATACTTTTATTACCAATCATGAATGATGGTTTTTGATAAATGAATCACATTATGATCATGGTGACTGTAAGCCATATATACGCATGAGTAACATTTCCATTTTTGAAAGTTCATTATGGAAAAAGGTAAGTAATATATTATCTTTAAATAATGATAATTATATCATAAATAAAATATTATTTCTTTAAATATACTTATACATATCATCCATTTGGTTTGGTGATGAAAATAGAGAGTCATATCGCTTCGTGAAGGGGGTAGTCCACACGCACATGAACGATGTTATCATCTGTCAGTGAGTGAAAAGGTAAGATAGAAAATTATATATTATAATTTAATAATTAAAAGTATGTCCTTAATATCATAATTATTTCATTAATATCATATATATTTAATAAATTTATCCTTATTATTTTCCATGTAAAGTGTTAGTGAAAAACAAATCACATAGCTTCGTGAGGTGGTAGTCCACCGTACACACGAGCGACGTTATTGTATCCCATAGGAAATGTAAAGTAAATATATATATATTATATAATTAATAAATATGTATAATTATATTATAAATATCATATATATACTTTATATCCATAATCATACCCAACTATGAGAGGTGTTAATGAAAAAACGAATGACATCAGTTCATGAGGCTGTAGTCGGCCGTGCACACAAATGATGATTTCATAACCCATTTTATAGAGGTCGAGATGGTTGTAGGTAATTAACTTAACATAAAAAAATATCAATATATTAAATATACCATTTTTATTATATTATCATGGTTTAATAATAATTTAAGGAGGTGTAGGAATAAATAAAATAAAAACACTCGTTGAAGAACATAGCCTCTTCTTTGGGTAACCATACTAAATTTACACCAAAATCATTCCTAGGTTGGATTTATTAAAAAAATAAGTATTATAGGATGATATTAGGGAAATTAGGAATTTATTTGGGTATTTATTGGATAAATCAAAAGGGTTTTAAGGTGTGAATAGAAGAGAAAAGTGGGTGGCCTTTTATAATTGAGGTGAGTGGAACACTTGTAATGTTTGAAAACAAAAAGGTGTACCCACGTTTTTCAAATGAAAAAAGGGTCCAAAATGGGGTATTATCGAGACATAGACATTATAGTGTCTAAATATGGATATAAAATAGATTTTAGACAAGTTTTTAGGTCATTTTAACCCTTATCTTTTTAGTTTAACCCATGGTAAATCCATTTTTACCTTAACCACAATAAATAAATTTTACTGCGTTAACCATTAATTATGGTAAAAAATAAAGTTTTAATTATTAAATAATATATATTTTTATTATTAAAAATATGGAAAATATTTTTTCCAAATTCCATTAACATAAGTAGAAAATTATAATTTAAAATTAATCCTATAGAGAGGACGCGAAAACGAGGTTTTCAAAGAGAAAAAGTTCAAATGTTAACAAAGTTTTTATATAAAAATTATTATAATGAAAAAATTGTATTAATACACATATAATTGAACTAATTTTAATTTAAAACCAATTTAATATATAATTTAACATTATAAATAATTTTAAATAAAATGAAATTTTCAATTAAAATTCAGTATTTTCACTATTCTTAAAAAATTAGTATTTTTAGAAAATTATAAAAAATTAACCTTATAATAATGTTTGAAATGATAATTTAAAAAATTTAATTAATTTTGACAAATAAATTTTCTAAATTTATTAAAAATTAGTTTTAAAATATCTATGCAAAAGGAGACAAAACTACTTCTTAAAAAAATACAATTTTTAAGCATTAAATTTGATTTATTCTTATCTATTATCTAGGAAACACATAAGATTAATTTTAAAGAATTTAATGAATTTATATTATATAAATTTAATTAAAATCATTCACCAAAATTGAATTATTTAATATATTGAGATAAAACGTGTTTGTACGCTTAAAAATAGTTTTTTTTTTCAGAAAAAAATTTCCTTTATTTTGAAATGGTTTTTATTTTCATTTTTAATTAATTGGTTACTGAGGTATTAATTATATAAAAATGTTTAAACCATATATTTTCATAATTTATTTAATCCTATTCATACCCTCCATTTCAACGACTAGGTGATAACTATCATATCAAATAATAATTTCTTAATAGTAAGTCATGTTTTGTTTAAAATTGGCATTGTGTGTAATGAAAGATAAACTCGAGTTTGCATGTAACACAAGATAAAATTGTAATTTCATGTAGAAAAAAATATAAAAATGTTTAAATTTATTTGAAAAAAAATATTTCAAAAAATATTGGGGTGTTTCAATTACTCCTCCCCATTCTTAGTGGCATAAAAGGGATGGGTTCCGATGTTATGGATAATGTGCCCCACATTCTGCTTGGTTTTTCAAATTTTCTGCCCGTTTCACCCTCCCCTGTCTACTTGTCATCTCCCTCTCCACATTCTGAGCCTGGACCCGGCTCCGACACTTCCTTCCCCCCAGCCCCTCCCATTCCCTCACCCCCAATGCTCCCCTTGAGATCCTCATCCAGGATCCCTAGCTCCAGCTCCTTGTAGGTTCCAGAACTATCTCCCAATTCGTATTTGGTGACCCCTCCAACTCTGTCATCCCCCCTTATTGCACGAATCCTTGTACTATCTCTTACAGTGAGGCACTTTTTGGTTCTCAAGGGGTCTTCCCAGCTCTGTGTTTCCCAGATGTTCCCTTATCACCTACGAAGGTTTCACATGCCGACTCATGCGTATCCCTTGATTTTCCTAAGGGAACTTTTATAGAGGTGGAGGCGAGTCTCAAGTGGACTCTCGTAGATTGCTTTGGGGATATGAATCCTCCCATCACCACCTTCCAGTGCTTCATTGCCTCTTGGGGTCTCATGAATCCATTGTAGTTGTCATTAGTCCACATGAATTATTTCTTCCTCATACTCACCTTAGAAGAGGATTTTGTGTTCACGTGGTGTAAATATCCTAGGTACTTTGGATGATGAAGTTTTATCTTTTCCCAGTGGTCCCTGAATATTCATAGGGGAAAGGAAAAACTGCTCGCTGCTGGCTGGATCATCCTTCCCATCCTGCCTCTGCCCTTCCATAATAGTAGTTTCTTTAAGACTATTGGAGACTCTCTTGGTGGCTTCCTCTATGTGGATGAAAATATGAGGTTCTGTGCTGATACATTAATGGATCGCTTATGCGTAGAGCTGGATCTTTACTTCCCTTGACAGGATTGAATCTCTCTTCAAGTGTAGGACACCTTATCCTATGGCCAGGACATCGTCTACCCAGTCATATTAAGGTAATGATCTCATTGCATGCTCCAGGGTCATTCTTAATAGGTTTGTAGACACCACCACCACAAAGCTATCCGCATCTCTATCAGATCTCCCGATGCTGAGTCCAAGAAGTCAACTTCTTCTACCATTACTCTTACTAAAGTTTCATTGGATATGGAACACCCCCTCTTCGATATACCAATGGTGGCTCCTCCTATCCCTTCCTTGATAGGTTCTGAGCTATCCTTAATCCCATCACCCTCTCGTGTTATGCATCATAGTTAGGTTCTAAATTATTTTCTTCCAAGAGCCATGCCCCCTCCTGGAGAGCTTTCCCCCCTTTACTTCTCTCTCTTCTACTCCTGGGGTCACTCCTTGGTGAACGTCATCCATGGGGTATGGTAAGTCACTTAGGCCTACTGGTCTTGCCTACCCCTTCCTCCGCTATAGCTATCTATCCCTCTAAGGAACTTGTCTCGGAGTATGCGATCTCCTCCCCTAAGGGTGCCCACTACAGCGAGATTCCCTTGGTCCCTTTCTCTCCTCCCCAAAGCCCAAGGGATCAAAGAAAACCTTTCAGTTCCCACATTTGTGCTTGAGGCCTATCTCTCACTCGTACCTGGGGTAAATACCCACCTACTACTCTGTTGGAATCCACAGGTGGTGGAGTGTGCACGAGATATCATTAGAGGGCCATTAAGGAGTACTCTTTCTCACACTTCTATAGGGCCATGTGTTCTAGAGCCAATCCCAGGACCCTATTTGACAAATGATTCCAATTATCATCTAGAATGTGGGAATTGGTGCCCAGGTTAAGGTGGATTTCCTCGAAAATGAAATTTGGAAACACAAGGCCCCCTTCATTTATATTCTTGAACATAAAAAATCCCCTACCAAAATCAATGAGTTCTACAGAAGAATCAATCTTCTTGGTTGCATGCATGATGACCCCACTAGCAAACATATTTGGATCTTTTGGTATAGTCGACTCTCAGTTGATCTAATTCAGAAAAATGAGCAATTCATCACTATGAAGGTGTCCATCAGTGACACTTCCATCTTCATGTCCTTCATTTATGGTAGCTAGGATGCATAGAAAAGGGAAGCCTTATGGAAAGATCTTAATGCCTTTGATCCTAGAAATCATCCTTGGTTTTTAGTGGAATTCAATGTTGTTGTGGACCCAGAGGATAGTAAAGGGAGAGTTCCATTAAAAAGGAAAGCGAGTATGGATTTCATTCACTTTATGGCTGGGAAAGGGCTATCTGATCTCAGCTTCCCAGGAGACTGCTTCACATAGTGTAATAATCAACGAGGGTGCCACCACTCGTGGAGTCTCTTGGACCGATGCCTGGCCAACATGCAATACATCTCTATGTTCCCAGACACTAAGGTAAGTCATCTGGTTCGAGGCTTATCTGATCACTCCCCACTCCTTGTTTATATATCCTCAGGTCAGTGCTAACAAAAATCTTTCTGCTATCATCAGCAATGGGAAAACCTTCTGGGATTCCAAAATCTAGTCAGTAGTGCATGGGGAGAGCCTGTCTAAGGGAATTTGTGGGTGGATATTCACAAAAAGTTGATAGGTCTCAAGCCAAGGCTCCAAGAGTGGGAGAAAGATCTTTCTTCCACTGACAATGATATTGATACTACCATGCATGATGATGAATTTCTTGAGAACATCCTTGTATATTCTTGGGATGACCAAATATTTGAGGACTTATCCAATAAGAAAGATACCCTGGTAGACATTCTTCTTAGACAAGAATTAATGGAGAGAGAAAAATCATAGATTAAGTTTCTCGAAGAGGGAGACAAGAACAAAAAATTCTTCCATGCATGTATCAAAGAAAGGAAATTTCAGGTGAAACCAAATATCTTACTAAATAATGGTACGTATTCGGATAATAGAGATACTTTGGGTGGCTTGGACTTTTCCACTTTCAAAGCCCTTCTTATTGGCTCCAACCTGAGTCTGCTCGATGAATATCTGAGGGACAATGGGGGGTTATTTCATGCGATCCCTAATCAAATTTCAGCCCAAGATAATGAGGGGATGGATGCTATACCTAAAGATGAGGAATACAGGAGGTAATGTTGAGCCTAAACCCTGAAAGTTCCTTGGGGACAAATGGATTCTTAGGATCATTCTACAGAACCTCGTGGGATGTGGTAAAAGCGTATATTTTCTCATCTATTCTGGACTTCTTCTGAGGGGGATACTTACCCTAGGTCGCTTGTTCCATGACTATGGTGCTCCTTCCCAAGACCAAGAATCCATAATCAATATATCATTATCGACCAACGAGTATGTGTAATTTTCTATACAAGGTTTTGTCTAGAATCATCAATGAAAGGTTGTCTCTCCACATTCCTAGGTGGGTGTCCTTGGAGTAGAATGGGTTTGTGAAGGGTTGTTCTATTTAGGGATCCATTTCTCTAGACCAAGATTTGATCATAGATATTGATTTAAAGTCACACGGTTCCAATTTGGACATAAATCTAAATGTGGGTAAAGCTTATGACTGCGTTAAGTGGGGTTTCATCATCAATGTACTGATGAGTATAGGGTTCTCCTCATTGAATTTTGATCTCCTCTTTAGGTGCTTCAATTATTCCTGGTTGGAAGTCAATTTAATGGGGAAAAAATATGGGTTCTTCAAGGTAACTCGAAGCCTGAGGAAAGGGGACCCTATCTCCTCAAGTCTCTTCATTCAATCCCAATATTTCCTCATCCACATCATCCACAGAAGCATCTACATCGGTGAGGTGCTGGACTATCTTAGAATAATGAGAGATCCTCCCATTTCTCAACTGATGTTCGCATATGACAATTTTATCTTCATGAATCATAATAAGTGATCTATTAGAGGAAGCAACAGAGTTTTTGAGGACTGCTACCACTGGAGCTGGGAAGTTATCAACAAGGCCAAAATCTATTTCTATATCTCCAACAAATGTACTTCTAATCTGATTTCTGCGGTCCAGTATGCCCTTGGCATGAAGAAAGGGACCTTACCTATGGATTATTTTTGTGCCCCATATCCTTTAGAAGGCTACAAATATGTGACTTCAACTATATTATCAGGATAATTATAGACTAGGTTCTCAAATGGAAGAACATATATCTATCATTTGGGGGTCAGATAATGCTGGTGAACATCATCCTCATCACCACTCCCATCTATGTGATCTCATATATTAAAGTTACTGAAAGTTTCATTAACAAAATTAATAATTTTCTGACAGGCATCATTTGGGATCCTCTCTTGGTCAGGAAGTGGCATTGGAATTCCTAGTGCAGGGTGGAAAGGCCTTCCAGGGAAGGTAGAATATGATGGTCCATGCACATCTCTTACTTAGGGACCGCATCACCTGTTGCTGGTCATACCTCCTCGCTATGGACCATCATATTCCCCATCATCAATGACCATCAACCTCAATCTAGATGGATTATTAGGAAGGGGGACATTTAATTTTGGCATCTAAACTGGTCCGGGAATATCCTTGGTTTTCCTGGTTGTCCAGCCACTGTGATCACCTTTAAAGAGTCCATATCTCATCCGATGTTTATCAAAGTGGTGATGGACAAGGATCAACCGGATACCTTGAACCTCATTGATCTTAACCTCGGACCAAATATATGTGTCTTCTCCATATCCTTCTTAGGGGACTTATTCACAAAATATTTCCAACATACACTGGACTCTCAAGATTAAGTTGATATGTGAAATGTGCTCCTCAAGTCCAAGGGAATTCCCCTTAAGCACAACTTTCTCACTTGGAGGCTCCATCACAAGGCTCTACCCACTGATGATAACATAGAGCATTGTAGTATCCCATTGGCTTCAAGGTGCCCATGTTTCTCTAACCACAATAAAAAGAGTTCAGGGCATTTGTTCTTTGAGAGCAAGTTGGAGAGGATGGTATGGAAACATTTTAGAAAGTTTACTGCTATTAACTTCAACAACATGGATGATATTTTGTTTCATGACCATTGGTTCCATGGTGTATGGGATAGGGGTCCTGAGAGGATGGCTTGTACCATGATCCTCCATGCTGGATGCTGGTCGATTTGACATGCTCATAATAAGGCTAGACACGAAGGGTTCTAGTAATCTGTTCGTTCCATCATCATTAGAACAAAGAACCTCTTTCTTGACTTGGTTATACATCTCAACAACTAGTGCGGGGAACCCTCCTTGAAACTACTTCAAGAAAATAAAAGCAATATACCTCCTGTTAGCAGCATAACAAGTAGATGATGGATATTCTGGCCCCCACCTAGTATGTGAATCAAACTTAATTCCGATATATCAAGCAACATGGGGGTCCTTCAGGGTGGAAGGGTGGTTCTAAACTCTAACGGGTTAGTCATCATTGCGTTTTCTGCCCATCTGGGTCATGGATCCTCCCTTCAGGCAGAGGCCAAGGCAATGCTTTATGGTCTCAACTTATGTCATCAAAAATGGATCAATATATTGGAGGCTAAAACTAAAAATAAAATCCTTCATGATGCCTTTCCATGCAGTGGATATACCCCTTGGTCGATTTATTATATTATCAAGAAGTGTTGGAGCATGATCAACACCACCACCAAAGTGTTCCACACTTGGAGAGAGGGGAACCAGGTTGTGGCCTACCTTGCCTCTCTTAATGTATATGGTCCAGATTCTATTTCCATTCATAATGTTCTTACCTTAAAGCCCAATGGGGTTAACCTAGTTAGAGGGGATTCCCTTACTATACATTATTTTATGCCTCCTTAGGTATCCTGTCTTGGTCTGTTAGGTCCTCCCGTCATGTTGTTTTCCTCCTATTCCTTAATAAAATTCACTCAATGATGATGATGCCTCCCCATTTTTCATTTTTTCAACCTTGGTACTCACACTACTATACAAAATTTTCTTAGTTTTAGTGATTTGGGTTTTTATGCTCGATATATTTATAATTTAGATTTTCCATTGGGAGGTAAAAACACTCCGCATGCATATTAGATGTTGAAACCACTATTAGGGAAAAAGAAACATGTATAATGATTCAAGACAAATTTCTTATGTCAAAATATTTTATTATCTCATTTCTATTTTTTTAGTTTAGGTTTTTGTTTTAATATTTGTTTAATTTTTTTGAGCTTAGTAGTTTTTACTAGTGTGATGGATAAACTACACAACACAAGTATTTTATGACATATCAATATTATAGAATAGTAGATACCAAAGAGAGCCTACTACTTGTGAATCACCTAATTCCCCATGGTGGTCACAACAAGGAGGTGACTAAAATAATTTGTATTCTTACGGGTATGATGAATTACAACCCAAAAAATGGAATGAATCATACTAATAAGCCTACTTTGGATCTCTTGAATTCTAAAAATACCATGAAAGATCTTGTATTGAGTAGTACAATCAAGAATAACCACACTTTCAAGTACCATAGGATCCCAATTCAAAAGACATATTAATGGAATTTCTTATTATGTATAATGATTTTTTGTATAGGAGGATGGATGATCAAGAGGCACCTCTTAGAGAACAAGGATAAATGACCAATCAACCTTGTCACACTATTAAAAATCTAAATTACCTTATGAATAATTTTTGTTTTCATCCTAATGTAGGGAATAATGTGAAAGAAGTGAAAAATGTGGAAGCATTCAAAAATTTTAAATTAATAGAGGAATGATAAGTGGAGGAAGATAATAAGGAATAATGATTAGAGAATGTTAAAATCACTGTAAATAATAAACCTATGACTCATTAAGAAGTATAGGATGAAGCTCATGTATCCCTTTTGTTTCTTACAAGTGGATAAAGAAGAATAAAAAATATCCCTTCCATGTTTACAAGAAAAATAATAGAAGAAGATGATGTAACTCATTGATGAGATGGTATCTAAAATAAAAGAGAATTAAAATTACAAAAGAAATATCAAAATTTAATAGGTGAAATAATTTAATTAAGTGGAGGTGGTTGTCTTGGAGCTTCATGAATTCTTTAAGGAATAAGAACCCCCAACACCTAAAACAAAATGCACTACTACTAAAATTCCCAAATTCATCACTATAATTGAAGAAAAAGAAAGAACATGAAGTGGTGGAAGAGTACTACATGGAGGCTATTGAAATTTCTTGATTCACAATAGAATTTAAATAAGATAAGGAAGAAGACACATTAGTGAATGAGTACTAAAAAATATAGTTAGATTTTTAAGTCTTTTTTCTTTCATTAAATCTTATTAGGTTCACTTTAGGATATGTTTAAAACCAAGGGGGATCAATGTTAGGTAATTTTAAACCAATCACAACTTTTTATCCCTTTACCAATTTGACTTGTCAAAATCTTGATACTATTATTCTATCTTCGTTATTGTATGAAATTATATGAATTAAAATAAAGGATGGCACATGATATTTATACATGGTTCACTACTCAATAAGAATAAATAGTTTTTATGTGTATGGTGATGACTAGTACATGTATTCTCCATTATATTGAGATGCCAAATATCATGGTTTGTCTAGAAAACAATCCAACACCCAAGTGTGGTTACTTACAATTTACAAGGAGGGATAGGAAAAGATCATATTTCCCCATACTGGTGGAATCCAAGTCTAAACTTTCACCCCTACCATTTTTATACTTCTTATATAGACAATCATCAAATTCTTCAAGTCTCTTTCCAACACCAAGTAATACTTCCACTAATTGAGATTTTTTTTGAATACTATAGTGATTATTTATTCTTATATTCCTATTATATTACTTATATAGTATCATACAATAAAATTTATTTCCCTCATTGAAGAAAATTAAATGCTATTTTTCTTCCACTAGTTTCAAAACTTCTTCTTCTTATTCTTCACTTCCATTGAAAAAACTGATTTTCTAAAAAATTATTCATTTAATACTATTTTTCTATCACTTATCTATCTAATATATGTTTTTATGATTATTCTCTATCCAATTTATATCATTCCGATTCTAGTTCATCCAATCCAAATTTAACTTCTCCATCCGATTCTTGATTCCTCAATCTAGTGCATTAACTTTATCTAGTACCCCTACTCCATTAAATACCTATTTATATATTCACTTTGACCCAAATGATAATCAATCTCAAGATTTATGGCTAGAAATTTCCTATAAAACTTTTCTTCTTCAATAATAATCACATCATCAACAAATCAACCAATCACTACTTGAGAAACAACTTATTATCAGTGCATCTAATTCCCTTTATATATGAATCATTTCCTTGAAAAATTATGGAGAAGAAAAAACTCTAAATTTAATTTCTTGCTTGAACCACACATCAAATTTTATATTCCCACTCAACTCCTTCTTAACTTGACCACCTTAAAAACTCTTAAAAGAGAGTAGCCAACAAGATTAATAGGAACATTCCTTAAATCCTAAAATTAATGAACACTTTAAACTTACTAGAATATTTTCAATAATCATGATACTTTATGAATATTGAGATTTTGAATTATTAGATCAAAATCATCACAATATTTTTACTTTATGAAATACTATGTAAAGTTCTTCAAATTCTTAATCAAGTCCTCCTTTATCCAATAAACTCATTCAATGTTCTATATCTAATGCACTATTAAGGTTATAATTTTTTCATCTATGCCATGGTATTTATGAAGTTTTTTGACTTATTCTATCCTATATACTTAACATACCACTCCATCTAATAGCTTTAAGCTCCTATTAATTTATTATCCTTTTCTATCTATCTCTTCTAGATATGATTTCTTTTTTCGGTAATATTCTGTCTAATAAAAATATCCTCAACCTTCTATCTAATGGATCCACTTGAAAACCTCTATACAATGAATTCATTAAGAAAATTCTATATGATGTGTTTGTCTAATGAATCCGCTCGAAATTTTTTTTTTCGATGCATTTTATTAGAAACTTATATATAATTCTTTATCTTAGAATCCTCTATCTGATTCCTTGGATATAAACCCCCTATCCATTGTTGTTATAAACTCATATCTATTTGATGACTTCAGAACCACTGTCCGATCCTCATCAAATTCAGTTCGATTATTTCAAAAACTGTTGCTTAATGAATTTAAAACTGTTATTCTATTTTATGATCTTATAAAATTTCATACATGTTTATTTTTATGATCTATATTTTCTTTAAAATTCCACATCACCTTTTCTGTTAGATGATATTAACATGTTTCCTCTTTCTGATGTAATTGTTAGGAAACCTCTATTGATCATTTAGAAACCTTATATCTAGAAAGTCTCACCAACCTCTTCTTCATTATAACACCTCCATTTCATTGAGTAATTTATTATTCCAATACTCAGATTGAATCATATCCATAAGACATTGTGATGTTTAATCAATTGGGAATATATCACCAAGAATAAATTGATATAGTTTGTTCGATCATTCTCTATTTTATGTAACTATGAATATAGTTGATTAAAAAATTAGTTCCACCCTTATTTATTTTATCCTTATATATTAATATTATATTTCTCCATATATACATATTGAATAAAGTTTTCCTTTTTTATCCATCTATTAGAATTTATTTCATTACCTCCATCCATTGGACTTCATACTTCTCTATCCAATCAACTCAGTTCACTGGAATTTATCCTATTGTCTCATCCTTCTCTGTCTATTCATCTTTATCTGATCATACCATAAATGCTGTTAGAAAATTTGATTCACCAAAAATCAAGGAACACGTTATAGAAATTAATATCAACTCATAAATTTTCATAAGTAACCACAAAGTCTTTATAAAATCATTTTCCTAAAAGTAATTAGTATAATCCAAATATTACAAAGGCAAGAACACCATTAAACTTCTTACAAGACTTGGGAACTTCCATTACTTCTTTATTAAACAAGATTGAGTGAATTAACCATCCTTCTAAGATAATTATTTTTTAAACCTTTTAAACATATTGACATAAATGAAATCCTTTTAATTAATTGTTTAAAAAAAAGATAAAACTCACAAAAAGTGGTCTCTTAAATACTACTATTTATATTTGTTAGAAATACATTTATAGTTTCTTCACAATGAATATTTCAATATGTGAATCTTTATCTCCTTTACCCCAATTTATTTATATAATATCAATTAAATTTCACTCCCCATTATTGAAAATAAATAAAAATTACTTGGAAAAAGTGTATAAATTTATTCTTAATGAAAAGTTCCATAAATAATTTCAATCTAAGTCTAAGTGATCCATGTTCAGTGTAAAAAGAAAGAGGATTTGATTTAGACAAAAAAATATCCCTAATAAAATAGAATAATACCAAGTGAGATGAGAACACACAAAATTATATTCAAGGGTTATACACTTGTATTCCAGTATGAATATAGAAATTTTTATATAGAATATTTAGAGATTTAATCAACCTGAAACTCTTGTAATAACTTCAACAAACAAGTTAAAAAAATTCAAGTAAAAACATTAGGATAAGATTCCATGGTACACCTTCATTATTCAAATTTTATTATGTCTTTGATTAATTCAATTTAACCCCTTTTTAAGTTTCTTATTTTTAATAACCAAATAAGAGATATTAAGAAAGAGATACCTTTACCAATTTCTTTACACTGATAAAATTCTAGAATATTCAAATTTTTATAAAATAATAATTATGGTGGATATTTTATTATAATCCACTTTTTTACCTCAAAGAGAATTTTCTCATAATCTTAATAATGATAAATCTATTTAACATATATTCTTTAAGATATCCTTATTGATAATACACCAAAATATATCTTATTCATGTGATTGTACTGACTTGATAATTTCCATGTCTTTACCATATATAATATACTTTAATATATTAGTTTGGAATTAAAGATGTAAGATAAAAAATATGGGATCTTATTCACTTTTCTGTCATGTTTTCATATAAACCCATTAAAATTCATCAAGGACAATCCTATAATAATATTTTTCACATATCATTTTATGAATAATTATGGGATGATAACTTTATTATAGAATGCTATCCAATATTGATAGCCCATCAACTATCGCAGGTTATCCCTTTAATATTATGCTTCACCTTCAGTTCCCTTTATTGAAAGTATAGATATAATATATAATTAGTAAAGAAATAAGGTGACTCTTCCTTTCTTCTTAAATTTTTACAAGAAGTTTGATATGGTTTTATCGACCAAGTTTCTATATATCATCTAGTATTCATGATTCCATATATTTTTTTTCAAAAATAATTTTGTTTTTGGTATCATATATTTTATCACATTCTATTATTATTTTATTAGAGGAATTTTCTTCTTAAAACATTAATAGATAAAGATTCCTAATTCTTTTAAGGACTAATTATTAGTCTGGAAGAATAGTTAGAAAAGTTTTAGAATTATGACTATCTTCTTTACATATACCATGTAGATCTATCTTAATCAAAGGGTTGTAATTTTTTGACAACTTATTATGAAATTTGGATTTTTCATGTATATCATTTTATTTTCATTTATAATTAGATTCTACTTCCTCTTTTACTATCTTTTATTCATTTTCTCACTCTACTATCCAAATAACTAATATATCATGGGGTCATTTGAATACCTTTTGGAATTCACATGTGTCTTATTATAAGTTCCTTTCTTCTTATAAGTTCTTTTAGATGATACAATATTCTTCAACTACTTGGATTTGGAATCGATGTACTTATTATTTATCTTCCTTCATATCTTCTCAAGAGAGTTCTTATTTGCAACATTCTAATGCTTACTTTCTAATGTTAATTCTTATTTCCTCACAAAATTATATGGTATTATTTTATTATTTGATTTTGATACATGTAGAGATGATAATTTACCAACCTTGTGACCACCATTATTGAATACATCATATATATTTTCAATAATTTAAAATCATTTTAAAGTATATAATTTTTTTAATCAGTGGATAATGATTATTTATCTATGAATTACCTCCCCTTGTAATGAGATTCCATTGTGATTTAACATTTAGAGGATAGTACCAGTATTACAAAGCAGAATTTACAAATCTATTACAATGCCAACATTGATCCACAAACCTTGATCTTCCTATATTAATTGATTTATTTGGGTTTTCTTCATAATGTTTTAGGATTTTCATGTGGAACCAGCCACCGAAAATTTTCTTCTATCCACCATGGTCATGGTGGTAGGATTCCCATAACTTTTCTTCATCCATACTTTTTCATATTTTGTTTTATTACCTAAAATGTTCATTAAACTATATTTATATATAACATTATAAGAAGTTAGGGATAATAACACTTTCTTCACAGCTTCTTGAGACAAATAATTAAATGAGTTTATGATATTATTATCATATTTTAGTGGTATTTAAACATTAGAATTATCTATTTAGAATTTTTTATCAATAAATTTTTATCATTATTTTGTGAATATTCAACATATGTATTCTCTAGATTGGTCAACTTAATTTCCAATTCTAGAGATTTCATGATGAGGGTGTTTTTTTGATCTTAAATCATAATCACCTTGTCTTCCTAGTCCTTCGCTATTATATTAACCTTTTCACCTCGTATATTATTATTTTTTAAAATGTGTAATGTTCCTTGATATTCTTAGACTTCTCTTCTAATTTTATATCTTTGACATCAATTATATTTTTCAACTTTTCTTCAAGAGAATGGATCTTACCTTCATGAGTCTTCTTGGCTCTATATTTATCTTTATATTATTTGATCTATTTACTTTCAAATTTTGAGGAAATTATTTCAAGATCCACATTTCTTATCTCAAAGGATCTAACCTTCTTGGAGATATTTATAAATTCTAAAACTTTTTATATTAAAGCCTTATCCATGTTATTTTTTTATCTTCTAGTTGTGTGATTTCTACCTTCATAATTTCAAAGACTTCACAAACAATAGAGGCCATTAATATAGGAATACAATGAAAAATATCATTTAGTATACTAACTGATATATCTTGATAATTTGTAGATAAATCATCATCACCACTTATGATAGATCCTTATTTTTGAGGATAGTTTGTGAAATAATTTTTACATACCTCATGATACCTTGATACTAATTCACTTGAGGTAGTAATGTTTTCATTTTACTTAGTGGTCATATGAACCACCTATTCTTCACTTTATAACCCATGCATATCTTCTTTGTTAAAATTTCATAGTGAAACTGATACTTAGTTTTGTTTAGGAAAGAGGGATATATCCTTTATCTTTCTCTTCTCTTTTTTTATTTTTTATGATGGTCTGAGTAGAAATAGAATTCTGATATGGTACACAAAATTATTCACCAAAAATTTAATTTATTATATAAGTGGAAAGAATCTATAATATTTAAAAGATAATAAATTTCAATGTGGATAATCCAATAGAGGTAAACCTTGTATATAATTCCACTTTTTAGGACCACTTCTAGATATGACCAACACCAGGGGGGGTGTGAATCAGTGTTGATGAATTTTTAAACCAATAAAAAATTATTATCCCTTTACCTATTATACTTGTTAAAATATGGATTCTCTTATTATCTATTTGTTATATTATGCAAGTATATGAAATCAAGTAAAGGATGATATAAAATATTTTTACAAGGTTCACTATTCAAAAAGAGTATCTAGTGTTTTTTTGTATATGGTAATGACCAGTACATGGATTTAACACTATAATGAGATACCAATCAAAATGGTTTGAATAAAAAATAATACTTCTCCCATGTGTGATTAACTATAATTTAGAAGGGGATAAGAAAATATCCTAATTTCTTGGACTGGTAAAATTATAGTCCAAACATGTATATCATTTATAGTTTTTTTATAATACCAATGTAGATAGTCTTTAACTTCTATAAATTTATTTGTAACACTAAGAAAGTATTCCACTAATTTAGACTTATGTTAAATGATGATGTGATAATTTATTATTATATTACTTTTCTATTACTTAAACAGTAGCATAAAAGCAATTTTATTCTTCCTCATGATAACAAACTAATTATATATTTTCTTACACTAGTTACAAGAATTATTCTTGTGCATATTTACTTCCATTAGAAACACTATTTTTTTGAAACTTATTTATCTATTAGGTTCATGTAGTACTACTCTGTCCAATATTTTGTTCTTTGGTTATTCTTCTTATAATTCCTTTCCATCCAATGTTAGCTCGTATGATCCCAGTTTAACTTCTTTGTCCAGTGCTTGATTTCTCCATCTGGTGCTTTCAATCCATCTGACACCCCTTTTATATCTATTACCTATTTATCTATTCACTTTGACCCAAATGTAAATCACTCACAAGATTCATGGATATAAATTTCCTATGAAACTTTTCTTCTTCAATAATAAGAACAATCCCAACTACTCAGTCAACAAACGATCGAGAAAAATATTATTCTCAACACATCTTCTACCCCTTATATAGGAATAATTTCCCTAAAAATTATAGAGAAGTGTAAACTCATAATTTTAATTTCCTAATCGAACCATTCTATAAATTTGAATTTCCTCCTCAACTCTTTCTTTGTTTGACCACCTTAAAACCTCTTAAAAGACAGGATTTGACAAGTATCATGTGAAATATCAGCATCAACTAAATATTCAAACTTTCTAAAATCTAAACTAGAATAATGATTCTTACTTTGTAAATATTGAGATTTTGAATGAATAACTCAGTATAATAACAATATTTGAACCATATAAAATACTTTTCAAATTTCTTTGAACTCTTCATATAGTAAAACATCATAATAAATTCCCCATCTGAGGATATTACATACGGTAACCTCATGAGTTTCTTCTTTCTCTTGTACTGCTTTATTCGATAAACTCATGATCATTTACTAGGTGTTATATATCTGATGCAATCTTGGGGGGTATTCTATATTTCATCTATCTGACAAATTCATAGAAGATTGTCTGACTTGTTCCTTATAATGACTCAAGTAATCATTATATTTAGTATCTTCAGGTTCCTCATTATTCATTAACTTTCTCCAACTAACTCTTTATCCTAGGATTTATTTTTTCATAAATATTCTATCTGACACAAAGATCCTCAACATTTTATCTGATGGATACACTCAGAAACCTATTTATGATGAATCCATTTAGAAACTTCCATCTAATGTGTTTTTCCGACTTAGAACCTTAGGTCCAATAAATTTTCTTGGAAACATATCTCTGAAGCTTTAACTCATAATATTTTTTCTAATTCCTTCTATAAGAAACATTTTCCACTTTATTCATAAAATTTTATTTGTATTATGACTTGGGAAATTATATCTAATCATTCAACAAATTCAGTTTGACTCATTTGGAAAACAATGTTCAATGAATTCACAACCATTCTTCTATCTGATAAGAGTATAAGATTTGATCTAGCTTTATTTGTTAAAATTACCTTCTTTAATAAATTCCATAGTACCTAGTCTATCTAATGATATTTACATGTTTTATATTCCTAATGGCTTTTTCAAGAAACCTCTATTGTATATTTAGAAACCTAAGCTCCACCAAGTCTCACCGAATTCTTCTTCCTTCAAACAAATCCATTAAATAGAGGTGTTTCTTCTACCATTATTCATCTTAAATCACAACCATAAGGTATTTTTTTGTTTAATAAATAATAAATACATTAATAAGAATAAAATGATATAGTTTTTCTGATTATTCATTGTCCAATGTAACTATGAATACAATCAATCAAAGAAGGTTCACCCTATATCTATTCTTCTATGTCCATTTGTATCAACTATCCCCATCCATCCATATCTACTGAATTCATACATTTTTCTTAATATATTGGACTTCATTTTATCACCTCCATCCTTTGGAATTTGTAATTCTCTATCTAATCACCTCGGTCTGTTGAAATCAATTTGATTGTCTCATCTTTCTCTATTTTTTCATCTCTATCCGATCATATAATAAATTTTGTTAATAAATTTGCTTCAAAAAACATCATGTAACATGTTATAAATAGTAATATCATCTCACAAATCATTATAATTTAACTCAATGTCTTCAAATAATCTTCTTTTCCCTTCAAGTGATTAAAACACTCCAAATAATCCAAATGTAATAACACCATTCAACTTCTTACAAGACTTGAGAACTTACTTTGCTTATTTAATCAATATTATTGGGTACTTCAATAATCCGTACAAGATACTTCTTATTTATAAATATTTCAACATATTGAAATCAATGAAATCATTCTAATTAATTGAAAAACTTTGAAAAAAATATAACTCACACAAAGTGGGATCTTAAAATCTATCTAAATTTTGGATTCCACCATAACTCAGTGTGATAAAGGTGGGAATAAAAATAAAGAGAACATAGAAACCATATGAGGAGAATTAAAAACCATTTTGACACCATATTAGAAAACATTATACCATTTTAAAATTATGTCAAACCTAGGTAAAGGTCTAGCTTAAATACTATAATAAAATCAATTTTAAGAGGTAACCCAATTATATAATTTATTTATAAGACTTATTTTTATGAAATTAAATTACATTAAGAACTATCCTCATTATTGATTCTAATATATTATTAAGTTGAATTAATTGAGCCTTGTTATTTCACATGTTTGTTTATGATTTTCAGGTTTAAGATAAAATGACCCTTTCTTAAATGAGGAAGAATATAAAAATAAATAAGTGTAACAAAGAAAAAAAATTCATGAATAAGGGAGTATCATTAAAAATTTATTATATTTTTACTCTCTAATTAATTCTACCTGTCATTGTTTTTTAAAAAAATTGGTTAAATTCCCACATGATCTGAAATGAATTAGATTAAAAAAAATACTTAGATTCTTTATATTATTCCCATTGATCTTAGAGACATAAAAACTTAATAAAATTATTTTTACTTGTAGTAAAATTTGAATTATAATTCTCATAAATGTTAGTTATATAAGTGGAAATTTTTAAAAGTCACATTATTATTCTAGTTTTGAATTTTTTAAGGATGATTTCTAATATGGTTTTAATTATTGATATTGATTCTTAGAAGCTTTCAGTTAGTAAATTGATTATTGATATTCATTCTATGACCATATTAATCCATTATATATTTCTCATTCCCATAAGATTTCAATGCCTACTTTCTGATCCCATTTGAATTTGTGACCTACCATATGTCTGATCCTAGTGAAACCCCTAAAAACCATGGAATTATATATAGTAATACACATTAAGATACTATATTTACTTCTTACCCTTATAATTTTTATATCACTACATGATTTTTCATTTGATCATTAAATAGGAAGTTGGGGGTTTCATGGAACCATTGAGTGAGAGTTTCATGAATGAGTGTTGGGAAGATATATCTGGGTTATTTGGGGAAATGGTTCATGAATTTTGGTGATTTTTCATTGATTTTATCCTAAAAATCTTGAGAAAAAAACCAATATAATGAAAAATAATTCATGAAAATAAAAATAATTAAGGATAAAGAAAAATTTAGAATGTGGGATACCTTGTATTGACCTTTATCTAGAATAATATTCCCTCTTCTTGTAATAAATATTCTAATTAGTGTTGGTAGGAGATTGATGGTGGGGGTTGAGGTGATATTTAGTTTTACTTCTAGGGGTGTGGGAATTTATCCTACAAAAATTCCAGAATTTTTTTAAGGAAAATTTTAGAGAGAAAAAGAGGATTTTCATCACTATTTTGCATGTTTAAATTATGAACCTCATTTGGAAGGAAGAGAAAGGGGTAAGAATTGTTTATTTTTAAAAATAGTAAAATAATGAATACATTTCATTAATATCACTTAAATTTCATGAATTATTCCTTAATAATTCAACCCTCATTTTATCTAACTTAGATTTTAATTTTCACATCACAACCAAACAATTATTAACCTCAGATGCATTATAATATTAAATCAAAGGCTTCATGATTTTTGTAGTTTAACTTACAAGTAGAGATGTAAACTACTTGAAAGCCTATGGATATAATGAATATTACATGATATTGAGTATAAGAACATTTTATATGCTCTTTATTGATGAGGGAAAATCAATTTTAGTGAGGTATATCATAATTAGAATGAATGTTAATGTGATATTTAATGATGTAAGTGAATGGGAAAAAATGTATTGAGTTGTGGATTATAAATGAATCATGATTTAGAGATTATTAATTGAATATTTTGTGTGATTTTAGAATCTCTAGTTATAACTTATTATTTATTAGAAAAATGAATTGAGCATTTTCCTTGATGAGGTATGGATATTTTGTGTTTGGATGTTAATATTTTTTTATCATGGATGAGAACATGTTTGAGTGTGGGGGTATTTAATAGATTTAAATAATGCATACATTTTTGGAATTAATTTAATTTATTTTATTTAATAAATGACAATTTGTGTCCTTATTTTTTTTATAATTTTTTTGGATAGGAACATTGAATTTTGGTTGAGGATGAAAAAATGACCAATTATAAATGATGAAATATGGTTTTTAAAGTGTAAAATTTATTAAATAAAGTTATAAAAAATTAACCAACAGAAGGACTACCCTCAACCAAAGAGGGAGAAAGATAGACTCCAAATAAAAACCAACCAAGATATATAGGAAAATTGATCTCGTGTGGTAAGAGAGAGGAAAAATCCCTACACTGGTAAACATAGGGCATGTGGACTAGAAATATATGTGCATGTGTGAAACGAGGAAGGACCGAAATGGGGTTGGTGCTGGGTAAGAGGAATAGAATAAGGAGTGATGGTGTTGCTCATCTGGACCAATATCCCTAAATAAAATCTTATTAAGTATAGGTATCTTGATTAAAATATTGATGTTGGAAAATACATTCCCATGAACTATTCATCACTTTAAAAAATGATACTATTCATGCTGCACCCATGTCACCTTCCTCTTATAGATCCTTTCATCACTTTCATAATAAGTCCCACCTATTATTCTGTATACCATACTATCATTTCCACCCCATTGATGTTGATCTAACCTTTGAAAATATATTCAAAGGCCTATAACCACCATGCGAGCACCACTTGAGAACAAGTGGACTCTATAAATCTACCCCATTATAGGGTTGAATCTCATCAATATGAAGATTGAGATTATGAAGTAATTTTAATTGCATAGGTTCATACCACATCCGATTATTTCATGTTAGGTAAAATAATATTATAATACATGGTCTAGAGGGGGGGGGGGGTGAATAAACTAAATTAAAAATTTTTAAGAGTTGAATTAATCTTCCAAGTTAATTATCATGATCATTTATTAATAATAAGAAGAGAAAATAAAATAGAAAACACATGAAATTTTATAGTAATTTGATTCATAAGTGAACCTACATCTAATCTTAAACATCGCTACTATTTGAGAGACATGTTATTTATTACCTGAGTTTTGTAGGGGAACCATAACCTAATAAAATCTACCTTTTCTAGTAGAGGTATAACCAATATAGACACCTGGATTTTATATAGGGAGTCACAATTAATTACAATATGAACTTTTTATTGAATATATAACCAATCATAATTTTAGAATATAGGAGTAACAATCCAAAGGACTTGAATTTAGAGTTTTTGGAGTCACAATCTGAATATAGAACAATTTTGTTGAGAAAATCATAAACTGATGAATTATACAAAGAAAATAGAGATAAAAATAATTAGTACAAACTCAAACAGAGCTAGGAATAAGAAGTTAATGAAGACAGATTCAAGAACATCCATTAGTTTTTGGAGTAATAGACCAATAATTCTCATCAAGGTAGTCGTAATTGTAAAATTAGTTTTGGTTCCCCTTGAGTGATCATATAGAAGATGATAATTTTTTCACATAGGATCATTTGAAAGTTTATATGTTCATAGTGTTGAATACCACTTCAAATTTTTTAAATTTCACATCAAAGAAAATTCCACAACAATGAAGTCTATCATATCAATGACCTGGTATCAGTAATCTTGTAACCTTTGAATCTGTCATTGAATCCATTCAAATAAAACTCAACAAAAGTTGAGCTATTATTTAGATAACTAAAAAATATTTTAGATGGAGAGAGAAATTATCATTCTAAAATTATCATCAATATTCAAAACCAAAGACTAATTCAAACCCATTAAAATTTATTTTTAAACAACCTATAATATCTCTATAATAATAAGTCAAAGGAAATACCTTTAAAATTAAACCATTTCCTTTTGTAAAATTAATGATATAATTTTGAAAATATTTTCATGCAGATACATGATAAGAAATTAAAATTAAAATAATACATCATTAAATACTATAAATTAACTTTTAACATATTCATCATAATTAAAAATTAATTTAGAAACATTCCAAAAAAATCACTCAAATGAAATATTTTGAAACACATTTCATAGGTTCATTTATGAATAATAAAAAAAAATTAAATCTCCATTAAAAACTATTAAAATGTTTCTAAAATTACTTCACATAGTTTCATTATGATATATATATATATAATTAATATCAATAAAACACTTAATTAAACTATAATAAACATGAATTAAATGAAAATATCAAAATATATGTAAAATAAAGTAGTTTGGAAATTCCAATAATTTTAAATTTTAGTTAAAGCATGGATCGACCATGAAGTTCAACTTACTATGAGGTATAAATCATGTGTTCAAACAACCAACTATAATGCATCAAACACATATATATATGATTGATCGTGAATTTTAATAAGTAACAACATGAGTAAATAACTGACTGTATGAACATATTTTCATGAGGTATGTCAAGATACCGTGAAATAAGTCAACCGACTGTAAGAAAAAAAAATTGATCATAAGAAAAAAATTATATCCACCACAAGAAAAAAAATTCTATCTACTATAAGACCAAAAATTCAATCAACAATAAGAATGAAAATTCAATTGACCATAAGAGAAAAAATATGATAAATATAGAAATAAACTATAAATTAATAATAAAATATCAAAAATAGAATATAAAAACCATAGAAAATATAATTACACATAATTATATGATAAATTATAACTATTTATTAAATTAAAATCACTTGAGGAAATATTTGAGGTATTTTTAATATTAAAAACATAAAATATATTCAAAAAATAACACTAGAAATCATTGGAAACTATAAAAAAAATACATTTTTATGAAAATTACAAAAATATAAACACAATTTTACTAAATTATCCCCCTTCTTAAAATATTTCAAGTAGTAATTAAAAAAAATAAGATGCAAGAAAATTGAAAACAAATCATTTTATACCTAATAAAAACTTCCCCTCAATAAATTAATATTAATAAAATATATATAAAAAGAGGAAAATAAAACTTAAAACTAAATCTCCATCAAACGATGCTCAAGTTTAATTTTTTAAACATTGAAAAATACAAGGGTTTAGTAAAAATATCATCAGGTTGATTTTTTGTTGAAAATCTCTTATTAACATAATATATAATAAAATAAAAATACATGCCAATGTGTTTAATCTAGAATACTATAAAATATTTTTTGAAATTAAAATATCTATTGAATTATCACAATAAATATAAATATTTTCAATATTAAATCTATAGTAACCCAATATTTGATTAATCCATAATGATTGGAAACAACATGATGTAATAGAAATATACTCACCCTCAATAGTAAAATTAATAGAATTTTATTACTTTTAACTTCAAGATAATAAAAATTTTCTAAAAAAATGACACACACCCGAATAATTTTTTTATCAAGCCTATATCCTCTAAAATTTGAATAAGAATATCTAATAAAATAATTTTTTTTATATAAAATAAAACATTCTTTAATTTATTATTCCTTAAACATATCCTATAATACATTTAATATATTTTAAGTAAGATTTATTTGGATGAAATTGAAATCTTGAACATAATAAAACAATGAAAATAATATCAGGTTCAAAAGTAGTTAAATATAAAAAATTACCAATCATACCTATAAAAGTTTTAGAGTATACAAATTTTAAAAAATTATTTAAATATAATTTACAATTAGAACTCATAGGTGTTCTAAATTTTTTATAAGTATCTAAATATAACACCCTGGATCTAGTAACCTAGATCCGATGTTTACTTTATTACATTGGTATAAGATATAAATGAAATCACAATGAAGGATCGATCAGTTTAACAGCATGGGAAAACTAAATACCTAGATGATTTTCATATTACATTGGAAATATAATATAATATAATAATTAAAATTAATGAATAACTGAAATCATTCATCAAATCCTTCTTCATATCCTAGGGAAAAGAAAAAAATAAAGTTTGAGATCAAATGACCAGTAAGGGTTACATACAATGGAATTTATCGTGAATAAGTAATGCATAATCAATATTACAGAGTGGATAATCAAAACACTTTTCATTTAATCAATAACTTGATATCGATGAAAATTCATGGGTAATTTCCACATAGTAATCACATGGATAATGGAAACTGAATTCTTATTAAAGGAAATTCATAAATTTGGACATTCATGAAATATTCATCAAGTCATTGACCATGTTATCTTGAATTTCACTATCAAGTAATCTTAACCAAGACATTATTCTTAATAAATGGATAGGCATAAACTAAACACCCATATAACATGACATGCCTACTTTTTTGTCTCATGAGACCTGTTGATGCATCGAGAGGTTATCAATACCCTAGCTCCACCCATCACATGAACACCTTATACATTCCTCATATTTTGAATGATCAATACTACTCATTCTTATAATTTCTTATAAGTCAAAAATTATACATATATAATCAAGTATACAAAACATCTATATTTCCTTTGTAAGTGAAATATCTTACTTAATAAGCTTACTTTAACTAATACTATATATAAAAATGTTATATGGTTGAAACATCATCAAAATAATAAAAATATTCTAAATTCATCCATGATATTTAAAATATGGACATGAAGGAGAAAAATAATGTCCAATGAATAATGGATAGTGATAGAGAATATGATCATAAGAAAGTTAAGGATCTAAAAATAAGTTATAATCTGTTATTAGTAAATGATGATATATGAACTTAAATTCATAATAAATGAAGGTCTTATAGTAAAACCAATCATTTATAAAAAGAATAGAATTAAAAAATTAAAAATAACTTTCTTGTAAGTTTTTGTAATAATGGAGTTATAAATCACAATTCAATATTCATTTCATCCCTTTAAGAAAATGACACCATTTTCTTTTGATATAATTATTAATAAAAATTCCATTTAAAAAAATATTTTCTTTGAAAATAACACTAGAAACTTATAAAGGAATAATTATAACTTATAATGACTATGTCAATAGGAAAAAGTGGTCATGATCTATATGTTAAAAAAATTTCTTTTTCACTTTGGTAAAAAACATAAAAATGATCAGTATAGTAAATATTTAAAATATTCCATTTTAAACCTTTTAAAATAAATTATAAATTAGTTTAAAATTACATTTAATAGTATTTTGTGTATAAAAAAATTCAATTATTAGATGATTTTAATGAAAATGGATATGAAGGAGAAATATTTTAAAAGAATACTTTAAAAAAAGGTTTTAAAGAAAAACCTCTTATATGTAACTTACTTATTGATTCTTGATCCAATCAGAGAATACATGAAAAAAAATGTAAAACCAAATAATAACCAAATTAGAAGAAAATATATGGGTTTTAAGAGATTATAATCATATAATTTTCCAAAATAAAATCATAACAAAAATAATCTCGAAATAAGATGAGATTGTAACAGAAATCCCTTACATCAGGTCTCCACTTAGTCATACATGTTTGATCATACTATATAACAAATTTAAATTTATTAAATACTATATTTTTAACCATTTTCATATATATTAAATTTTTTAATATCCTTTTATAATGACTTTAAATCCATTCATTGAATAGTTCTTGCTTACTTTGACCACTTAAGGTCGTTCAGTTAATTTATCTAAAATTACTTTGGTATATTCTTCATGGTAAATGGAGTTATGTAATGGTTTCATCATTTCCATAATTTTAATAATTTCATGATTTGTATTTATATTTATTATATATAATTTTATAATCATCCATGCATGGTGATAATAAAATAACGAATCTCATCCATTTGAGGAGGTAATAGACCCCGAGTAAGCATGAGTGACATTATAATTTTCCAATGGATGGAAAGGTAAGATGGTAGATGATATATTATATTTTCAGAATCATTATTATTTCATAAATATAATATATATTTCATTAATTCTACCTTCATAACCATACAAATAAAATGGTGATGAAAAATTAAATACACCACTACACAGAGACGGTAGGCCGTATATACGCACTGACAATGTTTTCATTTTATATAGGATTTGAAGGATATAGAAAATGGATTCACTATAATCATAATAACATATAATTATATTGGTTATACTATATTAATTATTTTATTATGGAAACAATATATTTATAACACGTATAAGAATAAATAAACTTCAAAAGAGTTGGGCAAGACTATTATATATTCTTTGAGATACCTCATTTGGATTAAAAATTAATACTTCCTAGGGTGGTCTTAGGTTAATACCAGAAGCTCAATAATTAATTAAATTAATATAGGAATTTTTTTATATAGTTATTTTATAATCTATGGTGCTAATTTTTTTTTGAATAACAGAGTTAATAGGTTTTCTTTTATAAGTGAGGCGAGGGATACACATTTTATTACTTAAAATATTTTTATAATATAAATTCCTTCTCTTGTGAAAGTGGATAAAAATTTTCATATATTAAAATATTATTAGAGTATAGTTTAAATTAAATTTAACAAATTAGGTTTAAGAAATAGTTTTTTGATATCTTGAAATCTTAACCCTTTATTTTTAACCATTTTAACCGAATTTACCCTTAACCGTGGTGATAAATATTTACCATGGTTAATATTCATTATGACCAGAAATTAAGATGAACTTATTACCTAATATTAGTTATTCTAAATAAAATTATAGAATATAATTTACATGAATAAAATCCTATAATTTTAATAAATTACATTTAGTAAAATTTTATAAAACTCAACGAAAACCATTTTTAGAAAAATGTTTGTTTTAGGAATAAAAGTTATTTTATAGAAAAATAAAGTATAATTTTGATTCAAATGTAATTAATTGAATTATATTAAATTAAAGGAAATTTATTTTTCTTTAAAAACAACTCTTAACTTAAAGGTACCTTTTAAATACTTTATTAGAAAAATAACTAAAACAATTTTTATTTGAATGAAAAAATTACTTAGATTTCCGAAATGTTGAGCATATATTTACAAGTTTAACATTATATTTTTATATAAATTATATGAATTATTTAATATATTTTTTTTCTAGAAAAAAGGTTTCATATAATTTAAAGTTATTTTTATATCATTATAATGTTATAAAAGTGACAGTTTTGTAAAATCAGTATTTTCCACTATTCACCTAAAAATAAACTATTTCTAAAAAATATAAAAAATTAGTCATAAGATAATTTTAATATGATAATTTCATAAATTAAATTCATTAATCTAATTAAATTTATAAAATTTAGGAATTTCAGTTTTAATCACATTCTTGGATAAATCCATGTGTATTATTCTATGGTTTCTTTAGAAAGAAAAGCTTACTTACTATATTTGAATATTAGGGGTTACATTATCCCCTTTAAAAATTTCATCCTCAAAATTTAAATAATGTAACCTCATGAACATATGTGGGTATTTCATTATCATAACTTTTTTAGTTTCCCATGCAATCTCTTCTATTTTATTATTTCTCTAAAGTACCTTCACCAATCGAGTTGTTTGATTCTACAAAACTTGTTATCCAGTATTAAGAATCTTGATTAGATCTTTATAGTAAGATAAATGAGGTTATAATTTTACTTCCTCAGAGGTGAGAACATGGTAAAGGTTTGGTGTGTACTTCTTCAACAAAGAGATATAAAACACATCACGAACCTTAGAGAGTCTAGGTGACATTGCCAAATGGTAATCCACATCTCTAATTATTTATAAAATTTAAAAAGGCCCAATACACTTAAGACTTAGTTTACATTTATTTTTGAACCTTATAACACCCATCCATAGAGATGCCTTCAAGAAAACATGATCTCCTACTTAAAATTCTAAATCCTAACTTCATTTTACTACATAGCTCTTTTTTCTTCTTTGAGATACCTCGATATTACTGTGAATAGTTATCACTTTCACCATTTCCTCCTCAATAATTTATGGGCCTAAAATATCCCATTCACTAACGTTTTCTTAATAATTTAGTGTATGGAAAAATTTAATGTATAATGATTTATATAGTCAATTTTATTTCTCAAATGAAAGATATTATTATATATAAATTCCAAAAAAAAGTATATATTGATCCAACATACCTTTAAGGTCAAGTGAGTACAACATTGACATATCTTCTAATGTCTGAATAGTTCTTTTTGAATATCCATATAAGGACTAATAGTATTTCTCAAAAGTATATTATTGTATAGATCCTTCTAAATACTCTTCAAATTTTTTGATGTAAATCATTGATCATGATCAGGTAAAATTAAAAGAGGTGTACCATGAAGTATCACAACTTCATTAATATAGATTCGCATGAGGAAATCAAGTGGTAGATATTAAATTAAAGCCAGTAAATGTGCAGAACTGGTAAGACAATCAACAATAACCCATATGAAAACATTCTTTCTCAGGGTCTTTATCAATTTAGTAAAAAATTCCTTTGTAATATTATCCCATTTTCACATATAAATAGGTAGCAGTTTCATGAATCATTTAGAATATTGTATCTAAGATTTTATCTACTGAAAAACCAATAATCTTGATAAATAATCTATAATTTCCTATTTCATGTTATCCCAAAAAAATTTTCATTTAAATATAGATACATTTTTTACTACGAGGGTGTATGGAGAAATTTGAGTTATGATATTCATATAATAATTCTCTATTTAACTTAGGAATGGATGAAAAACATAACCTATTTATAAATTTCAATATATTATCTTCCTCGTTTAAGTCTAAAAGCTTACCATAATTCATGACATTGATTTTTTTGAAAATTATTATCATCAACCTTGGAAATTTTTATATTCTTAGATATGGATAGTTTGGAAATTATATAGAATATATATACTATTTCCCCTTTATTATTTATTCCCATATCCATATTTACTAAATCTGTTAATATAATCACTTTTTAAATCCTCATTTTAGGTAAAATTCTGTGATCTTTCCTACTCAATGATTTAACCACCTTATGTTCCTTATTAAGGTGGAAGTGTATTGAGAAATCATAATCCTTGAGTAATTCTATACATATATTTTGCCACATGTTGAGCTCTATTATCACGAAGGGATGAATAAGTGCCCTGACCTTCCTTCCTTAGGGTGAAGGAGAGATAATGACCCTCGAGTCCCACCTTCAGTATACCCCAGAGTGGCGACTATCACCCATGGTATATAATCTCACATAAATGGAAGGAATTACCCTTTTTATAGAAAAATATAGAGAGATAATATGGTAAATCCCAGCAACACCAAAGACCAAAGGTAAAAGTAAATGCAAGAATCCATTCCCACATGAATGTTCAAAAGTAAAACTGATACAATGTAAGATGAAAATCCCAAATAATGTACCAAGGAAAAGAAACTAAGAAACAACAACAACTATCCCAATGCCCAATCTAGTAAGGTCTATAATGGTCTTCAAAGTCCTCTTGGAAACCTGAAAATAATTTTACATACGTAGGGAGAGTATAAAAGTATACTCAATAGGGAAACTAAAGCTACTCATGCACAAGTGAGGGAACATGGTAATTACCTTGTGAGAAAACTGTAGGACCTCAAGCACCTACCAAGGAATAATAACCAAAACAACCTCACCAAGGGACACTCACCCAAGTAAAGCAAGTCAAGTAATGTAATAATATAAGCACATCGACATTTGGGTACCCCACACACCACTTTCCCACTAGTTAACTTCTCATTCTTAATGATCTGATGTCTTGACGCTGCCACTCTTCCCACACACAATCCCATTGCTGAAACCTACCCGCACACAACTGGGCCTCAAACCACACACAACCACGCCTGTAGACACCTAGGCCAAAACAAACACCACCATGCCCAAAGACACATGAGACAGAATAACCACACACCACGCCCAAAGACACCTAAGCCTCATCCTAAATATACTTAGGAAAAACATACCCGGTCCGCAAACACCTGTGCCCGTCATAAAAAAAAACCCTTGCCTAAATAATCTTGGACTATGGTAAGACTTAAGACATTACAACCTGCCCAAGAATGCTCTAGCAGAAAGATCTGGAAGAGGGTGTGAGGAAGAAAATTAGTAACCATCCATCCATCCTCCCACTAGGATGTTAGAAAAGACACCCTCCCCCATGAAATGGAGGTGTTCAGAACACAGTACTCAAAAAGGGTGGGGTGCATATAAAAATCACTAGTAACTACAATATATATAGGTAAAAAAAATACTCAACCCCAACCTACGGGTTTCTCACGAACAAACAACAAGCCCACACCAGCACCGATTTTGTTACTACCCCTAGATGCACAACCACATAACAACCACTACCAAAGCTTAAAACCAACCCAATTTTTGTTCAATTTGCATTTATTTATTTAAGGGGATTCACTTTAAATTATTCCAACACGATCGGAAAATTATCAACTATAACCATACCAAGAAACGAACCAAACTGAACTATACTCCCACTACACAACAATGAAAATCTAGACTTGCAGTCCCACAACACATCCCTGTTCAACTGCTTCCACTATCATTTTTCAAAGTGTTACCACCTAATCCTTCTCTCAGAACCTGTCCCTGCATCCCCACTACCCAAACAAACCGCCAATGTAGTCCCACTACATCAAAAGTCCACAACCACATCGTAGTCCCACTGCTAGAACTCACTCCTTGACCAAAACAAAACATAAAGGTAGTTCAACTACCTAAAAGTTCATCCATTCAACAATAAATCAATCTATTGGACCAAGAAACCAACACACAAAGGAAAATCCCACAACCTATAAGTTTATCCATTCCACAATCAACCAATCTCTTAGACTGAGACACAAACAGCCCCTGTACTTCCCCACATACCAAGACCACATAACCCAGACCAAAACACACAACACATATCAAAAACCATCAACCAAATTCATTCAAATTTAATTTAAAAGGGTTCTTTAATTTACACTTGAATATAACCAGGGTGATCATAGAACAAGTTTGATCCTGGGGAATCTCTTTATTTAGCCGAGTATACATGATTAAATAGTTTTCATGTTACTTTTATTTTTCAAATCACCACAGTAAATATAGAGTATCATTGGGGTGCAATAAAAGACCACCAATGGTCATGCTTTTTTTCAGAATTCATATAGACACAAAAATATATAAAATAATCAAAGATAAAAAATAAAACAGGTGATAAAACATTGAGCCACACCCTGCCCATTATTTTAGTTACACAAGTTATATTTTGATCATATTAAATCCTTGTTTAATTCTCAAATAGTATCCAGATATTCCTCACAAGGAACCATTAATTTAACCAGCCCACATGATTCACAATTTAAGAGAAGAAAAACAAAATACCTACTTGGATGATCAAAGATTGAAGTTCCTTCTCATGCCAAGAATAGGGGATGGTATGACTTGTAGGAAGAACTCTATGAAGGCTAAGTGGGAAGGGCTCCAACACTGGTGCATGACTCATCCCAGGAGGAAGTCTCCAGGTGAACCAAGAGAAATGAAAAGGAAGAAGGAATAGATAATATTTTCTTAATAAAAGGACAGATCCTAAAATCAGGGAGACCATTTCAAAGTACTTAAAATTCAGATCATGGTTCAACCACGCAACTTGGAAGTTTCACACGTTGGAATTAATTGAGATTTGATAATTCCGCACAGAAATGGTGGAGATAGACTAGAGGACGGATGTGAGTTGATAGATTAACTTTAAATGGAGGAAAAAACATAACATGGGAGAAACTGAAAAAACTAGGGAAAACCAAAAAAACTGGAAAAACTGGAAATGAGCCACCAATGGGTGAGTCACCAACACTGAGCTACCAACGGGTGAGATACCGATGCAACCTACCGACGCCTCGACCTACCAAAACCCTGACCTACCAATGCCTTGACCTTTCTGATTCCTTGACCTATCAACACTGAGCTGCCGACACCTTAACCTACCAATTCCCTGACCTACCGACACCGACACCCTCAACTCACCGATGCCGATTACCTTGATTCACCGACACTTACGCCCTCGACTCACCGATGCTGACACACCTTGAATCAACAATGATGACTCCCTTTGACTCACCGATGCACTATCATGCCAACACACTGACATTCCAACAGACAGACATGATGATGCACTGACATGGAGATGCTCTAACATGTCGATTCACTGACATGCCGACACACTGACATACCGATGAAAAAACTAGAATTTTGGAAAACTCTTGAAATGAGCCACTGAGATCCCCTAGGACACCCCACCACTAGATATTCACAAAGGAAGGGCCTGGGGAAAATCTGTGTTATTACATAAGATACATCTCAAACTATTCTCGTCCCCCATAATTTCAAAACTGACCTAGAAGAAAAGTGGTTCGAACAAACATCCCTTAAGATACCTCTCATGAGTAAACCACCCTACATTATTCAAAATTTGGAGAAAAAACCTCAAAATCCATGTAATAACTATCTCATCTATCTTTTGAACAATTGTGGAAACACTAAGTAACCACAAAATCACCAAAATTCACACTTTCCAGCCACATAGATTAGGGATATCCTTCCTCCATGTCAAGATAATATCTTATTTGTGTGGCACTGACTTTCCCGAATAGGTTTAATCACATCCACATTAATGTGTATTGATTATGGATCTAGTTCTCTCTTCCCTATAGTCAAGACCTTTCACACAAAAATAGATAATGAGGAAACAAATTATTATACAAGAAGTGAGTTCAATCATTACATCATAAGCATGGTACAAAACAAACACAAGTTCAAAATTCAAAAAAGCTTTAGGTACTGGGAACACATCTATGCCTCCCATTCCTAGGTACTCTCCTCGAGGTCACCATGCCTCCATAACACATGAATCAAGGGAATGGTCTATCCTCAAAGCAACTTCTCCTTATGATCCATAATTCTCATCGGTTGTTCCATGAATGTCACATCATTCTTAACATCAAACTCTCCCCAGTCTAGGACGTGGGAGTCATCATGTAGATATCAACAGAGCTGAGATACATGAAAGAAATCGTGGATCCTCTCTAACCACGGTGGTAATTCTAGCTGATATGCCACCTCACTGACTCGTCCCAACACCTCGAAAGGTCTGATGAACCTGAGAGAAAGCTTACTCCCCTACCAAAAATTCACTGTCCACACCGAGGGGATACCTTTAAGAACACATGTTCACCAACCTCAGACTCTAAGGGTCTCCTCCTATTATCGGCATATGACTTTTTCTGGTCTTGAGATTCCTTTATCCTTTCACACACAAAATGAACCTTTTCTACTGTGCTCCGCACCACATTTGGGCCATGAAAACCTGCCTCCCTAACCTCTGTCTAGCACATGGGTGAAAAACATGGTCTTTCATACAAGGATTTCAATGGTTCCATGCCAATGGTAGAGTAATAACTATTATTGTAGGAAAAATTCACCAGGGGAAAGTGTCATACACAAAATCTTTCGAAGTGTAGAACACACGCTCGTAGCATATCATCCAACATCTGGATGGTCCTATCTATTTTACCATCTATATGAGGGTGGAAAGAAGTGATAAGGCATAGCTGGGTGCCAAAATCACATTGTAACACTTCCAGAACCAGGATGTAAAGTGTTTATCCCAATCCTAAATGATAGATCTTTGAACTCCATGCAGCCATACCACTTCACCGACGTACCTCTATGCTGAATCATCTACTGCGATCACCTCCTTAACCAATAATAAGTGAGATTATTTCATCAATAAGTGCACCACTACCCAGATGAAATCACAACCCACCTTATCCCTGGGTAGTCCTATGATGAAATCCATCAATATGTCATCCCACTTCTACTCAATAACGTCTAAGGGCCGCAACAGACCGCAGTGAACACAGTGTTCAACCTTCACCTACTGACACACGAGGCAGCTTGCCACAAACTACACCACTACCCACTTCACTCTAGGCCACAAAAAATGACCTCTCAAGCCCCGATAAATCCAGGATACTCTTAGATGTACTTCCAGGGGTGGTTTATGGAACTCACTTAAGAACTCCCTCTTGCATCGCCTTTAGGGAAAACAACTTCCCATTGGACAAAATATAATTTCAAATATCCTCCAACCATACCTCAGGAGCATCACCCTGTCTAACGCGATCACACATCACTTTAGCCTCTGAGTCTCCCTATTGAGACTCCTCCAACTACTGTACCAAGGAAGACTATAATGTCATCTGAAACAGAAAACCCTTACCATCCTGTATTCTCAAGCTCAGATGTAAAGTTTCAAAATCCTTTGTCGCCTTCCAAGAATCAGTAGACTCACAAAATATATCCTTCTGTGACTTCCTACTTAAGTCATCGACCAAAAAATTCCCATTTTCCGAGGTGTAAGAGATTTTGAAGTCATAGTCCTGAAGAAACTCTATCCACATTCACTGTCACAATTTTAAGTCTCACTGAGAGTAGATATACCTCAAGCTCTTATGATATGTGAAGACCACAAAGTGTTCCCCGATGAGGTAGTGCCACAAAAAATTCAGCGCGAACACAACCGCTGAAATTTCCAGGTTGTGGGTGGCATAGTTATGTTCGTGAGGATGTAAGTACATAGACCCATAAGAGATCACTCCCCACTATTGCATCACACACATCCCAAGCCTAGACCATAAGAATCACACAACACTTCGAATTTCACCCCTTATTATGGAAGCTTAATCAATGGGGTACTGACCAGATTCCTCTTCAGGTAGCTAAAAGATGCCTATCATTGCTCACTGCATACAAAAGCATGGTCCTTTTTGGTCAAAGCCGTCAATGGAGCTGCAACTTTAGAGAAGTCAGGTACGAACCTCTGGTAGTAACCTTCCAGACCCAGAAAACTACAAACCTCTACCACGTTCATGGGTGCTTCCCAAGAAATAACTACTTCTACCTTCGACGAGTCCACCGCTATTCCCTACTGAGACACCACATGTCCATGAAAGTGCACCTCTTGCATTAAGAAATTGTACATAGAAAACTTTTCGTAGAGCTGGTGTTGTCGGAGGACCTCCAAAACTATCTTTAGAAGCTCACCATGATCATCATACAACCTTGAGTAGATCAGTATGTCATCGATGAAAACAAACAAGTACCAGTCTAGAAACTCATGGAATATAGAGTTCATGCGCCCCATGAACATAGATGGTTCATTTATAACGCCGAACGACATGACCACGAACTCAAAGTGCCCATACCTGCACCTGAAAGCTGTCTTTGGAATGTCACCCTCATTCACCCTTAACTGGTGATACATAGACTGTAGGTCGATCTTAGAGAACCATCCTACTCCCTTCAACTAGTAAAGAAGGCCGTTGATCCATAGGAGGGGGTAACAATTCTTGACCGTCACCTGATTCAATATTCGGTAGTCTATACACAACCTGAGACCACCCTATTCCTTCTTTGAGAACAAGAATGGAGACCTCAATGGTGACACACTTGGTTAGATAAAACCCTTCTTCATCAGGTCATCAACCTGAATCTACGACTCTCATAACTCAGAAGGTTCTATCTAATAGGGATCCATTGAAATCCGATGGGCACCGGGTTGTAAGTCTATCCCAAACTCGACATCACGACAAGGGGGTATAGTCACAACCTCTTTGGGGAAGTCATCTAGAAAATCACTAAAAATCCCCATAACTTCCACCATATATGATTCTAATGATTCCACTTAAAACTCAGATAACAAATAAAGAAAAATCTCCACATGCTGGCTTCCCTTCTAGAAACTCTGCTTGCCAACAAAAGCTACATGATGGCTTCCCATATCTGAGAACACAACCATTATTTGGAAGAATTAGATAATAGAGTGCACAAAAAATATCCAGTTTATTCCTAGGAGGACATCATACGACTAAATTTGTAGTATAAGAAGATCCCCACTGGACTGATGCGGCCCTAATACCAGTTCACATACTCAAAAAACATCAAACATGATGCTATGACCTCCAAATAGTGTAATCAACACCAGGGGAATGGAAAGTCTCTCTACATATAGACCCATGGAATGAGCTGGAATGGGTGAAAAAAGGAGTGTGAAGATCCTGAATCAAACAAATCATTGTCAAGATTACTAAATAGACTGATCGTACCTTGAACAACTTCTGGACCTATTGGAACTGCTACCTCTACACTGTGCAACTACCCATGCCCAACCCCTCTGCCCCTCGACTATCGAACGACTCCAAGACCACACCCTAGTTAAGGTCCCTAAGGAGAGCCCTGAGGCCGGCCTCCTCTGGCATCATCCACCCTCGGTGGAGTGAGAACTTGATACCCCTACTACTGGAAGGGCTTGGATGGTGACTACTACTATTGAGGTGGGCACTGAACCTTCCCACTCCACTATAATACACTTGAATAGAGCACTAATTCCGAAGATTACCACAACTACCACAAATAAATCACCTTAGCCCTAGCCTTGTGGAGAAAGGGCGGGACCGGGAGATTGGAATTAGAACTACTGAGTCTTACTCCCCACTGGCCGAAACTTGGAAGGCCCTGACACTGGAGACCTACTACTGAAGGCCTTCCCCTTTGACGAACTCTGCTGGATCCCCTCTCGCGGAACACCTCCTAGTGTGTGCATCCTCTCCACCACTTTATACTTCTTCTGAACCTCCATGTATATCGGTAGTTTTAAGGGAGTGACAACATACTGAATAGAAGGTCAGAATGCCTTCTCCAAGCTTCTTTCCCACAACTCCTCATCTAGAAATAGATCTAGAGGAAAACAAAGGAGATCCTTGAACTTGATCCCCAACAACCCTACCAGCATACTCCTTTACTAAAGGGTGACCAAATCCTACCTCTTTTAGACCTTCATTGTGGAATAAAGGAATTCCGCCCGAAACTCCTTCTCAAAGTCAGCCCACGAAACCTCAATTTCCTTCCTCTTCCTGAGGTAAATCATCCACCACTGATGCACCACTGCTTTCATATGGATCACTACTAGAGGAACCCAGTACTATTTCGATGCTTGAATAAAGCTGAAAGAGATCACTATCTCCTTGAGAAATATCTCCATTTCATGTCTGAGATGCTACCCTCACACTTTACTAGGGTTTTCTATTGTAATGAATGAAGCATCTTCTACCACTGGTTGTCCTTCTCCTCTCGATCAGCCCTCCGCTGGTCAACTAGATCAACCTACTGGGCCTAGACTGCTCATAACACCAATGGACAATGTTTGAGTTCCATAACTAAAAATAGAAACAAAGAACTCCTAATACTAAGTAGTGAAATTTATTTTTTTAAACTCCTTATTTATATAAAATTACCAAAATATCCAATACACACAAGAAATAAAATTCATTATGATGCATGTAAATTTTTCTAGGGTCTCTACCTTGAAATCAGTATAGACTCACCTGGTCATTTAGTAGGTCTAGAGTTCTTGCATCGGATCATGGGGGGCCCTAAAATCCTTTGTCCTAGCTGGTATTCCTTGGAATACTTGACGCACCAAGATTCCCTAACACTGTTTCCCTACCATCTGATGAAATCCTCACTATTCCTAGTCCTGAACTCCATCCTATCTCTCAACTATCACCTTTGATACCATTTTATCATGACCCGCCTTCTCCAAGATGAGGGAAGGGATAGAAAAGTGCCATTCCCTTCCTTCCTTAAGGTGAAGGAGATATAATTACCCCTGAGTCTCGCCTTTAGTAGGCCCTAGAGTGCCTACTAGTAGCAAGGGTATAAAATCTCACATAAATAGAAGGCATTACCCATTTTATAGAACAACATCGAGAGATAAGATGGTAAATCCCAACAACACCAAATACTAAAGGTAAAAGTAAGTCCAAGAATCTATTCCCACATGCATGTTCAAAAGTAAAACTAATACAAAGTAATATGAAAATCCCAAATAATGTACCAAGTAAAAGAAACTAAGTAAAAACAAAAACTATCCTAATTCCTGATCTAGTAAGGTCCATCACAGTCCTCAAAGCCTCCTAGAAATCTGAAAATAGTTTTACATATGTTGGGTGAGTATACAAGTATACTCAGTAGGGAAACTAAATCTACTCATGCAAAAGTGAGGGAACATGCTAATGACCCATTGAGAAAATAATAGAACCTTGAGCACCTACCAAGGAATACTAACCATACCAAACTCACCAAGGCAGACTCACACAAGTAACACAAGTTAAGTAAAGTAATAATATAATCACATTGACATTTGGGTACCCCGCACACCACTTTTCCACTAGTTAACTGCTAATTCCTAACAAGATGATGTCTTGACACCAACACTCTTCCCACAAGCAGTACCACTGTCGTAACTAGCTTGCACACACTTGGGCCTCAAACCACACACAACCATGCCCATAAAAACCTAGGCCTTAACAACCACCACCACTTCTGAATAAACCTGGTCCAGAACAACAACACACCATACCCGAAGACACCTAGGACTCATCCCAAAGATACTTGAAAAAAACATACCTAGCTCACTAACACTTGAGCCCCTCATCCAAAAACAAACCCTTACCTGAAAAATATTGGACTATGGTAAGCCTCAAGCCATTATAGACTGCATGAATATGCCCAGGAGGAAAGATCTAGAAGATGGTACGAGGAAGAAAATCTATAACCATCCATCCATCCTACCACCAGGATGTTGGGAAAGACACCCTACCCCATGAAATAGAGGTGTTTGGCACATAGTGATCAACAAGGGTGGAGTTTATATAGAAATAACAATGAACTAATATATATATATAAACACTTATCCCCAACCTATGAGTTTCAAATGAACAGATAACAAGCCCACACCATCACCACTTTTGCTACTACCCCTACATGCACAACCACACAACAACCACTACCAAAGCATAAACCCAACCCCCATTTTGTTCAATTGCCATTTATTTATTTAAGGGGATTCACTTTAAATTATTCCAACACTACTAGGAAACTACCAACCATAACCATACAAAGAAATGAACAAAACCAAACTACAGTCCCACTGCACAATAACACAAAACAAGACTTACGGCCCCACTACACATCCCTATTCAAATCCTACCACTATGATTTTTCAAATTGATACCAACCAATCCTTCTCTCAAAACCCGAACCTGTAGTCCCACTTTCTAAACAAACCCCCAATGTAGTTCCACTGCATAAAAAGTCCACAACCACACCGTAGTCCCACTTCTATACATCGCTTTGCAACCACAACATAACATAAAGGCAGTTCAGTTGCCTATAAGTTCATCCATTACAAAATCAATCAATCTCTCGGACTAAGACACCAACACAAAAAGGATAGTCCCATTGCCTACAAGTTTATCCATTCCACAGTCAATCAATATCTCATACAGAGACACCAACACACCCCCCTATACCACCCTACATACCAATCCCAGAGAACCAAGGCTATGATACATATCACATAACCACAACCATAAACCAAACACATTCATATTTAATTGACAGGGGGTTATTTAATTTCCACTTGAATATAACCAGGGTGATCACAGAATACGTTTGATCCTAGGGAATCTATTTATTTAACCGAGTGTACGCGATTAAATAGTTTTCATGTTACATCCATTTTTTAAATCACCACAAGAAAGATAGAGTATCACCGGTGTGCAAGAAAAGACCACCAACGGTTGTGATTTTTTCATAAGGCATACAACCACAAAAATACATAAAATAATCAAATATAATAAATAAAATAGGCAATCGAACATCGATCCACACCCTGCCCATTTTTTAGTTACACGAGTTATATTTTGTCATATTAAATTATTATTTAATTCTCTAAGAGTATCCAACCATTCCTCACAAGGAACCATTAATATACCCACCCCACATGATGCATAATTAAAGAGAAGAAAAAGAAAATCCCTACTTGGAAGATCAAAGATAGAAGTTCCTTCTTGCGCCAAGAATAGGGGATGACATGACTTGTTGGAAGAACTCTACAAAGGATGAGTGGGAAGGGCTCCAAGACTGGTGTAAAACTCTTCTTGGGAGGAAGTCTCCAAGTGAACTAAGAGAAACAAAAAGGAATAAGGAAGAGAGGATCTCAGATTAAGAAAAAGATAAATCCTAAAATCAGGGAGACCATTTTAAAGTACTTAAAAGTTGGATCATGGTTCGAACACGCGGATTGGTGGTTTCACATGTTGGAATTAATTGAGATTTAATAATTCTCCTCAGAAATAGTGGATATAGACTAATGGATGGTTGTGATTTGATAGATTTACTTTAAATGGAGGAAAACACATAACATGGGAAAACTGAAAAAACTATGAAAAACTGGAAAAACTGGAAAACCTGGAAATGAGTCACTGATGGATGAGTTATCAACACTGATCTACCAATGCGTGAGCTACCAATATGACCTACCGACGCCTCGATCAATGGACGCCCTAACCTACAGACACCATAACCTATCGATGTTGAGATACCAAAACCATGACCTAATGATTACCTAACTTATCGACACTGATTCCCTTGGCTCACTAATGCTGATGCCCTCGACTCACTAATGCCGACGCCCTTGACTCATCGATGCTGACACCCCTTGAATAACCAATACTGATGCCCCCTGACTCACTACTGCACTGTCATGCCAACACACTAACATGCCGACGCACTAAAATACCAATGCATTGACATGCCGACACACTAACATGCCGATGGAAAAATTGGAATTTTGGAAAACTCTTGAAATGAGACACCAAGAGCCCTAGGAACACCTCAACACTGGATTTTCACAAATTAAGGGCCTGGGGAAAATTCAGGTTATTACATATATCTGTGAGAAGATGTATTTAAACCTTTTTTGATCCATATATATTTCATATTTTCCACCATAAAGGTAATTCTTCCATATATTCTATGTAAATACAATAACTTCCAACTCAAGATAATGGGTTGGATAACTCTGTTCATGCATATTTAACTAGATTGATGCATATGAAATAACTCCATAATTCTATATAAGGATACATCCAAGTCCCCTTATTGATGCATCACTATATATAATAAATCTATCCCTTTATGATTTTAAAGTCAATATCTCTACATAAATTAATCTTATTATCATCATATATTTTATATTATATCAATATATCATTAATAAATACCGCAATAAAATTATCCAGAAAATACTTGAATATGATTTTTATCAGATCCATAAAAATAGTGGTTAGGTTAGTCAATCCAAAAGGAATTACTAAAAATTAGTAATGTCCATTCCTTGTAAAAAATTTTAACTTTGGGATATATTCCTTCATTAATTATAGATAATGATATCCATAAAAATGATAAATATTTGAAATATATCGAGCTCTTTAAATTTGACCAAAAGAGTTATAGAAGTAGGGAAGATGATACATTTTCTTTAGATTAATGGCATTGAATTCCTTGTAATCGATGCACAACCTCATTAACCCATATTTCTTCTTAATAAAATGAAATTGGGATCTCCATTATGAAATAAAAGGGTGTATAAATCCATTATCACAAAAATATTGTAGTTGTTTATTCAGTTACACTAATTCACCTATGGATATCTTCTGGGGAGTATTATATATAGGTCATTAATTAGGGATGAGATCAATAAAAAACTGAAATTCATTATTAGGTGTATGTATGGGTAGATTTTCAAGAAACACAACATTATATTTCTAAATAATTGGTACATCCTACATTATAGGGATAAAATTCCCATTGATATATTTTATCAGCTCTTAATTCTATAATAATTTAATTTAGGAGAGATATTAGAGGTGGATATAAAAATTATTAACAAGATATAGTCTCACCTATGAAGATAAGGTATTCTAAATATCCATCATGGATTATAATCTCTTTCACTTGGAAATAATTTTTTGCAATATTATTTAAATGATAATCGATACCAAGGATTATATCAAAGTCAACCATTGGTATAATAATAAAGTTTGTATATAAGGCATGTCAATGTGTTATAATGGGAACTAACTAATATATCATTATTATAATAATATTTCCACTAGGATTCTTGATTGAAATATACCTTCTTAAGGTGATAGGAAAGTATCTAATTTTATTGGAAAACATGGAAGATACAAAAGAGTACATAGATCTAGAATCAAATAAAAAATTATCTAAATTTAAGGCTATGATAAAAATACCCTCTATGAAATCTTTAGGAAATTCCAGCTCATCTCTAGTGATTCCATAAACTTAGCCTCTATGCCTTGTAATTTTCTAAGGAAAATTCTTTTGATGATTAGGGAATTGGTTTTAATAATGTTTCATCTATTTACATTTAAAGAACTGGATAATAGTGGTTTATTTATTTCTTTATAATTCATGAGCCTTATAACCCCTTTATAAACACTTAAAATGGGCTCCTATTTCCATTATGTACATGGATGTTTCTTTATAGAATTATCACATGTTGAAAATCCTATATTCCATTTATTCTTGTTTGAAAAATTTATTTTTTCTTGGTTATTAGACAACCCATTCTGTTGTTTATTTCTATTGAAGATATAAGACTTATAAAATTATTTCGTTTTCTTGATGGAACTTGATACTATATCATCATATAAATTTTTTTTAGAAAACACTTCCCTTTAGAGACTTTACTTAATCCCATTAAGGAAATAATAAGTCTTTATCTCCATATTAGGTATGTTGTCTATAGCATGCATAGATAATCTTGTAATGTTAACCTCATACTATGCAATACTTTATTTTTTTAATTATTATTTAAAGTGAGGAAATTAATCTCTATTTTAGCTCACTACTCTCAAGGAAAGTTTTTCTCAATAAATATCACTTTAAAAGTTATTAATTCAATACTTTATATTTCATCAACCAATTTAGTATTCTAGATCAATGAACACCATTGATCAAAATCACCCTTAAAATAATACACTTCTAGAATAAAGTTTTACCTTTAATTACTTACCAAAGCTAGATATATATTTTTATGGGACTTAATCCATTGTTCAACTACCAATTGAGTAATATTTCTATTAAAAGATAAATTTTTCTATTGAATGATGTAATCCAACATAGAAATATTATGCTACAGAATAACAATTTACTCCACATTGGATAGGTTATTTTTGATTACCCAAGTAATATTACCTAATATAGCTATGATCTTCTCAGTTATAACCCCAACTATATTGTCTTTATTAGTATAGAAATCCCTACATTGACTACATATGTTGATTCCCTTCCTTCTGTTAAGTGCCATCTCTAATCAATTTCACACACTGAGTTAGATCATAATCATCATGAATATTTATCCATAAAATTTAAATCCCTATAATGATAAAAGTTCTCAAATACCCTAATTTATTTTCACAATTCTCATGTAAACTATGTTCATTTTAAATCTAGTTCTGAAGGTTCCTACTAAACTTTCTCTAGTATCAACTATTATACCTTGACTTTAGTAACCCAGATCCAATGTTTAATGTATTACATTGGCATAATATATAAGGGATATCACCATATAGGTTAAATTATTTTAGTAGTATTGGAAATATAGATACATTCATGATTAAAATAGAATATTTAATATATAAAAACACATCATAAAAAATATTCTTACATCCCTAAAATCATTAATAAAATCCTTCATCATATCCTAAGGAAAGGAAAAAAATAATGGTTGAGCTTAGATGATTAGTAAGGCTTGCATACATCAGAATTTATTATAATAAATAAGGCATAATCACTATAGAAGAGTTGATAATAAACAAAACATTACATTCAATAAAAAACTTGTGTTCAATAAACATCCATGGATAATATCAACATATAAATCACATGAATAATATAAAATAAATTATTATAAAAATAAATGCATAAATTTTTACATTCAAGAACTTTCAGTAAAGGCCTCAACTTAGTTATCATGAAAATTACTATTAGGGACCTCAACCTTGAATTCATTCTTATTAAATGTATAGGTGTAAACTAAATACCCATATAATATGGCATGATTACTATTTTGTCTCATGAGACTAATTGATGTATTGAGGAGATATCTATAAACAATCCCACTCTTCAATTTCACATCCTATGAATTCTTCATAGTTTTAATTATCAATAAAAATAATTATTAAAATGAATTATAAGTCAAAAAATATCTATATTGAATTAGAAATATAGAACATCAATATTTACCTTGTAAATTATACATCTTACTTAATAATATTCCTTCAAAGAATAATGTATATTGAAATGGTATATTATTGAAACATCATCAAAGTAATAGAAATGATTCTAGATTCATCAATGATATTTAATTTATGGATATAAAATAGAAAAATAATACCCAATTAATAGTGTAGAGTGATAGAGAACATGATCACAAGAAAATGAATGATCTCAAAATAAGCTATAATCCATTTTCAGTAAATAATGATATAAGAACATATATTCAATAAAAATAAATGTTATATATTAAAACCATGATTTTAGAAATGACAATAGAAGAAAAAATTAAAAATAAATTCCTTAAAAATTCATGTAAGAATGGAGTTATAAATCAATTTTTAAACTTATTTCCTTTATGTTTAAAAAATAATACCAATTTCTTTTGGAATAATTTTAAATAAAAATTTGCAAAATATCAAGAAAAGTATTTTCATTGAAAATGACCCCGGAAAATTATAAAGGCATATTTATAACATATAATGGATATGATAATGGGAAAATGAAACCAAAAAATATATGTTAAAAAATCATTCCATTTGTACTTTGGTAAAAAAAATCAAAAGTGAACTGTATGATAAATGTTTGAAAGATTTATTTTTAAAAATTTTAAAAAAAATTAAAAATTAATTGACAATAAATTTTAACAATATTTTTTATATATATTAGAAAAATTATGTAAAATTTTGAAGATCATGGAAATAGATGAGAATGATTTGAAATAAATAAATTAAAAGAAGGTTTTAAATAATAATCCCTTACATGTAATTTACTTGATGATTCTTGATCCAAAAAGTGAATAAATATAAATAATCCGAAAAAATAACTAGAATAAAATAAAATAGACGGTGTTTAAGATATTAGTAAGATATAATTTTCTTAAATAAAATTCGAACATAAATAATCCTAAAATAAAATGATATTGTAACGAAAATCCCTTACCTTGGGTCTCCGCTTGGTCATATGTGTTTGATCATCTCGTATGAAGAATTTTAATTTATCAAATACTGGTTTAATAACCTTTTTAATTTAAATTAAATTATTTATGGTTTTTTATAGTTATTTTAAATTTATTCAATGAATATATCTTTCTTACTTTAACCACTTATGATTTTTTAGTTATTTTATTCAAAATTACTTCATTATATTGTTCATGGTTAAAGGAATCATGTAATGGATATATAATATCCAAAATGTTAACAGTGTCATAAATATAATTTTTATTCATTATATACAATTTTAGGACCATCCATGAAAGGTGGTAATAGAATAATGAATCACATAGCTTCGTGGAGGTGGTAGTCCATATGTACGCACACACAACATTATCATTTTCCAATAGATAGAAGGGTAAGAAGGTATATGATATATTATTTTTAAAAAATTATAATTATATCATAAATATCATATAAATTTCATTAATACCACATTTATAACCATCCAAGTAAATCAATGATGAAAAAATAATTACACCGCTATGCGGAGATGGTAGGCTATACGTACACATGAGTGATGCACTCATTTTACATAGAATGTGAGGGAGGTGTAAAATGGTTTCAATATAATCATAATAACACATAAGTAAAGTGGTGATACAAGATTCACTATTTTATGATGAATAAAAGATATTTATAGGAAGTATAATATGAAATGAATTTTGAAAGAGTCGGGGAATATGATAACCTATTCTTTGAGAGGCCTCATTTGGCTTACAATTTAAGCCTTATTAGTATGGTCTTATGGAAAGGATCTTATGAAATAAGGGAAGGAATATAGGATGGTTTTTAGCAATGGATTGTATGATATATAGGGATAATTTGTTTAATAATTTGGGAGAAGAGGTTCCATTTTATAAGTGAGTCGTGGGACACACATGGAATTACCTAAAATATTTTAATAATATAAAGTCATTTTCTTGTGAAAGTGGCTCTAAATTATCATAAATTATTAGATGATAAGTCTAAGGTCAAAATAAAACCACCAATTATGTTTAATTAAGTTTTTTATCTTTAATGATTGTACCTTTATTTTTAACTCTTTAAACCCATTTTATCCTTAACTAAGGTGATAAATATTCACCATGGTTACTATTAATTATGGGAAAAAGTAAGTTTAAATTATTAAATAATATTAATTATTATCATTATAAATATGGAATCCATTTTACATTATTATACTCCAATAAGTAGAAGAAATTACTTTTAATATAAGTTCATCAAACATAATGAAAGCCGTTTTAAAAAATTGTTCGTTTTAAGCGCAAAAATGATTTTATAAAAAAATAACGCATAATGTTGATTCCAATGAAATTAATTAGATTATTTTAAATAAAAGGAAACTTATTTTTTATTGCAAACCAAACTAAAAATAAAATTTATGTTGTAAATATTTTATTAAAAGAAAATTATTAAAAATAGTTTTTATTTGAACAAAAATATTACTTAGATTTCAAAAATTGTTTAGCATATATTTATAAGTTTAACATTAAATTTTAAAGTAATTATATTACTTATTTAATATATATTTTTCTATAAAATGTTTTCCATAAACTTTAAATTTATTCTTATACCATTATAATATCATAAAAGTGATAGTTTTATAAAATCAATATTTTCACTATTCACCTAAAAATCAACTATTTATGAAAATTCTAAAAAAAACCTAAGATAGATTTTAAATGTTAATTTCAAAAATGAAATTCATATATTTAAATTAAAGTTATAAAATTTTGGAATTTATGTTTTAATCATATTCTTGGATAAATCAATGCACATTATGCTATATTTTCTTTAGAAAGAAAAGTTTACTTACTAAAATTGAATCTCAAGTGTTATAATAAACTAGCTATTTTAACTAAATATTTTGAATATTTATTTTGATTAAAAAATATTGAATAATTTTTTTAAAATAATTTATGATTCAAATAGAATTTAAGTTATCCCATTAAACTCATATCAAATTCACTTACCATTAAATTGGAAAATTATTTACAAAGTAATTCACTTGAAGAGTGAAAAAATATCACAAATATAAATTTTAAAAATTAAAATTATATTTGAAAAAATTTTTAATATAAAAGTTAGGATGTATTTTACCTTTAAGTAAAATCATTTTTCAATAAAAAAAAATTTAGTCTATAATACCAAGAACGAGGGGCATGTTTAAGACCACATAAAGACTTCGATAAATTTAAAACTTGGTTATGAAATTTATAATATTATAAATCAGATGGTTACAAAACACAAATTTTTTTAAAATTAAATGATTTTAAAAATATCTTTTAACATCCATTGGAAATAATTTAAAACTTTTAAAAGTAGAAAAAGTCAATAAAACTCTAGTATATTATATCCTAGAAATAGGTGCAAAAGATTCATCAAAATCATTACCTTATCAATGATAATAAACTTGAGCTATAATCCTATATTTATTCTAAAAAATTTGAAAACATTTATCCATTTTATTTATAAAAATACACTTAGTTATAATAACCTAATTGTCTATAGGGTGTTCAACTAAATTTTGGATGCATCATGCCTATACATATTTTTTAAATTTAAGAGATATTTTCTCTCCATATACCACCCTTCAAGGGGGATGATTTTAGAGTCTTATGTGTAATACATTGAGATTTTGTGAAATATTTTTTTTCAAATAAATTTAATCTTTTTGATATTTTTTATTACACGCAACACTGAGTTTTTATGAAATGTGAGATACTATTAAAACATTATTATTTAATATGATAGTTATCAACTAACCAGTGGAATGGTGGTTATGAATAGGATTAACTAAATTTTGAAAATATATGGTTTACACATGTATATATAATTAATTCTTTTAGGACCAATTAATTAGAAATGAAAATAATAATCATTTTAAAACAAATAAAATCTTTTCCATTAAACTTTTTTTATTCCCACAAACACATTATACCTCAAAAAATTAAATAAATAATTTTGCTAAATAATTTTAAGTAAATTAATATATTATATATTCAATCAAATGTTTAATATTTATCTTATGTTTGATCTAGAAAAAATAGAAGAATAAATCCAATTTTATGATTAAAAAATGTATTTTTCTAAAAAGTGTTTTGTCAAATTTTGCACTATTATTTTAAAATTAAATTTCTCCAATTTTAAATTTTTTTTTTTAAAAAATAAAATTAATTTTTGAAATAAAAATTTTAAAATTATATTGAAGTTAATTATCGAGAATTTCCTAAAAAGATAATTTTTTTGATGAATAATAAAAAATACTTGTTCTTTTTAAGAATTTTCATTTCTTTTAAAGAATTTAAAAACTACCAAATTATTTCAATATTTTTTAGAAGTAAAATTAGTTACAATATATATTTATTAATCTAATATAGTTCATTTTTATAAATTAAATTTTGAATTGGGATATTAAAACTTTATACACTTATGAGAATTTTCTCTTTGAAAAACTGCTTTCTGAATGCATCTGCGGGGTTAATTTTAATTTAAATTATGACATTCCAGTGAATTGAATTTTAAAAAATGTATAAAATATTTTTAATAATAATAATTTATATTTTATAATAATTTTAGCTTAAATTTTTACCCTTATGAATAGTAAAATCAATAAAAATTAATTATCATGGTTAAGGTAAAAATATGTTTATCGGGGGGTCAAACTAAAATGATAAGGGGTAAAATGACCTAGAAACTTATAAAAAACCATTTTATGGAAATATTTAAACCTTATAACTTATATTATTGGTAATGGTCAATTTTGGATCCTTTTTTAATGATAAGAACATGGGTAAACCTTTTTCTTTTCAAAAATTATAAGTATGCCACTCTCTTTACATATAAAAGGAAACCCTATCCTCTCCTCTTCACACTTAAAAAAACTTTTGGTTTAGAAAATATATAAAAAAATACCTTACTTACATACCTATTATAATACTATAAGCCTTATTTTGATCATAAATCCAAACTAGTAAGGCTTTTGGTGCAAGCCCAAGGAGGTTACCTGAAGAAGAAGCAACATTCTTCAAAAATCGTTTTTATTTTATTTCTTCCCCCACATCATTCAAATATTATTATAATATGATAATATAATAAAATAATTTTATTAAATATACTAATATTTTATTATGTTGTTGGAATTACCTACACCCATACCCTCTTCAATCAAATGGGAAACAATAACATGGATTGTTTGTACGGTGGACTACCACCTCGCAAACCGATGTGACACATTTTCTATAAACACATCTCAAGGTTGGGTATTGTGATAGATATAACATTTATAAATGATATTTGTAACATAAATATATTTAATTAATTATTATTTAACAAATTACTTCATAATTTTCATTCTGTGGGGGATACTATAACTTTGTTCATGTGTACGACGAACTACCACCTCGTAAAGCGATGCGATTTGTTATTCATGTATGATTTACATGGAAGGAAATACAGACCGGTTTAAATAGAAACATGTGACATATATGGCATAAAAAATTATTCTAAAATATTAATATATTATTTACTTTACTTTCTTTGAATCCATCGAGGAAATGGAAACAACTTTCATGGGTACATATGACCTGCCATCTCCATGAATGGTGTATCTCATTTTCTATCTCTAACTTTTATGGTTTACTATGAATACATATATAATGAATATATATGATTTTTATATAATGGTTAACATTATTTTTATTTTGTAACAATTATCAAACTAAGAGGACCAAAGATAAAAAATCAAAACTTATATGAAAAGCAAAGCATTTATTACCAATAATGTGATTTTAACAAGGAATTATTAATAAATGGGTAATAAAAGGTCATCAGTAAATAATATATGGTATGATATATATATGTATAGTTATTTAATATATGTATAATAAAATTATATTTATTATACATGAATTTTGAATGTGTATGAAGGAATTCGAGACTTAAGGTAAGGTATTTTTATCTCACTTTTTACTTCTATGAGACACCTACCTTATTCACCACCTATTTATTTTATGTGTTGAATATACTACCGATGAATGTATTTTTTGATTAATTTCTAGAAATTATGGATATTTAAATATCCATTTGATTACATCTCTTTCACGGGGATTACAATTCAATGTTAGCAAAATGGTAAGGGTTTCATGATATAATCTAACTATCTGTCATGATTGTTTATGTTTATGCTTACTATGATGAAATATTTAGATCTATATCTAAAAAAACTCATGAAATTTTTTCTCCTATGGTTAATTCATGAGAATAAATATTTTTCCTTCATTTTAATCTATTTATATACTCAAGAGTTTAAAATAATGTTTTAAATAAAAACCAATAGTATTCCTCGCTTTAGTTGAAAGTACCTTTTCTTCTATATCCATGTTTTCAAAAAATATTTTACCAAGCCTAATGAATTTATTAAATAATTTTCTCCCATTTTTAAATTTTTTAATATTGTTTTAAAAGGAATATTTATATCATTTTTGAAATAAGGTTTGTTTATATTTTACAGAAAATGTGAAAAGAATATTTGTTTTAATGTATATGACATTTTATACCTTCGTAACCACTATTTTTTAATTTTTCATTTATAAGTTCCTATGTTTATTTTGAAATAAAAATATTTTAAATATTTTATGTTTTAAAAAGTGTTTTTCAAAGTGTAAAGGCTATTTTCTTTATGAAACGTTCTAAGTTATTTTTCAAATTTATTTTCCATATAAGATAAAATCCTTTGATGTTACTTAATATTTACTGGGGATATGATCTATTAATACCATATTTATAATTTATTTTTATGGTTTATGATTATGATAAAAATATTTTTATGAAAACTATTTCTTTCCACACATTATAATATAATGAAATTTTTATAGAAGAAGACCCATTTTCTTAGGTTAGGATATGAATAATGTTTTATGATCTTCTGGCACATAGATGTATAAATTATGTGATGTATGGGAACTATATCTCCCTCCAATGAATTGGATAAATATGGATAACTTCTTAGTAAATATGATTTGATATGTATAAACCTGGTAACATTTTCATAATTTTATGCATGAACCTATTGATATATTCACAATGTTATTCATGAACCTGATTACATATTCAAAGTATTATTTATGGACTTGGCTTTAATTTACATAAGGTTATGCTTGGAGCTAGTTGTATGTCCATAAGTTTATGTGAGGGACTGATTTCATTTCCTTAACTTAATGAGTGAACCTATTTCTATTTATACATGTTCATAATGTTATAATATTATGTGTATGCCACAAATCTATGTATTATAACAATGTTATATTCTCATGTCTCATGTTATATGATTTCATTATGACTTATGTCCTATTAACTTCCAATATTTACTCCATGACACAAGAGTTTGATATTTTATATACAGGGTATGGTTTTTATATGTTATTATCATGTTCTCTTACCCTTATGCTCATGATATGTTTACGTATTACCTATGTTTACCCTTATTGGGAATCTAAGTTCAACATTTATTGTGTTTCCTTTCCTAGGTTATGAAGAAAGGTTTTAATTAGGGTATGTTTTTGAAGAGTAAAAAATGGTAAGATATTTATTAGATATGTTAAAGATATTTCATTAAATAAAAAGATTGTGTACCTTGTCTCCAAAGGCAATAAACCATTACGGTCCTTGGGAATGCATTTTTTAAATGCAATAAATATTTTTCTATTAATATTTGATATCTATGTATATTAAGTTTGGGTCTCTATAGTTAGTATCAAAGAAAAGTTTTAATTAACCTTTGGAAATTAGGATGAGAAATAATTACTGACATCCTTAGGGATATTTTTAAGGATATGTATAGGGATATGCCTAAGGATCAGTTTATGGATTAATCAAAGTATAGGAAAATGCTTTGGAATTTTGAAATAGGTTAGAGTGAGTAGTTTATAATCAATTAGATCCCTTACTGTATACTATAAGAGGATATGGCCCCAGCATATAGGTACCTATTGGTAATAACTTTGAAAATGGTGCATTGATCAGGACTCAATTACCACTCAATGCATGAAAATGGTATTTGATACACACATAGTTTGAAACTCTTAGGGGATATTTTTTGGAGATTCAAAAACTCTTTATAAACCATTATAAAGTATTTGAATAATGACCCTGAATGACCTAGGTTAAGCCTAATGTCTCATAGATTGAAAAGAAGTTGTCACAGTATAGACATAATATAAATTATTTTTCATGATTAAGTGGTTATATAATATGATTAATTTTTCTCACACTATGATTTCATGTTTTAGTAATTGGATAGAACCTAAAGAAACCTTGTTAATGTTTAATTCAATGGAAAATGAAATGATTTTCCCCCCAAGAAACTAAATTTTATCAGATACGGAATGAAAAACCTTATTTTTATCCTTACACAACTTTATAAAGATATGAATCATGATAAACATCCAAAAGATAAAATTAGGGAATAATATTATTTTAAGTCCTTCATGAGGTAATGTCCACCCTCTTTTAGTGGGTAAACTAATCCACTACTCACTGAGCAATATATTAGTAACACTGAAAAGATATTTTCCATTACATGGTGTTTAGAGCATGAAGAAGTCATTTTGGATGTCAATCATTTGGAAGGTGAAATAGATCAATGGTGTAGCCTTATTAAGAATATGATTCACTAGGAGGTAATTGACTCTAAGGAATGAGATGATTTGAAGAGGATATTTTTTAATATATACTTCCCTCATATTATATGAACTAGGATGGAGAAGGAATCTATAGATATCAAATAGAAGGATATTGAATATTGGTACCTACAAATCTAATTTTTCAAGACATACATGGTACACTTTTGGTTTAATCATCAGTATAGAAAGAAAAATTTATCGATTCTTTGGAGAATTAATACCAATTTGTCGAAATGTGTTGAATATAAGAGAATTTAGTAGCTATAAAGAATTCACTTGATGTTTACTGATAGTAGAAATGGAAATTATAGATTCCGACCATTCCCATGAGTTTGATAAGAAAAGGAAGATCAGGTCCCAATAGAACTCAAATAAATTAGATAGTTGAAAGATATTTCAGTCACCTATATGCTAGAAATGTGGGAATAAGTACTCAGGTGAATGCCTAAATAGAAAATAGAATTTTATAAGTGTGGGAATCATGAATATAAAGTAAAATAATGTAGAAGTGATGTGAAGAGGCCAATCAATGAAATGAATGGAGAGAGAGCTCAATAGAATGCACCACCCACACTCTGGTGTTTCAAGTGAAAGGAGTTTGTCCATTATTCTAATCAATGTCCAAATCCAAGGGCTAATGTGGATAATAAGCCGCATTAACCTCTGAAGAAAAAGGACAAATGGAAAACTTATGCAATAAAAGTAGCTAAAGTGAATCATGATAATTAGGGAAAACTTATCATTCCCTACTTAGTTTTTAATCTTAAGTTTGATGTTGTATGAATGATCCCTATGAAAATATTATTGTTCATCCTTTAGTGAAATTTCACATGACTATCTATATATATATATATTATAGAATAGTGAAATAACATTTGATATTATATTATAATAAGGACGAACCCAATCTTCCAATAAAGATATTTTTTATAAGATAATATCTTATATAAGGAATATAGTGTGAATTAACTTTTGGAAGTGTATATATCTCAATGTGAGATTAAATTAAGAGTTATGGATGACATCATGGGTTTATGAGTTTAAGGTTGATCATAAGTTCAAAGTCATTGACACCCCTTTTGAGGTTTTATGTGATGGGAGTTTTCCAAGATTAAAGATATTTTAAGTGAAATTTATAGAAATACAACTATTTGGTTTTGTATATATTTTTGTGATAATTTTATTTGATTAAGAATGCATTTAAATTTTTTTACATATGATTAAATGAAATGGTAACCTTTATAGTTTATCTTGTATTTTATGTTGAGGTAATTATGGTATATAGTCAACCACCTTACAAATTCGGAACAATTTGTTGCTATCAGAGAATATTGATCTCTATATTTTCTTGCCATAATATATATTAAGGATGTTTTGAGGTTTTATGGATTACCATATTCAATTGTATCTAACCAATTTCCACATTTTACCTTGAAATTTTGGAGTTTTCTTCAATAATCTCTTGATATAGAGTTAAGTTTCAGTACTTTATATAATATTCATGTTGTTGGTCAGTATAAGAGAATAATTAAAACCCTAGTGGATATGATAACATATTGTTATATAGATTTTAAATGTGGTTGGGATCAAAACCTTTCTCTAGATGAGTTTTCTTACCAAAATAGATTTCACTTGAGTATTCAGATGACTCCTTACAAATACCTTTATGGAAATATGTGTAGAAATACAACGTAATTGAATTAATTTGTAGAAAGAAAGCTATTGGGACTAGATCTAGCTGATTAAATGAAAGATAAGGTTATATCCATTCAATAACACATAAGGGAAGTACAGAGTTGACTGAAATGTTATACTGATAATCATCGATGTGATCTCGAATTTGACATTTATGAGAAGGTTTTTCAACAAATTTCTCCCTAGAAGAAATATGGGAAAAATATTCCCTCTATATATCATTCAATTTGAAACTATTAATCTTATCAGGACCACAACTTATCACTTGGTGCTTCCACCGAACTTCTTTTAGGTTCATGATGTGTTCCATGTATCTCTCTTGAGGAAGTATATACCTGATATATCATATGTATGGAACTTAGAGGTCATACTGATGAAGAATGATCCTTATTATGGGGAAACACTAGTGGAGATTCTGGATATAATGGAGAAATTTATATGAAATAATACCACTCATCTGGTCAATTTTTTATGGTGAAACCACCAGCTTGAGGAAGTAATGTGGGAACCTGAGGATGTAAGGAGGTATAAGTATCCTCAGTTATTGGTAACAAAGTGATAAATTTTGAGGTTTAAATTTATTTTAAGGAGGGTATAATATAACACCCTAATATTTTTTAAAATACCTTTTTTCAAATAAATTTAATGTTTTTGATATTTTATGTTACATGCAACACTGAACTTTAATAAAAAGTGACATAACATTATAATATTATTATTTAATATTATAGTTTTCACCTAGCTTTAGAATGATAGTTATGAATATTATTAAATAAATTATTAAAATATATATTTTATACATGTATATATAATTAATTATTTAGTGTCCAATTAATTATAAATGAAAATAAAACCCATTTGAAATTAAAGAAAATATTTTTCTGGAAAACTATTTTTATGCACACAAATATTTTCAAATAAAAATATTAAAAAACCTATTGGGTGAATTATTTTAATGAAAATTATATATTATATATTCAATCATATGTTTACAATTTATCTTATGTGTTTTCTAGACAATAGATAAGAATAAATCCAATTTTAAGCTTAGAAACTGCATTTTTCTAAAAAACTGTTTCATCAACTTTTTCAAACTTATTTTAAAATTAAAATTTTCCAAATTTAAAAAAAATATTTTAAAAAATAAAATTCAATTTATAAATCAAAATGTAAAAATTATCTTGTATTTAATTTTTTATAATTTTCCAAAAAGATAAATTTTTCGATGAATAGTTAAAAATACAGGCTTTTATTAAAAATTTTCATTTATTTTAAAGCATTTAAAAATATAAAAATTATTTTAATAAGGTTTTAAAATTAAAATTAATTCAATTATATATTTATTAATCAAATTTAGGTCATTATAATCAATTTCATACTGAATTTAGATATTAAATCTTTATATACTCATGAGAATTTTCTCTTTGGAAAACCACTTTCTTATAGCGTTTATCGGTTTAATTTTAATTTAAAATATACCACTTATAAGAATTTAATTTTAAAAAATATATCCCATATTTTTAATAATTATAATTTATATTTTATAACAAGGTCAAATTTATTTTTTACTATTATGAATAGTTAAAGTTGTAAAATTTAATTATCGCAATTTAGGTGAAAATGAGTTTATCAGGGGTTAAACTAAAATGATAAGGGGTAAAATGACCAATAAAATTTTATAAAACCAATTTTATATCCATAGTTAGAACTTATATCTTATATTATTGACAATGTTCCATTTTGGAGCCTTTTGGAATGAGAAAAACATGGGTACACCTTTTTATTTTTAGAAATTACAAGTGTGTCACTCACCGGACTTATAAAGGTCACACCATATCCTATACTCTTAAAACTTATAAAACCCATTGGTTAATACAATAAATTCCAAAATATCATCCTTAATTCACTCCTCTCACCCTATATTCCTTAGTTTGATCATAGATCTAACCTAGGAATGCTTTTATTGTAAACTCAAGGAGGATACTCAAAGAAGAGGTAATGTTCTTCAGCTGGAATTTTTATGTTGTTTCTTTCTCCACATACTTCAAATATTATTAAACCCGGATAATATAATGAAATTAGTATCTTAAATATACTGATATATTATTATGTTATGGTAATGACCTACGTACATCTCTTCTTCCCTCAAATGGGAAGCTATAATGTCGCTCGTGTGTACGACGAACTATTGTCTCACAAAACGATGTGACATGTTTTCCATAAAAACATCTCAGGGTTTGCTATGATGATGTATATAATATATATAAATAATATTTGCAACATAAATATATTCATGTAATTATTATATCACATATACTTTCTTACTTTTCATTTTATGGGGGACATGATAATGTCGTTCGTGTGTATGGTGGACTATCACCTTGCGAAGCGATCTGATTCATTCTACAGATACAATTTACTTAGATGGTAATAAGCATAGGTTTGAAACAATTTTTATTTAATTTTAATATATTATTTAACTTTACTTTATTAAATATTTCAAGATAGTGAATACAATGTTCATGCATACATACGACCTACCATCTCCTTGAACGGTGTATATGATTTTCTATCTATAACTTTTATAGATTACCATAAATACATATATACTAAATATATGTGATATTTATATAATGATAAAATTTATAGAGATTATTAAACTATGATAAAATTAAGATAACCAAAAATAAAAAATCAAAACTTACATGAAAAGGCATTTATTACCCGTAATGTGATTTTAACAAGGAATTATTAATAAATGGGTAATAAAAGTTCATAAGTAAATAATATATGGTATTATATATATGATTATGGTTCTATAATAGATTTATAATAAACTTATTTTTATCATATAGGTGGTTTTAATGTGTATGAAGGAATTCTAGACTTAAGGTATGGGATTTCCATCTCACCTTTTTTACTTCTATGAGACACATGTCATATTAAAAAACTATTTCTTTTATGTGATGTATATATTAATTATGAATTTATTTTATAATTATTTTCATGAAAATTAATGGTATTTACATATCTATTTTCATATCAATAATTCCTAGGGATTATGATTCGAAGTTACCAAAGTGGAAAGGGTTTCATTATACAATCTCATCATTTATCGATATTATTTATGTTTATGGTTACAATTATGAAATAATATATTCTATATCTAAAGAAACTCATGAAGTTTATTATCCTATAGTTATGTCTTGAGAATACATGTTTTACCTCCATTATCCCCTCTTTATTTCTTAAATATTTCAAAATAATGTTTTTAAGAAAAATCAACTATATTTCTCTCTTTAGTTGAAAACCCTTTTTCTTATAAATACATGTTTTCTAAAAATATTTTCAAAACTGTTTTAACATACCCCAAAGGTTTTATTAAAATAATTTTACCCATGTTTAAATTTTTAAATTTTTTTTAAAAGGAATACTCATGTCATTTTCAAAACAAGGCCCATTTATATTTTATAGAAAACGTGAAAGGAATATTTGTTTTAACATGTATAACATTGTATTTCATCATGGCCACTCAAAACATTAAAGTTTACCTTATAAGTTTCTAGGTTATTTTCAAAGAAAATAATTAATTTTTTTATGTTTTAAAAAGTGTTTTTCAAAGTGGAAAGGCTATTTTCCTCAATAAATGTTCTAAGTTATTTTTCAAAATAATTTTCCATCTATGATGACATCCTTTTATGTTACTTAAGTTTTACCGGGGATATGATCCAATGATACTATATTTATTCTTTCTTTGGATGGTTTATGATTACCATGATAGGATGTTTATGAAACCCATTTTTATATTGGTTATATAGTAATGAAATGTTTATGGAACCATACCCCTTTTCATGAGTTATGATATGATGAATGTTTATGATATTTTTTAAATTTATATATGAATTATGTGATGGGTGGGACCTATAAACCCTCTAATTCATTGGCTAAAGTTGGATAACTCATGAGTAAATATGATATGCGTGAACCAGATTACATGTTCACATTGTTATGAATGAACCTGTTGACATGTTTACAATGTTATGTGCAAACCTTATTACATGTTCACAGTGTTATGTATGGACATGGGTTTAATGTCCATAAGGTTATGTGTGGACCTGGTTTCATGTACATAAGTTTATGCAAGGGACTGATTTCATGTAATTAACTTAATGAGTGAACCTATTTCTATTTATACATGTTCATAATGTTATAAGTTTATTTGTATTCTATAAATCTATGTATTATAACAATATTATGTTCTTATTTCCAATGATTTTTTATTTCATTAGGATTTATATCTTATGAACTACCAATATTTATTTCATGACACAATATTTTGATCTTTGATATACTCGGTATGGTTTTCATATGTTATTATAATATTCTCATAACCTTATTATCATGATATGTTTACATATATCCCATGTTTACCCTTATTAAGTATATGAGTTCATCCTTTCTTTTGTTTCCCTTCCAAGGTTATGAAGAAGGTTTTTCCGTAGGGTATTTTTTTGAAGAGTACAAAAGGGGAAGATATTTATATGAGAAGTTTTATTTTACTAAAAAAGAAAATTATGTACAAAGTATCCAAAGAAACTAAACCATTATGAACATTGGAAATATTTTTTTTTGAAATTAAATGAATATTAATCTATTAAGATGTGATGTCTATATATGATAAGTTTGGGTCCCTATATTCTAAATGGAGATCCAAAGTATGTTTATCTATTTCTCCCCTGTTCTTTATCCTATTTCAATCTTGATTAATTTTGGTTTTCCCTACAAGTATTTTGATTTGAATTCCACCAGAGTACAGTGGAATTAGATGACATTGTCAGGGATTTCATTATGCTTCTAATGAGGGAGTCCTGAGATAACATCAATATATTTATACTTGTTTTTTGAGCCAAGGTATGTGGAATCACCAATTTTTTTTGTGATTTATCATTTAAATTAAATTAATTTGGCTTATGGAATGAAGATTCATGTTAGGTATTTTCCTAGGAATAGTGTCATGAGTCCACTATGAACCTCCAATAGCTGGTTTCTTGAGGTTTCATTGAGATTAATGTTCCCATAGAGATAATTAGTAATTATACCATATTGTTGGAATTGTTTTAATTTTTTTATTTAATTATTATTAAATTATAATAAATTGTTTTGGTTTTTATGGTCTCAAGTAGGAGCCCAGATGGTTGGAATAGGTTTGTATGATCTTGGAAAAACCTCTGTGAGCCTTGGTAGAGATACTTTTCCTTGGAAATAAAAGTTTAAATATCTTAAAATGAAGTAGGTGATCCTTGGTAATTACCTTATTCTAACTTCCCAAGCTTAACATACATGGGCATTACATTTCTTTTGCTGAATACGTAACACATTACAAAAATATATTCCCAAAGACTATATTAGTTTAGTTTCTTTGGATACTCAAAACACATTCTTTTATCTGAGCTATAGATTTTCAAAATCTCCCATAAATATCTTCCCATTTAGTTTTCCTACCTAAAAATGTTCTTTATATCTTGGGGAAAAGAAAATATAAAAAGGGCGAGCTCAAATACTCAACAAGGGTAAAAATTGAGAATATAAAACAAACTATAAACATAAGAATGTAAACACATGAACATAAAGTATAAATATCAAAATATTGAGTCATGAAATAAATATTGGCAGTATGTAAGACGTAGATCATAAAGGAATATTAACCATGATAAAATAACATTGGCATAAAACATGGAATTGTGGAAAACAAATAAGCACATAATTTTATTTCCATAGTAGCCAAGAAATTTCTACCAAGACCATCATGGTGGAAAAAGTCCATTACTGAACTGAGTTTACCTTCCATTCCAACTATACATTACTAAACCATATTTACATTCTATTCTAGCCCTGTATTTCTGAACTGAATTTACTTACCGTTACAACCATATATTACTGAACCAAATTTAATTTCTATTCCATTCATGTCTATATCACATGATATAAATCTTTACCCAATGAATTGGAGGGAGATATAGGTCCCACCAATCTCATAAAAAAAATCATTCTTACATGTGCCACAAAAACATAAATAATTCATTATAGCATAACCCAAGAAATAAAATGGGTTTCTTAAACATCATTCCATCATAACATAATACATATAAAATATCATTCCATAATTAACAAAATAAAATCATAGTAATAATATTTATAGAAACATAACCCTATTTAATGAGTTTCATCTTAAATGGAAAATAATTTTGATAAGACACTTGAACTTAATTCTTGAGGAAAATATGCATTCTTCTTAAAAAACGTTTTCTTTTCTCAAAATTTTACACAATTTCAAAAGAAAAGAATTTAGTTGAAAATATTCTTGAAATAATTTAAAAGAATATTCATATAAATATGGTGTTATGAAGACGTAAAAATCCATTCATTCTGTATAAGTTAAAAAAACATTTTCCTCATACTTTTGATGGAAAAGTCAAAAAGTACCTCGTATCAAAAAATGCCAAAAGATTTCTTTTAGAGAATTTAATAAAAATTTACCATTGGTTAAAATAAGGTTTAATTTTTTTAAAAAGGATATAAATAATATTTTTGAATAAATATTTAGGAAACATGGATGTGGATGGTAAATATACCCCAGTAAATACTTATAAATAAACAGTCTCAGATAAAAATGAGATTTCAAAATTATCCCTTACCTAAGGTCAGATATGATTCATATGTATCCTAACCTCTTATATAATGATTTAAATAATTTTATTTAATTATTATAGAATCATAGTAATTTTTATGATATCATATATGATCATATTATCATTTTTTTGTTAGTAACATTTCATTGTCACCAGTTATTCGGATATTAACTGCTTTATGTTCATATGCATGTTTTGTTAGATAATTTCATGTTCCATATCTTTGGTTATAGTTATATAATTTAAATAATTATATTAGTATAATATATATCATTTTTATTCATTCCATTCATGTATATAATTGCGGTTTAATGAAGATCATGTTGAATGAATCACAATGCAATGTGGAGATGGTAGGCTGTACGTACGCACAAGCGACAATATCATTCACTTAATTGTTAAAGGTATGAAATTGGATAGTTTATTAATTAAAAAAATAATTATAATGTTATATTCATTATTTAAATCCATTATACTCATCCTTTTACCCATCCAAATTAAGTATTGTTGAATAAAAAATTACACCACGACGTGGAGACGATAAGCTGTGTGTACACACACATGGTTATATTGTTATTTATAGGGTGGATAAAAGGAGGTATAGGGTTGTAACATAATTATAATATCATATTAGAATGTATAAGATACTAGATTTATTAATTTAGTATGGAAATAATATAAGAACAGGAAGTAGAAGAAGGAAATAATTTTTTAAGAGGTGATAAAACAATTAACTCCTTTTCGAGAATCTCCTTTTAATCTACACAAAAGGTATTCTTATGATTTATTTATGACCAAAGTGTGTACTATAGGATTAATTTAGGTATGTTGGTAGATTATTTGAGTATAATTTTTAAGAGAAAAGTATATTGAGAGGTGTGAGTAAGTGGGTAGATGTGGTGACCTTTTATAAGAGGGAGCATGGGCACTTTTGGAAAGTCTTGAAATATTATTTTATTATAAATTAATTTTCGGTTTATAATGGTGCCAAAATCATTTATTTCTAAGATAAGATAATTTTTTTTGTTGAAATAAAATCATCCAATAAATTTTTTGACAAGTTTTGAATATTTTTTAATCCTTATCTTTTTGGTTTAACCATTATTTTACCCTTTTTAATCTTACCATGATATTTCATTAATTACACTTTGTGGGTTAATTTAATTACCAAAACATGTAAAATACCCATAAAAGTTCCATTTATGAAATATTTAGAATTATCCTAACCATTTTTTCGAATATTATATTTTTAGGAATTTTATAACATTTTATAAAATATTTTATATTTTAAAATACCAATAGTGTCAATATCGACACTATTTATTTGTTGACTTTCTAAAAATATAATAACAGAAAGATAAGTTTGAAAATAATTCTTTAAATCATCACCGACATGTCAAATTCATCCATAAAAATTGTGTATGACATCAATTATCTCAAATTATATTTATTTTAGTATTTATAATATGATTTATTTGATATTTCTCTTAAAAAAATAATTATTGTATCAGTGCTGTGTCAATATTTATGGTAATTATATAACCTATAAAAATTAAAAATCAAATACCATTATATATATAATTTCATTGGAGTTCTGTATACTATTTATATTTGATGTTTGATCAAGTTTATCAATACATTAAAATTATTATACTTATAAGAGATAAGAGAGGGACACATTGTCACATTATTTTGTTTTAATAATAATTACATAATTTTCATGGAAAAAATTACATTAAATAAATAAATTCAGGACATTAGGTGAAATGTGTTTACTTTTATTCATCCAATAGGATTTTTTCAGGTTTTCAGGTAATTTTATTAACCTTATCATATTGTTTTCTACCCTAATTTATCCGATTTACCTCTAACCGTGGTAAATGTTTTTTACCATAGTTACTATTAATAATAAAAATATAAAAGTAACCTATTTACATAATTTGGACCAAATGATTACAAAAATGGAATCCATTTCTCAAAATTTAGAATAAAAAAGTTGCCGTAATTAATTCAAAATTAAATCCAGTTGTCAAAACCAAAAATTAGGTTTTTAAGAAGTAAAAACTATCCAAAGATTGACATGTGTTTGTGTCCAATTTAAAGGTGAAAGTACTTAAAATGACAAATATGGTATTAAATGATAAAAACATAATCCAATTACACTTTAAAATCAATTAAAGATATTATTTAACAATATAAATAAATTATATGAAAAGACGGTTTTGAATTAAAATGCAATATTTTTCAATGTTAATTAAAATATGAATTTCATCAGAAAAATTCCAAAATTTCAACCAAGGTAAATTTTGATGTCCCTATTACAAATAAGAAGTTTATTATGTCAAATAGAACTTATAAAATTGTTAAAAACTAGATTTAAAAATGGTTCTCCATCAAAAGGTAGTAAAATTGTATTTTTTTTTGAAAAATACTTCTTTTATCTAAAAAATTAAATTTGTTCTTATATAATATATAAAAAACATATAAGATGAATTTAAAACATTAAATTGAGTATATTAAATATATATTTCACTAATAAAATCCATAAATAGTGATTTTATTATTTTATAGACTCACTTATTTTCATTTAAATATTTTTTTAGAAGGAACTTAAAACTATTTATACCCACCATTATAATGACAAGTATAAAATATTTAGTTATCACTTATACTCGGTCTTGAATGAAATGAATTATATCAAAATAACTTGAAATTTTGTATAACACAAGACAAAAATATTACTGCGTATACTACTAGCTAATACGGAGTTGCGTATAACGCAAGCTAATATTGGTGTAGCGAACAACATAAGAAATCAAAGAAATTAAAAAGAATATATCTCATAAAATATCAGGATGTTACATTCTACCCCCCTTAAAATTAATTTCACCCTCGAAATCTGTCAAGGGTTATAAAAGGTTTACTACTTGAAAGTTTCTTTCATAGAAACCCACATCATAAAAAGGAATACTAAAAATTCATTTTAAAAAGGAAAGTTAGAAACCTAAAGGTTACCCAAAGTAACTCCTCACTGGGTTTACATATAGAAGAACATTGGTGGGAAGAAAAAATATGGACATGGAAGAAAAAAAATCTAACTATCAAGTTATGATGGAGAGTGACAGAGAAAAATGTTTGGAGAAAGTTAATAATTAGAAAGCCATAAATCTATGATGATTTAAGGAACCATATGATTCATTGGATAAGAAGGTACTAGGATAATTTTTTTGGTTTTCATGATCCTTTTTCTAAATTTGAAGAACATGAGAAGAAATACTTACCTATTTTCAGTAAAATATCATCATTGATCATGCCTTGAAAAGTTTCCAATTCATCTCTTATTCAAAGAAATGAAGTTGAATTTTTCATTCCTAAAGTGTTAGTAGATCATGAGATCCATAAATTGAATGATAGTTCATCCCATATGTATTTATCTCAAAAATTTTAGCACAAGTTATCAAACATGCATAAGCCTATATATGGTGAGATAATAATTTATTCTAACAAACCTCATAAAAATTTTAACTTAAAATTTCCATTAATTTGATAATATTTCAATCCTTCTGAAAAATGAAAATAAAAAACTATAGAAAAAGGTTCAAAAACCCAGCTTAACATTTATCCCCCAAATATCATATGATATCTTTGGTTGGTCACATTCTAAAAATGTAAACACCTTCATCATGTATTCTCTTGAGTAACGGTAAAATCCTGAATTATCAAAAATCCTTAATGAAAACATGCATGTTTACTTATTATAAAACTTATTTTATATATTCCATGAGTCCAAAAGAGTTGTATACTTCATCCATGATAGCATAATGCTTTTTTCAACAATTCCATAATTAGTTCTCAATAAACTATCATTATCCAATTTACTTATTCAAATGAAACATATCTTTATCCAAACATCATTATCTTAACATAAGGGACATATTAAGGGTTATCTTTCCCTTAATCACGTGTTCTCCAAATATATCACCTCACCCTTAAATCACTTTTTTGGATCCTTATAACTATTAAACATATCCATTCCAACTTATACTGAAAACACTTATATATTTCATAGTCTTTAAATTTCGAAACATATACACCTCAATTATCCAACCTTATTATTAAACCATTACTCAAGATCCATCATCTTCATATTTCCTAAAATATGAATCATTTCATATGGTTTCTCAACCCTAATCTTCTTAGTTTTAATATAAAAAATACTGTAAGAACATTACATAACTTTTACAAGTCTTTTACAATCTCCTTATCCTCTGTAGTATTACCAATACTCGTACCATCACCATGGTTCTCTTTATGATATTTCCACTTAGGAAATTGATCTAAAACATTTAATGGTTAACTATGTTCTATGTAGTTATGGATATTGACTGAGACCAGAAAGAAAAGTGTGAGAAATACAAATTAGAGAATATTAACACATAAGTAAGGTAAATTACTTAGAATATTTCAATCTATGATATCTTCAGTTTAACCATAGGTTAGTCATGATTATCAAAAAAACCCTATAATTGTAACCTACACTTAGACTTATCCTTAGGACATCCATAAAAATATCTCTAGAGATCTCAATAAAGTTTTCACATCATAGTTTCCAAAGTTTGACTAAACCTTCACTTTGATACCAACTCTAATAACCGAAGTTTGACGTACATGGACATTACATTTCTTTTATGGAATAATTAACAAATTACACAAATAGATGACCAAAGACCGTATTAGTTTGGTGTCTTTGAAAAATAAAAACACATTCTTCTAGATAAGAAAAAGATCTTCAACATCTCCCATAAAGATCATACCCTTTAGTTTTCCTATGTAAAACATTTCTTTATATCATGGGGGAAAGAAAACTTAAAAAAGAGTGAGCTTAAATGATTATTAAGGGTAAACATTGAGAATGAAAAAAAACCATAAACATAAGAATTAAAAAACATGAACATAAAATTTAAATAATAAAATCTTGATTCATGAAATAAATCTTAGTAATACACAAGACATATATCATAAAGGAACATTAACCATGATAAAATAGAATTGGCATAAAACATGGAATTGCAGAAAAAACAAGCACACAATATGATTTCTATAGTATACAAGGCATTACTACAAAGACCATCATAGTGGAAAAAGTCCATTTCTGAACTGAGTTTACTTTTCATTCTATCCATGTATTACTGAACTATATTTAAATTCTATTCTATCCCTATATTTCTGAACCGAATTTACTTACTATTCCTACCATGTATTACTAAACTAGATTTACTTTACATTCCTTTAATATCTATATCATGATATATAAATCTTTACCCAATGAATTGTAGGGAGATATAGGTCCCACCCATCTCATATTGAAATCATTCTTAAATTCTACACAAAAACATAAATCTTTCATCACACCATAACCCAAGAAATAAAATTGGTTTCTTAAACATCATTCATTTATAACATAATCTATATAAAATATCATTCCACCATTAACACAATAAAATAATATTAATAATAGGTATAGAAACATAACCCTATTTAATGAGATTAATATTAGATGGAAAATAATTTTGATAAAACACTTGAACTTAATTCTAGAGGAAAATATCCTTTGTTCTTCAAAAATGTTTTCTTTCCTCAAAATTCCACATAATTTTAAAATAAAATAATTTAGTTGAAAATAAAATTGAAATCTTGTAAAGTAATATTCCTAGAAATATGGAATTATGAAGATGTAAAAATCCATTCATTCCATATAAGTTAAAAAAAAATTTCTCGTGCTTTTTCCCAAAAAGTAAAAAAGTACCTTGTATCAAAAAACGTCAAAATATTCCTTTCATAACATTTAATAAAAATTTACCAATGGGTAAAATAAACTTTAAAAAATTGAAAATGGATATAAATAATATTTTGGAATACATTTTTAGGAAACATGGATGTGGGTGATAAATATACCCCAGTAAATACTTACGAATAAACAATCTCAGATAAAAATGAGATTGCAAAATTATCCCTTACCTTAGATCCGATATGCTTCGTATGTATCCAAAACTCCAGTATAATGATTTAAATAATATTAAATTATTACAAAACTATATTCTTTTTTAATATATCATATATGATAATATTGTAGAGACCCGAAGCTTGACGTACATTGACATTACATTACATTTACGGAATAGTTAGTACATAACAAAAAACACACACACAAGGATCGTAATAGTTTAGTGTCTTTGGAAACTCAGAATATAATCTTCTAATCCTGGTGAAAGATATTCAACATCTCCCATAAAGATCTTCCTTTTTTTAATACCTAAAACCTTTCTTTATATCCTGGGGAAAAGAAAACATAAAAGGGTGAGCTCAAATGCTCAGTAAGGGTAAAAAAAGAAATATCAATCACATCATATACATAAGCACATAACTTTTGGAAATCTTAACCTGCAAAATAGATCATAATTTCATAACATGGGATAAATCATGGTAGTGAAATGTAATCACAATAATCATAACTTAAAACATGAAACTTTGTGGCATACACACATAATCATAGAGAATCATTTCTTGTTAGTCAAGACTCATTGCCAAGACTATCTTAGTGGACAAAGTCCCTTTCTGAACCGAGTCACCCTCGTTTCAGTCCTGTTTCACTGAACCGGTATAACCTACCGTTCCAGCCATGTCTATCTCATGAGATATAAAATCTTTACCCAATGCATTGGAGGGAGATATAGGTCCCACCCATCTCATAATGATACCATTCTTATGTGTGCCACAAAATCATAAACCATACATCATTGCATAACCCATGTAATAAAAATGGGAATCTTAAACATCATGACATCATAAAACAATTCATATACGATAAAGGAATTCATAAAAATAATTCCATCACAACATAATCAAATCAATGTAATAATAGGGATAAAAACAGAACCCTTTATTATCATAGATGGAAAATAATTTTGATAAAAAACTTGAACTTCATTCTTGAGGAAAATATCCTTTCTACTTCAAAAACACTTTTCCTTTCTTAACATGTCATACAATTTTAAACTAAAAGAAGTTGATTAAAAATAAACTTGAAAACTTGTAAAGGAATATTTTTGGAAATAGTGTTTTAAAAATCCATTCATGTCGTATAAGTTAAAAGAAAACATGCTTCTCGTACTTTTTTTGGAAAAGTAAAAAAGTACCTCGTACAAAAAACGACCAAAGATTCCTTTCACATCCTTTACTAAAAACTCACCGAAGGGTAAAATTGGATTTAAAAAATTGTAGGTGGATGGAAATAATATTACATATTGAGGAAACATGGATTTGGAAGATAAAATACACCCCAGTAAATACTTACGAATAAACAATCTCAGATAAAAATGAGATTGTGATATTTTCCCTTACCTTAGGTCCGATTTGCTTCGTAAGTGTCCGAACCTCCTCTTCTTTGAAGCGCCTCTTTGAGATCTCCTTTTAGGGCACTAAAATTGGTCTTTGAGGAAGACCAGAACCTCTAGGATGTTGCTAGGGAAGTGGAGAAGAGAATTTGGCATGGTTTGGCTGATCTTGAAGGCTCAAAGTTGTGTGAGGAAGAGAGGGAGGGGGTGCCCTTTTATAAGGGAGGAGAGGGGCACCTTTGGAATAACTAAAAATATTATTTTATTATAAAGTCAAGTTCGGTTTTAAATAGCTCCAAATTGATTTATTTAGAGGATAAGGTGGGGATGGGTAGAAAACCTCTCATCCAATAGAATTTAGACAAGTTTAGGTTCATATTTTATCCTTATCATTTAGATTTAACATTAAGTTAAATAATTTTACTTTTACCGTGTCTTCTTGTGTTCTTACACTATAAGGTTAATAAACTTACTATAAGAAGACAAACGAACCCCAAATTGTTTATTATTAATATATATAACCTTATCTAAGTCATTTGGCTGAACCTTAGATTTTTAGGAATAAAATAACAATTAATAATATAATATTTGTTTTAAAAACTATTTTATGTCAATTTTGACACTATTTAGTAATTGATTTTTGTGAAATTCATAACAGAATGATAAGTTCTAAAAAAGTTAATTAAATCAATACTAAAATGTCATATTAACCTATAAAATTAGTGTAAATCATAAAAAGTCTAAAATTATATTTATTTGGGTATTTATAATATCGATTATTAAATTTTTTCACTATTATGGTAATTACTGCATCATCATTGTGTCATAAATAAATTAATTTATTTAATGTCTAAAAAATTATAAATAAAATATCATTATGTAGGAAATATTTTTAGCTTTATAATGAATATTTATAGTTGAATTTATCTTATGTATAACCCCATATTAAAAATGTTTTAGTAAATAAACTTTTATTTTAACTCTTTTAACCCTTCTTTAAATAAATTAATAATAAATGTCCTAATCTAATCCAAGTGGGCCTAAATGGTCATATTTTATTCCTAAGTTTGTTTTTGGTCGAATTACACTTGTCCAATAGAATTAGGACATGTGTTAGGGTAATAATAATATCATTTCTACCATTAATTACCCTATTTACTTTTAACCGTGGTAAAAAAAAGTAAAAAGTTACTATTCACCAAAAAATTATTTTCATATCATTGAACCACATTTTACTTACTGACATCAACCGTGTCTCTCGGATTTTTGAAATTCCAATCACAGAAGTAGTAAAATTAAGTTTTATGAACAATTCAGTTTTTTTAACTACCACTTAGTGGTTTCACTATTCATCAAAAATTGAAAGTTTTCAGAAAAATACCAAAAATTAGGCCTAATCTATATTTGATATTATGAACTCAAAAATGATGTCTATTATACCAAATTAAAAACATATCAGTTGCATTAACTAATTTAAAAATTAATTCCCGTCATCAAAACAAATAGCATGTTTTTAAGAGATAATAACTATCAAAAGATTGAAACTTGTTTATAACTGGTTTAAATGTGAAATTACATCCAATGACCATCATTGTATTAAATTGTAAAAATATATTCTAAATATACTTTAAAACCACTCAAATTAATAATTTATCACTATTAATTATTTCGATTGAAAAAGTTGTTTTTAATTAAAATTTAGTAATTTTCACTATTCATCAAAATATGAAAGTTATCCAAAAATCACCAAAATTTCACCCTAAGCTAATTTCGATATTCCGAATCCAAAAATGAAGTCCATTTTGAAAAATAAAATTTAAAAAATTTCAAAAAGTGGTTATTACTATTCATAATGGCTAGTTTTAATAATATTTTAATAGCATATCGTTGTTTAGTGAAACTCGGTATTGCGTACTACACACGCTATCGAGGAAGGTCGCGATTGCGTGTAATGCAAGGCAAGTCAAGGATGCGTGTTGTGAAATATCCTTTTGGTGTAGCGTACAACACAAGACATTAATGAAATTAAAAAGAATATTTTTCATAAAATCTCGGGGTGTTACATTCTACGCCCCTTAAAATGAATTTCTCCCTCGAAATTCGTCGGGGTTATAAATGGTTTACTATTAGAAAATTTCTTTGTTAGAAACCCACATCGTAAAAAGGAATACCAAAACTAATCTTTAAAAACTAAAGTATGAAACTTAACGGTTACCCAAATAAACTAATCACTGGGTTTCCACATAGGTGAAAATATGGATATGGAAGAGAAATCTAACCATCATGTTCTGATGGAGAGTGGTAGAGAACATGGCTATGAAAAAGACAACAATAGCAAAGCCATAAATTTGTGATGATCTATGGTACCATCTGATTCATCAGATATAAGATCACTAGGACAACATTTTTGGTTTTCAATATCATTTCCCTAAAGTTGAAAATTTTGAATTAGAAGAAATACTTACTTGATTTTGGTACAATCTCACTATTGTTCATGCTTTGAACAATTTCCACTTCATCTCTTGAAGAAATGAAGTTGAATTTTTCATTTGTGATGTGTTAACAGATCATGTGATAGAATGATGGGTCATTCCATCTGTCTCAAACAAAAGGTTAGAAAAGTTATCAAAAAATACATAAGTCCATCTATAGTGAGATTAATCATATATAGTTCCTAAAATGGACTTATACTTCATATATCATACTGATTAATATAATAAAACTAGTTTCTACTAAACAGGGACTTCCTATAGGCCAATGGTAGACGATAAAGGCCAATCACACTTCGGTTGTGGGTTCGATTCCCACGGCCTTGTCCGACGCGATGGGCTGTCGCCCGTCCTGCAGGTTGTCCTTTTTCTAAAACTATATTACTATAATATCCCATCAATAATACTAACTTATGTACAACATAATCCATTCCAATCTTTAGGCTTATTCATAATACCGTCGTCCACTCTCAGAGATTTAATACCATCATTGATCCCCGTATATCATAAGATATATCTTGTTGGTCACATTCCAAACATTCAAAGGCCTTAATCTTGTACTCTCTTGAATAACCATTGAACCTTATTGAAAACATGAGTGCTGTTAAAAGTTAACACTTTCCAGATACCAAAATCCTCAAAATTATATATACTCAAACCATGATATCACTTAGTCCTTATATCAATCATGAGCTCATGAATACTGTCAAACATTTCATTTTATACTTATCCCTTCATTATGCGCATATCATCTACATTCCAAAAATATCTGAATAAACTTTCATGGATACTGGTAACATTAATCATGCACTTTCAAAACTCAAGGAAAGACAACAGTGTAACAATCCATAGATGTCTCTTTATTCCATAGTAGCATGAGATTACTTATACAACATTACACATGATAAACATGTAATCATTCCACTACATTCTTAAACCATTGACCGAGATTTAACAATTCTTTCATCTCACATATCATTTGTAGTCTCTTCATCATCATCCACATAAATACTACCCATACGACCATACTGATTCTCTTCATGAGACTTTCCCTTAGGGCATTGGTTTGCATAATGCCCGTACATTCCACATTTAAAACATTTAACCATTGCTGATGTCGTAGCAATACCATTATCCTCATCCCTGGTGTTAACTGAACCTTTTCCTATGCACTTACTAGATTTGTGTCCTTATTTTCCACACCCAAAGAATCTTCCAGTTCCTTTGAAACATTCTCCTTGATGCCTCTTCCCACATGATTTACATAGGGGAAATTGAACTTTCTTTCCTCTATGATCATCATGAAACTCCATCTTTCTCTTATTAGCCGAGTCAGGAAACTTACCAAATTTTACTTTGTTGATCATATTATGAGATTGCTGATTCGGCATTATAATGATGTTTGGACTTCCAAATCCCATTTCATTTGGTTTCTCATGAAAAATATCATTCCATTGTCCATCATATCCTCCATTATCGTGAATCACCTTGTTTCCAGCCATTTTCTAAAACCCAAAAAGAATAGTGTGAGAGGAAAAAATCATGCTAGGGAAAACAACATAATAAAGGGGGAGTATCCTCAATATCTAACATCTTAGGTTAAATTCTATGATCGTTACCGTAGTTCTAGGATTGTATCCTATACGTATACTTATCCTTAGGGACATCCCTAGACATACCTTAGAAATATCTCTAGGGATCTCACTAACGTTTTCGCATCATAGTTTCCAAAGGTTGACTAAACTTTTCCTCTGATACCAACTGTAGAGACCCGAAGCATGACGTACATTGAAATTACATTACATTTGTGGAATACTTAGTACATAAAAAACACACACACATAAGGATCGTAATAGTTTAGTGTCTTTGGAAACTCAGAATATAATCTTCTAATCCTGGTGAAAGATCTTCAATATCTCCCATAAAGATCTTCCTTTTTTTTAATACCTAAAACCTTTCTTTATATCCTGGGGAAAAGAAAACATAAAAGGGTGAGCTCAAATGCTCAGTAAGGGTAAAAAAAAGAAATATCAATCACATCATATACATAAGCACATAACTTTTGGAAATCTTAACCTGCAAAAGAGATCATAATTTCATAACATGGGATAAATCATGGCAGTGAAATGTAATCACAATAATCATAACTTAAAACATTAAAATTTGTGTCATACAAACATAATCATAGAGAACCATTTCTTGTTAGTCAAGACTCATTTACAATACTATCTTAGTGGACAAAGTCCCTTTCTGAACCGAGTCACCCTCGTTTCAGTCCTGTTTCACTGAACCGGTATAACCTACCGTTCCAGCCATGTCTATCTCATGAGATATAAAATCTTTACCTAATGCATTGGAGGGAGATATAGGTCCCACCCATCTCATAATGATACCATTATTATGTGTGCCACAAAATCATAAACCATACATCATTGCATAACCCATGTAATAAAAATGGGAATCTTAAACATCATGACATCATAAAACAATTCATATACGATAAAGGAATTCATAAAAATAATTCCATCACAACATAATAAAATCAATGTAATAATAGGGATAAAAACAGAACCATTTATTATCATAGATGGAAAATACTTTTGATAAAACACTTGAACTTCATTCTTGAGGAAAATATCCTTTCTACTTCAAAAACACTTTTCCTTTCTTAACATGTCATACAATTTTAAACTAAAAGAAGTTGATTAAAAATAAACTTGAAAACTTGTAAAGGAATATTTTTGGAAATAATGTTTTAAAAATCCATTCATGTCGTATAAGTTAAAAGAAAACATGCTTCTCGTACTTTTTTTGGAAAAGTCAAAAAGTACCTCGTACAAAAAATGACAAAAGATTCCTTTCATATCCTTTACTAAAAACTCACCGAAGGGTAAAATTGGATTTAAAAAATTGTAGGTGGATGGAAATAATATTACATATTGAGGAAAAATGGATTTGAATGATAAAATACACCCCAGTAAATACTTATGAATAAACAACCTCAGATAAAAATGAGATTGTGATATTTTCCCTTACCTTAGGTCCGATTTGCTTCGTAAGTGTCCGAACCTCCTCTTCTTTGAAGCGCCTCTTTGAGATCTCCTTTTAGGGCACTAAAATTGGTCTTTGAGGAAGACCAGAACCTCTAGGATGTTTCTAGGGAAGTGGAGAAGAGAATTTGGCATGGGTTGGCCGAGCTTGAAGGCTCAAAGTTGTGTGAGGAAGAGAGGGAGGGGGTGCCCTTTTATAAGGGAGGAGAGGGGCACCTTTGGAATAACTAAAAATATTATTTTATTATAAAGTCAATGTCGGTTTTAAATAGCTCCAAATTGATTTATTTCGAGGCTAAGGTGGGGATGGGTCGAAACCATCTCATCCAATAGAATTTAGACAAGTTTAGGTTCCTATTTTAACCTTATCATTTAGATTTAAGATTAAGTTAAATAATTTTACTTTTACTGTGTCTTCTTGTGTTCTTACATTATAAGGTTAATAAACTTACTGTAAGAAGCCAAACGAACCCCAAATTGTTTATTATTAATATATATAACCTTATCTAAGTCATTTGGCCGAAACTTATATTTTAGGAATAAAATAACAATTAATAATATAATATTTGTTTTAAAAACTATTTTATGTCAATTTTGACACTATTTAGTAATTGATTTTTTTGTGAAAATCATAACAGAATGATAAGTTCGAAAAAAGTTAATTAAATCAATACTCACATGTCATATTAACCTATAAAATTAGTGTAAATCATAAAAAGTCTCAAATTATATTTATTTGGGTATTTATAATATCGATTATTAAAATTTTTCACTATTATGGTAATTACTGCATCATCATTGTTTCAAAAATAAATTAATTTATTTAATGTCTAAAAATTATAAATAAAATATCATTATGTAGGAAATATTTTTATCTTTCTAATGAATACTTATAGTCGAATTTATCTTATGTATAACCCCATATTAAAAATGTTTTAGTAAATAAACTTTTATTTTAACTCTTTTAACCCTTCTTTAAATAAATTAATAATAAATGTCCTAATCTAATCCAAGTGGGCCTAAATGGTCATATTTTATTCCTAAGTTTGTTTTTGGTCTAATTACACTTTTCCAATAGAATTAGGACATGTGTTAGGGTAATAATAATATCATTTCTACCATTAAATACCCTATTTACTTTTAACCGTGGTAAAAAAAAGTAAAAAGTTACTATTCACCAAAAAATTATTTTCATCTCATTGAACCACATTTTACTTACTGACATCAACCGTGTCTCTCGGATTTTTAAAATTCCAATCACAGAAGCGGTAAAATTAAGTTTTATGAACAATTCAGTTTTTTTAACTACCACTTAGTGGTTTCACTATTCATCAAAAATTGAGAGTTTTCAGAAAAATACCAAAAATTAGGCCTAAGATATATTTGATATTATGAACTAAAAAATGATGTCTATTCTACCAAATTAAAAACATATCAGTTGCATTAACTAATTTAAAAATTAATTCCCGTCATCAAAACAAATAGCGTGTTTTTAAGAGATAATAACTATCAAAAGATTGAAACTTGTTTATAACTGGTTTAAATGTGAAATTACATCCAATGACCATCATTGTACTAAATTGTAAAAATATATTCTAAATATACTTTAAAACCACTCAAATTAATAATTTATCACTATTAATTATTTCGATTGAAAAAGTTGTTTTTAATTAAAATTTAGTAATTTTCACTATTCATCAAAATATGAAAGTTATCCAAAAATCACCAAAATTTCACCCTAAGCTAATTTCGATATTCCGAATCCAAAAATGAAGTCCATTTTGAAAAATAAAATTTACAAAAGTTCAAAAAGTGCTTATTACTATTCATAATGGCTAGTTTTAATAATATTTTAATAGCATATCGTTGTTTAGTGAAACTCGGTATTGCGTACTACACACGCTATCGAGGAAGGTTGCGATTGCGTGTAATGCAAGGCAAGTCAAGGATGCGTGTTGTGCAAGCTCCTTTTGGTGTAGCGTACAATACAAGACATTAATGAAATTAAAAAGAATATTTTTCATAAAATCTCGGGGTGTTACAAATATTATCATCTGTTTGTTAGTAACATTTCATTGTCACCCGTTATTCGGATATTAACTACTTTATGTTCTTATGAATATTTTTTCAGATAAGTTCATGTTCCACTTCTTTGGTTATAGTTATATAATTTAAATAATTATATTATTATAATATATATCATATTTATTAATTCTATTTATGTATATAATCATGTTTTAATGATGATCATGTAGAATTAATCGCATTGCATTGTGAAGAAGATAGGCCGTACGTACGTACGAGTGACGATATCATTCACTTAATGGTTAAATGGTATGGAATTGTATGGTATGTTAATTATACAGAAAAATTACCATGTTATATTTATTATTTAAATGCATTATAATCGTCATTATACCCATCCAAATCAAGTATTGTTGAATAACAAATCACACCACAGCGTACAGACAGTAAGCCGTGTGTACACACGCATGGTGATATTATTATTTATAGAATGGATAAAAAAGGTACAGGGTTATACCATAATTATAATAGAATCTTATAGTTTATAAGATAATGTATTTATTAATTTAGTATGGAAACAACATAATAATATGAAGTAGAAGAAGAGAAGAATTTTTAAAGAGGTGATAAAACAATTACCTCTTTTTTGAGTATCTCCTTTTGATTTTCACAAAAGGTCTTGTTAGGATGAATTTATGCCAAAAGTGTGGCCTATAGAAGGAATAGAGGGATTTTGAGAGCTTATTTGATCATAATTTGGACGATCTAAGGGGATTGAGAGGTGTGATTAAGTGGGTAGATATGGTGGCCTTTTATAAGAGGGAGGATGAGAACATAAGGAAAGTCTTGAAATATTATTTTATTATAAATTTATTTTCGGTTTATAATGGTACCAAAATCATTTATTTAGAATATAATATGATTTTTGGTTTAAATAAAATCAACCAATATTTTTTGATAAGTTTTGAATATTTTTTAATCCTTATTTTTTGTTTTAATCCTTATTTTACCCTTTTTAATCTTACCATGATATTTTATTATTTACACTTTGTGGGTTAATTTAATTACCATAACATGTAAAAAGACCCAAAAAATGATTTTTTTGAAATATTTGGACTTATAAAAACCATTTGGCTGAATATTATATTTTTAGGAATTTAATAACATTTAATAAACTATTTTATATTTTAAAATACCAATAGTCTCAATTTGGTAACTATTTATTAGTTGAATTTCTAAAAATATTATAACAGAAATATAATTTTGAAAAAAATTCTTTAATTCATCACCAAAATGTCTCATTTATCTATAAAAATATTTTATTCCATAAATTCGCTCAAATTATATTTATTTTAGTATTTATAATACCATTTATTTGATATTTCTCTTAATAAAATAATTATTGTATCATTATTGTGTCAATATTTATGGTAATTATTTAACCTATAAAAATTATAAATAAAATACTATTATGTAGATAATTTCATTATATTTTTGGATACTATTTATATTTTATGTTTGATCAATTTTCTCAGTACATTAAAATTATTATTCTTATAAGAGATAAGAGAGTGACATGTTGTCACTTTCATTTGTTTTAATAATAATTACATAATTTTCATAAATAAAAGTCCATTAAATGAATCAATTCCAGTCCTTAGGTGATATGGGTTGCATTTTATTCATCAAATAGGATTTTTTCAGGTGTTAGGGTAATTTTATTATTCTTATCATATTGTTTGTTACCCTAATTTACCCGATCTACCTTTAATTGTGGTAAATAGAAAGTATTGTAGTTACTATTAATAATTAAAAAAATAAAAGTAAACTATTAACATAATTTTTACCCACTGATTCCAAATATGGAATCAATTTTTTCAAAATTTAGAACACATAAGTTTCAATAATTAATTACAAATTAATTCTCATTGTCAAAACCAGAAAGCAAGTTTTTAATAAGTAAAAACTATCAAAAGATTGACATGTGTTTATGTCCAATTTAAATGTGAAATTAATTACAATGAAAAATATTGTATTAAATTATAAAAACATAATATAATTACACTTTAAAAAAATTAAAAATATAATATAACTATATAAATAAATTAGACGAAAAGACAGTTTTGAATTGAAATGCAATATTTTTCACTACTAATTAAAATATGAATTTATTTAGAAAAATACTAAAATTTAAAACAAGGAAAATTTTTATGTCCCAATTTCAAAGAATAAGTTTATTATGTAAAATATAACTTAAATTATCAAAAACTAGATTTAAAAAGGGCTGACCATCAAAAGGCGGTAAAACTATTTTTTTTGAAAAATACTTCACTTATAAGAAAAATTGAATTGGTTATTATATCATATCTAGAAAACATAAAATATGAATTTAAAACATTACATTGAATATATTTCATATATACTTCACAAATAAAATCCATAAATAGTGATTTTATTATTTTATAGACTCACTTATTTTCTATTAAATATTTTTTTAGAAAGAAGTTAATACTATTCATACCCGCCATTATAGTGACTAGGTTTTAATATTTAGTTATCAATTATACTTGGTATTTCATAAAATTAATTCTATCAAAATAACTTGAAATTTTGTGTAACAAAATCCAAAAATAATATTGCGTATACTGCAATCTAATACGATATTGTGTATACCGCAAGGAAATATTGGTGTAGCATACAACACAAGAAATTAAAGTAATAAAAAAGAATATCTCTCATAAAATCTAAAGGTGTTACACTTATGGCCTGATGTTGTTTTTTATACATGTGGACATGTGGTTTCAATAGTGTGGTGGTTGGTACTTTTTTTTAGTTTAATTTTTAAGTTATTCAAATGGGTTAGTTTAATTTAATCTTATTGACTCATGTTAAAAGCTTGTGATATTAAGAAGTAAAGTTATTTAGCCACCATTGACCTTGTTTACTAGTTGGGTTGCCTCATCCACTAATGGGTGAGGCATGATATTGTATAATACCTTGATACTTGAACCCCTTGAGGGGTTTTAATCAAATGAATAGGAGTAGATTAGATATAGTAGCTCTGCATGGGTTCCTTGAGATTGATTGGCCCTAGTAGGCCATAACATAAACCTAATTACACGATAGAGATGATAGGGTAGATGGACTGGGGTTAGGTGACTGGACTAACCTAGAATGAGCTTTGGATTTTAGGAGTAGCTATGATCCTTCTCTCTTGAACTTTACTGATATAGCATAAAACATGTGGCTTGTTTGGTTTCTCCCTATCTTTGACATTTCCGAGGGGTGGGATTCTATATCTGAGGTGGGTGGTGAGTTAAGACTTGATCAAGACCATAGAACACAAGTGGGGAACACCCATTTCATTATGACCCAGGGGACCCCATTGGGTGCCCCAGTGACATGTTGGTCCTAGTGAGGGTGTGCTTGGGATGTAGACAATGATGGAGGGTTTAGGTATTCAACCAAACCATGTTTATTTTATTTTTATATTATTAGTACACTTCCTTGGGAGCATAATTTTTTTATGGAAAACTAACTTAGTAGTTAAATATTTTCTTTTATGGTTGGTAAAATCCATAGGGATATTTTTTATTTTGTGACTCACCTTGATAAGAAAACACTTGTTGGGAAGGTTAATGTTACTAGTGTCCGAGAAAACTCTCATAGGGGAGGTCTGTGATACTATCAGTGGGAATGACATGGATATAGATCTAGGTTTGATCTATTATAATGGGATTGAGTTTTCTAAGAGCATTACCATGGTCTATTAGACTCATGATATATTCCCAAGATGATAAAACACCTATAGGATAGGTCTGTAATACTTATCTGTATACTAGAGAGACTCATGTTTTTTTATTGGGAGGAACAATAATACAGTAGTGTTCAAAGACAACCTAACACTATATGAAGCATGTATAGTTGATCAGGATCATAGACTTAATGATCTATAAGGGTTGTTATTTGGAACATGGGTTGGCATAATCCACATGACGTGATCAGAGACATTCTGACATCGAACCAAAGCATGTATTGTTTACTTATTTGTAACATATTGTCTATTTATTCTAATCATGTCACATGCACATATCAATACATTTATGATATAGCATGGGAATATATTTGTGGTTCCCTACTATGTTTTTTACTCATACCCTACTCCAAAATCCATGACACTTTGATACCCAAGTATCCCTCACTTATTATAGGTTCAGGCTGGACTAGGGACCAATATCAATATTAGCATGGTTATGTGGGAATACTCAAATGAGTTTAGGTGATTGGGATGTAGATATTCTATAAGATGTAGTGTATCCTAACATACTTATATTTTGTTACTGTATTTCATTTTTTATAATTTATCAGCCTGATGGGTGATCAATCTTGATTTATAACTATATCCTTCCATATTCATCTTATTATTTACTTCCATGTTATCTATTTATTTAATTTATTATATGGTTTTTGGTGAATATTTTATTATTTCTCACTTTTATAGAGGGTTTATATCCTACCCAATATACCTCCTTAGACCTTTGCTTCTAGTCAGAAGCCTCTAGCACTTAGAAAGGAATGATTGAGCTCATGTGCCAAACTAGGTTGGTTACTTTTCAGAGTGAGCTAGGTTTGGACATTAAATTTTTTTATCAGAGATTGATTTAATTTTTTTCTTATTATTTTGGGATATATAATACAAGAGATTTAGGAATGTGTCATAACTTGTGATTGAATTTAGACTGATGCATCATAAACACCTTTTTCGGTGGAAGTCCAGGTTACCATGGGTATGAGATTTATGTTCTTGGCTCACATTATTATGGTTATTGTGATTTTCAAATAGAATGATGGAAATGTGGTTTGAGATTTATGGTTTATCTATTATTGGATTCTTGGATCTTGGTCTATAAAGGTAAAAGACATCTATACATGGATCATTCTTGGAACATAGGTTTAACATGAGATGTAGAGTCCTACCATTGTGATTATTTCCATTGATGACTAAGGATAAAATATTTAAAGTGTTAATAACTGCTCATACAATGTTTTACCATATAACTATTTTATGAAATTCTACCCAGTTAGGTCAAATAATATAAATATATATATATTATTCTGGGTCATGTTGTATGGATCCTATGGTGAGATGTTTGATGGAAGCAGTAATGATCCACTCCCTCAGTGTGTGGGATACAGGGTGACCCTAGTTGGTCAGTGAGTCACATGGTGATTTTTTGGGAGACCCCTTTTGGGTGTTTTTCATTTAGAATTGGTTATTTAAAGATCCAATGACAACCTATATAGTGTTTTCCCAAATACAATTGAATGAAATTCTATTTTACTAAACCATGTGACTATGGTTTTCTAGATACATATAATCTAGGATGATGCCATTAGCTATGATAGTAATGGCTAGTGATTTGTGATTCTCTAGGGGAATTCTCATATGAAGATGACCATAAAAATAAGTTTTATTATGGGTGGATGTTTGACATGTGATTCATTATGTATTATGTACATGAGACCTGGGAGTGGGATGATGATTTTTGGTATAAATACATGATATCATATGTGGTGATTGAGATAGGTGCAGTGAGTACTACCTAATGGGATAAGAAATCTCATGAGACCTGTTTTGTGGGGATAGGAGGGAGAACTAAAGATATTTAGTTTCAAAGTGGAGTTGAGTAGTTCAATGTGTAATGATGTTTGAGGGAATCCCATGAGAGAAGATAACCCAGTATTTTAAGTGCTTGATAGGTGGAAATCACATGCATGTACTAGTTGTTGATACTGATGTACAACATTTGTTGTTTGCCTGTGGTTTGGATAGTGGATTCCATGAGGATTTGGATAACATAGAGTCATTTTAGTATCAAGATGATATTTCAAGGGAAAGGATGGTTGAATACTAGGACTGTTGATTCTTATTACACTTTATAAGGATGAGTAGACAATTTTGATCTTGGAATGATGCCTATGGGTGGATGGCCATATTGTTATAAAATGAAATAAGTGAATTTCCAATTTTAAATCAGATTTACAAGGGTATAATTAATTATATAAAAATGACATGTAGAGTGGTGTGGTTATTGTTTAGGCATGTAGACCTAATTCTAATGATATTCGACTCAAGGGAGTGTGATTTAGGAATATGTATTTGGTGATACTAAAATGTATTCCCATTATTTTTCAGATATTATCAAGATAACACAATTTTTCATGCCTAAGAATTTTTTTAATTTAAATTGGTGATGAATTTTTTATGAGATGAGGACCAATAGGTTTGTTTAGAAGCTTGCAAGTTTGGGTTCCCAAGATTTAAAATAGTGAGAAATGATCCTATGTAGTATATGGAACACTATAAATGGATAGTGTGCGGTGGAATGATCGACCTAGGATTTTAGGAAAATAATGTATGATATGGAATGAGTGTAGATTAGGATGAGTGGAACACATGGGGTGGATCTTTCTAACTACTATGGATAAAATTCTTAGAAATGAGGAATGTGTGGTAGTTGAGGTATTCTGTCATTCTAAGGTGAGAGTGGGATAACCATGTCCAGACTTTGAGTTTTATCGTGAATCCAATTTGGGATTTGGTGGTTGAGAAATGGTTTTGGTGAAGTTAATATGATGAAAATCAAATGGTGGGGAGAGATTTATTAAGCATGGGTGTACGAGCCTTATGCTAGAAGGGATATAATAATGTGAAACTAAACATGGAGAAGTCCTGCTACCATTAGGATGATGGTGTAAAAAAAGAATTGTGTACCTAGATTACTTGGGAAATTATAAATAAGAAATCAGATGTGGTACTAAATTGAGATCAAGAATTGTATATGGGATTGATAAGGAACTAATGTGATCCAAGGGTGATTTGAATGGTGGTTTTTTGGTGTGGGTGGCAGGACTCGACGATAGTTGGGTAGTTGTGGATCTAACCATTTAATCTCACTAGGAGTCAGGTATGGACACCAATGAGTGTGTTCAAGTGATCATATGATTCCTCAGGGTATAAAAGCATCATTATCAGGTATATTCATCACATGACATAATTTATAATTAAGATCTCTCATGAGGAGCCATCCAAGGATCTTTTTAATTCTATTATTGTATGGAATTTGATGTGGTATGTTTCAAACCACATCTGACATTTCATTTTGGATATGATAGTTTCATATCGAAAATAAAAATAGTCTTTTCAAGGAACAATTAGTGTATTCCTAGATATTCATGGATGATGGATAAATGTCTATCCCAATTCAGAATTTGGTAATGAGAAATGATAGTAGCACATTAAATTTTTTTTCATTCATGTGTGGTCATGGTATGTTGGAAACCATTCAAAGTGAATCGTTGTAATGCGAGAGAGGAATTTCAATTAGTATCTCTAATGGAAAAGGCACCAAAGAATTGGAATGAGAAGTTATAAACTAAAGCTTATGGTTAAGAGAACTATGTTCCAAGTAATCAATTGGATGATGATGTGATCATTTCTTGAGATATATGGGTTTATAAAATTTCCATCTTTGTATTTTAGTGGTGGTTATGGTATTTGGACAAAAATCTGGTTGATTTTAAATTTTGAATTGGAAGTTTTTCCTTGGATGTATTTTGGAAATTTAAGAATGGAATGATTCCATTTAGATTTGAGTTGTTGAATGATTCAAACTATAATGTATGGTTGGATGACCACTGGGACCTATCGGGTATGGAAAGTGTTATGGTGAGGAGTTTGTAATTCCTTGTATCTGAATGGTCTTTTGAAATTCAACAGAAATTTGAATTTTTGAATTAATGTATGGGATGAATTTTTAACGTAGATTTGGAATTGAATTATATTGGTTAGTATTTATAAAAATATGTATTTTTGATGGGGAATGAGGTGAAATTTGTGATAGGGAGGTTCATGTGTGAGTTTGAAGTATCTTGGGGTGGTCGAGCTACTGTAGTGAAAACTACACCAGTCACTAGCTAGCCAGTGGCTGGATATCAATACCCCCTCATACATGGGTGAAATCAGTTAGCCGATAGACCCATAATGGCTAGATTATGGGCTTAATTATGTCTTAATATTATGGTTAGGATGGTAAATTAACTATAAACCCCCTATGATTTTTTAAAATAGAAATGGGATATGAGGGGGGCTATTCAGGTGAGCCACCCCTCCATTTTGTCTCTATGGATACCCCATTAAGGGGGATGATTTTGGTGGGTTTTTAATGATTATAAAAGGTATGTTTATCCATTTATACTCTTCTTAATCATACTTTATTCTTGATTAATTTAAATTTTCCTGAATAGGGTTTTTATTATGTTTCCATCATAGCATGGTGGAATTAGACAATATCATTAGGGATTTCTCTTTACAAGCAATGAGGGAGTCCCAATATTTTGTTTTCATGTCACAACTTGTTGTTTGGGTTAAGGTATGTTTCACCACCAAATTTTATATAATTCATATTTTAAATTAAATTAATTTTTTATATGGAATGGTGGTGTGTGTTAGGGAATTTATTGGTAATGGTGTCAAGAGTTCATTATAGAACTCCTGTGGCTTATTGTTCAAGGTTTCATCAAGGTTCTTATGCCCAATGAATTAATTAAAAATTATTCCATATTATTATAATTTTTTTAAATTTATTTAATCATTATAATCCAATTATAATTAGTTCTTTTGGTTTGTATGGTTTAATATAGGTGCCCGAATGGGTGGAAAAGGTTTGGATGAGCTTGGATAGACTTTTTGGAGTCTTGGAAAAGTTGTTAACCCTTGGAAATAAAATTATAAATATAATATAATTATGTTCTTGGTACTTGGTACTTACCATATGGATTAATTCTATTTGTTATGCACCTGTGGACATGTGATCTCACCATTGTGATGTATAGACCATATATTTCATTGAATTTTCAAGTTAGTTAAATGGTTTAGTTAAATTTAATCAATTAGAATCATGTGAAACACCCAGGATCATAAGGAGTAAAGTTATAAGGCCACCAAAAAAATAGCTGACTAGCTAGGATTCCTTGGTCACTAATGGACTAGGAATAGGATAATAGAATACATTGAATATTGAATAACTTGATGGTTTTAATCAAATAAAAATGGGTAGATTAGACTTAGGGGCCCTACATAGGCTCCCTTGAGATTTATTGGCCCTAACTAGATGTATCGTGACCATTATGTCATCGTGGATTTGATAGGAAGGATGGAAAGATGTCAGGTGAGTGTATTGACCTAAAATGACTATTGGATTTTGGGAGGGTTCGTGATCCTCCTCTCCTAACCTTTTACAATGTAGCATAAATAGGGTGGCCTATGAGGTCATTCCCAATATATTACATTTATAAGGGGTGGTATTTCCTCTATAAGGTGGGTGGTGACCCAAGAAATGACTGAGAATAGGGATCCCAGGTGGGGTTAACTTGTTTCATGGTGACATAGGGGCCACAAATGGGTGTCTCTTCGACATATTGACCCTAGTGTGGGTGTTATTAGTATGTGGATAGTGATGGAGGGTTTAGGAATTAAAGAAACCCACATTTATTTCATTTTGACATTATATGGTAAATGCCCTTGGGAGAAAATTTTACTATGGAAAATAATATTGGGGGTGGTCTCTTTTATTTTATGGCTGGTAAATTCCCAAGGAGTGGTTTTTTATTTTTTGAGGAAACTAGATGAGAAAACTCTCATTGGGGAGGTATGTGTTAATTTTAGTTGAGAAAACCTATATATGAATGTTCTATTATAATATCGATTGGGATTCCATGGATATATAGCTAGGGTTGATCTATTATAAAAGATGGAGATTTATTAGAGAATTCCCCAGATCTATGATACTTATAGGCTATGCTAAGGATGTGAAAACTCCCATAGGGGAGGTCTATGATACTTATTTATATACTAGGGATACCCATGTTTGTTTATTGGGTAGAAGGGTTATCGTGACATGATTAGAGTCACATTGAAACTGGCCAAAGTAGGTATGTTTGATCATGGTCACTGACCTAAGGATTGACAATGTTTGGTATTTTGAACATGGATTGGCATGATCCATGCAATGTGCTCATATATATTCTGGCATCTGATCAAGGCATGCATTATTTTTAGTTTTATTTATTAATTTTATTGGTTTATAAATTTATTCTAAGAATATCACATGAACAAATCACTACATTTATATTATATCATGGGTTTATATTAGTGGTTCCCTATTAAGTTTTTGTACTCACACACTTCTTAGGAAGACATAATACTTTGGAACCTGAGAAACCCTAACTTGTTATAGGTCTAGGTTGTCCTAGGGCCCATGGATATGATTAGAATGGTTGATTATGAAATCTAAGATGAGTTTTGGTGATCAGAATATAATTAGTTTTTGGGATATAGTGGATCCTCCTATATATCTATTTTGTTCTTGTATTTCATTTTTCATATGTGATTTCCCAATGGGTGATTGGTCATGATGTATAACTATATGATTTCATATTAATTTTATTATTTTATTTGATGTTCTTTATTTATTTATAAATTTGGATAAATTTGGATGATTTTGATTATTGTTTCACACTCTAATATAGTGGGTATATCCTTCCCAAAGTACTTTCTTAGACCCTCACTGCTAGTTGATATCATCTGGAATTCAAGTAGATTCACCTAAGGTTATGTGGTAGATTAGTCAGGTTTTTTTGTAAGAGAACCATTCTATAACATTAAAAAATCCAAAAAAATATTTTTAGAAAATTTATTATGTTCATATTTTATAGTAATAATCTAATTAGAATCCTTTAAATCAATAAAAAATGATTTTCCACACATTGAGAAACAAAATAAGAACCTGCACAAAAGTTAGTTTTTTTAGTTTTAACATCGGAATCAATATTTATAATTATATTATTAATATGGTGGTCTTTATGAATTTTCAATGACATAGTATTAGAATATGGAGTAAGCTCCCCCTCAACAATTACATTATTATCTTGATGTTTTACTTATATAAAAATTAAATCCATTAAATTATTATTATTTAAGTTCAAAATATAAATTCACAAAATGAATAGATTCTTCTACAATTATAGTTCATTTATTATAAAGATTATAAAATTTAATGTTTTAGAATACCCTAGTAAAATTACTTATCAAATTTAGAATAAATTTATACAAACTATCTTTATTATTTAAAATAAAAAATTTACAACCAAGAACTTTAAAACAACCAATATTAGGATTATTACCTTTAAAAAATTCATAATGAATTTTCTTTAAAAAAATTATAATTAAAAATATATTTAAAATATAACAATATTTATTTGTATATTCAACCAAACAATATCTAGGTATAGTATATTTATTCAACGTTGTTCTAGAAATTTATTAAATAGTTCTAATTTTTCATTATACAACACCATTTTGTCGTGATGTTTAAATAGAAGAAAAATTATGATTATATCCATTTTATTCACAAAATATTTCAAATTACAGATAAAATTCACCTATATTATCACTTATTATAGAAATAATTAAATAAACATTCTAATTTTTGACTGATTTACAAAAAAATAAATTTAAAGAAATTTTCATTTTATTAGAAATAAAATAAATTAAAGTAAATTCACTGAACTCATAAAAAATAATAAAAATTCATTTTATTTCCCATAAACTGAAAATATATATATGTCCAAATAAATTTAAATCGATAATTTATAATGGTACACTGTTTATAACCTCATTAAGAGATCTAAAACCAATTCAATGTTGTTTACCTTTGAAATAATAGCCACACATAAAATCATTACTGATTTTGAAATCTGGTAGCTATTGTACATATCATTTCTTTTATAGTTTGTGTAACATCTAAAAGTTCACATTTCCAAGCCTATGATTCCATAAGATACAATTTATCTCTATTTCATTAAGATAATTAATATTTTTGTTAGTTTTCTCAAAAAAAGAAATAGAATATATTTTATACTTTCCATTTTTATAAAATAAAACTATTTCATTTTATAAAACTAAAAATTTATTATCGTCAAATTTAACACTCATTCCATCATCTCAAAATTGTGAAATACATATCGTGTTATGTTTTAAAAATTCAATGTATAATAATTTTGAAATTAAAACAATATTAGAAATATTTACTTCACCATTTACCTTAACCATTCCTTTTGAGCTATCACTAAATGTCATAGAGACACTATCAAATTAAATATATGAAAAAAACTTCAATGGTTATCCAGTAATATGTTTGGAGAAGCCTATGTGCATGTACCGTGTATATTTTAACCAATTAAGACATGATTCTTGAAAATATTATTTAATTACAATACACCTTCCATACCCATGTTTTTTTGGCTCTAATCGAGTTAGTATAAGAATTATTAGGCACCCATTCACAATTAAAACATTTATTTGTAGAAAATATAAAAGACAAACCCTTCAAAATTAAAGTTTTAGTATGGACTAAATAATGAGGAAATATTAACAAATAGTCATTATCATGGTAAAATTCAATTCTATATCTAAAGGATGTAATATAAGATATACTTCCTTTCGATCTTTTTAAAAAGAAATTTTTATATAACTTAGGTATTTTTTTATTAAAACCAAAACCACTTTTATCCTTATTTGGGTTTATAATTGAAATAATTTTTTATACTTCTCTTGACCTTGAATAATGGTAGATAAATTTTATTTAAAAAATAAAATTTATTTATTCAAATTTTCATTATCCTTTTGTGAAATTTCATAATAAATGATTCTATTTAATTTGAACAAGAAGTAGTATTTTAAAAAAATTTATTTTCAGGAGTTTATTTTGACCTTTTTAAAAATATTGTTTTATCATTTTAATTTTATATATAAATCAACAATTACTAAAACATCCTTTTATAATTTATCATTTTCTTAAATAAATCTCTCCACATAAAGTTGTTTATATTTGTAGTAATATTAACTACAATAAAAATAACTAATAACCTCATTTGTAATTTGATCCATCAAGAATATGATAGTGGTTTATTTTTTTCTTCCAGTTTCATCCCCAAAATCGGAATATTTTGTGCATATTTGACAAGCCATCAAAATCTTTTCTCATCATTCATATATTTTTTATATTTTATTTATTTATTTAGTTTTATATAGTTAGGATTTATGTATCCCTTATTTTTAAACTAATAAAATGTGATTTTAGAAATATCATTTTAACCCATTTTACCTTTATTCTTTTAATCATCACTATGATTCTGCTTTTTAAATAGGTTCTTGAACCCTATAGTTATTTTCATGATTTTGTAAACTAATTTAGTAAAATTTTATTTTTTTTCAATTTACCTTGATTTAGAATAAAAAAGTTATCATAAAAAATTATATTTGATTTAAATGAAACACTTTAGTAAGTCCCCTCTTCCAAAATGTTCTTCAAATATAGTTTTTATTGATGTAATGGACCATTTAGTTCATAACAAGTATATTCTTGAATTTTTTTTCTTTCATCAATCAACACTTTCATCGCATGCCACTTATTAGGTAGATATATCAGGACTCTTTCTATAAGAACATGACTATTGAAGGTTTTTACAAGGGAATTCATTCCATTCACATTGCGTGTGAATTGGTGGAACATTTGGATGATGATTTCATATTCAACCATATTGAAATATTGAAAATCATCCCAAAGAATTCTAAGTTTTGTTCTAATCATCATTTTTGAACCAAAATGATTAACTTAATTTTTTTTCAAATCTAATGAGCTATCATTCATGTAAAAACCACACTGAAAACATTTCTATGAACATGATAGTTTAAAATATTCATAATATTGTAATTTAAAACATACTTTACAAAATCATTTTTAGTAATTAATTTGGGTTCATAATTATAAAACCTATATGGTTTTACCATTATATTCCTATGATCATTACTTAGTTTCTTGAGGTGTTCCTCCATTTGGGATTTCCATTAACCATAGTTATTTCCATCAAAACATGTTGGATTCTAAAGAATCCAACCATCATTTATATTCATTCATTTTATATAGAAAATATATTGTTCATTATATTATTAGGTATATGATATTTAGGTTAACATAAAAAAATAAATAGATTCTATATCTAATAGGAACAGGTTTTGATAAAAGTATTAGGTTCAAAATGTGATAGTAGATGGCATATAAGGGGATGGGGTGAATAAACTAGATTAAAAAATTTAAGGAGTTAAATTAATTATATAAGTTAATCATAAAAGTTAATTATTATACACAAGTAGTAATAATAATTAGTAGAAATAAATGAGAGAGAAAAGATAATTTTACAGTAGTTCAGTTCATATGTGAACCTACATATACTCTTACACCTCTCTACTCTTTGAGAGATGGATTATTCACTACCATATTTTTGAAGGGGAATTAGAACCTAATTCAAACTATCTTTTATATTAGAGTTATAACCAATATAAATACCTAAATTTTATATGGGGAGTCATAAACCATTTTAAAATTTACTTTTTTAGGAAGATATAACCTATCCAGACTATGGAATTCATGATTCATGACCTAAAGAACCTGAATTTAGAATACATGAGTCCCAACCTGATGAGAGAATGATTTTTTGGGAAAATAATAAACTAAATAATTAAGAAAATGTGATAGTGATTGAAATAATTAGTAAATTCTTAGATAGAACCTGATGTAATAGTTCAATGAAGATATATTGAAGCACAACATTTGGTTCATTGTGTAATAGATCAATAAGTCTCATCAGGGCAGTAGTTATAGTTGAAGAATTTTTGATTTCCCTTGAGAGTTCAACTATAATATAAGACTTTGTTCATATAGGATCAATTGAAAATTTGGATATTCAAAGTATTTCATAACACTTTATTAGTTTGAAATCCCACACTAAAGAAAATGTCATTGTATTGTAGTATCTTATATTAGTGATCTAATATTAATAATCTCATAACCTTCAAATTTGTCTCAAAGACCTTTAAATAAAACTCAAATTAAACTCAATAATAGAAAATAAATTATTTATACAATTCAAAAATATTAAAGAGAGAGAAAAATTATAATTCTAAAATTATCAATTATATTAAAAATTGAGGACTAATTTAAACCAACTTGAATTCACCATTAAAGGGCCCATAATATCTCTATAATAATAGGTAAAAGGAAACCCTTTAAAAATCACATCATTTCCTTAGGTAAAATTAAAATTCTAAATTCTAAAATCCTTCCATGAAGATACCCATTAAGAAATTTGAATTCAAATAATACTACATTAAATACTATAATGAAACTTTTAATATATTCTTTAGCATTAAAAATTAATTTAGAAACATTAAAAAAAATTCACTCATAAAAAATAAATTCAACATTTAGAAACACATATTGTGGGTTTATACGTGAATAATAAACTAAATTAAATTTTCATTAAAAACTATATAAAATTTTCTGAACTTATTTTTTTTTACAGATTGTATATATATATATATTTAGAATTAATAAAACACCTAAATCAATGATAGTAAACATGAATTTAATGAAAAATATCAAAAAAAAATAAAAATAAAAATAGAGTAGTATGGAAACTCATAAAATTTCAAACTTCAGTTAATGTATGGATCGACCATGATTTTAACCTACCATGAGGCATAAATCGTGAATTCAAGAAACCTATCATGAGGTATCAACCACATGTACATATGATTAATTGAGAGGTTCAGCAAGTGATGACCCGAGTAAACAACCAACTGTATAAAAAATATTGTGTGATAGGTCATGATGTAGAGTGGTAAATCAATCAACTGTAAGAAAAAAAATTCAATCAACTGAAAGAACAAAAATTCATTCAACTAAAAGAACAAAAATTTAGTCAAAATCAAGGAAAAAAATTCAATCGACCATAAGAAAAATAATTTAATCAATCATAAGAATACAAGAACATGATAAATATAGAAGTAAATTATAAATTCACAATACTTTATTAAAAATTGAATATAAAATCCATAACAAAGATAATTAGAAATTATATTGTGAGAAATTATAATTATCCATTAAATAATAATATTTAGAGAAAATATTTTAGGTATTTATAATATTCAAAACACAAAATACAAGCAAAACATAACATAATAAATCTTAAGAAAACTCCCAAACACTACAAGTCATGAAGGAATCTATGGGAGTGTGTGATAGAGCTATGAAAAGGTACTTAAATTTATGTTTAAAATTTGTTCTTTGGGGTAGTTTGAATGGAATGTGTAAAGGTGTTGTACTTACCACGTAAAGGTGTGAGTATATCCATGTAAGGTTAAATAAAAATGAAAAATCAATTTATACCAAGATTAAAAAATCATTCCATTAATTATTTGGAATTTAAGGAATATATTTTTGGATATGTCCATGCCTTATGATGAATCTCTCACATCATGAATGTTGTATGACTATAAAGATAGCTAGAGTAAAGACCTAGGTTCATACCATAAAGCATGGTTCATGCTATGAAGTTTTCAAGTATAGATATTTTAAAATAGATAAGATATATTATATTTTTAGAGGATATTAAGAAAAGTTGTCATGAGTGTTTTAATAAATATTTAAAATAATTTAAAAGGGGGAATTGAGGCACTAGAGAGGCAGTTCAACCACCAAGACAGAAGCCTCTAGGTTTCCAATCTAGAGAGATCTCAAAGTTATGTTTTTTCATTTTTTTCTTTTATGTTTTTTGTGATAGTTATCATGTTCTATGATTATATATAATTTATTAGTTTAATTAAATAATTTCTCCAATTCTATAATCATTTTATTTTTGATTATATTCTATCTTCTATGGTGTGTGGAATATTCTTCATTTATGATCACTCTATAATTATAAAATAATCCCATAGGGGAGAGTGGTTTAGGTTGAAGTGGGTGCGTACCAATATATTCTAAATTTTTCTTCACTTATGAGATGATTTTATTTAAATATTATTATGATGTGACTCACATTTATTATATTTATTTAAATCACTAAATTAGTGTGTTTAATAGAGAATAAAACTCAGTATAATAAATATTATTAATTCATGAACACTGAGTTAGATTATTCTTATATAACTGAGATCAAGAATTTCAATTATAGTTTTTTTTAGTTTTTTTGGAATAAGAGGGTCCATATGTTAGAGTAGTTTTAATAATAATTGATCAAATCAATATCATATAAAATTAATTATTTCATGGATACTGGATTTATTTATTCTATGAGTGAGGGTGAGTAATATTTTCAGTAAAACCACCCATGGATACCAATGTTCCCTCTCTCATGTGTTTTTTGTCTACTTTAGTTTACATTATTATTGCCTTTAGTTTAATTATTTAGATTAACTAAATTATGTTTCACAATCCTGAAAATATTTTTGTAACCTAATGATTAGTTTAGAGCTATTACCATGATTCCCCATTCTTCTTTGGTTTAGCCTCAGTAATCAAACTCTTATACTTCTCCTTATCATATTTTATGATTTTTATTTTCATACACTATAAATTTCTAATTTGGATTTCCCATGGGGAGGTAATGATTCTCTATATGTGTATAAAATCCTAAATAAAACTAAATTAGAGAGTTATTATGGATATTTAACATACAAAACCTCTAAAAATGACATAAGAGACAATGAGAGACAGATCCATGGATATTTCTAAAAAGTGGGCAAGAAGTTCCATGGAGCCCCATATTGAAATCACACAAGAGGTATCTTCTCACAAGGAACAAATATTCCCTAGGAATATTGAAACTCATCCACCTTAACTTTCAAATTAGGAAAATATAGATTCAAATCCACTATGGATTTATGTCCTTCCATCATACATTGTACAACTAAAGTTTCTACCATCATAATTTTCCTAAACTTATAAATTTACACCTATATGGTACTCTTGACCACATCTCTAAAAAAAATTTAGGCTAATTTCCATGTGAAGAATTCCTTAAAAGAATTGATGTTTCTTAAAGTCATTAGAAACTAGCACGTGATAAAATAACACCAACTCTGGGAAACGATCAATAAACTATTTCCCTATTCATTCATCCTGATAGAGGATCTTGAACTCCATAGCTTTCTCTACCACCACATCATTGTGATAAAACTACTAACTAAAAATCATATTAAAGAACAATAAAGACATGCCCTCAAACAATTGATAAGGAACCATTAACTCTCACCACAATCAACTTGGTTTATCAAGAAACCTCATAATAGATCTCACCCTTGAATCCTTTGGAGTTTTAGGGGAATTTTCAATTATTTAAATAATTTATAACTAATCCACCACATCTACTAAACCCTAATATATTCAAAAAATAGATTAGATACTAACTAAATAATTCTGAGAAGGTTTCTAAGATCATAGAAGACTTTTATTCCACCACTCTATTTGGAGTCTAGATAGAATCTAGAATAAAAGGGATCTTTTCCATGTGATGAGAGGATCTAATGAGTAGATCCTACTTAAATATGGACCATCTATTATCTTTCTTGACCATTATAAGTGGAACACTATAAATAAAATAATACATGATAAAAATAAAATTTTCTTCAAAATTTAAATAAAATAGTCCTATTATCAAACAAAGGATAAATCGAGCAATATAAATCCACCAAAACAAAACAAATCATTAAAAATAAAAAAAATATATTTATAATCCTAAATAAAAAATAAAAAATATTAAAACTCATTTTACTAAGGAATAAATTTTCAAAAAAAATCAGCATTCTTTTTAAAAAAAAACTAACACCAGTAAAATGTTTCACTATACTTTTAAAATCAAATAAAATTACTTTGTGAATTTTTTACTATTTAAACAATTTTTTGGTTGAAGAGATAAATTCTAAAGTGTTTATAAAAAATCATTCTTCTATTTCAATACATTTTCTAAATACCATAATGAAACTAACCACTTTATAAAATATCCCACAAGACACAAGGAAGTTCTATTTTAAATATCCCGCAAAAACCAGTTTAAAAATCAAAATTTTTGTGAAATACCTTTTTTTCACATTAAAAAACCATAAAAAATAAATCATAAATAGGGAATATCATCAAAAAACAAGAACAATTAACTCTAATAATAATAAAAACTATTAAATCCATTTTTAATTCATTTTTGACAAGTGGAAACCACTTTCATAGAAATCCAAAACCTAAAGAGCTTGAAATAATAGATTTGGGAAAGATGTAGTGTTTTGAACAGTTTGGGAATATAATTTTCAGACAATGAAACAACTATTTGGTATCCTCTAATAATCTCAAAGAACCATCCTCATGGTTTGATAGTTCATGTGATCTAACCATACAACCCTAATTATTATTTTATTTTCACCTCAGATCTTAAGAGAACCAATAAAATCACTTGATTTTTTAATTAGGGATTGAAATATAATTTCCTACATCAAAATGCATCAAAAATAATAAAGTAAGAAATTAAAATTCAAGAATAAAGTCTAGAATATCCATGTAAACTCTAGGTTCTTAATTAGGAAGAGCTAGTTATACTCTCCTAACACCTACCACTCGAGTCCCAAAATACCTATCTCTAATTTTCCATAATCCCCAAATAAAAAGATATATTTTTTGAGAACCTAGGACTTCTAAAAACCTCTACTATGATACCATTTGTAATAAACTAGCCTGGGATGACCTAACACGTCACCTGACCCAATCCTTCACTAGGCCTCAAGGGTGTTCCCGATCCCCATGAGATGGAAACTAGTGATTAGTGATCATGAATTAGGCTATTGGGAATGATGTCATTATAAAATAAGATTTAATAGGGTAGATGATACTTATCAATAATAAAACATAGATTATCCATACATTGGATGTATATACATACAAAATAAGTAGGGATAAATAAATAAATGAGCTAAATGAGTCACAACCAATGAAATATAATTCATACAATTTACATCACATTCTATAAGATTTAAAAATATACACACAACATGGGTTAATAAAGGGGAAAATAAATACAAAATAAAGAGTTTTTATACTAGGATGATACATCAACATCCTAAAATATACCAAAAACCAAACCAAACCAAATAACATTTCATTAACACCTCTTTGTGAACCATGATTTACCACTACATCCCAACTCACCATCATAAAACTAAGAGAGCTATAAACAAACTAGAAATAGAAATTAGCACCTGTATAGAACATAAGGGATGAAACTCACACACATGAGTGTGTATTCAAGGTGTGATATAATAGTCTTAATAGAATATCATTGAAAAGCCCATATGATTCCTCTAATAAAGCAGGTCACAAATACTAGTTTTAAATACAATATAAAATTAGTTTTTTCTATTTTTAATGAGATGTAAGGAATAAAACATCAATATTTAATGAAAATAAATGAATCACTTCATTCTTTACAAAATCAAGTTGTATTTTCACTTAATAGTAAAAAACATTAAAAAACTGAAATGCAAACTTGTGATTTTAATAAAAACCAAATAGATCCCTTTTCCCTCATTTAAAAACCCTTTCATAAAATCCAATACACAAATAAAACCAAATATAGTTAAAACCCCAACCATAAGTTATCAAAACATAATGTAACATCACCACAATATCAAAGGAATATAAAAAGGTAACCAATAAAATGAAAATGGTGCCACAGAAAAAAAAATTATTAGGAGAAGAAATCCAACATGAAGTGGGAATCCCCTATACCGAATCCTAAACAATAGAACATTCATAATGCAAAACTCCATAGGTACAAAAGTGAGACAATATTCACAATAATTAACTATATGGTACCAATTATTGGACAACATTTCATCCAAATGACACCACAAGATACCTAATTTTCCCACACTGGACTCCTCAAGGGAACTAATTTCCCTAGATCAATGATTAAATAAGGGACATTAGATAATGTGTTCTCTAGAATACTATAGAATAAATCAAGGCCTCCTACCTTAATAACTGAGTTCCCATGATCAAACCAACATGGAAGTGAGTAAACAAGTAGGCAAAGATCATTACATGTATCATAAGAATACAAAATAAATCTCACCTCACCTCAGAAACCTCACATGAAACAACCAATTTCTACACCATACTATCATAACATAATAAAAAACGACCCCATAAGGGGGAAAAATAAAAAGGTTATAAATGAGGGAATCTAAATTATAAAAAACCCTTTTTACAAAGTTCTAAAAAGACATGTAGCATAAATATGACTCGAGATTCGATGAAAGTCCAAATTTTTTGAAATCTAAACGTTTAAAATAACCTTTAGAAATTAATAAGAAAATAATACTCTTCACATCCCAAAAAATTTCTTAAAAAACATGGTTTTCTTTATTTGAAAATAAAAATGGAGAAATAACACTCATTTTCAATTAAAGATATTTAAAAAATACCCATAGGCATTTTCATAATGGTTTTGGCTTGTTTGAACACCCTTTTCAAAGTGATTTTTTAAATATATCAAAGATACCACAATTCAAAGCCATAATTCCATATAAAACATTTTATAAACCCATAATATACATTTTAAATGGAAATAATTTCATATAAAATGAATTTACAAAATATAAGTATCTTATTAATTGAAAAATAAATGGATCACATAGAAACACCTACATCATTCCAAGAGGAAATAAATCCCATTTTGATAGATAAATCCATATAAATAAATAAATAAAAATATACTATCCCAAATGACCAAAACCCTAGGTTAGAACTAACCTAGAATTTAAATCCCACTTGAATAGTGGTCAAGGTTATTGGGATAAGGAAAACCGTAGGAGAGATGAGAGGGTGGTGAGAAAAGATGTGAAATGGGGAATGAAGGAGAGATTATCTTGATAATATTTTTGTAAATAATCAAGAAGAATAGAATACTTAAGAAGTAATGGAATGTGAGACTCACCTAAACATTCATTGATTTCATCTAACCTAATAGGATGGAATAAGAGAAGGAAATGATTAAAATTCAATGAGGGAATAAAGGACAATTCATATTTTAAGTGAATCTAAGAAGGAAACATGGTTTGTCCCCACCGTTTTCTAAACCATGTTACTACCATGAAGGAGACACTAGATGGTACCTAACTAACTCACAAAGTTTGGCCATATGGTTTCACCTTACCATTATTTAACCATGAAAGTCACCCCTTCAAATTGGTGGTGTGACCTGGGAACCATACACCTAAGTACCACAACTTGAGTAACTAGAAACCCATTTTCCTCAACCTATGTGATTGGAAATACATGATCACTAACCTAGGTTCCACATTTTATGCATCCCACAAAACCTGGGAGACATTAATTCCAACCCCATTGTATGGAAAACGCATTATCTAGGCCTACCTACTAGGGTGACAATTTCTCCCAAGGTATCAACTAGTGACAACCCTTTATAAGACCTCAACTATGGAAACCCTTCATTGAGGATTACACACTTGGGTGAGTTAATTTTCCTAGCCCCATACTCAGGTGAACCTTCATACAGGGCACCAAACTTGGGTGAGCACTTCACCCATCCCTACACTTGGGTGACCACTTCACCCTACCCCTCAACTAGAGAGAATCATTCTTTTAGGTCTAACACCTTGGTGACCATTTTTTAGGGCTTCTGGATTAAGGATAACCTTTTACATAGTGTCATTATAGGGTGTAAAATCCCTTGGGGCCCTTACCTGGGCACCTAATCACCATGAACCTCCTTCTAGGTGAAATCCACAAAACAATCCTTCACGTGAGTCACCAACCATTTCAAGCAGTTTTGGAAAACAAACATATATAAGACTCATTTAAGTAACTTTAGTTTAGATACTCCGCTTAGTCCCCAAAATTCCTTGACTTGAGATACTCCTCTTGGTTACCATATATGGGACTCATATTAGGTTTAATCCTTAACTGATCCACATAAGGGTTGCCCCTAAAGAATATGACCTAATCAATTCCCAACTATAATCCCTTTTTAAGACTTCAACATCCTTACCATATGACCATAAACTACATGGAATTATACCATCACATGAACATAAAATATATATCTTGAACTATGTAGATTTTTATTCACACTCTCACATGATAAAAATGACGATTCTTTGAGGCTTAATCCCAACACTACTAAATATTGCATTCCAATATGTGATGAGTATAAGATGCCCTAAATTTCCACATCTTCCATTTTATGAGATTATTTTATTAGTTTCATTATATTTCTAATGTTGAGATTCTCCTTTTGGATTCTCAAATCTACCTTGATTCAAGACACTCCTCTTGTTTTCCTCAAACACATTGAGTTGACACAAACCTCTTGGTATTCCTAACATCCCATCACTTGAATCATTTTCAAGGGTAAAATAGAAAGGGATACTCATGTGTAATTACCACACCATAAATTTCTAAAAAAATTACACCTAATGATATATTCCTTAGGGTATTAAATATTTTGCACGTAGTACCTTTCACATGACCTTAAAAGGTATGACACATACCATTAAGTGGTACCAACTCTATGGTTTCTTATTCCCTTCAAAAGAATATATAGGAATCCCCATTAGTGGTCTTGATCCCAACTACTGAACACCTACCACCTCCCTAGAAAGTGATGAACTCTAGATCACCCAACTGTGTGGACTTAAACCATAACATCAGTAAGAGGAATATATAGAGCCTATGATATATACATATGTTTTTTTTCAATGCATGGATTCTATTGATAACTTTCAGGATGGTAACTTTCAATTTTATTTTGGAAGGATTAATGGACATATCATAATTCTATAATAGAATTTTGGAGTAGGAAATAATTCCCTCCAAAAGGGTGATATGTTCCCAAAATATAATCCTCTCAACCAATTAACATCAGTAATATCTTTTTGGTAAATTTCTAGTGATTTATTGTCTCTGGAAAGTAGTTTCACACCGACACAAGAAGTCAAGGGAGCATGAAGCCATTAGAAACAACAAGTTAAAAGGGTTCAACAGTAATTACATATTAATCTATTATTCTAGCACATGTCATTTAATAATAATAATAATAATAATTAACATGAGGTTTACTTAGAATAAGAAATAAAGTAAATGTACTCCATGTAATTATAAATTGTTTAAACCTAAGTGTATAATCATATTTATATAATTTCAAGAACAATAATTTTTTGGAATAACAAATTATTTCAAGAGAACCCACTTAATTCCAATAGAACCTATCAATAACTCTCTAGAGAATATAAAGATATATTCCTCCTCCCCCATACCAAGTATGATAGAATAAGATAAAAAATATTTCAGGATAAAAGGATTACTTGTTATAATCAATGATGAGTGTTCCAAGGCACTAAGTTCCTCCATGCTAGCACACGGAATATCAAAAATGACATTTTGATATTTGTAGATCTTGTATAGATATCGATGGATGAATTATAGTTTGGATTATTCATTAAAATGGATATAACATGAGAGAAAATATTAAATTGATCATCAAAAAATGAAATAATTTTTAAGTTGAGTTAATTATTATTTCAAATAAATTATAAATTAAATTTTAAATGATCTTCTATAAGAATAATTTGGGGTTTTATTTTTCAAGTTCTTTGTATTTATCATTCAAAAATGGTGAAAACTATTATTCCACATGGGAATTACCACTTTTAATTTTCCCAGAACCATCATTTATGACTATCCCAATTGGTTCTAAAGTCCCAAGGGTAACAATTTTTTTATTATTTTATTTTTTAAAGAGAAAATACTAATAAGTTCCATGAATGGATATTTCTATAAAGAAAATGGGTGTTCAAGTAAATTTTATGAAGATATATAAAAATTTAAAATTTTTAACAAATGTGATGTAGGAAATGTTACATTTAGATACAATTTAGAAGGAAAGATAAAAAAATCCATTGATATTGGATCTTAATATTATATTTTTATCATTAAGGTTTTATTTTATGAAGGTTTTAAACATAATTTGATTAGTATTTCTCATTTATCTGAGGGTTTACCCAAATTTACCCTATGGGTTTAAGTAGTCACTTTCAACACATACAAGGAGTAAACTCCATAGATGCCAAAAAAGAAAACCTTGCGACACACAAATGTTGTTGAGGGTTCTGAATAAAAAGTGTCCAACTATTTTGGGTGATTTAATTTAAAGAATTAAACACTCTTGGATTTTAATTAAAATAATTAATTAAAATGGGACAATCCTGTGATACTTCCAAGGATAAATTGAGTGTAAATTTTTATAGAGAAGTTAAGATTCATCAATTCAAGAAGTACACATTAAATAAGATAACTTTTACCACATCATTCACTAATTATTTCATGACCCACACCTACTAATAATTAGTCTTGATCCTTATCTAAATATGAGAGTGACCTCTGAAACCCAACTAAAATATGTTATTGGTTAGAGACTAGCACCAACGGTATAAAACATACAAACATTAATCCTTATCATTATAAATTCCATGATAATATAACTAAAACCACCCATCAAAATAATAATATAAAAAAAGAAATATGTTATCCTATAATTCATGTAATGTCATACATCTATCAAAGGATCTAATGTAAATACCAAAAAATAAAATATTAAGGAAGGAACTTTGATCGAAGTTCTATGCCCGAGCTAATAATTTTAGATTAGTCTCTAAAGACCTCCTACAAACCTTAAAAACATATTTTTATATGTAAGGGTGAGCATACATGTGCACTCACTAGGATCCTCCTGAATAAATATCATAAAAATGTTGAAAAAGTATACTAATGATTTTGTAAATAAAATATAGATCTAGTACACATATATGCCAGGTCGCCACCCACCTAACCTCACCTAGTCTCACTAACCCAATATAAAATCCAAGAATAATAATATAGTAACAACCAAATACAGAAATAAATTACCCAAAAACCACTTCCCCAATGATTTATCACCCTTGTATTCTAATAAAAATATCATATGAACCCATCCACTTTATATTCACATATCCTTATAAACACACACTATACCACAACCATAACCATATACATATTCCAAATGAAAACAACATCATACCACTCATGAAAAACACATTTTTAACCACACAACATATCCTTATTATAGTAGTGTGTCATGAACATAAAATAAATCAACCTTATTCCCTATTCCTACCATGGATAAACCCCACCATGTAACACATAATCAATAATATCATCATAACTATACCTTATATTCACTCTAACTTATTACCATTATATCCCATGTATCCTAACTTTATTCCATCACAATAGATAATACACCTAGAAGGGAGTATTGGAAATATGTAATAGTCAACCATTTATTCCCTCACAATCCTAGATGGTCAGGGGAAACGCACAAAACCCAAAAAATTTGGGCATCTGTAAGGTTGCACGAGTCCAGTGGGGTTTATAATAAATCAAAAGGGAAAGAATTTATTATAGCCACACACAAGGTCAACCTAGGGTTTTATACCCTAAAACACCACCAATACAAGACACCATTACCGTATAACCACTACTAAAACTAAAAACCATTTCCAAATCTACCACAAAAACCTCCCCACCTAATCAAAATAGACACCACAACAATATTCCCAATTTCTCATTAATCATATAGTTACCCATTTCTAGAATTATTATTTTATTAGACACATAAAATTTATTATTCCATTCATCTACATATTTAATATCAAAGCATTTTTTAGGTACCAACCACATTTATCTCAAATTATAAGCAATAATTCCACTATTATTAATCCTTTGTAATACCACCATTTTCAAATTATAACCCATTACTTAATAAATCCCATCACACTAATCTTTACATATTAATGATTTAAAACCAAATTCCATTCCACCAATTGATTATAACCGTTGGTCCCAAGAAAGGTAAATTAGTTGGGGGGGGAGTCATGTTATGTTGATATTTTCAAAGAGTACCTCACCAAGGATATTATTCCCCCATTATTAATAATAATATATCCCTCACACTGAATATGAGGAGATAAATCATAGAAAAGTGGGACACAACTATTTTACTTGGTTCAACCAAACTAGTCTTATCCAGGGAGAATAAACTATCAATGTACTGCTATACCAAAATACTAATCAAAATAAAATTTAAAATTAATATAAGCTTTAGTAACCCTCTAGGTTTAAAACCTCTATAGGATTGATAGCTCTCTACTCTCAAACACTTAGTTAACTCACTAGTCTTACAAGTTCTATTATCCTTAGTCTTCATGTTCCAAAATTAATATTATAGCTACAATGATGTATAAATTTTCTTCACATTCTTACACTTGATGAATTATATAGAATTATAGTGATAAAAACTCCTAGATCTCCCTTATCTTCTTCTTTATATTTCCAACACCATTCTAAAAATTCTTCCTTATTATTATCATATTATTTTTCTAAAAAACATATAGAATATCATCCTCCAATTTGTTTCTAACACTTATCTAGAATTTGTATGTTCCTCATTTAAATTATCTTCATTATCATTTCATGATTCAATGTTTCATCTTTTAGAAACATATATCTTCATTTATTTTCTCCAAAAACTGTTATAATCATATTTTTTGAAAAGTAATTTAATTAGGGAAATTAAAATACCTGTTTTTTTCATTGTACAGATCAAATAAACAAAAATTGAGAAAATCACTTCACGACATGATCACCTTCTTTAAGGAACAACCCAAAAATTTATTTTCCCCCTAAATGTGATGTGACATTTTTATTCACGATGAAAACCTCTAAAGACATCACAGATCTTATTATTTTTTGGGTCCTCATGGTGTTTTTTTATACTTTGAATAAATATATTCTAAATCATATCTTATGATATGTTTCATATCAAACAAAGAGTTACAACACAACCACAAAATTAATGGAGTGACTTATAATTCATATAGAATTAGTAATTGATATAATATTATGTATAACCCTAACCTCTATAAAAAAGTATCATATAAATGTTAGTACTTTTATAAATTTTCATATGAAAACTCATTCCAAGTATGAAATAGACTCCCAGGACAGAACATTCTTAGTTGGTTTTAGAACAACATAGAGACTAATAATCATTGGCTCTTATATTGATGTGAGTCCCCACTTGAGATGCCAAACATCATCATAGTTTGGATTACTCATAATGTGAAATAGTCTATTAAAACACAACTGATGTTTCTCTTATAGAGAAAAAGTGTAAGTACTGACATATGAAGGACCAATCCTTATATAAAATATTGATGCCCTTACACAGATAGGGAACTTCATGATTTTCCATTCTTATAAAAACCACCTTCATGATGTGACCAAGGGTGTCAATAGTGTCCTTTATCTTAGAGATATAACTCCTCATGATGATTAACCCCACAAGACTTATTTATAACTTTTTATACTCCTTTGAAAGTCACTTATTCATATTGTAAACAAATAAAACCCAAAAACCACTTTAAGTGTTTTTCAAACAATATATCCCTTTGGGTATTTTTATAACTCCTTAAAACTTATTAATAATTATAATATCCTAAATCCTTATAACAAACTAAATTCCTAGTATGAAACCTATATCCTTCATATTTTGTATCAATGATTCCAAAACCATCAATTTGAAGCCCATATGAGTCAATATTGATGTGAGAAACAAGAGTTAAATTAAAATTTCATTATAAACCCCTTGATCTTCATGGTCTTAAAAACTTCCAAAACAACTTCTCCCTAAAAAAATACATTCATGTACTCTTCCCATTTTCTTAATGTAAATATAAGATAGATCCCCCTTTATCATTAGTAAGGAACAATCCCATCCATATTTATCTTAAATTATTCTCTTAGGTCATGAACTAATTCTTTCTCGTTATTAATAAAATATATCACTTCTTTGAAAGTTCAAAAATATGGATTAAAATATATAATTTTAATAAAAGGGAATAAACATATCTTTCTATAAATGGAAAATACCATGGGGGAGTGGGGGTCCCTTCTCTAAGGCACTTGTTTGATAGAGTCTGTTGAAATCTAAGATCCATTAAATATCTCTCAAAATAAACTTTGGGTAGTTACTTTGTCACGGTATTCATAATATGATCTTGTATCAACAAATACCCAAATTTCACCAGTAATTTTTTTAATTTATCCTTAGTGAAATGATACTTTATATTGACATGTATTATATATAAATGGTCGATATTATTTTTATTAATATGAATGGAACTTGAGTTATCACATAAAATTACAATAGGATATTTCATAGCTACACCAATATCCTAGAGATATTTCTTTATCTAAAGAAATTGACTACATGAGAGTAGAAAAAATGTATTTAGCCTTTGTGGAGCTAAGAGAAATTCAATCTCAGTTATTGATTAACCATTAAATGTTCAATTGATAAGACAAAAATTAACAACATAATTCTTGATTGTAATCATCCATTTAATTTGTCCAATCCACATCTATGTATCCTAATAACTTTTTGCACAATGTTTCATAATAAAGAAATATGAAATCCACTTTTATATTGATGTATTGAAGAATTATTTTCATTACTAGCATGTGTATTTCCTTGGGAAAATTTTTTACCACATGAATTGACATGTGGAAAATGCAATATCAAGTTGAGTTGTCATTAGGTATAATAGTATTCTTATGATTCTCCTATATTCGGTTACATGAATCTTTTTTCCATTATCATCTTTTGAGAGCTTTATCTAGGTAGATTCTAGAATTTTATTTTTCCTGGTATCCTTTATTTGAAAACCTCCAAATAACATTTTTGGAATATTTTGATTGAGAAATAAATTTTTTATTCATTTCTTGAGTTAACTATAAACTAAAGAAAATGGTTAACTCACCAATCATGGACATATTAAATTTACACCTCATATGCTATGTAAACATCTTGCATTGTGTTTCATCTGATACTATAAAAATTATTTCATAAACATATATGAGCACCAACATACTTTGATTATTTTCTTTATTAATGTAGAGATTGTGATCGACTAAGCCTCTCTAAATTCAATATTTCTTTAGTATTAACCAAAAATATAATACCATGCACCTCATTCTTTCTTTGACACATAAAATTCCATCTTTAATTGAAAAAAATACATTCTTATCTTTTGATATAATAAATAAATTTGATTACTTCACTACTGGAAAACCGAGTTTTCCCAACACTTATATCCCAACGGTTTACTAAACCATTGGGAATAGCCATCTATACCAACGGTTTCTAATAACCGTTGATATATATGGTTTTTGGAAGCTTTTACCAATGGTTCATCACAACCGTTGGTATATGGGTGTTTTTACCAACGGTTCAATGAGAACCGTTGGTAAAAGTGGGATTTTGGTGACCTTTTACCAACGGTTCTCATTGAACCATTGGTATAGGTTTGGGATGGAGTTATATACCAATGGTTTTTAAAAACCGTTGGGAAAACTTTCCCCGAAATTGGCAGTAGCCGATCCTCTCCCCCATTCGCGATCCAGAGCCCTAAACGGGAGCACTTGGGTGATTTTGGAGGCGATTTTGGAGGTGCTTCGGGTTCTCTTCCTCCATCCCATCCAAGGCTGAGGTATTTTCTTAGTTTTTAGTTTCGATTTTGATGTGGGATGAGACTAATTTCTATTCTCATATTCCAGCCGAATTTCTGTTCCAGCCCAATTTATGTTTCTGTTCTTTATTTACATTCCATGCATATTCCAGCCCATATAGATTGCATTAGACTGTTGTCTAATTTTTTTATGTTCCTTTCATGTTTCATTACCAAGAAATTTTTATTATATGTTATAAAATTCAATCACATGTTTAGTTTTAACATTCATTGTTACTTTATTATCTTGTTTTAATAATTTATATTAATATTCTTTTCATATATTCCATCATTGAGTGTTTTTACTTGTGCAATAGAATTCCAAGATCATTTTACTTCATAGTGATTATTTAGATTTCAAAGTGGTTTATTTTTCATGTTAAATTTATTAAAAAGTTTTGGGGACTAATTAAAGTTATTAGATTCCAATTTCCATACTTCTATGCTTGTTAAGAATTAAATGAAATATGATGGTTGTAATTAAATGAAATTCAATGTTCAATTTTTATCATGTATGGGTGATTAATAAATTGGAATGTGATGAACCATATAATTGAACCATTGTTGATGCACATTATATACCAAAAGGTTATTGAATAAAAGTTATTCTTGTGAATTTCGTTACATCATAGATAAAAATGGTTGTGGTTATATGAGAGATACCTCCGAGGGTTCTTTGATCATTGTTTTATGGAGAATGAATGGTTTAGGTCCGGTATTAATAGTAGCTTCCCGTGAGACCATTTTAGTATAATGGGAAACAAGATTATGATCTACAAGGGGGTGATTGAGTTGGTAGAGACCAAACATTGGACAGTCCCGCCACTCCCATGATCCTCATCCTACTCCTCATCCTGATCTACTTGAAGAAGTTAAAGTATAAAACTCATATACTCCCAACAAGACCCTTAAGAATTATGTATTCCTTGATCCACTTCCAATATCTTACTGGTCAATCCTTGAATATAGGCATTAGAAATTTTGTATCTTATTTTCCTATATACACTGTATTTTGTTGTATTTCTTAATATGATTCTCATATAGAGTAATGTGTCAGTTATGCTTTTATATAGAGTAAACAATTGTCATTTACGTAAATATTTTTTTGATTAAACTTTAATATTATTGAATTGCTTTGAAATGACTTATTGCGATTTTTTTACATAATGGATAGAAGTTGGATGTATGAAACTGATCGGATTTCAACCAATTTTCAAAATAATTTGAAAAGCTTTCTAGATTTTGCATTTGACAAGGCTTCAGATAGTGGTCGCATACACTTCCCATGTTTTAATTGTGTTGGAAGACCTTGGTTGGGTCATGAAGCAGTTAGCTATCATATAACCAAATATGGTTTCCAAGCAAACTATTATGTGTGGTATCACAATGGAGAGAAAATGGAATCTCAAAATGTTGATGATCCAAATGATAGGACTGAATTGGAGAGTTTGATATATGATCAGTTTCCATTTATTCGACATCATGAGAAGGAAAGGATGTCCAACCAACAAGATTTCGATATAAGCACACATGAAGCGTCCAATGAAAATGATGATGTTGATAGGGTGAAAAAATTGAATGATGCTGCGACGACTCCAGTATATCGGCAATGTGATAAAATGAAAAAGTTGGAATTTTTAATCCGATTGTTTCATGGGAAAACTATGTATGGGATTTCAAATACTGCAATTGATTACATTCTTACCTTCTTGAAGGACTTACTTCCAGATGATGAAGATATTCCCTCAAACCAATATATGGCATGGAAGTTGGTTGATGAACTTAGATTCTCAAAAAAAAATTCATGCTTGCCCGAATGATTGCAGCTTATTTTGGGAGGAAAATGCTGAAAGAAATGATTGTATAAAATGCGGAACCTCCCGATGGAATCCAAAAGATGATGGAACACCATCTCGTGTGCCACAAAAAGTAATGTGGAACTTTCCATTGATCCCCAGATTACAGAACCTTTTCATGTCTGATGAAATATCCGTAAAAATGCGATGGCATGACACCGAGAGAAAAAAGAATAATGAAGAGTTGGTTAACCCTGTAGATGGATTTTCATGGAAGAGATTTGATGCTCGATATCCTGAATTTGTAGCCGATGTGCGTAATGTGAGACTGGGTCTTTCATGTGACAGTTTTAATCCATTTGGGCAGATTCTTACTTCGCACAACACATGGACGGTTTTTATACACATTTATAAATTTCCCCCTTGGTTGTGTATGAAAAATCCTTACACTTTCTTGAGTATACTGATATCTGGCCCTTCTGATCCCGGAAATGATATAGATGTATACATGCAACCTTTAATAAAAGAGTTGAAACTTCTTTGGGATGTGGGTGTGCCCACATACGATGCATGTTCGAAAGACATATTTTAGATGCGTGCTACACTTATGTGGACTATCAATGATTTTCCTGCTTATGCAATGATGTCTGGATGGAGCACAAAAGGAAAATTGTCATGTCCTGTTTGTATGAAGAATACTCGATCGAGAAGACTGAAATATCGTCGTAGTTTTATTTTTATGGGACATTGACGATTCTTGCCAATGAACCATCCATATAGAAACAATCATCGAAGATTTGACAATACCATGGAGAATGATGATCCACCTTAGCAGATGTCTGGAACTGATGTGCTTAATGAAATGAAAGATTTCAGTTATTCATTTGGGAAGAGTGTAATGAAATCTAGAAAGAGGAAAAATGTTTCCAATGATACCTGTTACAATTGGAAGAAGATGAGTATATTCTTTGAGTTGTCATATTGGTCAACCAACTTGTTACGTAATTGCTTAGATTTAATGCACATTGAAAAGAATATATGTGAAATGTTGCTTTTGATTCTTCTAAATGTCAAGGGGAAGACAAAAGATGATTTATGATCTCGGCGTGACTTGGTAGATTGGGGGATCAGACCAGAATTGCATCCTGTCTGTATCAGTGAAAATAAATGGCAAGTTCCATGTGATTCTTATGTGATGACTCATGCTGAAAAAAATCAATTTCTGGAAGTGCTAGAGACTATAAAAGTTCTTGATGGCTATTCAAGAAATATATCAAAACGGTTCAACAGAAAAGAGTTGAAGTTGAAATCTTTTAAGACTCATGATTATCACGTCCTTTTTCATGAGTTTATTCCAATAGCAATCCATCATCTCTTGTCCAATAATGTTAGAGTCTCAGTTATTCGTTTGTGCTATTTGTTTAGAGATCTTTGTGCTAAGAGGTTGTCCAAATCCCTCATGCAAAAACTGTTGGCAGAGACACCATTAATTTTGTGTGAGTTAGAGAAAATATTCCCTCCATCATTTTTAACATGCATGTTGCATCTGACTGTCCATCTTCCGACCGAAATACTTCTTGGAGGACCCATTGCTTTCCGTTGGATGTATCCAACTGAAATAAACATGTGCACATTGAAATCATATGTTCGGAACATGAATTATCCCGAAGGTTCTATTGTGAACGGTTACTTGGCTCAAGAATTTATGGATTGCTGCTCAATATATTTGTCTGATCATACTACGAGAATAAACAGACCAATGAGAAATGAAGAAGAACAGTATGGGAAAATTGAACCCAGTTTTCCATCACTTCCCCAAATAGGAGGAATTCCGTGATCATATACATTGACAACATTAAGCCTTGAAGAGCGAGAGATGGCACATCACACAGTGTTGTTCAATTGTGATTTGTTTGATGAGTATATCAAGTAAGTTAATTGTACATGTATCTCTTATCTTATATCTTGTAATTTTAAATATTTGTTAAACTATTATTATTTTTATCTAGAGGGAACATAAAGAATTGATATATAGAAAGCATCGTTCTTTATCTTTGAGAAAGAAGGAGACTTTGCATAGCAAAGGGTTTTCTGCTTGGTTGAAATAGAAGGTAAAAATATTTCTGTAATAACTAAATAAAAATAATATTTAATTAAGTTTACTATTTGTTTATATTTCAGGTATCGAGTTTGCCTACAGACTCTGTTTCTGAGGAAATAAGAGCTTTGGATTTTGGTCCTAATACCATGGTTCGTGCTTGTAAATCAATTGTGATCAATGGATACAAATTTATTATCACTGAACGAGAAAGAAACATGAGAACACATCATAATGGTGTTATGCTAACTGCCACAATAGACTGTTATGCCAGTTCATCAGACACTAGACCTCGTTCTGAAAATGTTGCTTATTATGGTGTCATAGAGAAAATAATAATTTTGGATTATTACTCGCATGGTCGAGTCACGATGATGAAATGTAAATGGTTTGATTCAATGATGAGGCAAGGAACCTTTATTGATGATTGTGGAGTTCTAGTTATTGACATGACTCACACTCTTGCCACCGATGAACCATATGTATTGGCATCAATGGTGAAACAAGTTTTTTATGTCAAAGATCATCGTCATCATAAATTTAGTGTAATTATTGAAGTAAATCACAGACATGTTTTTGATGATGGTGATGATGAAGTTGACACTATCCATACTGCAATCGGAAGCAATCTATTTATTACTTATGATGACCCCAACAGCTCAATTTTCAGAGTTTATTGTGAACCCGAAGTTGTGGTGGGAAATATATAGAATCATACAGTCGTATTCTCACCTACATGTTTCACCTACATCATTCAGAGTGTGTATCCTAGTACTTACCTTCATAACACCATAAATCTTCTGTTTCATTATGTTCTTTTTATCATAATGGTTTTTATATATTTTGTTTTTTGGGTTACACATTAGTTATCTGTTTCTAATTACTTCCATATTTGTTTTCATTGTAGGAAATGACACCCATTGAAGAGAGGCGGCGAAAAAAGATGACAGATAATAATCGTCACATGGTACATATGGGTGTTCCTCCACTCATCCCTGTTGTGAGTATTTTATTTCAAATATAAATATTTCAATAACTTATAATATCATGTGTTTACTTTTCTGTCAAACTTTTTTTCAGGATCCACCCCCTAGATGACAGATATCTAACGAGGAGCCTGATATTTCTCCCAGTAGAGAGGTTGGTGGTAGGAGGGGGGGGGGGGGTGGTGTCAGAGATGGACGATCATCTAGTGGTCCCGGTACTGAGGTCGCTGGTACGAGGGCTCGTGGGGTGAGAGTTAGACGAACCACTACCACAGACGTATCTTATATGCCCTATTTCGATCCTGGCGTGTCTTCAGGGACATATGAGATATTTAGACCTCCGATGTTTACACTACCAGCTGTCCAGACGTCTATGCCATCATCTTTTTCTTCTGGTTCATTATCTCCGAGCTATTATATTCCACCTTTTTCGACTCCTGCTGCGACACAGTATGTGGCTGAGGAGCATACGCTGAGGGACACTCCACCTGTACAGGATATTCCTTCAGCTTCTACACCCATTGATCCGACTACCACAGGTATATTTATATAACTCTATCAAATTTTTATACCAAAATTTATTTTTATTATAACTTGTATTGATATTACTTTTCTTTAATAACAGATTCATCTACAGATAGGAGGCGGGGGAGGGGGTGTACTCGCTTGCGTGCGGTATGAAACCACCAGACACAGTTGATGGTTGAATACAATGTTGATGGACAAATGATTGAGAAATCTGGGCAGCAATGTCGGGGTTTTTTGGCAACGCTAGCCAAATACTCCGATATCATTCCGGTCAGCCCTCTCCCTTGGAGACATCTGCCACCCGAAGTCAAGGATAACGCGTGGGCACAAATATGGGTAAAAAATCTATTGGATTTAATGTATTATATTTTTGTATTTAAATGAACTAATCAATTTGGTTTCAGCTTCAGTTTAACTTCCCTGATGGAGAAGGTGCACGACCAGCGCGTTTAAAAGAGCTAGGAGAGCTTTGGAGAGATTATAAGCATGAGCTGTATGTTGGCTGGTGTGATAGAGTGGGCACGGAGTTAGACATTACCTATCATGGATGACGGCCCAATAGAGAAATATTCCCAAATGATTACCCATTGGGCGACTGCCAAATATAAGGTATTAATCTCATTTGAGTCATTTAAATGAGAGTTTTCATATTTTGAATTAATATAATCTTATTAATTATTAATCATTATTTAGGAATCTTCTGAAAAAAAAACATTGATTCAAAGAAATACCTCCACACTTTGGGGCACACAACTATGGCAGATCATGAGAGGCAGCAGGTACGATATAATTGTTTATAATTTTTCTTTAGGACTTTCCCTTTTTAGCCGATCCTACTTAAATTATGTGATTTATTGAATAATGAATATATGATTATACTTTCACTTTATATTGTTTCAATTTCATTACAGAAGCACAAAATGAATATTTAAGGACGTATCCCTCGAGCAAAATTGTTTTTCTTGAGTAGAAGAAAAAAAGATGGAAATGCGGTAAATGCACCGACCCAAGAGAAGATTGTAAGTTTTAATTTGTTTATTTCAACGTTTAATATCTAATTTGAAATTTAATAATCTATTAATATTTTTTACAGGCTGCTTTAGAGGCTCTTGATGCCCAGGAGCCTGACAATTTTGGGCCACACGATCATTTATATCAGGTTTTGGGAGATGAGCACTCTAGTCGAGTACGTTGCCGACCTGGTAAGAATATAGTCCTGACGAGGTATTGGTCGTCTCCATGTATCCATTCTAGTACCACCGAGTTGGAAAAGGTCAAGGAGCATGCAAGATAGTCTGATAAAAGGGTCACATAGTTAGAAGTACAAGTTCAAACAAGAGATAGAGAATTTATGAAACTGATGAAAGCATTATCTTCATCACTTCCACCAGAGGCTAGTGCGGCTTGTTAGACATTTATGTCGTCGATGGGTGCATCATCCAATGCACCAGGAGGCAGCTCTAGTGGCGATCGAGATGATGACGTTCCTGGTGATGATGAGGATGCTGAAGAGGAAGAGGGCGAGGATGAGGATGTGGACGAGGGCGAGGATGGGGCCGACGGCGAGGATGATTCCGAGGACGAGGATGAGGCCGACGATGAGCATGGGGACGATGATGAGGACGACGACGAGGACAGAGATGGCGGCGAGGATGAGGCTGATGATGATAGTGGTGATGGTGATGGTGATCAGAGGCAGATTGATCCATTACATTTTTGAATTCTGTATAACTCTTTATTTTTGAACATGGTTTTCCACTTTGGGGTTTTCCTCTGCTTCATAGGGAGGTTGCATTCAGATTCTGTTTTTTGCACTTGATTCTTATTGTATGATTAGTCTACTACCTAGACCTTTAGTATTCCTTGGTACTGTGATACTCATTTTTCTATTTTTTTACTTAGCTTTCTTAGTTAGCCATGTATTTCATGTTTATGCATGTGGAAAATGATATGGAAAATGTGCTTTGAAGTAGTGGCCGACACCACTCAAAGTGTCTAACTTTTATTTGAAATGGACAGGATTTTAAGTGAAAACAACAACTGGCATACAGAAAACAGACCAAACGCATTCGGATTCTTTTTAAACTATAGGACAATGATCCATGGGTCATATGTGACGTGTACGAGTCAACCCCGCCTCAATCCGAGGGCCAGTGTGGCCGGTACCACTCAAAGTTTTTCACTTTTCTTTGAAATGGACAACGGTTTAAGTTAAAACAACTGACATACAGAAAATGGACTAGACACATTCATATACTATTGATACTTTATAAAATGTATCCATGGGTCATATGTGACGTGTAAGAGTCAACCCCGCCTCAATCTGAGGCACGGTGTGGCCGGCACCACTCAAAGTGTCTATCTTTTATTTGAAATGGACAAGATTTTAAGTGAAAACAACAACCGGCATACGAAAAACAGACCAAACGCATTCGGATTCTATTTAAACTATAGGAAAACAATCCATGGGTCATATGTGACGTGTATGAGTCAACCCCGCCTCAATCCGTGGGCCGGTGTAGCCAGTACCACTCAAAGTGTCTTTCTTTTGTTTAAAATGGATGCGCTTTTAAGTAAAACAAACCACATACGGAAAATGGACCAAACGCATTCGGATACTGTTGATACTTTAGGAAATGTATCCATGGGTCATATGTGACGTGTACGAGTCAACCCCACCTCAATCCGAGGCGCAGTGTGGCCGGAACCACTCAAAGTGTCTAACTTTTATTTGAAATGGACAAGATTTTAAGTGAAAACAACAACTGGCATACGAAAAACAGACCAAACACATTCGTATTCTGTTTAAACTATAGGAAAATGATCCATGGGTCATATGTGACATGTACGAGTCAACCCTGCCTCAATCCGAGGGCCGGTGTGGCCGGTACCACTCAAAGTGTCTTTCTTTTGTTTAAAATGGATGCGCTTTTAAGTAAAAAAACCACATACGGAAAACGGAACAAACACATTCAGATACTGTTGATACTTTATGACATGTATACATGGGTCATTTGTGGCATGTAGGAGTCAAACCTGCCTCAATCCGAGGCGTGGTGTGTCCGGAACCACTCAAAGTGTCTAACTTTTATTTGAAATGGACATGATTTTAAGTGAAAACACCAACTGGCATACAAAAAACTGACCAAAGGCATTTAGATGCTGTTAATACTTTAGGAAATGTATCCATGGGTCATATGTGATGTGTACGAGTCAAACCCGCCTCAATCTGAGGGCCGGTGTGGCTGGGACCACTCAAAGTGTCTTTCTTTTGTTTAAAATGGATGCGCTTTTAAGTAAAAAAACCACATACAGAAAACTGACCAAACACACTCGGATACTATTGATACTTTATGACATGTATCCATGGGTCATTTGTGATGTGTAAAAGTCAACCCCGTCTCAATCCGAGGCACGGTGTGGCCGACACCACTCAAAGTGTCTAACTTTTCTTTGAAATGGACAACAGTTTAAGTTAAAACAACAACTGACATACGGAAAACTGACCAAACGCATTCATATTCTGTTGAAACTGTAGGAAAACGATCCATGGGTCATATGTGATGTGTACGAGTCAACACCGCCTCAACCCGAGGGCCAGTGTGGCCGGTACCACTAAAAGTGTCTTTCTTTTGTTTAAAATGGATGCGCTTTTAAGTAAAAAAGACCACATATGGAAAACTGACCAAACACACTCGGATACTGTTGATACTTTAGGAAATGTATCCATGGGTCATTTGTGATGTGTAAGAGTCAACACCGCCTCAATCCGAGGCACGGTGTGGCCGACACCACTCAAAGTGTCTAACTTTTCTTTGAAATGGACAACAATTTAAGTTAAAATAACAACTGACATACGGAAAACCGACCAAATGCATTCAGATTCTGTTGAAACTGTAGGACAACGATCCATGGGTCATATGTGACGTGTACGAGTCAACCCCACCTCAATCCGAGGCGTATTGTGGCCGGTACCACTCAAAGTGTCTAACTTTTCTTTGAAATGGACAACAGTTTAAGTTAAAACAACAACTGACATACGGAAAGCCAACCAAACACATTCATATTCTGTTGAAACTATAGGACAACGATCCATGGGTCATATGTGACATGTAAGAGTCAACCCCGCCTCAATACAAGGGCCAGTGTGGCCGGTACCACTCAAAGTTTCTTTCTTTTGTTTAAAATGGATGCGCTTTTAAGTAAAAAAAAACGACATACGGAAAATCGACCAAACACTTTCGGATTCTGTTGAAACTTTAGGAAAATGATTTATGGGTCATTTGTGACGTGTACGAGACAACCCCACCTCAATTAGAGGCACGGTGTGGCCGGCACCACTCAAAGTGTCTAACTTTTATTTGAAATGGACATGATTTTAAGTGAAAACAACAACTGGCATACGGAAAACCGACCAAACGAATTCGGATTCTGTTGAAACTTTAGAAAAACGATCCATGGGTCATATGTGACGTGTAAGAGTCAACACCGCCTCAATCTGAGGGCCGGTGTGGCCAGGACCACTCAAAGTTTGTCACTTTTCTTTGAAATGGACAACGGTTTAAGTTAAAACAACTGACATACGGAAAAGGGACCAAAGGTATTCAGATACTATTGATACTTTAGGACATGTATCCATGGGTCATATGTGACGTGTAAGAGTCAACCCCGCCTCAATCCGAGGGCCGGTGTGGCCGGGACCACTCAAGGTGTCTTTCTTTTGTTTAAAATGGATGCGCTTTTAAGTAAAAAAAAAACCACATACGGAAAACTGACCAAACGCAGTCGGATACTGTTGATACTTTAGGATATGTATCCATTGGTCATTTGTGATGTGTATGAGTCAACCCCGCCTAAATCCGAGGCGCGGTGTGGCCGACACCACTCAAAGTGTCTAACTTTTATTTGAAATGAACATGATTTTAAGTGAAAACAACAACTGGCATAGGGAAAACCGACCCAACGCATTCAGATTCTATTGAAACTTTAGGACAACGATCCATGGGTAATATGTGACGTGTACGAGTCAACCTTGCCTCAATCCGAGGTCCAGTGTGGCTGGGACCACTCAAAGTGTATTTCTTTTGTTTAAAATGGATGCGCTTTTAAGTAAAAAAATGACATATGGAAAACCGACCAAACTCTTTCGGATTCTATTGAAACTTTAGGAAAATGATCCATGGGTCATTTGTGACGCGTACGAGTCAACCCCGCCTCAATCCGAGGCGCAGTGTGGCCAAAACCACTCAAAGTGTGTCACTTTTCTTTGAAATGGACAACAGTTTAAGTTAAAACAACAACTGACATACGGAAAATAGACCAAAGGCATTCAGATACTGTTGATACTTTAGGACATGTATCCATGGGTCATTTGTGACGTGTATGAGTCAACTCCGCCTCAATCCGAGGTGCGGTGTGGACGACACCACTCAAAGTATCTCTTTTATTTCAAAAGGAAATCATTTTAAGTGAATACAACTGAAATTTACACTCATCAACGATAGTCGCAAACTCTTTTTCATGAGTTGGGTAGTTTCACTCATGGGGTCATAAGTGAAGAGACTCCTAAGAAAATATCTTTTCACCATATATTATAAACAATACATGTTCAATGAAAAATTCATCACAAATCATTACATACCCAAACCTAGTATCACAAAAAATGGGATTTGAGTCAATTTTAATGTCTTATTCAACTCTAATAGATATTTATCAAACTATTCTGCCTATTAGAATTTGATGGGTGAGGTGAATTACCACCGGATGATTGTTTTCATATGTGTTTTTTGGGGCTATTTTAGGTGTTTTTTATACTGTTTGAAGTCTGTATGTGGCTTTTGTGATATTTTTTATGCAGGTGTATAGTGGAGGGTATACTGGAGGGCTGCTGTGCACTGTTTTTTTATGCAGGTGTATGGTAGGGATTCTGGAGGGCTTCTGGGGGCTGCTGTGCAGTAGCTCTGGGAAAAGCTTTACCAACGGTTCTGAACCGTTGGTAAAGCCTTTTCCTAAAATCCGGAAAAACTTATACCAACAGTTATGAACTGTTGGTAAAGCTTTTTCCAGTTCTGAAAAAAATTATACCAACGGTTCTGAACTGTTGGTAAAGCTTTTTCCAGAATTTTGAAAAAACTTATACCAACGGTCATGAACCGTTGGTAAAGTTTTTTCCAGAATTCTGGAAAAACATATACCAATGGTTCTGAACTGTTGGTAAAGCTTTTTCCAGAATTCTGGAAAAACTTATACCAACGGTTCTGAACCGTTGGTAAAGAGTTTCCCAGAATTCTCAAACACCTATACCAACGGTTTAAATGAAACCGTTGGTATAGGGCTTTCCCCACGGCTAACTGGCCAACGGTTTGGAAAACCATTGGTATACCCTTTACCAACGGTTTTCCAGCCTATACCAACGGTTATAAACCGTTGGTATAGGCTACTTTTCCAATAGTGCTTGATGAACACTTCCTCCTCAAGTAGTCCATTAAGAAATGATAATTTTAAATCCATTTGGTACACATTGAACTTCCTTTGTACTGATATATCCAAGAATAGAATAATAGTTTCTAACTGAGATATGGATAAAATGTCTCATTAAAATCAATTCCTTAAATTTGGAAATACCCCTTACACATTAATCAAGAATTTTTCAGAGTCACCTTGTGATCCTAAATGAGTTTATTATAGAAAAAATTCTTAATTTTGATGATATTTTTTTCCTCTATATTTGGAATAATTTACCATGTTCAATTCCTCTCAAATTTTTTAAAAGATATTTACGTATCAATTTGACCCAATTTTCATCTTTTTCAACCTATTCAAAACTCATAGGATCTACTTTAGGTAAAATACAGGTTTTGTAATGAACTAGATTGAGTCTACCTAACTGATCACCTGATTCATTCTACTATAAGGCTCAAGGAATGTTTCTGATTACCCAAGGTTTTCAACATGTTACAGGGTATCACAGATGAAAAAGTGGGAACTATTTCACCCTCAAGAAAACAATGATCAATAAAGGGTTCCAACAGGGAACCCAACATGAGGCCCTTATGCCTTGGAAAAATATGCTAAAATAAATGATTAAATCTAAAATAAGAACAACCAAACAAGGAGTAATAAAAAGGAATAATCAAAAACCTTTAAAAAAAATGTTTTAAAATGAAAAAACATTTTAAAACAAATATTATATAATCCAAAACTAAGAATTAAAACTAAAACCGAAGTAGGAGGCCCAAGAGGATGATACAAAAATTGAAACAACGAGTCCAATGAAATCAAGAGACAATCTCCCCTACTATCTTTTGATTCTAAAGTCACCACTAGGAACAAAACAACACCCACTTCCCAATGTATATATATAAAAAACAAACCTGAAAGACATAACTTGAAAACTGGAAAAATGAAGACTACATACCCACCAACATGGGTATATAGGGTGTGATCAAAAGTCTATTAGGATACCACCATGGGATAATTAAATTCTATTTATAAAGAAATCAATTACACTAGTTTGAAGGTAATAGAAAAATAAATTTTCATTTCATTTACACAAAATTTAAATAAACAAACAATGCCTCATATCCTTTCGTAAACACACTATTTATAAAACATGCCTTAAAAAGGATTTACCAAGGTAGTTTCATTTCAAAAAACAACCATTTAAAATTAAAACAACTCACCTTCCGAAAGAAACCATGGAGAACATTATATTTACATTTATAAAATATCTTTTGAAAAAAAACCATTTACCTAGGTTTAAAATGCATTCCATGACATTTTACAACAACTTTCATTTTAAAAATATCCACCTCTTTACCTTTTTAATGTTTTTAATTGACATAGTCCTCAAAATTGAGTAAAGAAATAAGGTTAACCATAAGAAAACTCAAATCCATGGAATTTTATAAAAAATAAAAATATTCAAAAAGGAGAAAAATTATCAATATCAAGACTAATTTGTAAGAAATACCAATACCATAATGCAAGCTCCATCTATGAAATATGAAAAACATGCCAGTAATTAATAAAGATGCATAAAATATGATATATATCACGGGGAAACACCTTAGGGACTAATGGTACAAGTACTCGATGTGCATAGGTGGGACTAACCACCGAAAGGTGAATGATCACACAACTCATCACTCAAATCACCCTCAACTGGCCTCGTCATTGACACCCCCATCTAGATCATAAAATTCAATAGAGATCTATTATCTAGTGCATGACACTCAACTAGCCCTTTTTATCCTAGAGTTCCTCATGAGACTTCTAATAGGGGTGACCCACTATCAAGACAATGTCGATCATATAAAAATCACATAACCCAAAGGTAATATAACAAAACAATTATATACATGTCCCTCCAAAACATACCCTTAATGATATCCTTTCTCCAAACTCATAATTATGAATCACAATTAATTTAACCATTAAAAAATACACACAATAATAAACAATTGGTAATAGGAGGGATTAATATGAGTGTAATCATTAATAGAAAAAAAACAAATCAGTCATACAATATTCTAAATATGCCTTTAACCAGAAATAAAGAACCACACCTTTAGAAATCCTCTTTTAAAACCACCTTTGAAAAAAGTGTAAATCCAATGGGACACTCAAATATTCCAAAGTATAGTCTCAATAAAATCTAGGATACCATTAAACATACTCATAAATCAACACAATCCCTTTTTAAAATTAGGAGACCCATTTATAAGAAGGAAAAACCCCACTTAGAAATCAATCTTGGCCCAAAACATCATGAACATTCATTTTTCTTTGATAAAACCATCAATGGTATTTAATAAATCACTTAGGATGTATAAAATTACATTTAAAATCAAATTTACATTGAACTATAAAATTCACCCATTTTTATCAAAGTAAAAACCTAAAAAAGAATATAAAACACTTGAAAACACTAGATAGATATTATATATTTCAATACTCTTGTTCAAAAGAACATTTAAAACATCATGAATACAAATAAATATTTAGTAAAAATAAATGAAGTATAAAAACCCACCTTAACTAGTGTAACCATATCGCCTAAGATAAATTCCATTTGTTTAGATCTTAATAGATGGTTAGAAACCCTAAGAAACCAAAACCCCATTTATTATAATAACCCTATAACTATAAATTGGACAACATGGGAACTAGGAGTAAAAGAAATGGGAGAAATTGGGAGAAGATAGGACAATAATAAAGGAGAAGTCCTTACCTTTCAATCTAGGGAATAAACCACCAAGAATATACCCTAAATATACTCTGGAGGGGTTTAGAAGAAGAAGAGAGGCATCTAGGATGTTTCATTAATGAGAGGATTGAGTGGGAGATGAAAAATGAGGACCCTAATAAAAATAGTTTTAAATATTACAAATTCCCAAAAATTGAAAAGGTCGCATGATTTACTCACCTAGTATACTAAACAATAAGGAACTGTGTGATGAAGAGGGTGGAGGAAGAGAAGAATGAAGTCTATAACAGGGAGGTCCTGGAGGTTGATCAAGATGTTGAACCTCACCATGTGGAATTCTATTAAGGAGCTTGATGAGTTGAAGAAGTAGCTCACAGAGATAGAGGAGGAGGCATCTGCTCTATGTGAGATGCAAGCAAAAGTTGAGAAGGAGATGGGTGCTGCACAAGATCTTGTGAGTGTTTTCCGAGGCTAGGAAATAGGATACAAATTCATGACTAATATTTTTTTTTCAACATTGATTATGAATTCACACCAAAGTAACTATAGAAGCATTTCTATTCATGTGGCTCTATCAAAAGGGTGATGATCCTTACTAAAAAGTTTGGGAAGCCGTAGGGGTTCACATATGTGGAATTTGTGGAATAGGAATCCATCTAGGAGGCTCTCCTCCTAAAAAAATTTGAATTTAAAGGTCATCAACTAAAGGTATTGGATAAATGAACCAATATCCCAAGGATGAAATAGTTCCGTACAAGGTGATCCAACCCTTACATGGGTGGTGTCTATCGATATGCTTATCTATTTCTACTATCCCTACAGCTATAGAAAATTTCCTAGGTGCATGGGGCCGATGCGATACATGTCATATTACTGAGGCCATGGAAATCAATTATCCTATCTCTACCATGCGCATCTAGCTATACTAGTGATATTTTTTTAGATTTGTGATTTCTTTTCTTCTTTTGAGATGTTTTAGTTGCGAATGGATTTTTTGATCTTAATCATTTTTAGTATATTTTTTCCATTTTTATTGAAATTATTTCCTATGCTATTATCCAGTAACTATGTGATCTCCAATGTCCTTAACTATATATGGGGTATGGTTTCTATTGAATGGTTTATCAAACCATGTGCCTAACTTTTTGGCTCTATATAAGTCCTAATAATCACAAAATTTCACCTCCATACACCCCAAAATGAAGGGAAAAATTAAACACAAAACATAAACAAGAAATTGAAATTTTATTATATCACAAATCTCCCCACCATTACAATTTCTTCCCTTATAAATTCATAAAAAAATTTAGTCAAAGGGAAAATAAAGACCAAATCATCGATATAAAGGGCCCAACCAAAATTCCAACTTCCCTAACTTTAAATAAAAAACCTGATACATGTGTATCCAACTACTTGAGAAAACAGCTCAAAATGATTTAAGACTTTCCAGGTACCGTAACACTATAAAAACTAAAATCAGATTCCTCAAACTAAAATATATTAGGAAAAACACTCATCTAATCTAATTCAAATTTTGGAACTCCAACACATTCTCAGAGCACAACTCACTGATGATTCATAAGTCCCGATTCAAACAAAATAACCAAACACAACCCCCACCTATAATATATCTGAATTCATAAGAGATACTTTGCAATTATAAATTCCAATAAGAAGTATCATGAAAGATAACATTCCAAGATTTAGGAATATAAAAAGATACATACCTTAGGCCTACCAACTATTTAGATTTTGTCTAATATGGTTAACAATAGTCATGCATACCCAAAATAATGATCATCCACAAATGGTCACAATTCCATCAATCACAAACAACCACTTCAAAACACCATGAGAGAGCACAACATCGAGAAAAACCCAAAAGGTAACTGAACCAGATAACCTAAAAAACATATTACACCAAAATGGATGGAAAACCCCAACCACAGTCATGCCTCTACATGAGATTATAGGTTTATGACTTCGGGTTATGAGACTTCATGAAGGGTAATTGGGGGCCAAACTCATAGAACACCTACTCATAGTGATTTTAATGTAAAATCTCAAAACATTATCTCTCATGGTCTAAATAGAAGATAAAATATAATCCGTGTTACCTCAAGTGCATAACCAAGGCATTCCCAAGTTATCCATTGAGAAAACCCCAAATCATGGTTGAATCCATGAAAAATAAACAATAAGAATTAGAAAGCGATGAAGCATAAAAATATCAATTAAAATATAAACACATAGACAATGATATTTTATCTATTATAAAAAATGACATGGGGTTACAAAATATACAAAACAAATTCTAAAAATAAGGGTATAGAAACTGGACACTCAAAAAACCACTAAACATATTTTGGTTCTCCAATGAAAGAAACATTCCAAAATATTACTTGGATCAAAGCTAGGTCTGAGATTTTTTTACTAACATCCATTCAACTTATAAGACCTCATGAGGTTACTAAGAAAACAACATAAATAAAAGTTTCTTAGAGCTATTAGATAAGAGGAATTAATGTGATCTGACTTCCCACACTAAAATCACAATACTGGATTCCACTTTTTCTAGCCATATCACCTTTATTAACATCATTTTTGGTCAAAGAATCACTTTCCACAGGTTTCCCTACCAGAAATTCCTCAAAATCAAAATATTTATACATCACTTCAATATAAGAAATCAAACTAGACTGCAACACCATGAATATAATATCTAGATAAATGTCTCTCGTAAAGAACCAAGCCTTCCTCAAATCATCAATGACCAACTCAAAGGAGAAGAAAATATTCGTAGTGAAGTGTTCAATACATTACTTCATTAGGTGATCATCGTAATGAAAACCCAATAATTTTATCACATTTTAAATTCTCACTTCCTTAGGATAGAAATACCGGATGAAGGCTGCCATGAAACATCCCCAAGAAAAAACTTCAAATGGTTGGGCATGGATAGTGCACTTCCACCAATATAGACCCATCCCTTTAATAAAAAGAGTGGTGTACCTCACTGTAGAGGTCTATGGAGTTCCTAGTGACCTGATAATATTATAAACCTTATATAGGCACCACATCACCTCATGGGATCCTTGATCACCACTAAGCACCAGAGGATTCCAATTCTTAGACATTCAAACATGATCTATAAGTTGAAAAGAACCTTTCCCTACCACTCCCTCGAGAGTTTGGGAAGAGTAAAAAACTAATAATACTTCATCTGGACCACTTGAATGATTACACCAAAATATTACCTTCTTGATTAAATGATTTTACCAGGATCACATTCTAAAATATTACTAAAAACACCATATTTAGATCAAAACATCTCTATGCCCAACATAAGGGATATTAAATCCTAGTTGAAGAAAATCAAGATAAAAAAGTACCCTTTATAAATCAAATTTCAAAAGTTCCTAACAATATATTATTTCCATTTTAATATAAAACATGGGTTCATAAAAAAAATATTCTTTAAGATTCCATTTCAAAAAAAATTAAAACATTTCATGCAAAAAATTAGAATAAACCAAATTCTTGAAAACTAATTTTTCCCTTTAAACCACACACAAATATTTTTACTCATATGAAAAAAATTTAATTATTTTGGAATTAATACCACCCTAAAACTATTTCAATAATTACACTATAATTAAGACTCATGAAATTATTTCCTTGAAAAACATTATAACACAAAATCATTTCATCCATTTAAATAATTTATGATAAATTTCAAAGAATTTCTCAAAGTAAACTCAAAAAAACCAAAAAAATGATTTTGAAAACATTCACAAACACTAAGGAATCAAAAAATTCTTTTAATTTTGATAAAAAAGTCTCCAAAATATATATTTCTTTACTTACTAAAAAAAACCCTCATCAATCATAAGAGAGGTTTTAAATCACCAAAGGAGTAAAAAATAAAAATTTAATAAAATTTTCAATGTGTACTTTTTATACAAAAAGTTATCCAGACCACATGCCAACCATGTGAGTGCCACTGGAAGATGTCTAGAATGGTTCACATAGCCTATGCATGGTTTTACAGAACATTCACTTTAAGTGTGGAGCCTCTAGATTATTTATAATTTCACCCTGAAACTAAGAAATTCCCAAGATGTTTTTAGGGTCCTCCTACAACTTATGGTAGCAGAAAACCACATAAAAATATCACAAGAATAAAAAATAATAAAACCCAATTTTAAAGAAAAAGTCATAAACACCCATGGAAACTAGAGGTACAATACAAGGAAAAACTTTCCAAGAACTCCTCCACACCCACCACTTGATCCCTGATGGTCCTCAATCCTATATACCATTAACCCATAATAGAAAAAAAGGTTTTGATATTATTTTACAACAAATTGGCCAGGGTCAACGAGACTCATTCCACCATAAGGGACAAGGTGAATTCCTAATCACCCTGGGATGACAACTTGTTCTAGGGAAGCGCAAGTAAAAATGTAGGAATGATTTCACCATCAAGAAAACTAATAGTAGTAGAGGGCTCCAACTATGAAACTAACATCATGTCTCTATGCATTGGAAAACTATTCCATAATAATTGAGTAGGTCCAAAAAAGAATAAAAAAATATGGAATAATAATAAGGAATGACCAAAATCCTTTTCCAAAAAATTTCCATATAAAAAATTAGTTTTATACAAATATTTTACAATAAAAAACTAGGAATAAAAACCAAAACAAAACCAGGAGGAAAAAGAGGTTAATACATCACATGATCTAACATGTGAAAGAAAGTCAGGAGACAAATCCCTACTTCCACCTTATGGCTCTCAAGTTATCACCACAAACCAAAAACCACACTCTTCAAAATAGAGAGGAGTAAAAAACCATCCCAAGATACATAACATAAAAAAATATAAAAAACATAAAGGCTACATACCAAAAAATGTGAGTATGTAAGTATTGAGCCAAAGGACATTAGGATACCACTATGATTCCATTATAGTATTTTTATAAAGAAAAGAGTTCAATAATCTAAAAGTAATAAAAACTAAGTTTTTATTTCCATTTCACAAAATAGAAATAAACAAACAGTTCCTTATATCTTTCATAAAACACACCATTTATAAGAAGGCTTTCCGAAGGTAATTTTACTTCAAAAACCAACCATTTACATCTAAAACACTTCAATTTTAGTAAAAAAAATATGGAGAACATTATAACTACATTTAAAACATTTCTTTTGAAAAAAACCATTAACATATGTTTAAAATACTTTCCAGGATATTATTCAATGACTTTATTTTTAAAACAACCACCTCTTTGACCTTTTAAAACATTAATACACACACTCCTCAAACTTGATAAATGAGTAAAGGGAAAACAAGGGAAAATAGAAAGACATAGAAGTTTATAAAGAATGATAATAAACTGAAGGAGATAAACTACGAAATATCTAGACTAAACTATAGAAAAGATCATAACCATAAAGAAATATCCATCCAAGAAAGAAAAAACACATGAAAATAACCTATAAAGAGGCATAACTTAGGATAAATATAATAAAGAAACATGTTAGGGACTAATGAAACATGTACTTGATGAGAATAGGTGAAACCAACTAATATTGGGTAATGGTATCAAAAATCAACACCTAAATTACACTCAACTAGCCTCATCAGTGATGCACCCACTAGCCAGGTCATAATATTCAACTAGGGGCCACTAGGGAGTGTGCAACTCTCATATACTATATTTAACATCCCGAAAATCCCCACAATGTAGTCTAGGGATTTTCATGGGATAGATAACATAGTTGGGTATCTATCAGAAAAAACCAATCACATGAAAATCACATATCACAAATAAAATATAACACAAAAATCATATATATACAACCTCTAACACATACTCTTCAATAATTAACTCCCTTCTTAAAAAAAATAATCATGAATCAAAATTGATTTAACTATTAACACATGCACATAATAATAAACAATGCGTAACAATGGGGATCAATATGGGTGTATTTATAAATCAATAAAATCTATAATTCACACAAGATTACAAAAAGTAATTTAAGTTGAAATCAAGAACCTCACCTTTGGAAATACCCTTTTAAAACTAAATCTTAAAAAAGTATAAATCCAAGTGAAAAACAACAATGCCAAAGTATAGTCTCAATAAATTCAATGAAACCATTAAACAACCTCATCAATCAATACATTCCCTTTAGAAAATATGGAAACTCCAAACTTAGAAATAATACCTAGCCAAAAAAGTCATGAAAAATTATTATTATTGGATAACACTATTAATCAAATTTTATTAAACACCTAGGATGAATAAAATACCATTTGAAATCAAAGTTCCTTGAAATATAAAATTCAACTATTTTTATAAAATTAAAAATCCAAAAAAACATATGAGACCTTGGAAAAAAGTTTTATTTAAAATAATTCATTATTCTAGATTAAAATAATATTTAAAAAATCATGAATCCATGGAACGATTTAATAAAAGGAAATGAAACAGATACACCTAACTTACCTGGTTTAATTAGGCCACCTATGACAAACACCAACAAATTAGATCTCAATAGATGGCTCAAAACCCTTAAAAACTAAAACCCCCAATTTTAGAATAACCCTAGCCATAAAAACCATCCAATATGTCCATTAGTGTTAGATGAAATAGGAGAAACTGGGAGAAAAATGAATATAAGGAAGGAGAAGATATTACCTTTCAATTCAGAGAATAAAATACCAATAATACTCCCTAAATCCACCATAGAGGGGACTGGTGGATTAAGAGAGGCATTTGGATGGAACCATAGATGAGAGGTTTTATTGGGGGAGCCACCAAATAAAAACATCTTAAAATGAAAAAAATACAAAAAACTAAATAGGTCTCTCTGATTACTTACACAATTTACTAAACTGTGTAGTAACCATCCGATAACTACTATCTAAAAAAATTAATGGAACATGGTATATAATAAATAGTTTCTAAAACCATGATATCAATAGTATAGCCCTTGAAAATTTCTAAAAATCTAAAAAATCCACCTCGTAACACCTTGAAATAAAGAGAGAAATTAAACACATAAAAAAAACAAGAAAGTGAAATTTAAGATTATCACATGTTTGTAATAGAATTTTCACTAGAGTTATCTAGTCACAAACTATATTTTATTCATTAATTTCATAACTTATTCTTATCTTTATTATAGATACTAATCCAAATTTAATTTCCACTTTATCAATGAATTCAAATACACCTACATCAGCTCAGTGTGCTTCCACTAGGCTGCTCATTTCACCATCAGTTTCCTCAAAAGTTCCATAACTATTTTATTTAAATAATTTTCTCATGAGATTTTGATTTTTTTTGGTCTTTAGAATAGTAAAATATTGAATTTTAATTATCTTCCCATTAATTTTTTATATAATTTATGTGATGTTTTTTGGAAAAGTATTGAATAAAAATTCCTTCATCATCAAAAAATTTAAACTTTTAGTTATTCTCCTTATTGAGAATAAAAAATTTACTTCTAAAAACTCAAAAGAATTTAAACATTGCCTTCTTTTCATAACACATATTTTAGTGTTTATTCTCCTTATACAAACATAATTAATCCCTTTTGGTGATTTATACTGATTTAATCACTACTTACATCCTGTATACCTATAATAAAACATTCTCAAGAAACATTATCTTGGAAATGTTATTGATAATCCAAGTTATCTTCTTAATTAATCCATATTTTAGGATTCCTCAATGCCATAAATTTATAATATATCCCATGATTTTTGAGATATTATTCCACCATATTATTAGTGAATTTTATACCATTATCAGTTTATAACTTTTCTGTTTTTAGGATGATCATTTTATTTACCCATATCCAATAATAAGTAATTCATCTTAATACTTTGGATTTTTGAGAGATTGCTATATAAAATTCCATACAACTAAAATCTTGTAATATTATTATCCTTTTAATTGAAAGTATATTAAATATTTTTTCCTTTTTCTAATGTGTTGTGTGTGTGAGTTAAATCTCATGAGAGCTTAGGTATATCACATTCTTCTTCATTTTTTACAAAATACTCCATGGAATTTTGGCTAAAGTATCAAAGCCTTTTACGACCCACCTTGTTTTATTAATCATTTCATTAAAAGAACCCATATGTACACCAATGATCTAGGTACTTCCTTTTATTAACTTACCTTTAATTATAACTGAACTATCTATTCCTTTGATTGTTTTAGAACTCTTCTTGAAATTAACTGCATGTATCGAGGCATACAATTGTATTACACTTAGAAAATTTTGGCCGAGGACTTTGAATAATAAAATTACCGTACACCATAAGTCTTTTACTATAATTATTCATTTTTATAAATCAATTATATTCAACCATTCATCATTTACAATGATTATGGATCCATGTTTTTTGTATTTCATGCATGTCATAAGATCTCTATTTCCCATTAACTGTGAAGTACACAAATATCTAGAATCCATAATCCAACAAGATCTGTTACTCTAAAATAAAATTATATTAAATTCTCTTTATCAGACTTTTATTTCATGGTCCTTATCTTCTACTTCACTTCCTTAAGTAGTGAATATGATTCCACCTATAGATCCATTAAACCATAATTATCATCCAGGGTTATAAATTTATTATAAGTGTTTATCCAACTTTATGATGCTTCCATACACTGAGTTATAATTTTTATAAATCTAATTTAGTTAACCTATTTTTACATTAAATGAGAAATTATATTCTTTGTTTCAATACTTTTCTCAAAAAATAACAATAGTTGTAGAAAACAAATAGAATGCAATAAAGTATTCTTGTTATTTTTTTGTTTCTATTGAGCCTTAAAGTTAATTTTTTATATAGAACACGCATTTTGTGTATACCACAATTTCCCACAATAATAAAAATTGATTTGTAGTGTATTAGAAAATGTATTCAACATCCACTAGTAGAATTTTATATCCCTTGTGAGTTACCTAAAACAACCTTCTTTTAGGGTGTAAGTACTTGCAGTTTCACATTAACTAACACTACTTTTTTCTTACAATCTTTCCCCTCAATGGATTTGTATTTACCTTTGAATTTATATAACTATGGACACACATGTAATTTTTTAGTTAGTTCCCAATTATCCTCCTTATATTTTTTGATAGACCACACACTTTATCTCTCAAATTCCATGCCATGAATCATAATTAACTCTTAATTATCAATCTTTTAATGTATCCTTATGAATTCACCTTTGAGATATTCGATTATTTTGACTTGATCTTTCATAAAATAAGTTAATCCATAAATAACATAAAAATGATCATTAATTTTGATATTGATCTAAAATTACTTCTCTAAGTTTACAAATCTTACAAGATTAATTCATTTAATCTGTGACACCTTGAGATTTTAAAAGAACACTATGTTTGATAGCATATACATCACACAACACCAAGCATAAAAGAACAATGAAATATTATTATTAAAATATAACCATTATAATATAGTTATTGAATGAATGTGTATGAATATGATTAAACACATTATGAAATATATGTAAAGGACCTATTCAATAAAAATGTATGGATCAATACTTAAGATAAGTTTCAAGTAATGTTTAGTAAATATATTTAATTCTTTAAAATATGTTTTATTGAAAAATATTTTTCATTGGTTTGAGTTAGAAAATTTTATAAATAATTTATATAACTTATATGAATTTTATTTGATAAATATGATATAATTTTTAATCATAATTTTAAAATTATTTATAGTTAATTTTTGGTATTTTTATAAAAAGATATATTTTACAAATAATAGTGAGAAATAATGTTTTTATTGAATTATTTTAAGTATTTAAATAGTTAAATTTGGTTTTATAATGTTTTAAAAGTAAAATTAGTTATATTATATTATTTAAAATTCAATTAAGTTCATTATAATCAATTCTATGGTTGAATTTTATATAAAAAAATGAAATACTTTAACAGGGATTTTTTTTTATTTTTTTTCATTGTACTTTGTGTTTTTATATGAAATTAATTTACACCACTTATTAAAATTTAATCATGAAAAATGGATTCCATATTTTTAATAAATAAGTCTATATTTGATAAATATTTCTCTTTTATTTTTGGTATTAACCATGGTAAATATTTATCACCTCGGTAAGGGTAAAATAGGTAAAAAGGGTTAAACCCTGAGATAATGTCTCAAAATCAACAAAAAACTTGATGTTATCCTATAGTATGGGTGTATGTTTTCCATTTACATCAAAGTATCAAATATATGTCCACTTTTTCCCATTTTTCTTTGATTATGACCATTATATTAATTTAAGGAAAGAATAAATACACATTATCAATATCTTGATTTTAATATCTCTAAATTTGTTATATGAGGATAAAAAGATGATTAGTTCAGTTATAAATGTTTATTTGAATGATTAATTAATATTTTTATTATGGTAATTTATTTATATTTTTTAGTAATTAAATAATTACTTTAAATTCTTACGAAATGCCAATATAATATTTATTCACATAATTGAAAAATAAAATAAATGATTTTAAAAATATTAAAAGTAATAATATTTGGGTGAATTATTGTGTTACATGATTTTTTTAGATATGAATTACAAATTATAGATGTTTTAAAATTTTATATTTTAACTCTATTAGTTTCATGTTGTTTTTAAAGTCATATAATGTGAATAGTTCTGAAAATGAAATTAATAGCATTTTATAATAAAAATATTCTATTAAATTATTTAGAAATCATAAAAATATTTTAATAAGACAAGTAAGATTATAAATGGTCTAAATTTAATATATTTTCTATTTAAGATCTAATTGTTAACTTATAATTAAAATTATAACCCTTTAACATGAAAAAATTCGTCACTATAGTTAATGTTAAAATCTGTTAATGAAGATATAAACCAAAATATATGGTTGAAAATGACACCAAATCCTAAAAAAATTTCATTATACGAGGATATATTGAACTTAGACTCGTTTTATTAAAATATATATCCATTTTTAATCATTTATATTGAGAATAAAATAATTATATTTTAATATTTTTAATAAAACTCCAAGTGTGCCATTTACCTCCCTTATAAAAGGACATCCATTTCTATCAATTATTAACACCGTATCAAGCCATATAGCTCAAAAGAACCTATAAATTTATATTACAAACTTTACTATCCACTAATTAGATGTTCTGGTCTTATTAAAATACCATTACATGGGTCCTTAAGAAGGAATCTAAATTATGTCAAGTGAAGAAGAGGTAATTATCTTCACCGACCGTTTCAAATTTATTTCTTCGACTACTTCCAATAAGTTTATTGTAACTAATCTAAAATATTAAAATAAAGTCTAATAAATGTAATCACATGTTTTTATTGTTACAGGGAAACCATTTTCCATCCTATGGAAAGCTAAAACATCGCTTGTGCGTATGTTTTACAAATCATCTCTACGCAGAGGTGTAATTATTCTTTCATCACAACTTCAATTGGATGGTTATAAATATTTAAATAATTAATATATATGACATTAATTAAATAACTATGTTTCTATAATTATAATATAATATTTACCTTCTTACCTTCCAATCCATTAAAATATGATAATATCACTCATGCGTATGTGTGGACTACCACCTCCACGAAGTGATGCGATTCATTTTTTACTTAAACATTAAATGGATGGTAATAAATAAAGATTTAATGAATATATATTATATTTATACCATTATTATAATTATGTATATTATTGAACCATGATCAAATAAATTTTTTTAGACCAACCGAATTGGAACTTCTATAAAAAACAAAACAGTTATCACCCAGAAATACAGATTTTATTGGAATTATTAATAAATTGGTATTGAAATATTATAAGTGGATAATATATTATATTTTAATTATTCACATGATTCTGGTATAGAATTATAATAAATTTAAATTTTTTGTACATGAGGATAAAAAACCTACGAAGTAAGTGATACATGAGGTAAGAGTTTCTCATCTTACTTTTTTTCCATGAGAATTATTCCATATTCAAAACTTGTTTCATTAATGTGGTGTATATATTTAACTTTTGATATGATATACCATGATTAAATTTATTTTCATGGTATTTAAATTTTCTTTTAAAGTTATTTATTTTATGGGGGTTATGGATCAAAAGTTACCAAAGTAGTAAGGGTTTTCTTAACATAATTTTCATTCATTGGGTTATACTTATACATCATTAACTATGACATTCAATTATTAGGTGTGAAATTACCTATGGTTGTGTTATGTTGTATTTACACTTTTTTTATTAATTTTTTTTACACATAATCACATTATTTATTAATTATCACTTTAGTGATGTGATCTTTTTAAGGGTTTATTTCACAATTTCATTATTATTCATGATTGTTTATTTTAAAGTCTCCAGTGGGGGAATTATTTGATATTTATATATTAAACCAAATATATTTTATTCTAATATAGTTATTTCTTTAAATTGAATGTTTTAATTTCATTTTTTCTCTTTATGTACTCAATATATCGAAATGATGTTTTCAAGGAAGTCTAAATTTATTTTTCTACTTACTCAGGGAATAATTTTCTTCCATGTATATATATTCACTAAAATGTTTTAATTAATTTTTTACTATCATTTAATGATTTATTAAAGGAATTTATTACCCATGTTTTAATTCTTAAAAATTGGTTTTAAATAAATCTTCTTGCCATTTTCTAAATGAGTTACTTTTGAAACTTTAACAAAAATGTGAAAGGAATATAAATTTTAATGTACATGGAATGAATGGAATTAAACACCATCATGAAAACTTAATGTTTTTATTATTTCATTAAAATTTTACAAGGTTCCTTTCAAATAAAATGTTTTCCTTAATATTTTTAATATTTTTAGTTTTTAAATAAGTGATTCCAAGTGAAAATTATATTTTCTTCTAGAATGTTTTTAATTATATTTTAATGGTATTAATATTCATCAATGATAATGACACTTTATTTTAGTTATGCATTACTAGATATATTATGTAATGATACAATAATTATTATTTATCTGGATGGTTTATGATCAGTTTGATTACCCATTTATATATATGTATTAGTATGATGCTTCAACAGTAAGTTTACGATGTCTGAAATTATACACTATATCAATATGAAATCAGTTATTAATGTCCATGTGATTATTTTAATAGTTATTATATCCATTTATAAGTTTCAAAATCATGTTATTATTTATATGGTGTTATTTTATTGTCATTTATTCCTTCCATAGTATTCTTCATGCTCAAGTTACTATTTAAATGGCATACATTTCCAATTATTCACTTTTTTATATTGATCATTCCTTATTTATTATATTATTTATTATGTTATTCAAATTAACTTACTTATAATCTGAGCCCACCATTTATTTTTTTCCTTTCCCTAGTATATGAAGAATTAATATTTGAATGAGTTCAAAGATGTAGAATATTTACTTTTACTATGTAGTATTTTATGTTTTTAAATGTAATGTGAGATTCAAGTATGTATCTAGTTTTCGAAAAAATACTAAACTATTCATTTATTTGGAGTGTTATCACTTGTATCTTATTCCAATTTAATAAAGTAACCACCAATTTTGGGTTGATAGAGTTGGATTCATTAAATAATCTCTACCTTTAAATTAGATTTCTCTACTTATTACTATTATATATGGAGATTGTATTCATATGAAATTGTATTTTCATTCCTTTTTTATCCCTAATAATGTAAATTTATTCAAGATATGCATCCAATTAAACATTGAGATAAAATATTCCCTAATCTGAAAATCCTTCATTATTGTTATCCTTCAATTGAGGTATATTTTTGACAACCATAAGAACTTCCCCATAGAGGTATTTTCAGTCCTCAATCAATTCCACTTCCTTTTATTCCAAGATAAAATATTATTATGGTTCAAATTTCTTTCTTTTTAAGAAGTTATTCTTTGAAATACTTTGTTTCCTTTGACATATTTAAATGATTTCCTTATTGGTACTTCGACTTCATGGTCATCTCAGAATTTATTTGGAAACTTTATAGCTAGATGCCCAAATTTTCCCTATCAAAATCAAGAAAGTGGAATCATTCATTTGAATCATATTTTTCCCCATTTAAGGTTTTAGTATAGTAAATGCATTCCATCATTAACTGTAAGGACTTGTGTTTTCACAGGCTATGAAATTCCAAGTAAATTTGAATTTGTGGAATTAGAAGATTCCGATCAGTAAAATTCTCATTTTACAATAGAATACAATCTTAGATAATTTATCTGACCAATATTTTGGCCTTGTAATAGGGTTTTTACCATATCAAAAGTGTTATATTGAATTCCAAGTCTTGAGGTTTTTGGTATAATATTAATATTTAATTAATTAATTATAAATTATTTTCACATGTTTGAATGCTGATATTTTCTGAACAGAGAATCAGATTGAGATTATGAATCCTTTTTTGATTGTGTAATAGGGTGTTTTTTCCTAGGATATTCATAACCTATTTTCAATCACCAGGTCTAAGGTTAGACACCATTTAATTTATTTTCATTATTTATTTTCTTTTCTCTTTATTTTACATTTTATTTTCTATTTCTTCTATTGGTTTATAGTGTTTGAATATTCCCCCACTTTGGCTCATGTTTGGCCTAGAGTGAAGAGATGGAGATGGAGTGAGAGAGAGGGTGAGAGAAGTGTAGTCATAAAGCTTATATGACACCATAATGATATGAAACTACTACAAAACACATATTTAATTAAGGAATCAATTTTTTTCACCCACAAGTTGGAAAATATTATTATTTTCACCTCGATCCCCATAAAATTGTTGTTTTTAAGTTCTTAAGTGTTTAATGGGATATTAGGGACCCCTATAGGGTCTATCTAGGATTATTTTAAAGAAAATAGGGGTTTTAGAAGGATCTCAAAGGATTGTCATTAAAAAAACTCAATCACGTGACATGTGGTTTCAATAACACATGTCGTGCATTCTTATTGTTTTTTGAGAAGATGGAGACTTTGGGACTATGTGCCGTATAGTCTAAGTACATATCATGTAGTGGGATTTTGGGTGTGTGGACAAGTACTCAGCTAGAAACCCAATGTGAGGGGACATGGGTGTGAAATAGTACATGAACTGACATTGGGTGTTCCCCATAACATGTAAAAGTGAAAACTAAGTGAGGAACATATATATAGGTTTCATGTATTTCATGGGCTGGTGCCAGTTTGAGGTACCTGATGTGTGGGTTCAGTACACATTTTGTAATTTTCAAAGGAATCAGGATGTCGGGCCATCTAGATGACCATGGTGTAAATTTTTGAGTACATTCCTTGTACATGGGGTACATTCTCTGTACTACTTATTTGTTACCCAGTTGATGGGTTTGAGTTCTTTTGTTCCTTAGAGATAGAATTAGACATAATAAGAGTACATTTCAAGTATTTTCCCATTTAGAGTGTAACTATGAGACCCTCTTGGTGATTTGAGGTATTTTGAAAGATAATTTAGGGTTAGTGGGTTATGATGGATAAATCTATCCTCCAAATTATTATTCAAGAGAGATCTATAGGGAGATGTTAATTGATATCTATGTGAGGGTTTTGAGAATGAGTAACAGTTTCTTAGGAGAGAGTGCTAAGGACCCTAGTTGAGATGTAGAAGAAAGTACTTATTGTCCATTATGAATGAGCCTTGGAAACCTCCAAATAGAGGTGTATAATGTCTTAGTTTTTCTTGGCCCTAGTTAAACTTGGGTAATAAGTGATGGGTTAAGTGTTTTGACCCGCCTCATGAAGACTTGGTTTTTGAGATGGTCTCTAAGGAGTCTCCTAGGAATTATACTATTGTGGAATGTTTTGTGAGGATAGTAAGGCAGTGATGTGGGATTGATGATGTTAGGGGTTGTGACACCATGTAGTGATGATTATTTTCATGAGATATTATTTTATAAATAATAAATCCTAGGATGGTTATCCATGATTGATGGGACTTAGAGGACCCCGATGGGTGCCCTGATGATGATTTAAACCTAGTGGGGGGGATGCTTAGGTACAGATAGTGATGAAAGGGTTATGAATTCATCCAATCATTAGACTTCTTATTTTATGTTGGGAATTTTTATTCTCCCTGAGGGTGGTTTTTTATGAAATGAAAATTCTCATTGGGGTGGAATTTTACTTTTTTTTTAGAAAATGATTAAAGGGATGGTCTTTTTTTAATGAAATGCCCCTTGGGGTGGTTTTGTTTATTGGATTATAAAAATCCCATAGGTGATGTCTATGATACTTATGGTATTTTACCCTAGTCTATGAAAACTCCTTTAAGGGAGGTCTATGTAACTAATATCTGAGAAAACCCCTATAGGGATACTATTAGTGGGGATTCCGTGTATTTGAAGCTAGGTTTGACATGATACAATGGGATGGATTTTTTTAAGAGAATTCCCCAAGTATTTGATACTTATGAGATATAACCATGTTTATAAAACCTCTATAGGAGAGGTCTGCATTACTATAATGTATACCAATGTGGATCGGGTCTATTTTATTTGGTGGCACAGTCATCATGATGTGCTTAGAGACACCCCAACTTTGGATGAAGTAGGTATGGTCTATCAGGGAAGTGAAACCAAGGATTGATGATGATTATTAGGCTTGGCCTAAGTTATATGAATTCTCCTTTGGGGTGGTTGTGATACTGTGGTTGGCACAGTCCTTGTGACATGATTAATGACATTTTGGTACTAGCTAAAGATGATATTGTTGGTGGATTTTATTATTTAATTTTATTCTTGTTATTTATTGACTATGATATATATATTTCATGAGCATACAATTACAGAAGAATGATATAGGTCCATTTTTAGGGGATTACTACTAAGGATTATATTCTAACCCCCTGTACAAGAACCTTAGTGATCATATAGACCTTATGTATTCCCTTAGGTTGAGAACTGATGCAAGATGGTCTGTGCAGAGTCCCAATGATGCATTATTGAGAGGAGCTACTTGTGTGGTGTCTTATATCAAATTGGAGAAGTTAGAAAAAATTTCTGATTGTGTATGTTGTATTTCTTAGTGTTATAGTGAATCCTTTGTATTCTAGTTCTTTTATTATCCTATATGAGTGATCATCCCATTGGGTGATTAGTTTTTGTATGTGAGTATTTCTTTTTGAGTCTATATGCATCATTTCATTTTTATAGCATGTTTAATTTATTTTATTTATCCATGTAATCTGATGGTTATAGACCTTGTATAATGATTTGTTATTTTTTTTATTTCACACTCTGGTATAGGCTGTACATTATTCCAACAATACCACATTATACCTATGATGCTAGTCGGTAACCTCTAGCATATGAGGAGACTCACCTAAGGTATAATAGCGACCAATGGTTTGGGCACCGATCAATGGTCTAGGGAAGTTGGACATTGCAAAGTGGTATCAAATCCTTATTTTTATTTTATTTTACTACATGGATATGATACCCATGAGATTTTGGGCTTAGCATCTTAGTGTCCATGGATCTTTAAGGAATATTCATCTCTTCTCTCTAGGGTTCTAGACCCTAGTGTACCCTTCCTCTTTCTTGGATTTGGATTTTTCTTGGGTTTCATCCATCATTCCTTTTGGTCCCCCTCTCTGAGATGTTTTTGATTTCCTATGATTTATCTAATGATACTTTGATGTTTGGTCAATTTTTGAGTGATTTTTGTGTTTTGGTGTTAGTGTTGGTCAAAGATGAGGGATGTTTTATAGCAGTTTTAGAGGTGCTGCTCATCCTGTGGTGTTTTGTGGGGTGTTTTTTTGTTGATAGGAATGGTGTTTTAGTGATGATGATGATGGACTTCGGCAGTCTTCCTCATCGGTGATCTGGTAGACGAAGGGAGAAGATGGATGGTGTGCGGATGATCCATATTTCACGATAGGAGATGAAGGAGATGATGATTGGAGTGTTCGACAGTAATGTGACATGAACGACAGTGATGTGTTTGACAGAGATGACAGTGATGTTGATCGTCAGATTCGTGGGATGTGTACCTAGTGGAAATTTATTTAGATTTTTATTTTTAATTTTGAATTTCATGATCACTGTTTTATGTTTTTGAATTTTTAATTTCATGACTATTGATGATTTGGACAATGTTCAGGTTCCCACTTCCCCTTGAAAGCGGTTTTATGAAATAATAAAAAATGATTTGGAGTATATAGGTATGTGTTAGAGCCTATAATGGATATTAGGATGGTGCACCATGATCACCTATTTAGTAGAAATTATAGGTTTCCAAGGATAGTTATGTTGTACTATATTTGTGATATTATAGTTATATTAGTTTCCCCTTGAGTGATTTACATGGATGTTTTATAGTTTTATGATTTCCATTGGATGTTAGATCTTGGACTGTACAGGCAAGTGGCATCTCATGCATCAATATTTGGAATGTATGATTCATGTGACATATAGTCCAACTAGCGTGTCATTGTGTCACTGAAGAGTGGATTAGTTGTTTAAAGTATGAATAAATACTCATATGAAGTTTTACCATATAAGTACTTTGTAGAATTATACCTAGTTGGGTTGAATTGTATATGTATTTACTTTTGATTGAAGGTCATGTGGATCCATGGTGAGGCACTTAATGATAATGGGATATTCCATGTGTATAGGAGGTTTAGTGACCCTAGTAGGCCAGTAAAGCACATGATTCCTTAGAGCGAAACCCCTCGAGGGTAATTATTATTTCTGTTTGGTTATTTAATATGTTAGTAAAAACCTCTATGGTGTTTTCCCATATAACATGGAATGAAATTACACTTAACTAAGCCAGTGTCTATCGATTCCTTGGTATGGATCATAAAGATGATGTTGTTTTCTATGAAAGTAGTGACTGGTGGGTTTGTGATCCTCAAGGAAAAAACCCCGTAAGTAGGTAGTGAGGATATATGCCTAATGGTGAATGTTTTTTGGAATGGGATACTTAATTTAGTTGTTGAGGACCCTAGATAGCATGTTTTAGCATGATGAATTCCATGGTATATTGAGATGATATCATGTAGGGTATATCATGAGTTTCTAACCTTGTTGATTTTTGATTGGCGGGTTGGTTAGGAGGACATAGTGACCTTGGGATGCGACCAAGTGTTTTGGTGATTAAGTGATTAGTTTTATTATGAGTGAAATATGAGTGAGGGGTCATCCTGAACATGTGAGTTCTTCAGAGATAGAAGCAAGGGTGGATGCTTCAGGTTGAGACTAGGGAATGTAGTATGCTACTGGGCATATGGTCTAGGCATAGGGGTTCCCTGAGAATGTTTATACAGGTGGGGGTGTTCAAGGGATATGTGATTGAATCTGGTATGTTATTCCCATATGATGTGAGCACCATTGGGGGGGGGGGTTGAGAAAATGAACTTGGTTGCCTCATATTTTCTTGGTAAAACACCTTGAGTGCTAGAGCTATGGTTTGAGGTTGGTTTCAAGGGGTAGGATCATTCTAATGCATGGAACAATTGACTATGGATACTCTTTAGAAGTGTGGTGAGAGAGTGGGTAGACGCTTGTGACTTGGAATAACATTGGATGATGTCTGAGCATGTGGGTAATATTAACATGGGTGATATACTTGATTTTGAAGAGGTGTGATTAGGGTTCTATGTCTTATTAGAACTAATTTATATGAGGATAAGTGTTAGTTATTTTGGTGATTTAGCCTAGGTTGTATGTTCATGACTCCTGTGATTATGAGATCCCGTGATGGGTTCTTTGGGAATCACTCTTCCATGAATAAGAGAGCTTTAATTATAATATCTTTTTAGGAAAATATTTTTTGTATGAAAGAATTCATGTGTGGGTTATGGATAGTGATAGTTGGTCCATGTTTGGATCTGTTGTGTTTGTTTGGGTATTGAGGAAACCAAAATGGTGTAGCCACACTAGACCAATTGAGTTTAGCTATAAAGGAGTGGTGCAAGGAAATAATTATTGTGGGGAGTACACCATAGTCTATTGAGGGAGGTTATCCTTGTTTTGAGTGGTTTGTTGAGCATGGAGGTTTCCATTCTTATTGAGATGAGAATGGGTGGTTTATTTTTTTCACATTGGTTCTCAGGTGTGAGTGGTTTGGACATCTATAGCTACTAGATTTGATGAAGGATGGATCACGGGCCATATAACTTGGTGCTTAGTTTTGAGTTGATGATAAAGATACTCTTATTGTGCGGAGTATTAGATCAATCATGGTTGAATGTATCTCATGTTAGGATAGGGTTGTGGGGCCTATTTCACCGGCCATGAATTATCATGATAGTGTTAGTTGTCTCGATTCTTGTGGTGAGAGCACGATGGATAGATGACTGCTGAGGCTTCTTGAGGATGAGAAGTGTTATGGTGGGGAGATCTTGAAGACCTATTTTTTTCATTCTGTGAAATTCAGGGGAAATTTGATTTTTTTATTCAGATTCTCATGTGTAGTAAAATGGTCATTTTACACTAGTATATGATCTCAGATAATGTTTCTAACCACTCCTTCTGTTTTAGAATAGGGTGTTTACCCTAATAAAGGATTATGAATGAATTATAATGTGTTCAAATTTTGATAGTATATTAGTATTTAATTAATTAAATATTAATGATCCCCACATGTTTGAATGATGATATTTTTTAAATGGAGTATTGGATTGTGGTTTTAACTCCACAGTTGAGTATAAAATAGTGGTTTTAGCCTATATGAGGCATAACCTCTCATCTGACCCTGAGGCTGTGCCACTTTTCTTTTTTTATTTAATTTCCTTTTTTCTTTTCAAATTTTCCCTTTTATATTATACTCCTTCCATTAGTTTGGGATTATGTGAATTCCCCCTGTTAGTCATTCTTTGTTGAGAGAGAATAAAGGGAGAGGTATAGGGAGAGGGGTATACCTATTCATAGATTGTCTGGTGCCATATCTATGTGCAGCTATTGCAGAGCGTAGATTTAGATGAAGTGTTAGTGTTTTACACCTGGAGGTAGGTCAGTTTTATTATATTTTACTGTGATCCATGTATACTAGTTGTTTTTATGTTTTTAAGTGTTTATTGGGATTCTGTGGGATCCTATAGGTTCAATCTAGAGTTATTTTTTGTGAAAATGTGATTTTCAAGAGGATCATAATGATTTTCCATTTGAAAAAACTGATGCAAATTTGTAAGGTTTCAAGAATACGTGCCGTGTGTTATTTACATTCAGAGAATTTGGAGATTTTGGGACTAAATGATGTTTATTATGAGTAGATTCTATGTAGTGGGATTCTAGGTCTATGAATGAGTACTCATCCACCACCCCATTTGAGGGGGACATGAATGTGAAATAGTACATAACCAGACCCCGAGTGTTCTCCATGATGTGTAAAAGTAAACATTGAGTGAAGAACATGGTCAGAGGCCATGAGTAGTGCATAAACTAGTGCATATGTTAGGTAATCGACATGTAGGTTTGGTATAAAATGTGTAGTTGGTGAAAGAAATACCATGTTGGGCCATCTACATGGATGGAGTGGTGAATTTGGAGTACATGTTGTGTACTTAGGGTACACACCATGTACTTCAATTTTGTAACCCAATTTGGGGGTTTGAATTGTTCTACACTTTGGATCTATAATTGGATATAAGAGGAGTCATTTTTTAGTGTTTTATGACTAATATCATGATAGTAAGATCCGATTGGTGATTTGATGTCTTTTAAAAGATGAATCAGTACTGGTGAGTTATGACGGAGAGAAATTTACTCTAAATGATGAATTGAGAGAGATCTTGGGGAAGATATGAATTGATACCTATGTTAGAGTTTGTATAATGAGTAAAAAATTGGTAGGAGAGAGTTCTATGGACCTTGGTAGAGACGTAGAGGAACGAACATAGTGACCCTATTATAGGATCCCTAAACACCTATGAAAAGATATGTTTGATGCATTAGCTCTGATTTCCCTATTTGGCCTTTGGTAGTTGATGATGAGTTTGGTTTTCAGATCGACCTCATGGAGACTTGGTTTTTGAGATGGTCTCTATTCACATCCTGAGAGTGATGTCACTAAGGCATGTTTTGTGTGGCTATAAGGGCCATGAAGTGGTGTTGATGAATCGAAGGGTTGTTATACCCCTGAGTGAAAAGTATTGACATGAGAAATGATTTTCAAAATAACAGATCCTAGGATAGGTGTTCATGCTTTATGGGACATAAGGGAACCTAGTGGGAACCCCAATGATGTTTTGACCACAATGAGGGGGGTGTTCTTTGGTACTTATTGTGATGGTGGGCTTAGGAATTCAACCAACCCTTTGCGTTCTTCTTCTATGTCGGGACTTAATTTTTTTTCTATCATAACAGTTTTATTAATAAATAGAAATGATCTTAGGGGAGGTATTTTTTTATATTTTGTAAAATTCCCATAGAGTCTATCTTTTATTTATGCATGGAAAATTTTTTATGGGAGGTCTTGTTTATTGGATGAGAAAAAATCCACAGGGGAGGTTTGTGATACTTGTAATCTTATTCCCTTGGTTAAGAAAACTGTTGTAGGTGAGGCCCATGTTACTACTGGATAATAAAACTCACATAGGGTAGGTTCATGATACTACTAGAGGGGATTCACTGGATTTAAATATAGGGTTGATCTAGTAAACTGGGATGGAGAATTATAATAGAATTCCCCAGGTCAATGATAATTATGAGCTATGCCTGGGCTGAGAAAAATATCATAAGGGAGGTTTGTGATACAATATTATATACCGAGGGGACCTGGGTCTATTATATTAGGATAAATGGTTATCTTTATGTTCTTATAAGCACCTTGAAACTGTCTAAAGTATATATGTTTGGTTGAGGTCATAGACTCGAGGTTCAACTATGGTTATTGGGATTGGATTAGGTTATATACATGATCCCCTAGGGTAGTTGTGATATTGTGGTTGGCATGACCCCCATGAGTGCTTAAATAAATTACAACACTAGACAAAGAAGGTATTTTCAATGAGTTTTATTATTTATTTTCACTCTAGTTGTTTCTCAGATAGGATGGGTATATTTCACGAGCATGTACATATCAAAGTTGGTTATAGGTCTACCATTGGGCATGGCCTATATAGGATTATATTCTTACCCACTGGATAAACACCTTGGTTCTTATGTAGACCATACATCTGATTTCAAATTGAGAAAAAATATAGGATGTTTTGTGAAGAGGCCCAATGTTTTATGATTGAGTAGAGAAACTCATGTGGTGTCTTAGATTAAGTTGGAGTAGTTTGATTACTAGGGATATCAGGTATGTTTTATGGATCCAACTTATTGTATGTCCTTTTATTTTATTTCATTTTTTATCCTGTATGAATGATGATCCTAGTGGGTGATCAATTACTATACATGTGCATGACTAATGAGGCTGTCTACAACATTTCATTTTTTATACAATGTTTAGTTTTTTAACTCTGTACTCTGATGGTTATGGACAATGTATTATGCTTCATTATTTTATCATTATTTCACACTTTGATGTCGGGGGTATAACCTCCTCAAATTATTACCTTAGACCCCCACTACTAGTCGGTAGCCTCGTTTGTATAAAGGGGTGCACTTTAGGTACATTAGTGATCATTGGTCTAGGCACCGATCAATGGTTTGGGGTTGCAGGACATTACATCAACTTCCCTTTTATTATGATCTTATTCCAAACTCAGTTTATTTATAACCTTGAATGTGACTTCGTAATAATTATATTATGTCCTTATTAATATTAGGAAATGATCTATAGGGTGGGGGGATTAATAGACAAGATTAAAAATTTAAAGGAATTAAATCATGGTAATCATGTATATGCACAAGAAGTGAAAAAATAAAATAAGTGCACATTTATTTTTATTTTAGTTCATTTCAAATTTATATTACATCTATTATTCACACCCTTCCAATCCAATATAGTTAAGGTATACACTAAAAGGACAAAAATTTTAAGGGGTGGTGAAACCCTATTATATCCTACCTTTTATAGTGGAGGTATAACCACACATATAACACTATATTTTAAAGAGGAGTCAAAACTTATTACAACACTAACCTTTTATTCCAAAATAAAAACCAAAACATACCTATTGAAAGGTATTATAACCCAAAAAGAAATATAATTTTGTAAGGGAAAAACATAAATTGGAAATGTTTTAGCATAAGCGAAAAGGATGGAAATAATTAAGTACAGAATCAAAGATACTAGGTTGAAAGAAGTCAATGTAGAAATATTAAAGAATAAAAATTGGTCTTTGGGAAATGTATCAAATTTTCTATCCAAGGCAATAAGGATTTTATAGTTTGATTTATTCCTCAATATTCATATATTAGGTTAAAAAAGATGCACACAAGGGTCAACGAGTTATTAAAAGGTTATCCGAGTCTAGTTCTATACCGGCATATGTATTATATCTTGATGTTCTTGTTTTGGTATCATGGCTCTATGTATTTTTTCCCTAGATTTGGATAACCTTACATAGAGTTGGAAATTTTTATACACAATAATATATTTTTATTGAATATTACCATTGATTATGACTGCTAATTATGGTCCAAGAAAACCCAGTTAAATCTTCCTCAAAATAACATCATTGAGATAACGAACTACTCTATAGTTATTCAAAACTTTAAAAAAAATCAATTAATAGTCTCCATAATAATTGATTTATGATATCCGATATATATATCATTTAGTTTCCTTCCACAAAATTTGAAAATAATCTCCCAAAACATGTAGATAAAACATAATTTTAAAAAATATTAATTAGAAATATAAAAAAAATACATTTTTTGTAATAAAAATAATAATATTGACCAATAAGAAATAAAACAAATAAAATTTTAATATGTCTTAATTTTTTTAGGATAAATAATTTTCATATGATATAACATTTTATAAGATGAAACATTTAATAAGATGAAAAATTTCATAAGATTATATGATTTTATACGATATATAATTTTGTAATATAGAGTGAGTGCATAAGATAGATAAAATCTCATAAGATAAATAATTTCATAAGATACAACATTTCATAATATTTCTATATCTCATATGATAGATATTATTCATAATATACCAAACTATATAAGCTATATAACATTGTAAGGTAAACTCAATAAGATATAATACATCACAAGGTAGACTTCACGGGGTACAACACTTCACTAAAAATAAGCTTCATAGGGTACAACCTAGTTTTTGTAAGGTATAATAAATTACCAAAAAATTATAGTTCATAGTGTTGATAGACTAAACTTTTTAGAGTAAAATACATATATAATTTTTATAAATAAACTATAGGAATAAACATAGCTTCAATAGAATAGAATAAAATAATAATTATTAAGAATAAATAATTATTAATCATTATTATTTTATTCTACTTGAATTGGAAGCTTTAAAATTTTTCCTTTACTCGTGTTTGAGGTATTATAAACGAGGGTTTAGTTATCATAAACCATAAACTATTAAAGTGGTAAGTAAACACTAAAATTTATCCATTTTTAGTAATTAAAAAAACAAATATAATTAAAAAAAATTCCCCATTTTGTAATTATTCAAAAATATTAAAAACCATCTCTAAATCTCCCATTTTGTATAATGAATATGAATATTGATTTAAGAGTATTTTAGTTATAACATGATAAAGAAGAAATTAAACTATTCTAGATAATTTAGTATTATTTAATAAAATATATAAAAGATAACTCCCCTTAAATCCATGCATACTAAAGATATATTTCAATTTAAATGAAGGTAATAAGAAAATAAAAAATCACCCCTTTAATTTTAGATTTTTATAATTTAATAAATATACAATTTCCAAAATATTTTGAATTCAAGCTTCAAAAAATCTATCTTGTATAATAATATAAAATATTTAAAGAGAAATGAAAAAAAGTTAACATATTAAAATAATTCATAAAATATTTTCAATGAATTAGATATTAAACATATAATAAATAATATTCTACTAAATCATATAAATAAATAGTTTACAAGTGGTCACAATCCAAAAACAAAAAATTAACAAAATAATATGATTAATGCTATCATCATGTCACAAAAACAATGAATTACAAACTAATAGAGTTCAAATGAGGTGATATTCTGATGGAGATCTAATTTTAACCTTCATGAGGGATCATAAACTCTGTATAAAAACATGATGGGTTGATTGAGATACAAAACATAATATAATATATCCAATTCAAAATTCCTTCATACCAAATTCAAACATAATTTTCTCAAATTTTATATAATTGAATAGTTCAGTAAATATATTATCCAATGGTTTATCCATATAAATAAATCCCAAACAGATATTACATTTTAAAATATAATCATGACTAAATTGAAAACTTACATCATTTTGCTTAGTTTTAGAATGTTGTGAATGATTTCTTGAAACAGAAATATCCGATGTTTCATCACAGTAAATAAGAATTATTCACAAATGAAAACAAAAAATATATAATGTTTTTTTAATATTTAAACATTGAGAACAAAAAATCTCATTAGAAAAATATTCATATTCTGTTATATATAAATATTTTTTTTAGAACTCCAAGATACTAAAATTTGACCCTGAAAATGACATATACACGAGGTACTTTTTCTATCAACTTTTCATTGAAAAAAAATCAGAATAAGAAAACTAATAAAATAAAAAATAAGTTCTTAGAAGATAATGTAAACAAAGATTCAAATTTCCTTTAACATGTTTAATAATTCTCTTGAAAACCTTTAATTTAATTTCATTAGAATTAGATTGAAATATATAACATAAAAAAACACTAACAAAAAAATCAGGTCCAGAAGCAGTTAAATAAAGTGAACTAGCAATAATTAATTTGAAATTATTAATATTAATATTTTTACCATATTTATCCAAATATAATATTTAAGAAGTACTCATGGGTTTACTACTAATTTTTCTGGAAAGAAGAAAAAATATTTTAAATAAATCTTTATCATATTTATATTTATTTTGAAACATTTAATCATTCCATTGAAAATTTTAAGGGATAAGAAGAATTTTAATTCTCTAACATGAACTATGTAGAATTTATAATTCATTAAATATGAAAATTATTTAAAAATCAATTCAGTTTAAGATCCAAATATAATACCATTAACATAAATGTGAAAAATAAAAATATCACTAAAATATTTTTTATTAAACAAAGTATGACCTACTTTACCTTTTATAATATTTTTTCAAATGAAATATAAATAATTGATCATACCAAGATTGAGGAGATTTATTAAGTATATATACAGCTTTAGAAAATTTTAAAACATAATCATGTTATTTTTTCATATTTCAAATAAGGTGATTGTTTAGCATAAAAACACCTAAAATAAAACCATTTAGAAAAGTACTTTTCACATCAATTTGATAGATTTTAAATCCATGATAAGTTTCATAAGATAATAATATTATAAGAAAATATAATCTAGAAATAAGATAAAAAGATTCATCATCGCCAAAACCTTCTTATTTAAAATATACTTGAGAAACTAATCTAGTATTTTCTCTAATAATTCAACCATATTCATCAAGTTTATTTCAAAAAATAAAATTAGTAGTAATAATTTGGCAATATTTTGGTTGAATAACTAATTTAAAAAATTAATTTCTATAAAAATTATTAAGATCTTTTTACATATACGAAAACAAATTATAATCATTTGAAACTTCATAAACATATTTAGGACCAAATTTAGAAATAAAATCAGGGTTAGCACAAAAATTGATAACAAATCTTTGAGTTCGAACTCAAAATCTCTAATAACCTTCCATATAGGGTGATCTTTATGCTTTGAGTGGGTTACCTGAACCAATTTTTTTTAATTTATTACCATTAAATGTTTACATTTTGATAGATACATGTGTTTATTCTAACCATATTAGTGTTTATACTTGTTTATACATTTCATATAAGGTAATTTAGTTTGATTACACATCATATAAAAATGTTATAATAGTTATCAAATATAACAAGAACCTCAATAAGATATGAAAGTAATCTTAAATATATATCCTACGGTCTAGATACATCATACATATGGGACATAAATGATTTCTGACTATCAGGTTCTGGGGGATCACAATCATTGAGACACATTCTCCTGACATTCACACATGGTTATCTTCAGTAGATGAGATTATGAGGACTGGACCTCTAATAGTAACATAAAATGTTTTAGGTGTCGATGGTTGTTCCTATATATGAACATATATATTGGTCTCCAAGATTGTGATCATTATCAATGTGTACTATTTGATCACATACTTTAATGCAAGGAAAAAACCATAATATCAAATTCATGACATGGTCTCTTGCATTGGATACATCATTGGTGGTATGAAAATGGTCGAATAATCAAGGTTGAATTTGTCACTTCCTATTTTAGGAAGAGATATATCAAGGGCCCAGGTTAACTAGGATGGTAGTACAATATTTAAATCCACTTCCATGATACATGAAGGTAAGTCCATCTAGTGAGGTCAAAAAATATATAAAGCATCAAAAGGATTATGACACAAGAGTGCATCATACTTTATGAGATATCATGAGAAAAATAGATTATATTACACTCAACATGTTCTTAGGAGGTAGTTGTAGGTATGAAATTCCTTATCTCCTTATGGTCCATGATGGGTTTCTAGAATCCACTCTTAGTATGTGGGTTGGACTCACTACTATTGAGATAAGGACCTAGAGGGTCACACACTACATGTATGCACATGTTCTACTTATTTTGATGAATAAGAGTTTAGGATGAAGTGGGCCCTACATGTGGGGGATAATAAATGTAAGATTAAAAATGAACACAAGTAAAAATAATTCAATTATAATATTCAAGAATATAATAACGATTATTGAATATATTTCTCAAGTTTTTCACAGGTTGTTTGATCATAAAAGTGAATATGAGGAAATATATATTTTTGAAAAAACAAAGTATGCTCAAGTTTTCTTAAATTTTTGGTGAGATTACAAGCCAATTCATTAGTTTTTATTTTATCATGTAACATATTAAAGTGTTAAAAGTGATTTATAGAACTTTCATGACATTTATGAAAAGTTTAATTAAGTCATAAGTGTGAAAAATGGTTTAAAATGAAGGTTATTACTTTCTAGGTACCAACATGAAATTTATGAATGTATAATCTAGTTATAAAATATCATTTTAGAATCAAGAATATAAATATACCCATTTGGTTGAATTTAGAGAGTGAATATATCCTTTATTCTTATCTCAATATTTTAGAGAGATAATCTGAAGAAGGAATAAGTTTAAATCGATCCCACTTTCTAAATCAAGTCCACATTTTCCACATTACCTAAGTGAAATCATCAATCTATTTAATTTCGCATGATATAACCCATGTATCAAAGATAGATTATCCAAGAGTTTTGGTGAATGTGTGGATGATCTATAGGATTTTTATCTCAGTATCTTTGAGCTACGACATGATGATGGTGATCAAATCAAATCATCAATTTCAAATGGAAAATATACCATTTCAGGTTTCATAAAATTTAATTTTCAATGGTTAAATTAAATTTCATATTATCCTTTTAAAAATCCAGTCAAGGGTTTTTTTGGACTTCATTTTTTAACATGAATCTAAACCCAAATTTTTTAAATTATGAATTTTCATGGTTCCACTGCGCCCCCGTTCCTTGAATTGGTATCAATGAAAAAAAGAAATTTTTTAACTTAAAAACTTTAAAATTTAAATTAAATTTTATATGATTCCTAAATAGGGGTTTCATATCGATCTGATTTTGTATCACCAAGATATGGTTGATTGAAGACCAACAGGTTCTAACATAAAATTTTGATGATATTTTATTCATATGTATGTAAATATATATATATATGAGTTAATAAATATATTATCTGAGTGATTAGATTCAATGGGGTTTGGATAAGACTTTGGGGATGTATATTTCATATTTTTATTAAATTAATTAGATAAAAAAATGATTATAATTAATAATAATAATTTGAATGTTTATCCACGTCCTTATCATATAGGCATGGACAAAACTCTTCTCTCCACCATTATGGGTGGGGATTGACATAGAGAAACCACATTTATTAGGGTGTAATATATTTATATATTATATGTATTATATATATTATAATATTATATATATTAATATGTATATATATTTGTTGCAAGTATATTTTTTGGCACCCCAAATTTGGATGCTTAGCCTCGCCCCATCTCAGGTCAAACCAAGGTAGTCTAAGTTTGAACTACCTAAACCATAAAGATAATTACTAGGCCTAAATTAATACCTGAGGATCTTTTTTAGGTCTATATGGACCGAGATAAATAAATAAAAATTATAAATTAAATTTAATTATCTAGGATTTAATAAAATTATTTCAGGAACCATGAGACATATTTTAACTTGATTAAAATTACTTTATTGCAGGTTTAATCATTAAAAAAACATTGAGTTAAATTTTAGAAAATTTATCTTTTTATTACGAAATATAATTGCATGTTTAATGATCAAGATTTGAGATGACCAATTCATGTATGGTTTATTAATTTAATTTAATTATTATATTTAATTTTTTAAAAGGTAATAATTATTTTTTAATAATCTATGCATTGTACCTCCCTCTCTAAATGTACAAGGACATAAATTTTTACATTTACGTGATACAATGTATTTTCACACAAATAATTCCTCTTGCCTATGAGTTTCTATACATTGTAAAGATCATATGAGTTCATGGGGATGAAATTTAAGTTGAGAGTTGATGTAAACCAAACAAGTGAAGTGAATGGGAGTTGGGAGTGCTATAATTTGAGTTAGTTATAGACTCAAGGAATTCCCCTAGTGTCTCTATTAATACATTTTTCACTAAATTGATTGACCAATAGACAATGGATCATGATCATGCCATTATTTATTTATTTATCATATTAATTATTTAATATTTAGTGGATGTGTATTTTTAATGCATGATCATAAAGTATAATATTAGACGAGCATGCATAGATAAAATTAACATATGTGTTAAATGATTTATATTTAAATCATGGTTATGTTGTTAGTGCAATCACATAGAAAAATCATGTTAAATATAAAATGATTTTATTTACATAGATAAATTAATTAATCCCTCAAAAAAAAATTAAGTCATTAAATGCCTTCCATCGCTTGAATTTGGAAACAACTAATTATTCTAGGTGCTCGTTATCCATTGTTGAGGGTGCTTCTTAATAACAAGGATTCCTTATAAGAATTTTGGGTCAACTTAACTAAAATTGGTTGTAATTTAGTATCCATTACTATCTTGTTTTAATATTAGAGGAAAATCATTGTGTAATTCAAAGTAATTATTTGTAGTAGATGGGACTTTACTCAATAGATTAAGGATCCTTGAGTAAATGAGGGTGTCTAGTCTATAGACTACTATAAAAACTTAGAGTAGTGTAGATTACATATATTAGGATATTAGGAGAGGTTTATAGATCTTTTCCAATTTAATACTCAGGCAACTAAGTGTTCTATATCTAGTAGTTAAGGGATTTTAGCTTCTGATAAAATTGTGGGATAAATTTATAATTAAAAATTTCAAATTGTAAACTATTTATAAAGATGTTCCTAAGATAAAAGTACTATATATTTCTTCTATAGAGGTTATAAAAAAAATAGATAAGGTTTTCTTATTACCAATTTAGGTGAAACATTTCTCCTAGAGAATGATAAACCTATAACTTATAAAGAAGTAGTAGATGGGAATTATGCTGATAAATGGAATAAATACACAAACTCTAAAATGTTGTCCACATAAAAAAATAAAGTTTTTATTTTAATAGACCCAACAGCTGATGTAAAACCCATTGGATGTAAATGGGTATTCAAGAAAAATCTGGACATAGATTTTCAAGTGAGAACCTATAAGGAACAACTAGTAGTGAACGGTTTTCAAAAACATCGAGGAATTGAATACGATGAACCCTTCTAACTAGTCGCAATGAGAAAATCCAAAAAAATATTACTTTTATTAAAATCCATTCATGATTATGAAATTTGGAAAATGGATGTCAAACATATTTTTTTTTATAAATGGGATGTTAGTGGAAGACATCTATATGTCACATCCTGAAGGGTTTATTATATCTATTAGTTCCAAAAAAGTGTTCAAGATTTATAGATCCGTTTATGGATTGATGTAGGAATCTAAATCATGGACTATTCATTTTTATGAGGCCATAATATAATTTGGTTTCATTAATAATTAAAGTGAACCATGTGTTTATAATAAGGTTAATGAAAGTACCATTGTTTTCCTAGTATTATATATTCATGAAATATTGTTAATGAGAAATGAAGTGAAAGTATTATAGTCAGTGAATAATTTCTCAAATTAATGTTTATCCATGAATTAAATTATTTTAATAATCCCATATTATAGGGATCATGATCTATCGAGATTGGTCTCATTGGATACATGGGATAAGTTAGAGTAAATATATTAAAAAGGTACTGAAATATTAAAATGTGGAACAATCCAAGAGAGGATTGTTTCTAGTGTCACATGGTATTAATATCTCCAAGATGTGTCCATATACAAAAGAGGAAATTGAAAGAATGAGAATAAATACTTATGCTTCAATAGTAGGATTTGTCATGAATTCCTGGCTCTATAGTAGGTTTAATGTTTCCTTTTCTTTTAGCACATTGGGAAATATCTAGCCAATCTAAGAGAGATACATTAGGAAACTATAAAAATTATGGTTAAGTACTTGAGACGAACAAATTATATATTACTAGTCTATATAGGGGATAAGGAACTAGTTGTGAGGGGATAAAATGATGTTATATTCTATATTGATAAAGATGATTTGAAATCATAGTTTCTCTATGTCTTTTCCTAAATGGTGGTGCAGTGAGCTTGAGAATATCTTAGCAGTGTTTGGTCATCAATTCTATAGTAGAATCTGATTATATAGAGGCTTATTATTTAACTAAGAAAGTTTTTTGGTTATGAGATTTTTTTTAGATTGTCACAATACCTTGTAGTGCATACCCTATTATGGTATACATTGATAATACTATAGTAGTGGTGCTTGCCAAGGAACCCTGGCCACACTAGAGGATAAAGAATAAACTTATAAAGATTCAAATATTGATGGATTTTACAAATATATGTTAAGTCACATTTATCAGAGTAGACATAGAGGATAGCATGGTAGACCCCACTACTAAATCCATATCTTAGAAGAAGCATTATACTTATTTAAGAGCCAGTGGGTTGATAATTATCAACAGTTGGCTTTAGTGCAGGTGGGAGTGTTGGGGGAGGGTTAACTAAACACAAATTATTTATGTACTTTGATTACCATTACATATATATAGTTTGACACATATATTTATTCATTGTTACCATTATAGTGTTTATACTTATGCATCTACTATTTACATGGTAATGTACTTATATTATGTTTCATATCAAAAGGTTGTAGTAGTTCCCAAATTTAATGAGAACCTTGAGATACTATGATAGTGATATTAAATATATGTTATATGTTCTAGATACATCATACTGCTGTGGAATATATGATTTCTAACTATTAGGTGATGGTGGATCCTAAGTATTAAGACTTCCTCACATGATGCTTTCACTTGGTGATTTCATGTAGATGAGATCATGAGGACTCACCCGAAAGTAGAAACACCCCATGTTTCAGGTGTTATTAGTGTTTCATATACAAGAACATCTATATTGGTCTTCATAATTGATGTAATTATCATTGTGTTCCATTTGATTACATACTCTCATGCTAGTAAAAAACCATGACATTGAACTCGTGGTGAGGTAGCTTGTGTTGGGTGCATTATTGGTGGTGTGAAATTGGTTGAATGGCCATGATTGAGTTTGTCGCTTCATAGTTGAGGAAGAGTTATCCTATGAGAACTAGTTGACTAGGATGTTAGTACCTTAATTAAATCCATATCCATGTTAAAATAAGGTAAGTTTATCTAGTAATTTCAAAAAACATATAAATCATTAAAAGGATTATGAAACAAATCTGTATAGTTCTTTATGAGATATCACATGCAATAAGATTATATTACAAAACAAATGTTTGTAGAAGTTAGTTGTAGCTATGAAATTAGTTATCTCCTTATAGGACATGATGTGTTGTTAGAATAAACTCTCAGTTTATGGGTTTGACTCAATTCTATTGAGATAAGGACTTAAAGGGTCACACACTAAGTGCATCCACAAGTTGCACCTATTCAAATGGATAAGAGTTTAGGATGAAGTGGGCCCCATATGCAGGGGATGGTGGACATCAATGTGGGAAAAAAAATCAAAAATAGTTAAATTTTATAATTAATGTTTATAGTAATTATTATTGAATTTATATCTCAATGTATTCAAATGTTTTTTGGTCAAAAAAGTGAATATGAGAAAATATAATTTTTCAAACGAACATAGTATATTCCAGATTTATTAAATTAGTTGGGGATCTTATAATATGAGTTAATGGTTCTTATTTTATCACCTAAAATATTAAATCATTTCACATGAGTGATAATTTTTTTTAGTATTTATAATAATATTAATTAAGTCGTAATTGTGTATAGGGGTCTAATATGAAGGTTTTTTACTTTCTAGGGAATAAAGTGCAATTTTAGAAACTTTAAAAATGTATAAGAGGTCATTTTAGACTCAGCAATATAAAACTACACTAATTGGAATAATTTAAACAGAGTATATCTCACATATTACCATATCATAAATTTAGATAGAGAATCCAAAGAAAGAACAAGGTTAGAATGATCATGATTTTTCAATCAAGTCTGTGTTCTTCATGGGATTTAAGGGATATCATAAAGATCTTAGATTTCCCATACCAGCTCTCAGGAATCAAATATTTATGATGTATGAGCTATGGTGAACATGTGGAAAATCTATAGTATTACTATATTGGAATCTTTGAACTATTATACTCCAATGGTGAGTGAATAAATTCATCGATTTCAAATAAAAAAAGTACCATTTACAGTTTCGTTCAATTTTATTTTTTATGATTAAATTGAATTACACATGATCCACTGAGAAATATATGAAAGGGGTTTTGTGTATTTGGGGTTTTTTATATTAATTTAAAATAAATTTTTTAAATTGTGTATTTTCACACTTCCACTATGCCCTAGGTTCCTTCACTTTATGAGTTTTCCAAACTTGGTTACCATGTTTGGAAAAAGGTAAATCCCCTTAAACTGGTGCATTAGATTTTTTAAATTCATCTTATCCAAAATTAAATTCTATAAATTCACCTAAATAAGACCCTAATTTCTTGATTCTCATAGAGAAGGCCTTCGGTGGACTCATTTGATAGAATTTTTTTTAGTTTGTGGGATCTACAGGATATGGATATGATTGGTTTTCTCGACAACAGGAAGTTCATGATCCTATTTGCATAATAGGAAGACCTAAATCAAAGCTTGGTTGACCATACCTCACAACTATAATGGGTACTGATTCTTCCGACATAGATTAACATAGAACAGTCCTATGAAGAAAGACCCACCTTAAGTGGTGATTTGGGTGAGTTTCCCTAACCTTCTCCCACCATTTCAGAATCCATTGATTACTAAGATGCTTGGGAACCTCATAGGTTGGTTTTTATTCTCTGATAGCCAATCCAAAGCAGTGTGTCATCTTTTGAATCCACAAGTGTGTGTCTAAGTCAACACTTCATGAAATAATTCTAATTTAATTTGTATTATAGCAGATAGGAATATAATTGTAGGAAGTAGGTGGTGTATGAATCTTTGGTGGAATTTTGTGTTGTTTGCAAGTGGTTAGTACATTCGTCGGTGGCCTATAGACGTGAGTCGAGAATATAGGGTTTGCAGAAGTCTAGGAATAATTATGTGGATGAGCCCTCTGGTTAAAGACATGTGGGTGTAAAGAATGAGGCTGAGGTAGTTCATGGTGAATCACTGGCTTGGTTGAGTCCTTCACTGAAGATGGAAGTGGCATTGGGGAGAAAGGGTAAGGGCCATGACAGTGGAGATGTGTCAGGTCTGAACGCTCATCTGAAGGAACCTTCTCAAAGTGGTGGTATCTCCAAGATATGTAATCAACTAGAGGTCATCCTTTTTGATTCACAGGAGGGTGGGGGGTTGGTAGGATCTGAGATAACTAGAAATACCAATTTTGGTATTCCAATTAAGGACAACCATTCAAATAAGGAGGCTCAATCAGCACTCCTTGAACCAAAAGTGGATGAAATTTTCTAGAAATTAATTCTTAGCCTTGGAGGGAGGTGTATAAATAAATTTGAGAGCCATAAGAGTGAAAATTTAGAGGCTCATGATGAGGTTTCCATGTGAGTGATGAATATAGAGGAAGATATTAAGGGCAGGTAGGATGTTGATGGCAAAAATGCAGGGGAAAATGCATAGAGTGGAGACAATGTAGGTTGGGTGAAGGCAACAAGGGGGTGTGACTGGAAAGAACCAATAATAATTTTATAGTTTTTCAAATTTTTTGAGTCTTTTGAGATGTATGACCCAAGATAGGATTTAAAGGGGGGATTGTCTCAGGATTCTTCTCCTAAATGGGTCTCTTTCACACAACAAATTTCTTTAGACCACCTTGCTGGCATCCAGATAGCTGAGGTAAATGAGGTTCATGTTGAGCATGTTGATGATGGGGCCAATATTATGGGGAAATGGTTTGCGAACCTGAATCCATATTCACAAGATGGTGGTCTCAAATCGGATGTTCAACATGCTAATGATTATAAAAATATTAAGGATACGACTCAGGAGTTGGAAGGCGATTCGATCGGTCCCTCCATAGATGGGTGGAAGGGAAATCGTAAAGAGAGGATGAAATAATACCTTTTACTCTTACTATTGAGGTATATTAAGTGAAGAAATTTAAATCCAGGTAGATGGAAAACAAGTATAAGTCAGATTTTGTGCTTGAGCAATCCTTAGAATTGATCATGGGCTTGGAAGAAGAAGCGGTTGAACTGGTTTAGTATCTTAATGCTACTGAAGAAGTAGCTGCTAAAATGATGGGGAGATCGTTAAGGATGGATCTAAATAAGGATAAATATTCCATTATATAAAATCATGACGTGATATTAGTTTGGGTCTTTAATAATGTGGAGGTCATCCTTGAAAAGTATATACAGTCCTGGGAAAAGCTAGACTTCTAGTTTGAAGAACTTATAATCGATGTATCAGACACTCAGGTTAACGAAATATCTTAGAAACTTTTTAGGGAGATTAATTCTTGTTGGATTAGATTTTTATTTAATTACTCTATTACTTCCTTTTGTGGTTGAACTTTGGTTTCTGACTTTTTCCTTTAAAGTGTTTGAAAAAAATTCATTTTTAGTTAGTTTCATTTTTTTTGCAAATGAATGTGTAACACCCCAAGGTTTTCTAAAAATAAATTGAAATGATTTAACGTTTTTTAAATTTAGATATTTATAAGTATCCTTTAAACATAATTTTACTACTTCTATGTTTTTAATTTCAAAAAATGGTCATCTACAATTGTGTTTAGTAAGTTATTTAGAGTCTATTGGAACCAACTTGTTTTTTAGTGAATAGTAACATACCCTTATAAATAGTAATATGACTCTAATGAATAGTAAATTGTATTATCATTTTATTTTCCTAATACTTTAAGATAATGACATCTTGATTAATTTTTAAATGTGATATAAAAGAAGTTATAGTTTTTAAATTATTAATTTTTGAATTAAGTATGATTTTATTTAAAAAATAAATTAAAAATATTTAGAAAATTATTTTTGAAAAATGGACTTCATTTTTGAATTATAAATGTCAATAAATGGTTAGGGTTAATTTTGGGGATTTTTCTGAAACAATGGTTTTTTCAGTGAATAGTAAAAATACTGTTTTGAGTTTCAATGTGTTAATGACATCATTAATGATGTAATAATGATGTAATAAATCTGGTTGACTTGTGTATAGTAAAATATGTTATGAGGTGTACCAAGTGGCTTATACCATGGGAAAATATCATGGGCAAGCCCAAGGTTTTTCAAATACCACTAATGAGGTGTCCCTTAAAAATTATTAATATAATCCATCACTTTTGCTATAAATACCAACCCATTCCTTCATTAACACCATTCCAAATTCTTAATCAATAAATATATGCATCCTTACCTCCCTAGTAGCCCTCCCAAGGTTTCCTCAATCCCCCAAGGTCCCAACCTTCAAGCTCTAGGAGTTACTCTACAAGGTAAGAAAATTTTCGATTTCTTTCTTATTTCCATTCAAGTTCTATTTTATTTGGTATAAATTTCAAGTTTCCATACCATGTTATTATTTATTCTTATTCTTGATCTAATCTGTATTATGATTCATTTTTTTATGGGTTACCCTTGTCCCCTCTCTTTTTTATACTTTCTAAAACCATGTTATATAGCCGTTAGCTGCCTAATTTTTGTAAGGGATTTCTCAATTATTTTTTTATTTTGAGTTCCTTTCTTTTATTATTATTTCTTCATATCTTCTTACCCAATAGTCATGACATATCCAGAAATAATGTATATTTGGGATGTTATAATGTTCATGTAAAATTAATCATCATTATTCTTCTCCTCTCCCACTTATTCAAGGAATAAAAAACATTGTCCGTGATGTGTCAAATTACCAACTTCGTGGACGATATGATTTTAATTTCCATTAATTCATTCAAGTCTGGTCATGAAACCACTTCTATGGTTGAACCAGGTTATAATATATGTATTATATCTCATCCATATTTCTGTAATTCTTTTTTACTCATGGTTTTAATTTATAAGACAAAATAAGGTAGTTATTATCCAAGAACCACTAAAATGATCTAAACGAACATCATTGATGTTTCAACTCATGAATCATACTCAAATAAAAAAAAGTGATAAATGGTATAAATTATGTTACCATAAATATGTAAAAACCTTTCCATTCCAATTATAGTGTTTCACTTCCAATCGGCAAAAACATCCATCATAAACCAATTATGGAAATCATGTAAGGAACTCACCCAAAACAATGCAGGGAACAAAATACTAACAATTAAGAGGTGAAATTAGGTTATGAAATGATCATATAAAATGTTATAAACATGAAAATTTTTCTATGAAATACTAATAATACTATTTTAACCATTATACAATAAGTTTAAATAAGTTTTAAGTAAGACAATCCTAAGGTAAGGAAATTCTTAACTCAATTTTTATCCTTTGGGTTAACCTTATTCTTCATTATTTATGTCGTATTTAAATTGTTTTTGTGTTGAATTAAAATTATATTATGTTTAATTATGTATATTTATAGAGTATATACATATTAAATCCACTCTATTAAGTCTCACTTCAATTATATGATATTTATAAGGGACTTTTCTTTTAAAATCCTCTTTTAAAATTCTGTTTTTCAAAATTCAAAAGCAATGTTTTTATACTAATATTAATGTTGTATGATTATGTTTTGGATCTTGGTAATTTTTTATTTTGAAGGGTAGGAACTATATTTACCACCAATTTATTGGTTATGTGTAAGTTGGAGGTCGGCCGAATGGTTACTCCAAGTGTAACTGTGATGGTTACATAAATAGTAAGGTAGCCATGAGGGTTACAAATTATAAGGTAGCTGAGAGGGTTACAAGATTATGTAAGTAATGCCCCAAGATACCGTTATGGTTCTACTTATGTTATTAGGTATTATGGAAATCTCATGTTTCAGAAATTAAGTATATATATATATATAGGTAATAAGTATGTCTTTTGGAAATGATTTCATACGTTACAAGTATTTATGCACTAATGTGTTCTTTCCTTTTTTTATATCCCTTAATGAGTTTTTGTGATCATAACAAGTTTTAAATGCTTTTCACAGGTTAATGGATGTGTAAGAAAAATAAGGAAGCCATATTAAATGTTGAATAATTGTGAAGTAATCATGTTTTAAGTTTTAATGTTTTAGATTTTGAAAAATAGAAACTGTTTTTATGGTAACTACTCTATAAAAATGTGTAATGTTATGAATGTATAATGTATAAATTCTCTAAAGATCTAAACTTGAAAATATAATCAATATAAAAAGAAATGTTTTCTTGTATAAATTTAATATTATGTATGTAATTAGGTCGGTTCCTCATAGTTGGTATCAGAGGATCCAGTTTAGAGAACTTTGGAAAACCAAAACTGAAAAATTTAATTAAGCATTACTAAGTATGATATTTTCTTAATTTTCAGATGGAAAACAGAAACACCAGTATTTTTTCTCTTTTTATTGAGGCCCTATAAATGATAAATTTCATAGCTAGTTCCAGAGTGGAAGTGGGAGAATGTACCCATGGACTTTGTGGTGGGACTACCTAGGACATCTTGAGGTAACAATGCAATTTGGGTTATTATTGATCGGCTGACAAAATCTTCACCTTTTATTTCTATTCGAGATATAATGTATTTAGATTAGCTTTCTTGATTGTACCTCAAGGATATTGTCAGGCTATATAGAGTTCCTCTTTTTATTGTATCTGATCGGGATCCCAAGTTCACTTCTAACTTTTAGAAGGGACTTCAGAAGTCGTTGGGCACAGAGTTAAATTTCAATACAGCTTTTCATCCTCAATCATATGGGGAGTCAAAATGAACGATTAAAACTTTGGAGGATATGCTTCGAGCTTGTTCAATAGACTACCAGGAGAGTTGGGATGAACATATTTGTTTAGTCTAGTTTTTTTATAATAACAGTTTTTATTCCTGTATACAAATAAAACCTTTTGAGTATTTGTATTGAAAGTAGTGTCAGACTCCAACATTTTGGGATGAAGTTGGTGAAATAAAGTTGATGGGGTTAGAATTAGTAGAGGAAGTGTCTGGGAAAGTGAATATGATCTAGAAACACACAAGGACAACTCAGATCAGGCAGAAAATTTATGCAGATAATAGAAGGAAAAACTTCTCTTTAGAGGTAGGTGACCATGTTTTTCTTAAAATATCTCCTTGGAAAAGTGTGATGCATTTTGGTAAGAAAGGAAAGATAAGTCTGTGGTTCATAGGTCCTTTTGAAATCCTAGAGAAAGTTACACTAGTTGCATACTGAGTAGATTTTCCTCCGAGTTTGTCTTAGGTACAAAATGTTTTTCGTGTTTCGATGTTGAGGAAGTATGTACCAGATTCGACTCATGTTTTGAGCCCAAAAGCAGTTCAGCTGGAGGATAATCTTTCATATGAAGAGAAACTAGTTCATATTCTTGATCAAAGGGAATTGGTATTTCGGAATAAGGTAATACACCAGGTAAAGGTTTTGTGGATAAACCACATGGTTAGAGAAGCAACATGAGAGTCTGAAAATGCTATGAGGGAAAGGTACCCTCAATTGTTTAATAAGTAAATAAAATAATGAGAACACAATTTCCAGAAGGTGGGGATAATGTAACACCCCAAGGTTTTATAAAAATAAATTTAAATGCTTGAAATTTTGTTTAATGTATATATTTATAAATAGCCTTTATACATAATTTTACTGCTTCTTTGTTTTGAATTTCAAAAAATGGTCATCTATTATTATGTTCAGTATGTTATTTGGAGTCTATTGGAACCAACTAGTTTTTTTGGTGAATAGTAAAATACACTTATGAATAGTAATATGACCCTAATGAATAGTAAATTGTATTATTATTTTATTTTATTAAGGCTTTAAGATAATGGAATCTTGATTAATTTTCAAATGCGATATAAAAGAATTTATAGTTTTTAAATTATTAATTTTTGAATTAAGAATGATTTTATTTAAAAATTAAATTAAAAATATTTAGAAAATTATTTTCAAAAAATGGAATTCATTTTTTAATTATATATTTTTATAAATGGTTAGGGTGAATACCATGGGCCAGCCGATGGTTTTTACCAAGTGTCTTATACCATGGCAAAATACCATGGGCCAGCCGATGGTTTTTCAAATACCACTAATGAGGTGTCCCTTAGAAATTATTAAAATAATCCCTCACTTTTGCTGTAAATACCAACCCATTACATCATTAAATTCATTCCAAATTCCTCATCAACTAATATCTGGAATATTTACCCCCTAGTATCCCTACCAAGGTTTCCTCAATCCCCCAAATACCCAACCTTCAAGCTCTAGGAGTTACTCTACAAGGTAAGAAAATTCTTAATTTCTTTCTTTTTTCCATTCAAGTTCTCTTTTATGTGGTATAACTTTCATGTTTCCATACCATGTTCTTATTTCCTTCTTATTATTGATATATTATTTATTATTATTCATTTTTGGATGGGTGAACCTTGTCCCCACACTTTTTAGTATTTTCTAAAACCATGTAACATAGCCGTTAGACTGCCGAATTTTTGTAAGGGATTTCTCAATTATTCTTTTATTTTGAGTTCCTTTATTTTCTTATTTTTTCTCCATCTATTCTTACACATGAGGCTTGAAATATCCAAAAATCAATTATATTCTGGATTTTCTCATGTTCATGGAAAATTCATCCCTAATATTTTTCTCCTCTCCCACTTATTCAAGGAATAAAAAACATTGTTCGTGATGTGTCGAATTACCGACATCGTGGATGATGTGATTTCAATTTCCATTAATTCTTTCATGTCTGGTAATGAAACCATTTATATGGTTGAACCAAGTAATAATATATGTATTATGACTCACCCATGGTTCTGTAATTCTTTTTTACTCGTGGTGTTAATTTATAAGACAAAATAAGGTTGTTATTATCAAAGAACCACTAAAATGATCTAAACAAACATCATCAATGTATTAACTTATGAATAATCCTCATATAAAACATCAAAGTGATAAATGGTATAAATTATGGTAATTTAAATATTTAAATACATTTCCATTCCATTTCTATAGTTTCAATTCCAATCGACAAGAACATCCATCATGAACCAATCATGGAAATCATATCAGGAACTCACCCAAAACAGAGCAAGGAACCAAATACTAAAAATTAAGGGGTAAAATGAGGTTATGAAATGATCATATAAGATGTTATAAACATGAAAACGTTTCTTTAAAATACTAATAAAACTATTTTAACCATTATATAGGAATTTTAAACAAGTTTAATGTAATACAAGCGTGAGGTAAGGGAATTCTTAACCCGATTTCCATCCTTTGGGTTAACCTTATTCTTCATTATTTATGGGGTATTTAAACTGTTTGTGTGATTAATTCTGATTATAATATTTTTAATTACATATATTTACAGATTATATACATATTCCATCCACTCTATTAAGTTTCACTTCAATAATATGATATTTATCAGGGACTTTTCTTTTAAAATCCTCTTTTAAAATCTAGTTTCTCAAAAATTCAAAAGCAATGTTTTTATGATAATATTCATGTTGTATGATTATGTTCTGGATCGTGGGGATTTTTTATAATGAAGTTTGGGACCTATATATCTCTATAATGCATTGGTTATGTTTAATTTGGAGGTCGGCCGCATGGTTACTCCAAGTGTAACTACGATGGTTACACATATAGTAAGGTAGCCGTGAGGGTTACAAATCATAAGGTAGCCAAGAGGGTTACAAGATTATGTATGTAATGACCCAAGATAACATTATGGTTATACTTATGTTCTTAGGTATTGTTTAAATATCATGTTTCACAAAGTAAGTATATATATACAGGTGATAAGTATGTCTTTTGACAATGAATTCATACGTTACAAGTATTCATGGACTAATGTGTTCTTTCCTTATTTTTATATCCCTTACTGAGTTTTTGTGCTCATATCAAGTTTTAAATGATTTGTACAGGTTAATGTATGTGTAAGACAAAGAATTAATCCATGATAAATGTTGAATAATTGTCAAGGAATCATGTTTTATGTTTTAATGTTTTAGATTTTTAAAAAATGGAAACTGTTTTAATGGTAACAACTCTGTAACAATTTGTAATGTTATGAATGTATTATGTCCCAGTTCTCTAAATCTCTAAACTTTAAAATATCCTCAATTTAAAAGGAAGTGTTTTCTTGACTAAATTTAAGATTATGTATGTAATAAGGTCGGGTCCTTATAGAAAGTGTAACCAGGAAAATATATTAAAATCTTCTACAATAACTATAGAAAATTTATTTCCTCCAAGAATTTCAATTTGAGTAGGACCAAATAAATTGAGATTTAGTATCTATAAAGTTTTATTATAACATATATGATTAATTTAATTGAAATTACCTTTATATTGATTCCACTTTATACAAGAGTCACAGACATGAAACTCTTATTTCTTTAAATCTAGTAACTATTGAACAATTTCATTATTGGATATTTTTTATGAAAATTTGAAATTTATATGTCCATGTAATTTATGATAATTTATGATATCATTCAAAACATTATTCAAACACTTAAAATGTTGAACTTTTAGTTCCACATGATTAATAGTATAAATATTTTCATTGTGATTAATATAAAATAATAATGAATCATCCTTAAAAAATAAACATTTACCAAATTTAAATTAAAATTTCATACCATACATATATAATTGAGGTATTATTATTATTTTATGTTTTAAACCATAAACATATAATTATTAAGAAATTCTATTAGATCTAGAAATACCAATTTCACAAAAAACATTCATCTTTCCCTCTAGAATTATCTCCAAAAGTAATAGTGACACTGTAAAATTTATCTTATGAAATGAATTTTGTTGAATATTTAGTCATATGTCTGGAGAATACATTATTTATGTATAATTTTTCATTTTTAATACTTCCAATGTCTTTATCCTAAAAAACTAATTAATAGAGAATTTTGGTATCCAACTTACTTTGGGTCTAATTGGATTTGTATAACATTTCACGAGTAAAAAAAATTTAAAAAAATTATTGTAAGGAAGTTTTAAAGATAGATATTTAGAAATATAAGTCTTAATAAATCCAAAATATTATGTATATATATATGATAATTCATTATAAAAATTAAAACACCCCAATAGTTTAGGATACTAGTATTTTTCTTATTCATTCACACAATGTTTTATTTGTATAATATTTTAATAATCTAACACTAACATGAAATTGAATAATTTAATGACATGAGGATAATATAGTATAAAATAAAAATATAAAAAATATATTTGGATAATGTTAGTGAATGTAAGAATAAAAAAACCACTTAAAAAATCATTATGATATTGGGATAAAATATAATAACTATATGAAAAATGGAACAATAGAAAAATTTATCAATTGTCAAAATATACAAGAATCCTAAACGATAAAGAATATTCATAGTATCCATAAATAAATTGATATTATATTTTATTAGATATAAGAAAATTCACATATTTATCCATGAATATAGGAGACATATAATGAATGAAAAAAGAATCTTACAGGATCTCTATATTCGAACTACGAGGTGTGATATAATATTTATTGATGACAAGTCTATCTAGAATATCTATTTTAATGTTCATAATGTATAGGGAGAAAAAATAAAGGCCTTAAATGGAATCCAACAATGATATGTTAAAATATATAGAGGAAAAAATATGAAATAGTTTTATATTCAGTAAAATTGATGATAATTAACTTTCTAACAAATAATTGGTATAATAAATTAAAAAAAAATAAAATATTATAAAAACAAATTAATAATTTGAGAAAAAACTCTGAGTTCCTAGGAAATAAATAAATGAATTAATGATTTTATAAAAATAATATTGATGTTATTTAACCAAAAAAATGGAAATTATTGGTAGTATAACATAATTATTTATCACAATTTAGGAATGCTAAAATAAACATGTTTTTTTCATGTAAAACCAGCTATATGAATGGTAACTGAAGTCATTTTTTATTTTGGATTACTACAACCAAACCAATAATTTAAGTCTAATTTCCACTATTGTGGTTAGATAATAAAGAGACACTAGCCAAATACAATATTCCAAACATGTATTACCAAGGTTCCAAAAATAAAAACTAACTATTTGATTAATTTTATAATGGAAGATGTCATTTCCTTATTAAATTCATAATATGAAATATGAAGGACAAAATCAATTAACTTACATTTTCATTCATTCAACATGGAATTTTTTTTATAGTAAAAAATAATTAAAAATTGATAAATTTAAAGCTTCTATTTTAAAAATAGAAGTCCGTAGGTAAAGTAACATATAATTTGAAGCATAAAATTCAAAGATAAAAAAATTTAAAATATATATTAATAATATAGCAGAACGTAATAGAAAATTTAAAAAGAAAAATAAATTAATAAAAATTGATTAAAGATAAATGAAATTTAATATACATATTAATAATATATATAATTATTTCATAGTTACAATATAATAAGAAAATATAAAGAATATACCAATCATGTAAAACTATGGAAGATAATATCATAGTGAAAACACTAAAATAAAATATGATCCAAGAAGAAAATAAATAACTTCTAATATTAAAATATGAAATTAGTTAGGAATTTTTTATCAAAAAAACTAACAGAATCATAATATCAAAAATAATATCTAGGAGGGAAGTAAAAATTGAACAATTTAAGATCAAATAATAATCTGTTAAATTTTAAGCGATAAAAATTTATGATACTATAAGAATCCAATCTGAATCAACTCTTAGATAGATGTAGGATTTGGATATCACTGAGTGATGTTATTCAATTAATTAATAATAATCTATAATAGGGAATAAAACTATTAACTCTTAGATCACTTTGAATAGGAACAAAACATTAAAAAACCATAAATTTATTACACTAAAAAAAGAATGGAAATCTATATATAGTAGAAAAAGAACAAAATTAATATTGTATCATCATAGGATTATTAAAACAATGAAAAAATTTACATAGTTTATAAAAAAAAATAAGTTTACCAAAAAACAGAGTATATGGAAATTGGGTAATTTGGTACATATAAAACTTTATTTAAAAATCATAACCCCAAAATATTCTAATTAATTTTTCAGTAAAAAAATGTATAAGAAAAAAAATAAAATTTAAATTTTCATAATAATCCAAAAACAATAAAATGATCCAATATCTGAAAACTATCAAAATAATAAATTTTGAATATTGTTTATAAACTGTGAAATAAATAGTTAAAATGATAAATACATAAAACCTCAAAATAAAATAATTTAAAAAAAAATTAATATACATAATAATAATCTACATAGCTTTAATACATTTTATTAGTTTAATAATAAAATCTTGATAATGTACCAATCATTTACTTAGAAATGAAAATAACAATATCATATTGGAAATATTAAAAGAAAAAATACTCTAAAAATTTGAATAGAATAAACTATATAACTAATAATAGAAAAAAATTAAATTGGTGGGATATTGCTTTTCAAATAAAAATTAAATTATCATAAAAATACTTACTGTGAGGTAATTAAAAAATTTATCAATTGAAGATCAAATATTAATATGGGATATTTGAAACTATAAGAATTAATGTACTAGTGTACTAAAAATATCAATATGACGTGTCATGTAACAACAGACTAACATAATAAAAACAATATGCACATAATGAATGGAAACATATATACAAAATAATAATAGTTTTTATGGAATATATATATGTTTTTACATCTATAATGATATTCAATTGATAAACCGAATGTGTGTATAAACTGAAGAATGTGTATAAACTAAATGTGTGTATAAACTGAACGTGCGTATAAATCTAATGTGTATAAATATTATATGAATACTATAAAAAAATGAAGGCTATGATTGAAATTTATGTGCATAAAGTTAATTTTAAGGATTTTTGTAAACTAGTGAATGTGTATAAATAGAGTCTATGCATATAATAAATGTTTTTGACTAACTAATGTGTGTATAAGCTGAATTTTTATAGAAAAAATTAAAAACATTTCTTTGTGGGATTCTACATGGACATAAAATATTGACTAGAATTGATGTTCATAGCTTTCCAAAATTCCATACACCACTCAACCATTATATATACATCTCACATAGGTTTAAAAAATAAGCATATAATAAGAAACATATGAATATTCTAAAAAAATATGCATTGATTTTGACTAAGATATTTCCACATTGTATGAATGATGGTTTTATATTTATAAATTCTAAAATAATTCAATCATAAATTCAATATAATGTTTATATATATATATATATTCTGAAACTAATATTTTAAGGTGATATACATAACTAATATAAATGTTGTAAAACATATATTCACAAATAATATAAAAAACTAATATAAATTCTGAAAACATTTATGTAGAACTAATAGGTAATAATAAAAAAATATGTATTTTAAAAATATGTAATATGAAACACTATGATGAATTCTGTAAAAATATATGGAATAAAAAATTACAAGAGAATGATACCAAAAAACAGGTATTATGTTGGAATATGAAGATACTGGAATATACACTTATGAAATATAGGAAGTTTGTAAATAATATAAAGATAGTACTTAATATAAAATAAATAATTGAAAAAAATCATGTTATAGTATTCTGATAACCAAAATTATGTTCTAGACGATAAGAAAAAATATAGGAACAATCCTATCAAACATAAGAAGTGGAAGATAGATGTTAATAAAACCCATAAAGTATAATGAATAAATTACATTAGGGATTCTAATTTTGTATAAGTGAACATTGGAGAGGAAATTAAATTATAGTTCCAAACTGTGGGTTCCTTTACAATGGAACATGACCTAATAAACCCTTTAATAATGGGAAAATACAATTAATCTTAATGATACATAGGGGTGCCCATTTGTTTTATAAGAGAATAAAGGGGGAGAGATGACCCAATTCTTACACTATGATGATGGAGAGATATAAAGGACAAACAACTACCAAGTCATGTATAATTTCATGGAATGAGCATGAACTACTGAGTTATAAAGGAAAGTATTTGACTTCTCTTCACCTCAGAAGTCATAAGTTTGAACCCAGGAAGCAGTGGTAATGAGGTAGATGAGGGGATGGGAAGAAGGAGGTGGGGAAGTGGCAGATAATGGGTGAGGGTGTGTCTTAGGTGGATACAGAGAGAATTATTAAAGAGTACGTGGGTATTGGAGGGAGTAGGGAGGTAGGGGATCCAGGAGGGTGAAATGAAATTATTTGTGGTAACGGGCTGAGAAAATTGGTTTTGGATGGAAAATAATAACCATTAGAGCGAAAAATGGTGGAAAATTTATTTATAATTAGTATATATATTTATATATTTCTCATTAAATAAATTAATCTCTTTGATATCCTACTTTTCCACACAACATTGAGTTTAAAAAAGTAATGATATACTATTAAATTATTATTATTTAAATGTAACCATTATAACCCAGTAGTTAAATTCACTGTATGAATAGTAATAAACACATAATAAAAAATATTAATAATGGTTATATATAATTAAAATTTTTCGATTAATATATAATAAATAAGTACTCAATTTTTATTAAAGTCATTTTATTCTTCAAAAATATGTTTTCCTCAAAAATGGGTTTTATTTCATTTTTTTCATGGATATTATAATTAATTCAGGACACTTTTAGAAATTATATTTTATATAAAGGATTTAATTTTTGAAATTATTATATAAAAACTAACTTATGGTAAAATTTTGGGATTTTTCTAAAAAGTTTAATTTTTCAGTGATTAGTAAAAAAATACCGACTTTATAGAAAACTGGTAGTTCCATTCAAGTGTTTAATAAGTACCATTCGGTTTTGAATTTATTTTAAAATTTAATTAGTTTATTTATATTAAAAATAATCTAATTAATTTCATTAGAATCTATATTATGATTATTTTTTCAATAAATAAAATTTTAAACTTAAAAGTTCTTCTTCATAGAAAACAGTTTTTTGTAGAATTTTATGGGGTTTTTCAAATTAATTTATACAACTTATAGTATTTGAATTTGATAAAATATATTCAAAAAAAAATAATAAATTATTATTTTTTTAAATTACTCTACTTTCATTTTTTATAATGACTAGTAAAAATAGTAATTTGTTTACTACAATTAAGGTTAAAATGAGTTTATTGGGGGGGGGGGGGGGGCGTTAAACTAATATATACGGGTAATAAATATGCTTAAACTTGTATAGTTATTATTTATTAAAGATTTTTATATCCTATATTATTTTAACATTGAATAAATTTCCCTTTGGAGCCACTTACACATGGTAATAACATTAATATATTTTAATAGTTCAAAAAATTCAAAGTGTGTCCTCTCTGTTACATATAAAAGGACACCCCCTTTCTTCAGTTATCCACAATTTGAGAGCCTATTATATCAGAAAATACCTACCAAAATAATTTACTAAAATCCATCACCATATCATAGAGATCCAAGTTTTATTATAACACCTCTCTTTCAAGTCTTAAGGTGTAAGCCAAAGGTGGTCTCTCAATGGAGAGATATAACTCTTAACCGAGTACTTTCAATTTTATTTCTTCTTCCACATTATCTTACCAGATTATATCCTTCGTAAAATGATCAATATAGTATTATAAATGTAATTATATTCTATTATGATTATTTGATATCCATTTTACACCTTATTTTACAGAAATGGGAAAAGAGATTATCGCTTGTGCGTACATGTGGACTATCGCCTCCACATAGCGATATGATCCATTTTACATCACCATTTTTAATGGTTAGTAATGATGATGGATTTTATATTTTTACATTATATTTATGAAATATTTATTATTATGTAATTATAATATCCTACCTTCCTTCTTACCTTTCTATTAATTGAAAATGATAACATCGCACGTGCGTACGTGTGGACTACCACCTCCACAAAGCGATGTGATTTATTTTTAAATTTTTTTTTTCATAGATGATAATAACGATATATTTAATTAATAAATATTATATTTATTATATCATAATTATTTGAAAAATATGAACTATGATTTAACTTTTTTTGTTCTATCTACCAAAAAGTAGAAACATCACTCTTGCGTACATATTGAATATCATCTCCATGAGGAGATGTAATTTATTTTACATTATTGATTTATATGAATAATTATAAAAAATTATATTATGAATAAATATTATAATTATTTTATGATTAATATTTTTGATATTATGAAACCATTATTGATGTACAAGTACTAGAACCATCAAACTGAAACATGGTCAGAAAAGAGAGTAGTTTTCACCCGAATATTCATTTTAAAGAAGAAATTGTTAATAAAAAGATAATTGGAAATTAAAATAGAATGGTTCATATTAAATTATTTATTAATATGGTTCTATCATACATATATAAAAAAATTTAAGTTTATTATACTGGATTTTTGAATGTGTACAAAGAAAGATAAGATTTAAGGTAAGAGATTTATGTTACAATCACATTTATTTTTGAGATTGTCTAGGATGAACTTCAATTGAAGAAAATTATATGGTTATAATTTATTAAAAACCATATATTTTATTTTCCTATTGATATTATTTAAAATTTCAAGTAATATTACAAAATTTGTCTCTTTTGTACTTAAAAAGATCAATAAATTATTTCTAATAAAAACATACTCTATTTCCTCTTTTACCGGGAAAAAATATCTTCCATATCCATGTTCCCTAAAATATTTTTAAAATTTTTTTCCATTCCCAAATAATTGTTTAAGGTTAATTTTAGAAATTTTTTATTTTCTATAAAAATTATTAATAAATATATTTTTCATTTTTTCAAAAGGTACATTTTAATAATGGTGTGAAAAAATCTTTTTTAATGATTACAATATGAATATAATTTACCAAAATCATGAAATCTAAATGATTTGAAGCTTACTCTATATGTTTCCATGGTTATTTTAAAATAAATTTTTTTCCATAATATTTGGAAGTTTTTAGATTATAAATAAGAAATTTCAAAATAAAAAGGACATTTTCCTCAATAATTATTCCAATGACCCTTTAATTGTATTTTCATATACGGGAAAATTTTTCAATGTCGGTCTTGTTTCACTAGGGACATGGTCTAATGATACAATCCTTATTCTTCTTTTGGATGGTTATTTATTATGATGATTAAATCATGATAAAACCTATTTTATTTTATATTAGTTAATCTATGATTAAATGATAAATGTTTTCATGATATAGAGGCATGCATATGAATGGATTACGATTATATAATAGGTTTTTATATTATAGCTCTCAAATATATTAGATGGTATGTTATTTAAATCTCATGAGATAACGATGATAAGAAAGGATATGGTTTTGAATAGCTTTGTTTATATTTTTATGCATGGGTATGATTTCTTCTTAATATGTTCACAAGATTATACATGGACATGATTATGAATAGTTTTTTTTCTTATTTTGATGCATGTGTATGATTTATTCTATCTATACTCACAAGATTATGCGTGGAAATGATTGTGATTATATTTTTTCACATTTTTATGTTTGAGTATGTTTTATTCAAGTTATGTTCATAAGATTATGTGTGGTCATGATTTTATATAACTATGTTCATAAGATTATGATTTCTTATACTTATGATTACCCATGGATATGTTATGAATATTGAATGATATTTACTTATTTAACACCTTTATTGATAATGCTTCTTAATATGAATCAATTTTAGATTTTATGTTCTAATATTATATGGATATGAATATTTTATATCGAGAACATTCCCTTGAATCTATAATCAAACTCTTCTTATCATATTATTCTTTTATGATTGATATCTCCCATGTTTACCCTTAACAAGAATCTAATCTCACCATTTATTATGTTTTCATTCCCTTGGTTTTAATGGATGGTTTTAAGTTGATACGTCTACAAGAGTACTAATGAAAAGTTGTATTTTAGAGATTTTTAATATATTTGAAAAATAATTTAACTATTTGTGTAGTCTCTAAATACACTAAACCTTTAAGTAAATCAACTATATATATTATATATATATATTGAAAATTAATTTTGAATAAATTAATATTTATATTTATTATGCTGGGTTTACCTTAGTTGGTATCAGAGTAGGGTTTAGTTATTTTTGGAGATTGTGATTAAGAAAACACGGTGAAAACCATGAGGATAAATATAATTATAGGATAACACCATCAAGTTTTGGTAAAGTGGAGTTATTATGTTTTCCTAAAAAATTTATCTATTTTTGGATACTGAAAAGTTGATGCAGCTATGAAATAGATGCACCTAGTGGTAACAATTCCGAGTAGGTTGAATTTGGTATTAACATGATCATAAATAATGAATTATTAGTGGGATTAAGTCTTCATACCATGATAGAAACATCAGAGGGATATTCTTTGGTTAATTCACATTATCTTTATAAAACATTAATAAGGATTTTAATAGATCAAGACCATGTATGAACCCAATTAAACATAAAGTGTCATAGGTTGATAAGAAGTGTTATAATTTAGGACATATCCATAATTATTTTCCTGAATGTATGATTGTTAACTTTGATTGTTGTAGCATAATTCTCACACTATGTTTAAGGTTTTAGTCAATGCATGGAATTAGAAGGAATCATATGAACAATAAATGTGATGGCCAATGAAACAACTATCCTCAAGAGAAACAAAATGGATTGGGAGATAAGATGAAATATCTTAGGTATATTCTCACTCGACTCTATTAAGATATGAGTGGTAACATAGACCATATTTATCTTTCACATGCACCAAGTATAGAGAAACATTCTATTGATCCTTATATGAAACTACGTCTACCCTCCTTTTGTGGGTATTCTTATCCAAAAGTTTCTATGAATTGGATTAAGGACACAGAAAAGATATTTTTTGTTCTTTAATGACTATACCAGGATAAATTTGTCTTAATATTCCATTGCTTGGAAGGAAAAACTGATCAATGGATGAATCTTACAAAGAACATAACTAAATAGGATGAAATAGACTACACAAAATTGGAGGAGTTTAATATGGTATTTCTCAAAACATAATTTCTTATAAATATTCATACTAATATGGATAGAGACTTTTAGGAGCTGAAATAGAAGAATAATGAATCAATTAGTGCTTATGAATCAAAATTTCCAAGAATTTCAAGGTATGATTATAGATTTATAATTGACCTTTCAATTAAAATTGATCAATTATTTAGTGTTCATAAAACATGTTTTCAAAAGGTGTTATCCAAAAGAGACTTTAGTAACTATAAAGAAATCATTCAATGTGTTCTGAAGGTGAAAATAGGGAGTGGTAACTCCAATAGTTCTTCTGGTTTTAGTAACATGATTGGCAAATACTTAGGAAAGTAATTCTATCCTTCTACATACCAATAATTTGGTAAAAATAAATGAATAAATTATCTTAATGGAACTAGGAAATTAATCAATTATATAAAAGATAGATATCAAGCTAGTGATTTTTTATGGGGGATAAATAGGTGAGTAAAGAAAAAAAGGAGAATAAGGATTCAACCAATTAAATTAAACACTTCAAATTTAGAGAGATTAAGAATTTTGTACCAATTCTCTAATAAAATTTCTAATAAGGATGGTAAGCCTCAACTAACCCCTAAGAAAAAGGATTAAGGTAAGGAATTTTCTATCACAATTGATGTGGGTTAGGAGAATGATGTGGTGAAAGGTATACTTATCATCTACACCAGAACGGATTTTTTTTATTTTACTATAGATCTACCCACTCTTTTATATTTAAAGTATTCACTTAGGGTATCACATTACTAACTCAATAATTAGATACTGATTTAATATTAAAAAATATTAATGGCATGATGATCGTATATCATGTCTTTAACTATTCTCCGATAATGGTTTGCGGGAATATGATTCATATAAATTTTATGATTCTCCATCTAGTGGAATTTTATGTGATTTTGGGTATGGATTAGATATGTCTATATAAATACCATATCAATTTTCAAGGAATGGAATCCACATTTGATATTCCTAATAAAACTATAGTTACTTATCAATGTGAGGATGAATACAAACATCCAATGGGAATTAATTATAGTGTATGATTTTCACTACCTATTCTTAAGGGTTATTTATCCCAAATGGTTAGGGATAAACTCAAAATTGATGATATTATTATTGTTTGAGATTATGATGATGTATTTTTGGGGACATTCATAGTCTTCCCCTGAATCATGAAGTGTATTTTTCAATAGATCTCACACATGGTGCTACACCTATTTCAAAGACTCTATATAGATTGGGATAAATTGAGTTACAAGAATTGAATATTAAATTATAGGATAATAAAGATAAGGGTTTTATTAATAATAATTTTTCATCATAGGTTTCACTTAAATTTTTATTAATAAGAAATATGGGTCAATGTGAATTTACATTGTTTTTTGAGAACTTAACGAGATCACTATCAAGAACAGTTATCTTCTATCCCATATTGAAGATTTTATTGATTAACTACATGGAGATAAATACTTTTCCAAGATTGCATTTCATTACAGATATCATCAATTGATGATCAATAAGGAGGAAATACCCAAGACAACCTTCTTAATGAGGTATGGTTATTATGAATTTTTATTAATTCCATTTGGACTTACCAATGACCCCATTATCTTCATGAATTTAAGGAATAGATTCTTTATATATTACCTTAGTTGGTTTATGTTTTCGATGATATTATTATATATTCCAAGAGCAATGAAGAGCATTAAGATAATTTGAAAATTTTCTAAACACCCTAAAGAAATATTGTCTGTATACCAAATTACGTATGTGTGAATTTTGGTTATAAAAAGGTTCATTATTAGGTCAAATAATCTCAAGCGATTATATATCAGTAGATTCTTTAAAGACTAATGTTTTTGACCAATGTTCTAGAACAACCACAGTAGATGATATCCATAGTTTTCTAGGGTCAGCTAGATTATATCAATTATTTGGTAGGGATTTATCATGGATATATAATCCAATAATTAAGTTGACAAAGAAGATTTATAAATTCCAATAGATAGATGAATGTGAGAAATTTTTATGGAGAATGAAGAAGGTTAATTAGAACACCTATTCTTACAATACCCTATAGTGGGCAATGTTTTTTGGTCTATAGTGAAACCTCAATGAAGGGACTTATATTGGTCCTCATGAATATTATATGGTGACAGATTATGCCTCACACCAACTAAAAATTCATGAGAAAAATTACCTGACTCATGATTTGGAGATCTAAATTGAAAATATTATGTTAATTTTTTTTATCTTTATAGATAAAGGTGTTATATATATACATTGTTTCGCAGGTCCTTGAAACGTGATATTCTAGATTTAAGAATTCTTGTTTCTAGGCAGTTTCCATTAGATTTATTCATGGAACCAGAAACTTACAATAGTTACTTATTCAAAGAGAACCTGCTTTCCAAAGGCATGAGTTCGTTAAGTTTTGAAATTTACGATACTTAAGAACATGCATTGGTTGAGAGGATGGGAGGTCGGACTCATCACACCATTTTGGGGGGAATTATTTTCTACTCCGGGACTCTCTTTGAAATTAAAAATATTTCCGTGAATCCTTATTAATTTACCAAGTATATTATAAGTATACCTTGGAATTTAAAATCACTTATTTAATGTGTATAAAATTTTAGAATTATCAGTATGTATTTGAGGTTTTCCATCAATGGTACCCTCTAATATACTGATTAGAGATTATTTTAATCATTATTTATGATGATACTGGTTTTTAATTCACTCAGTGGGGCACTCTGGAGTTTATCATCATCCAGGGAGACGAAGGTTTGTTTTGATTTTGGTATCGTACTCATAAAATGAGCTACCTACGTATCCTTGTGAAAGGAATCAAAACCCTCATAGTTCTATGACACTTAATGGGAAAAATCAAACCTTTTAAGGTCATGTGATAAGGTCCTCTAAGCATAAGGTGCTTAGTTGAAATTTAGTGTGGGACTTACGCTGAAGCATCCCAAGGAACTTGGAAAAGATGTGAATTTCCAAGTGGGATCAGACCCTATTAGGAATATGGACCAAAGAGAATAGGGTTGATTTGAAGTGTTGGGTTTGTACCTCAAGGAGGCTTACTACGTATCCCATATAGATGGGAATCAAATCCCACTTAGTTCAATTAATCTCATAGAAGAGCATGGTTCTTTGAGATAAATGAGTTTGGGGATTACTTCCTTAAAAGGATGCCTTGATGATATGCGGATTTAATTTGGGGCTTATTTCCTGAGGAGGATGCCCAATTTGGGGGAATTAGGGTTGGATTCCTGAGGAGGATATCCAATGAGCTCGTGCCCTAAAAGGGATTCCTACATATCCTGGTTTGAACAAGAATCAGAGTTCTCGTAGTTCATTCAAGGTGAGTGTTTGTGCAACCATCACATATCTCTAAGCCCACGTGAGTCATGCTCGGTGTGAGAAACAAGAGAATGTGAAAGATTCAACAATGAAACTTCACGCTTCCAAATGTTTCCTCCATGGTGATGGAAGAGGGCGCTTCGACCATGGAAGAGGGCAGGGCGACGAGCCTTCCCTCTGTTCTATTTACATTGGACAAGGGTCCAATGTAAGGAAGAAGGGGTGAAGGTGAGGGGGTTATACCAGGATGGATGCCCTGAAATTCCCAACACTTTTACTGGGATAAATGTCCATGTGATAGAAGATATACAAATCCACAATCATCCCATGAATCTTAACCCCATTGTAAAAAAATGTGGGAAACCTCTGACTGCGGAAATAAAAACCCAAATTGGAGACACATTGATGTGCCTTACCCAAAGGTCTAAGAAGTCAGGAGGTTTTGGGGGAGGTTTCAACGTATCCCCTTTTAAATAAGGGAACCAAAGAAAGAGATACCCCGACATGAAAGGCTTAAAAGGGTATTTGAGTTGTGTCACATAGGTACCTCACGTAGGTATTCCACGTAGGTGCCCCGCGCTGCTCAATCGCGCAGGTATGGCGTGCAAATGTACCGCGCAGTTGTACTGCATAGGTATGGTGTGTAGATACACCGCATAGGTACGGATGAGGAGAAAAGAAAATGTGAATAACTTCAAAACATGCCTATCCCTTTAATTATCTCTTCTTTTGTAGTTTAGATAACTACCTGAGACAATTTGAGAGATCTAGGAGAAAAATCTAAGCAATGGGAGCTTCAGAGAGTCTTTCAAAAAAATTTCAGTCCCAAAATGGGGTGCCCAAGGGTCCTATTTATAGGCATGGATGGGCCTTACTGAGAAAACTTGGGTCGCACAGATACGTCGCGTAGCTGCACCACGTAGATGCTCCGTGCAGAGGTACCCCTAATCCCCTTACACATAGTTCGGACGCATAGGAATATTGCGCAGTACAGCCGCATAGGAATATCGCACAGCTCAGCCACATAGCCCTGTCTTGCAGTGATGTTTTATTTTTTAAATTTCTTTAAGGGGTGTCAACAAAAGCCCCCCCTTAGGATTGGATCTGAAAAATATAAAAAGGAGGGTCAAGTCCTAAGGAAATTTCACACAGTTTGTATCGCACATATATGTTGTGAATATATTCCGTGGAGATTCACCGCGTAGATCTTATGTTGCCTATAAATATGTTTCAATTTTTTTCATTTTTTCTTCATCTGTGCTTTCCTATGTTTGGAGATCTCGTTGCGTAGCTCGTTCGTTCAACTGCATCGCGTTGTGCTCTAGCGTAATTCTCTTGAAATTTCTTCAAGGTAAAATTATTTACTCGATAGAGCTACGCCAAAAGGAATTTCACTGATAGAGTTGTGCCGAGATCTTTGTCACATGACCTACGCTGACCTTGTCGAAGGACCTCATCTAAGGACCACATCGAAGGACCTCGTTGAAGGACCTCGTCGAAGGACCTCATCGAAGAACCTACTCGACAAGTGTCCTTTTCCAATTTTCTTACTTTCTTCTTTAGAAATCTGATCTTTAATTTTGGTCATTTTTTTGCAGGAAAGTATGACTCATTTGATGACCCATACCGAGGAAGATAAGGCCTGCCAAAGTGAAATGATGAGGATTGTCGGGCCAGATTATTATGACACTTTTGAGAGTACTCTTCCTAGGATATGAAAGGGTATAATCCTGTACCAGTGTGACTATCCAAAATGTCCTTACCTACCTCTGTATGGGCATGGACTTTTTCAAGATGCCCATTTTCCATCTATTAAGAAATACTCTCCAAAGAATTGGTTTCTTCAGTATTCAAACTGTAACTGCATGAATATAAGTGCGAGTGTGGTTCCAATACAAGAATGAATAGTCCCTATTAGTTTCATCCTTCATCACAGTGGTTGTGCTCTAGATATGAAGGATCATGTTATATAACGAAGACCACATTTTTATGATTCCACTTTTCGATTTTCTCAAACAGATCAGTCTAATGGTTGGAAGGGAGATTGGGGCCTTTGTTCTGGAGGGGGTGTGAAACCCGATTGGATGTGGGAATTCTGGGTACGTCAGACTTGTGTAGAATTCAGAAAAGAATTATTAGACGTCCAAATTTATGAAGCTGTCTGGATGGGGAAAACTTACGTTTACAAAAATGAACTCATTCCTGAATTACTGAACCGATGGAGCCCACAAACAAACTCCTTTCATCTGACACACGGTGAAGTTGGTATTAGTCTCTGGGACGTTTACCAAATAGATGGAATTCCTATTCTGGGTGAAATGTATGATGAATTCATTCTGCCTACTTCAACATGGGGTGATGCTACCAGAACACCACCGCTGGCCCATGAATTATTTAATATTGTGAATAATTTACCCAAAGATAAGAAAGATATTCATTCCAGAGTGTGAATGGAAGCTTTCTTGGAACCAAATATAGGGAAAGGTCAAACTTGTGGATGTCATACTGTTTGTACTTCTGCTGATAACCGAGGCAGTTTAGGCACATATTGGACAACACTGGAAAAAGGCGATTGCAAGCGCTGGGGTTATAAAGTTAAACTTGATATAGATGAAAAAGTTCTCTTAGCTGCCTTCCTTGCTACGTTGCTAAGTGTTTATTTTCTTCCAGTTCATGAATCCGGTGGTGGTGTAAGATTAGGGAATTTTGTAATTACTTCTAAATCGGTAGAGGGGAAGTATACTGGGATAACAACCCCTGTTTTGGAAAGAATTTACAATCTCATGCTGCATTTATATAATGGGAAGGCTCCATTTAGAATTTCTGGGCCATTTCAAGTGTTGTGGGGATGGATTGCAGCACATTTTTCTTTATACTCAGTATTGAACTCAATCAAGGTTCCTAATGGTTGATGTACCCCATTTTTACAGAATGTTTTTGGTATTAAGACACTGAATTTGAGACCTGACGAGGTACTAAAAGTATTGAATGTATCAGGAGAATTCAACTTATTTCCTTTTAGTAATCCACCAACTGGAACATTTATTGATGATGGTAAAGAAGAGTATGAGCTGAGATCTTACTTGATGGATTTTATGGATGGTGTACTATCAACCAGGATTGATAGTGGAATTATCTACGAGGCTTACGTGCCCTATAGTTTTGATCGTCAGTTTAGGTGTCTTCAATAGTCAAGCACCTTTCCACCCACACATGTCAGATATGAGAATCACCCATTGGTAGAACAACAATTATGGATTCTCACGGCTTTAGAGGTATCCAAACTGTCAATTACACTACCTTCATCAGATAGATCAATCATATTAGAATCCGGGTATGCCAAAGCTTGGGTTTCTTCATATCCTTAAGGGGCTCTGAAAAAAGAAGTATATCGAGTGGCGGCTACAACGACTGTTGCATGTGGAAATCATGGAAAGAAGTCCAAGGAAAAAGATGATACAAAACATTCAGAGGTTTCAGAGCTCTTAAAGCGTCTTTTTAGAAATTACACTGGGAAGACCAAGGCTAAAGAAGCAACACCTCCAACGCCAAGGCGATCCAGTCGCCGCCAACAAACAGAGATTCCTGTTCCACTAATTGAATTTTCTGAGGAATAAAGGTCTAAAGAAGATCTTCAATCGGAAGGTGTAAAACCTATTCTATGGTCAAATAGGCCAAGATCAAATTATGTACGACCTTAGTCCATTCAATATTGGGAAATATAACCCGTGATCTCAGGGATGCCTGGGAATTTATTCAAAATGACATTCAAATACCAGATATTGGTGATATCAAAGCACCTTCTGATTTCAATCCGGAAAATAACTTGGCTGAAGTAAAAAAATATATTGTAGAGTTAGAGACTTTCATATATGAAACTGATGAAAAAATCCCAGCTTCTAAATGAGTATCCCATATGCTGGAATTAGGAGTCTGCAAAGGGGTAATTATCGACTTTGAGGAGGAATGAGATATTTATATTAATAATGAGAATGTATTTTCCCTCCTTTTTTTCTCAAATCTGCTTTATCATTTGATATCATTAATTTTGATGAAAATGTATTTCTATATCTTGAATTTAGAGAAGGAATATCTGGACCGACTCTTGAATCACCTAAGTATAGTCCTGTAGGTTCTCCCATTGGCACAATGAATGATCCTCCCAAGTCACCAGAACTTTCTCCAGGGGTGAGAATCATTACTAGGGTAATGGAGACAGATAATCCCCAACCATTACCCCAAGTTTCCCCTGCTAAGAGAAGTGTTTCAATCTCTCCTCAAGTTTTTGAACAGAAACACAAAAGAGCAATGAGATTTCTTCAAAGCGTTCGCCAAAAGAGTAAGTATTTATATAATCTTTAGGGCATACAATTTTCTCAAAACATGATTATAACCATGATTTATCCTCTTGTGGGATCTATGTCTCTTTCCTCTCTCAAGGGATTAAAATCTGATGCTTCAAAAATAGAAAAATAAGTCCCTGAGGAAACCCAGGTTCAGGCTGATGTATCTATTCCATCAAAAGATTTAGCTATACCTACTCCTGGCTTTGTTGAGAGAGAGGAAGGCCATGGTAAGATTAAATACATTTCCCCAGTTACTTTTGTTGAAGGATCCTGAAAACAATTAATAATGATATTAATATTGCTTCAGGATAAAGGACTAAGATCCAGGGCAATCTGAAACTAATTTTGAAATTAACCCGAACCTGGAAAGATCTGATGCTGGCGTACCAATTGAAGATTCAGTAGAAAAAAATGTCTATGGAGGTAATTTGGGAATCAACCAACATTTGTTGGATACCTTAAATGGTGAGGATGCATTATTTCAGGCCGTATACACTGAAATGATGGACACCCTTAATCTGAATATTGATATTCTAGGTTCCATTAAGGATTTTGGAGATTTCCATGAGGAATTTCAAGGAAGTAAGTTCTTATTCCTCCATTGTCCATACATAATTTGTTCTTCAACTTGATTATTTACATCAAAATTTATGTTATACAGCTTTATCTGCAGAAAATGTCACAAAGGATCTTCAGGAACAGGGTGTTCCACTTTATCCTTCTACTGGGGATGAATAAATAATCACAGAGGATCCTTTATTAGGAGACGTTCTGGAGTATTAAAATGTCATATCTGAACAAGTTCAAGGGAATATCCACCCTCAAGAAACACATACTCAAAACACCAGATCTAAAAATACAGGGGATGAATTCAATCAAGTATCTGACTTATTGTTGGGTAAATATAGTTAGCCATCTCAGTCATATTTGTTTCCTCCATTCAAAACTAATAATGAAATTGATTTATTATTTAGGGTCATTAGCTCCTAGATCAGAGGTTGAAGCATCCACTAAACCAATAGAAGAAGAATAAAATGATTCTTTGAGCAACCTGTTTCCATAGTAAATTTTACCTCATGGTAGTGACTCAGATTTAGATTTAGAGATGCAATATGCTCTTGGCATGGCACATAAGAAAACATGGCAGAAAATTTGGAACATAATTTCTGAAAAGCCTTTGGATGAATTATTGTCCCATTTTCCAAAACTTCCAGCATTATTCGATGTGTTGGGATTTGGTGGGTTCAATTATCAGCCATTCTATGATGCCATGAAAGAGACTATCCGCCGATGGGAGGAAGTGCATAAAATGTGACAAGATTTTTAAGAGGCTAAATGAATCGTCAATATTAAGGGCTTTCAAGATGTAGTGGTTTAGGTGGGGTAAAATTATAATAAGAAATCACTCGAGATTAGCCAACAAATCAAAGAAGCCATGAAGGAGTTATTATCTCTTCAACAGCAACTGGATGCTGTTCATAACAAGCTTGAGAAACTGAATCCGAAATTAGGAGAAACCCAATTGGAGGGGATAACTGCTATTTCAGTGGATAAGGAAGCACTTCTTCAGGCAGAGGAGGCTGGAGTTGCTCAATTATCTCAACTTCAATAGGCAGCTGATCGAGCTTGTGAAGTAGTTCAACAAATGAAAAGTCATGTTGAAAGTTTATTTTAAAACATGATAGAGAGGCTCTGTTTTGTGGATGGCCCTCCATTTTCTCATGAATGAAAGAAATTTTGTCCCCAATCATATACATGCCTTCATTCCTTCTCTTCCTTCATGATTACAATATGAAAGGTAAATGATGAAAAGGATTCCTTTAAGTTAGACAATCATCATTATAATAACAAGAATGAGGTGCTTAAAATTTTCTTATTAATCCGAGGGATTTTAAGGAGAATAATTTGATTATTTCTAGGGTTTCATGTATAACCCTAAAAATTTTGTATCTTTTGGAATTTCCATTGCTCAATATTACCTAAATCATACAAAAAATGTATATTTAGTGAGCTGGGACTTGACTTTTATTCATAGCACCCTTTGTAGGTTCTTAGTCTGATGAGTATCAAGTTTATTGTTACTGGCAGCTTAAAGTCATGAATATTAGACTATAAAGTGCTAATATTTAGGGTCGAATAGCTTTGACTTAATGGATTAAAATTGACACAATTCATTGATAATTTTCTTGAAAACATATTACCACATTCAAGTATGGGTGAAAACATGTAAACTATGACTTAAGAATTTTTTAATCAGAGGGATGATATGAAAAAGGGATAAAAGGCATTAGAGGAAGTATTTCCTAAGAGTAAAGTTACCACTATTTGAAAAACCCGTTATGGGGTTTTAATTATGTAGGGACACTTAAGGGAATTGGCTATATAGTCAAATAATAACATCTTTTGGATGACAGGTCCATTATGTAGACTACTTATGCAAGGCCACCTAGGGGAACGTGCTACATAGTCAGGAAAAAGAACTCTCAGAAATTTTACATTTCTATTGCTAAAAGCCAGTGAAAGTTTATGGAGATTCAAATTTCCCAAATCATAGAGTCTATTGTATGGAAAGAGGTACAAGAAAATGGAGAGGATATTCCCAATCAAGATTGTCAATGAATTGGATGAATGTCACTCCTGTGAAAGTCCGACCCAAACGTAGGGAAGGGAAATATAAACCATAGACTTGAATATTTTCTGATCATGAAAAAGAGCATGGGACAAATATGTTAATGATGGATGTTTTTGTGGATCCCTACATATCGTCGTTAAGACTAATAAGGACAAAAAAGGTTTTCCCCAAAGAATGAAGTTACCACTGTTTGACAAACCCGTTAGGGGGTTTGAATTATGCAAGGCCACTTAAGGGCATTGGATGCATAGTCAAATAATAGCATATTTTGGCTGACATGTCTGTTATGTAGACTAATTATGCAAGGCCACCTAAGGGCATGTGCTGCATGGTCAGGAAAAAGAATTCCCAGGTATCGGACATTTTGTGACCAAAAATCAAGAAAAGGGTTATGGAGAGCTGGAATTATTTAAGGTTATGAGTATGACACATGAAAATGGGTATTGGTCAAAGCATGGAAGAGATACATAAACCAATGCTGACCATAATAATGTTGTGGCTGGGTCCTGAATTGAGATGCTGGACTTCACTACATATCTCATTAGGATGAGAATCAAGCCATACGTAGTTCTTGAAATATAGTTTAACATCATGTGGGATGAGAGTGTAGGAGATCTTAGTTTAAGGTCGTAGAGTTTGGACCATAATGATGGAGACACATTGTGTGTTCGTTATAAACTTGATGTGAATAAAGACCAGGGTTTTCATATCCTATTCATGTGTTCACAGGGGGATTTTTTAGCAAAGGGACTGAAAGTGGAGTTTGGGGTTAGGCCCAAAGACTTGGGGTTGGGTTTGAGGGATGCTTGAACATTCCTACGTATCCCATAAGGATGATAATCAAGCCATACATAGTTCTTGAAATACCATCTATACAGATTTGGTTCGTACATGTGAAGGGTGAAAGGGGACTTTAGTGTAATGATGGTTGGATCCAAGATTAAAGGTTTAGGCATTGCCATGTATGCACGTAGGCCTTGTAATATAAAATGATTGGAGATCAATGTCAATAATGATTCCCTCTCAGGTGAGGGTGTTATAGACTGTTGTAGTTTATTGTCGTACATGACAAAAGTGCGAATAGTTTAAGGTCATATGCATGGACCGGTGCTGCACAGTTTAGCATCATGTAGCTAGGACGTATGGCTATGAAGTTTAATGTCTTGCAGTGATGAAAATGGGAGGATATATAGTTTAATGTAATATAGCAAGGACAATGGTGAACCAATGTGAAGATATTGGTTTTGGCCTTGAACCTCGGGAGGTTGCCTACATACCCATCCTAGAAGGCAAGGATCAAAGTCCGCATAATTAAATTGAGAATGAATTGATGATCGAGTTGTACTTGAGGACAAACTGAAGATGGTTTTGGGACTTACGCATGGTTAGTGGCCCAAAGAGGGTCTTATGGTTGAAGCTTACTCTAAGATCATGTGAATCATGCTTGGTGTGAGAAACAAGAGGTAGTAACAACCCAAACGATGCAAAATTTAACGTCATGTGAGACCAAGGGTACTGTACAATTTAGCATCATGTAGCTAGGATGTATGGTTGTGCGGTTTAACGTCTTGCAGGACATGTTCATAGTTTAACATCATGTAGGACGTATTTAGGGACTTTTTCACAGTTTAAACATCATGCAGGACAAATATGTACAGTTTAACATCATATAGGACGACAAAGGGAACACAGTTTAACATCATGTTGGACGAATGAGGGGACAAGCAGTTTAATGTCCTGCAGCAAGGACAAAAAAAATATTTGTGTTACAAAAAATACTTATTCAAGAATCTTGAATTGGTTGGAGTTGAAATGGGTTCTCCATCCATTAAGATTAAAGAATAAGCTCCATTGGAGTAGACATTATGTATTGAGTAAGGTCCTTCCCACTTTGGTTAGAGATTTGGAGGTTTCTTTCCTGGTATCACTGGAGTTCTGAGGACCAATACCAATTCTCCATGAATGAATGAAGATGAACTTTTTTTATTGAAAGATCGCGCTATTCGATTCTGATAAACTTCCAAGTGGTGCATGGTGCACAATATTTTTTCATCTAATTGTTCCAATTCATTAAATTGCTTTTGAGATTATTCATCTATAGATAACTGATCAAAAATGGCTACTCTAAGTGAAGGTAATTGAACCTCAATGGGAAAGACTGCTTCTGTTCCATATACCAATGAATATGGTGTTGACCGCATAACAGTGTGGGTGGTGGTCCAATCAGCCCATAAAGCATGAAATTGTTTATCAAGCCATGATTTCTTATCTTTATCCACCATATTTTGCAGTATGTTTGAAAGAGTCTTATTGAAGGCTTCTATTTGGCCATTGGATACTGCATGATACTGAGATGAATGGTTAGATTTGATGTTGTATTCTTGATACAACTTTCTCATCTCAGATGAACAAAAGTTGGTGCCATTGTCTGTCAATATGGTATGAGGGACACTAAATATGGTAATGATGTTAGACTGGAAGAATCTAAAAATTCCTTTAGAACTAACTTCTTTGAGAGGTATTGCCTTTTCACATTTGGAAAAGAAATCAGTAGCAGTAAGAATATACTTAAACTGCTTGGATGTAGCTAGAGGATAAGGTCCTACAACATCCATTCCCCATGTGGAAAATGGCCATGAGTATTTAGCTGTATGAAGAAACTCTGGGGGTTGATGAATGAAGTTGGCACATAATTGCCTAGAATGACACTTCTTAGTGAAATCAACACAATCTTGTATCATTTAAGGACAAAAGTATCCAAGCCTTCAAATTTGACTAGAAAGTCTATGTCCAGACTGGTGGGCACTACAAACTCCTTCATGAACTTCACTCATGACAACTATTGTCTCTTCACCATCAATATATCTGAAGAGGATTCCATCAAAACCTCACTTGTAGAGATTTTTTTGGTGATCTGGGATATCATAAAGAGTAAAATTTACCACACATTTTCAGACATGTTCTTTCCCAGCTCTATCAGGTGGGAGTGTTCCATTTTGAAGGTATTCCCTGATAGGTGTCATCCATCCTATAGTATAACCATATGGTTGAGAAATGGGACTGATTTCATTGATTTCCTCTATTCTGATTTGAACATAAGGTGAAACTGTATGACGGTGGGCAATACTGATGATTGTTTCATCCTAGTTTGGATCTTCTAGGGCTATGGCTACATTAGCCAGTGCATCATCTTGGGCATTTTGTGATTGCGGGACATAAGAAAATGTCAGTTCTGAAGGAAATTCATCCATTAACTCTCTTATGGAATCATAAAAAAGGATTAACTCTTCTTTTCTGATGGAAGAATCCCCATTTATTTGTTTGATTACCAAATCTAAATCACCTTTTACCATCAAGTGATTCACCTGTGCCTGAAGCGCCAATTCCAAGCCTGTAATGAGAGCTTAATATTATACTTCATTATTTGTACTTCCTTCCAACAATAAGAAGGAATCAGGTATCACTGCCTTTTTTGGGGAAATAAGCATGATTACTAACCCAACTTTGTTGAATTTAGGATCTTCCATTTTCTTCCTTGTTGGACTTCTGGAGGCACAATCAAAGTACATTTCCCATGTTTGAGGATTATCTTGAATAGAGAAGAATTCCTCACCAGGATGTTCAATATTTAAAGATGTATCTTCTACATATGGATGTTCAACAAGGAAATCGGACAGATCTAGGCCCTTTATTTCCTTTTGAGACACATAATAGATATCAAACTACTGCAAAATAACTTCCCACATTGTCAGATGTCCTGTAAGCATTGGATGACTAAGGATAAATTTGAGCGGGTTATTGCGAGATATAAATTAGACCTCATGATGTTGCAGGTAGTGTCTCAATTTCTGAACTGCAAAGATTAATGCCAGGAAAAACTTTTCAATACTTTAATATCGAGTTTCTGCCTCAAGCATAGTTCTACAGAGATAATAAAGGAAATTCTCATTCCCAGCATCATTCTTTTGGGCAAGGAACCCAATTATCGTTCTAAAGCTGTCACATAGAGAATAAGTGGTCTTCCTTCAATAGGTGGCATTAATACTGGTGGACTCAAGAGATATCTCATGAGAATATCAAATTCTTATTGACATTCTTCATTCCACTTGTAGGTGACTCCCTTCTTCATTAATTTGGTTAAGGGTAAACACTTTCCTGCCAAGTTGGCAGTGAAACGCTGAATATAGGCCAAATGTCCTTGAAGTCCTCTTAATTCTTTCAAATTTTGTTGAGGTGACATACCAAGGATTGACTCTGTCTTCTCAGGATCAACTTGGATACCATGATGGAGTACAACAAGTCCAATAAATTTTCCTGAGGTTACCCCGAAAGCACATTTCAAGGGGTTCATCTTCAAATTGTGTTGTCGAAGTTTGTGAAATATGATTTCCAAATCAGCCAAGTGATTAGAAAGTTTTCTGGATTTAACCACAAAATCATCCACATAACATTCAACAAATTTCCATAAAAAGGGTTTGAAGATATGGTGCATGGAATGTTGATACGTTGCACCTGTATTCTTCAGGACACATTCAACAAATTTCCCTAAAAAGGGTTTGAAGATATAGTACATGGCACGTTGATACGTTGCAGCTGCATTCTTCAGGACAAAGGGAATTACCCGATAGAAAAACACACCTTGAGGGGCTCTGAAGGTTGTATACTCCTCATCATATGGGGCCATTTGTATTTGATTGTACCCAGAATATCCATCCAGGAAGGAAAGAGCTTCGTAGCCAGCTGTTGCATCAATTAAGAGTTCTGTGATCAGAACTATAAAATCATCCTTGGGGAAATGTCGATTAATATCTATGATGTCAATGAAAACTATAATTTGTCCATTCTTATTTTTCATAGGGACAATATTAGACAGACATTTGGGATACTGAACTTCTCTTAAGAAGTTATCTTTGATAATCTTATCAACTTCAGCTTCAATTTTGGAGGCATAAGTTGGGTGTGTTATTCTTGCAGCTTTCTTGAATCCTTGATGTTCTTATGGAAAAACCAAATGATGAGTGGAAACATTGAGATCAAGAACTGGAATTTCTGTATAATTCCAAGAAAATACATCTTGATTTTACTTTAAAATTGAATTATACATTTCTCGCTCTTCAAGAGTCATGGACGCACTAATTAAAGTGGGACGTGGATCTTCTTTTGTATCCAGATTTAATTCTCTGAGTTTATCCACAATGGTAGAGATACCCTCTTCAAATGCTGGAGGAGCATCCCTGAGGTCTTCCTCTTCTTCTTCTTCAATATGTGTTATATCTTCTATTTCAAATTTCATAGTAGATGACGAACCATAATTTTCATGATCAGGGGAGAAGTTAAAATTTGAACATCTTGAAGAAGAGACTACCATTTCTTACCCTATTGATGATGTAGGGTCATCATCATTCTCCTTTGACATTGTTATAACTTCTTATGGACTGGTTAATGAAGTACAGATTTTCTGGATTTCAGTGGATGAAATGAAGACATATCCATTTAAGCTTTCATCATTGCTTGTCCAATCAACAATTTCTACCATGCTGTCTGGATCAATTGCTGTAATTGACATTATGGATGTTTCTAAAAGAGTGTTTGGATTTGGGTATATCCCTTCAATTTGACTGATAGAAAACACATAATCTGTACTCACATGTATGAATGGGTTTACTGGAATCTTTTCCAAACCATATGGAGCATTAATTTTGGTGACTTTCTTCACTGTGGATTTTTCCTTTCCTTCCATGTGATAAAAATCTGCCTGAATGTATTGGGATTCACATGTTTTTAATGGGGCTTTGTCACTATAAAATGTCCCAATTTGACCATTGAAATAATATTTGAGACATTGATGGTATGACGAAGGTACGACTGCATGTTGATGTAGCAAAGGTCTTCCAAGAAAAATGTTGAAGGCTGTGTCCTGACAAACAACCATGAAATCTTTATTAGACACAAGATCTCCAAATTGAATTTTGAGTGTTATCTTGCCCATAGGTTCTTGTTCATTCTTATCATATCCTTGAAACATCAAAGTAGAAATAGATAAATCAGATTCGGTGAGGCCCAATAAACGAAGTGTATGAATAGGAATGAGGTTGAATCCTGATCCATTATCAATGAAAGCTCTTCGAATGTTTATGTCATTGACTTTGCCAGATAAATACAAAGGTTTGATATGTCCATGTAAAACATCATCTTCATCTTCATTTGTAAAAGATATCACTGCATGACATTCTGTAGAATCATTCTCTACATGGTAGACTTCAGCAGAAACAATTTCAGTTTTGAATTCTTGAGGACTTGACAAAGCCTCAATACGCACCTCCCGAAGATATTTTGATAGATTCAAGGCATCCAGAATTGATAACTTGGCTGGTACTTGGGCCAAAGCTTTTAAGACATCAAACTTTTGGTCCAAAGGTCTGGGTTTCCCATCATGAAAGTGTGGTTTTGTAGGTGCCTTGGAAGTTGATGCTTTGGTAGTAGATGCATCCCGTATCGGGGTAGGAGTTAGAAATACTCATGGATTCAGTAGATTAGACTGACTAGGTCTATCTATTTGCTGAGAGGAATAAGGGGTGACCTCTAACCGGTCCTCCAAAATAACTGTGCCAGGACCAAATCTGCCATGTGTGGAAGAACTTTCTTGTTCTTGTTGAGCCTACTGAAGGGCTTTACCACGAGTTTCTGCCGCATATAAAGTTCTAGAAGGGGTAGGATTGAAATAGTGGCTTCTGGAATATCCACGTCTTCCCATATATCCTAGACCTCTATCTCTTCCTCTAATTCCTCTGTTTGATATAGGGAACTTAGGCTCATCAAAATCGAAAATGTGACTGGAATACGGATCTGTTAAGTGAATCATGTTAATAGAACCAAAGATCAACTCTTCATTTGATGAAGATTCTACCTGATTAGCTAGTTCAGGTTGTGCCGTTTGGTGGGGCGGTGCCCATGCTTTTGAAGAAGATGTCATAAAGTCTGCCAGAGTCAAAGATAATTTAGGCTTTGATAAGAGATTGTCTTCTTCTGACTGCTTTTGTTTCTTCAAATTACGCCGCTTCTTTGAGGATTTTTCTTTTTGATAAAGGGGGTTTTGCTGTGACAGACATAGAAGAAGACACAATTGGTTGATTCAATTGTGATCTTAAAATGGCATGAGTTCAGTTGATTGTTTTCCCGACCATCCAATCATCATATTTCTGCGCATTTTGACTTTTGACTTCATGTTGCTCTCCTTTTTCTTCTAGATTAGTAGAAGTAACATATGCTACCTGAGATGAAGAACCTTTCAATTTTACTTGTCCAGAGTCCACCATCTTTTGCAAGAGGTCTTTGAAGACAAAACACTCTTGAATGGTATGTCCCAACATCTGATGAAACGGGAAATAGTTGGGGAGGTCCTAATCTCCTTCCTTGTTCAGCCTTTTGGGCCTTGGCAACTGGACCAGATTGTTTTCCAGAGCCGAGATGAAATAACCAGGAACTTCTTCATTCCGGAAAGAATAAACTTTGTTCTTTAAATCGTCTAACTATTTCCTCCTTTGATTTTTTTTATCATCTTGATGAAGTGGCCATTTTTCTTGACGTTCAGGAAGTAAATCCCTTTGATATGATGAAGGTTTTGAAGTGGAAGTTGGTATAAATGCTTGTTTAAGTGTGACTATAGTAGTATCTACTTTCCCTATTCTCCTTCATAGAACTAATGGAATTACATGAGTTTTAGCCTTAGTCTTTGTAAGAGAATCTTCTATCCGTTGAGCGATTGAAGTAAGGTCTCGAAACCCTCCTGTGTACTTTACTGTGATCAATGGTGTGATTAATCCATCACGCAAATTTTCACACAGATTGGCAAAAATTCTTCCAGAGGTAGTGCTAAACTTAAGGAATATGTTAATCCCTTCCAGCAAGAAATGAAATATGAAACTCTTTCATTCTCCCTTTTATTAAAATTGGTAAGATCAAAAACTGTCATCTTTGGCAATTTTGAGCTAAATTTAAGAAGGAATTTTTGACGGAGATCCTCCCACCCGGTAATTGACCGAGATTGCAAACTTGTATACCAGACAAAAGCAGGTCCCTATAATGACTGTACAAAACACATGAGCTTAACTTATTCTTGTTGTTGAGGAGATCCTATCATAGGATCACAACAAGAAACAAAATGTGTTAAGTGTTGTTCTGGATCACTCGAACCATTAAAAATTGGGAATATGGTACTCGCAAAATTTGATGGGGGAGAAATTGCATCCACCCATTCAGGGTAAGCTCTCTTTTTTGGTTGAACTTGTACATGTTTTCCTTCCATAGATTCCAACTAAGATATTAATGAATCAATGGTAGTCATTAATTTTTGAGAAACATCTAGTTGAGATTGGACCTGAGAAGGTGCAATAACTGGAGTTTGGATGGGTGTGGTGACTGGTACTGCCACTGATGGTAGTATTGCCGGTTTCTGTCATGTTTGAACCATAGGATAAGTCCTATGAGGGTGTACATGTAAAGGGGGGATATTCTTGATCCATCCCAATAGCTGCAAAACATTCCCTTGATTGATTAAATCCAGCATGTTTAGGAGGAAGACTACCTTGAAATTGTTCTGCATTTAACCTCCTTAGCTCTTTCATTTATTCTTCTTGCTGTGCTAAACTTTACTCTAATGAGAGTTATTGGCCTTCTCCAGAGGTAGGGTGGAATGTAACCTGATTTTTTTCTTTTCTCTTGTTGGACGCCTTTAAGAGAGGGGGGAGTTGGTTATTTGAAGGAATACTTAGATTTTGGGTAAGCCTTTGATTTTGGGTACACACACCTTCTTTATTTGTTTCCGTACGTATAGCCTCTTGAACAAGAACTTCTTCATCTGATTCCTCTGAGTGAGCCACGTGCTCTGGGGGATCAGTGACAACAGAATTGATGACATTTATCTATGCATAATGAATTGTTGGCATTCTGTCAGTTCTTTTGCTAGATTGTCCCCCTTTGTGTATTCTATGAGACTCTATTCTCCTACGTAAGAAATTCGCTATAACTGTTCGGTGGATAGTAATCTGAAGGGAATCATTGGATAATTGAGTTATATAATTTTCTTTTGGCTTCTTCCCTAGTCGGAAGAAAACTGAATTCTGCTGAGGAGGGGATTGCAAATGTGAAAAATCCCCCAGCCTTGTAGGCTGGGGTTGTTCTTGTTATTCTTCTTCAAATATTTGAACATTGTTTAATGAATTCAAAGATTGATTTAGATGATCCCCCAGACTTGCAAGCTGGGGTGATTCTTGAACCGATATAGCTTAAATCCGTGCAACTTCTCTTCTGATTTTACAGATTTTGGTTCGGACATTAACTTGGTGCATTATCCGACCCTCATTTACACCACCTGTTTTAGAAGACCATTGTACTATTTCAAACATTTTCATCCTTTGATTCTGGAAATCACCTAAAAGAGATGCCTACTCAAGATTCTCAGAAGCTTGATGTAAAAGTAACTCAATAACTTCTTTTATCTGAGTCTAGTTCTGATGAGAACTAATTGAGGACTATTCTCGAGCATACATTTGATTACATACAAAACCTACTAGTTGGGGCCGGTCGTGGGCAATAACATTTCATGAAACCACTTTTGGAGGACTTTGCTTATTTTGGAGTGCAGTAAAATGCAATGCTCCATATGAAACCCATCCTTTGATGCGAACATTAGATGGGGAGTTAGGAATTAATTGGTGTAACCTCCTCAGAGCATTAAGACATGAATGCTGAAGGATTCTCTATTGTTTTTCAACCCTTGGATGTTGGGAAACTGAAAGAGATGCCATGTCAATTTGGCACTGCAATCCTTTTATTACCTTTACATGATTCTGATATTCATCATATGGTAATACTTTAGTTTTCAAATGACGAAGAGTTTTCCATAAGTTGAGATGAATATCATAAATGCAATCTTCTGTCATCCACTCTGGAATATCAAACTGAGAATTTGCTGAAGGCCAGAACATGACTGGTATTTCTCCTTTAGCTAATTGTTTCCTCATGTTTAATATATCTTCATCATCTTCTACTAGAGGTTTCTCCACTTGGTCTAACCAAAGTGGATGCTCTACATTTGAGGATAAATAACACAAGGGAGGTTCGGAGAATGATCATTCCCTCAAGATGTCCTCTTTCTGAGAAAGTGTTTCACCTATCAATGATGAGGCATCAGACATGACTTACCCTATATTTTTAAGTGCCTCAATATAAGAGGGATTTCTTGTTGCTACATTGTCAATTATAGAATTGTTTTGAAAATGCAAAAAACTACTACGAAGAGGATTTTAGTAGTGAATACCATTATGGGGAGGATCACCATGTTGGGTTACATCAAGGGATAAATATTCTTGCTTCTTGGTATTCTGGACACATAGAGGGTTTCCATGGATCTCATCCAAAGATAGACACTTTGGATTGACCGAATTTTTACAAAGAAAGCCTTCATGATGAAGTGTCTAGTGAGAAACTATAGAATTATTGTTGTCACTTCTAGAATCTGGAAATGAGAGAGTAAAATCTTGGGTTTCAACAGACAATTGTTTGAGGGATTCAAGAACTCCAGCATCGAGCAAGGACTTTTTTTAGATTGGATATTGATTTCATGACTGTGCTGGATGAGTCTTTTTCTTAGATGCCTTCTTACTCACTTTGGAAACCACTTATTGAAGAAAATAGTTATTATGTGCAGGTTTATGTGGCTGCTCAAGAGAAATGGTCAGGTTAGGCTGATTATCTCTATTTAAATCGAGTGTATGTACCAAACTTGATTGTTCGTATGACATGGGGGAGTATGCCCCACAAACCTCCTGGACTGGAATAGAGGTGCGTATCTACTCTGAGGTGACATGTTGATGAGTCACTCCACTAATAGAGACATATTTATATTTATTTCCCTGTGATTTCCCTGAGGTTGTTATAATATTCTGATAGTTCACCATTGTTAGAATGTTCTTGGTGACTTTAGCTGCCGAAATGGGAATATATGTCCATTCCGTGTCTGGAGTAGGTGTATGTGCCTACTCTTTTCCTCCTTTTCCTGTCAACGAATTCTGACAGTACTTATTCATAGGGGCAGAGAGTTGAGTCTACTCCAAATTTGCCGTCAGAGCTTTCCGACTGACTTCTCCGGGTGCTACCAAACGAGACTATTGGCAGACTTGATGAATATTGGTAGGTTTATGTGCCTGCTGAATATTCTTCATTAGGTATGGTTGGTAGGTTTCCTTCAATACTGGCAGATGATACTGTTGATAGAATTGGTGATTGTAAATAGGTGTATGTTCAAGCTTATAGTTTTCCACCATATTAGATTGGCGGGTCTCTTTAGATGCAGTCAGAAGAGCCTGCTGACTACCTGATGAATTATAAACAGGTGTATATGCCTGCCTATAGTACTCCACCGGAATTACCTGGTGGGATTGATGAGTCACTGCCAGACGAGTCTGCTGGGAAGTGAAATCAGAACAGACGGGTGTATATGCCCGTTCGTTGTTTGCCATCAAGTTAAATTAATAGACTTCTTCAGAGGGGGTAGAGGTGAGAACCTACTTTCTATTAACCATACATCGTCCCTAGAGGTTTTTCTTGCATGCCTAATTCTAAGAGACTTGGGCCAAATGTCCAGAGGCAATATCCCCATCATGTTGGGGATGTACTACCGCATGATTCTGGCATCAACTTCTGGTGGGATTCCTCAAAAAGGACTCCTATATTCTTGAAGTGATGGCTTTAGTGACCTCTTGATTTACCTCCCTATAGTATGGGAAAGACTAATTGTTGCGTTCTGGGGAAAATGACCCGAAACGATTGGAAATGGTGGTTGGCACCGTTTTCTTCTTGATCATTGGTTGTTGTTGGCCAGATGATCATGGATTATTGTTGACCTTGAGGGCCAGTTGAGTAACCTCCAAAGTAGGAATTGTACTGTGATGGTGATATTACTTTATTAGCACATTGGACAACCAACGTTGAAGACACTAGGTTTGTGATAACATCCTTCTCGTGGATGGAGATCCAACTGGAACAACAGTCGGGAAGTTCACAGATGTGGTCTTTGAGAAATCCATTCTTTGGATTGAATGGAATTATGTGGAAAACTGAGACACCAATAAGTTATATTAAAGTAACGTATTGTCAGATGGATACATGCGTGATTTAATTCCTTTGTCTGGCCTTCCTTTATCAATTGATAGGGGCCTAACATGTTGGTAACATTATTAACTTGGTTAAGGATTCATGTCGGGTTCACCATTTTTTGTTTCGCAAGTCCTTGAAATGTGATATTCTAGATTTAAGAATTCTTGTTTCCAGGTGGTTTCCATTAGATTTATTCATGGAACCAGAAACTTCTAATAGTTCTTTATTCAAAGAGAACCTACTTTCCAAAGGTAGGTGTTTGTTAGGTTTTGAACTGTACGATACTTAAGAACATGCATTGGTCGAGAGGATGGGAGGTCAGACTCATCACACCCTTTTGGGGGGAATTATTGTCTACTCCAGGAATCTCTTTGAAATTAAAAATATTTTCATGAATCCTTATTAGTTTACCAAGTATATTATTAGTATCCCTTGGAATTTAAAATCACTTATTTGACGTGTATAAAATTTTAGAATTATCAGTATGTATTCGAGGTTTTCCATCAATGAAACCCTCTAATATACTGATTATAGATTATTTTAATCATTATTTATGATGATACAGGTTTTTAATCCACTCAGTGGGGAACTCTGGAGTTTATCTTCATCCAGGGAGTTGAAGGTTTGTTTTTATTTTGGGATCATACTCATAAAATGAGCTACCTATTTATCCTTGTGAAAGGAATCATAACCCTCGTATTTCGGTGCCACTTAATGGGACACATAATACCTTTTAAGTTCATGTGATGAGGACCTCTAAGTGGAGGTGCTTAGTTGAAATTTAGTGTGGGACTTATGCTGAAGCAGCCCAAGGAACTTGGAAAAGATACAAATTTCTAAGTGGGATCAGACCCTATTGGGAATATGGCCCAAAGAGAACGGGGTTGATTTGAGGTGTTCGGTTTGTACCTCAAGGAGGCTTCCTACGTATCCCATATAGATGGGAATAAAATCCCATGTAGTTAAATTAATTTCATAGAAGAGTATGGTCCTCTTAGAGAAATGAGTTTGGGGCTTACTTCATGAAAAAGATGCCTTGATGATTTGAGGATTGAATTTGGGGCTTATTTCCTAAGGAGGATGCCCAAATTGGGGGAATTAGGGTCGGATTCCTGAGGAGGGTATACAATGAGCTCGGGCCCTGAAAAGGATTCCTACATATTCTGGGTTGAATATGAATCAGGGTTCTTGTAGTTCATTCAAGGTGAGTGTTTGTGAAACTATCATATATCTCTAAGCCAACGTGAGTCATGCTCGGTGTGAGAAACAAGAGAATGTGAAAGATTCAACAATGACACTTCACACTTCCAAAATTTTCCTCCATGGTGATGGAAGAGGGTGCATCGACCGTGGAAGAGGGCGGGGTGATGAGCCTTCCCTCCGTTCTATTTTCATTGGACAAGGGTCCAATGAAAGGAAGAAGGGGTGAAGGTGAAGGGATTATACCAGGATGGCTGCCCAAAAATTCCCAACATTTTTACTGGGAGAAAAGTCCACGTGACTACAGATATACAAATCCACAAGCATCCCATGAATCTTAACCCCATTGTAAAACAAATATGGGAAACCTCTTACTGCATAAATACAAACCCAAATTGGAGACACATTGATGTGCGTTACCCAAAGGTTTGAGAAGTCAGGAGGTTTTGGGGGAGGTTTCAACATAGCCCCTTTTAAATAAGGGAACCGAAGAAAGAGATACCCTGCCATGAAAGGCTTAAAAGGGTATTTGAGTTTTTTCATGCAGGTACCTCACATAGGTATGCTGCGTAGGTGCCCTGCACTGCTCAATCATTCAGGTATAGTGCGTAAATGTACCGCACAGTTGTACTATGCAGGTATGGTGCGCAGATACACCGCGTAGGTACGGATGAGGAATGAAGAAAATATGAAGAACTTCAAAACATGCCTATACCTTTAATTATCACTTCTTTTATAGTTTAGAGAACTACCTGAGACAATTTTAGTGATCTAGGTGAAAGATCTACACAATGGGAGATTCAAAGAGTCTTTCAAAAAAAAATTCAGTCCCCAAATGGGGTGCCCAAGGGTCCTATTTATAGGCACAGATGGGCCTTGCCAAGAAAACTTGGGTCATGTAGATATGTCGCGTAGCTGCACTGTGTAGATGCTCCATGCATAGGCACCCCTAATCACCTTACGCATAGTTCGGACACGTAGGAATATCGCACGGTACGACCGCGTAGGCATATCGCGTAGCTTTGCCGCGTAGCCCTGTCGTGCAGTGATGTTTTATTTTTTAAATTTCTTTAAGGGGTGTAAACATACATATAATAAAATATTGAAGTATATATTTACACAAAAGAGTGGAATATGTATTAGAGGAGATAGTTGGATCTGATTAAAGATTATAATTACTTAATACACTATTACCCTTAAAAGGAGAATAAAGTGGATGATACCCTAAGTCAAAAAGTCTAATCTAGTTTTTCTATAATGATGATTCAAATAGATCCAATATTTTTCGATTTAAAAAATATAGTTCTTGAAATCATGTGGAAATTGGACATATCATATCTTTCTTAGATGAATGTTTAACTATCCTTCCATGTAAGGATTAAAGAGGTGTATAAGGAGGACGTGGAACTATAGAAGAAAGTGAAAAATGTTACTGAGTTCAAAAATTATTATGACAGAATGATAAGGTTTCAGAACTTTGTATGTTTATTTACAATACAAATTTTGAGGTATATGTTAGATGAATCTCATAATTCATCATTATCTCTTCATCTTAGAAGTATGAAGATGTATAGAGATTCGAAATAGTATTATAGTAGGACAACATGAAAAGTGATATTTCATAGTACATATCTTGATGCATAGTATATCAGTAAGTTAAGGTTTTGAGATAGAAATATAAGGGTATGTTAAAATCATTAACCATATCAGAATAGAAATGGGAAAAAATTAAAATGGATTTCATCATCAAACTCCCCAAAACTTCTAAAGGGAATATTGCTATTTGGGTTATAGTCGATCACCTTATTAAGTTAGCAAATTTCATTGAAATAAGATAAGATATATCTCTAGATCATATATTATCACATTTTATTATATTTGATCAGGGATCTGAGGTCAACCTCGATGTTTTAGAGATTTATTCAACTGACATTGAATATAGAGTTAAACGTGTGCACTACATATCATTTTAAGATATATGATAGATCTAAGATGACTATAAAAACCCTAAAGGTTATTATGATATCATATTTAATATATTTCAATGGTGTTTGGGATAAAAAATATCCTTTGGTGGAATTTTATTATAACAATATCTATCCCTTAAGAATTCAGTTGGATCCTTATAAATAAATTTATGGCAGAAAGTGTATAACTATAATGTACAAGGACTTAGTTAGAGAAAGAAATCTATTGGGGACTGACCAGGATGAGGAAATATCATAGAAGGTTAGAGAAATTAAAAAATACATTAGGTCAACTCAAAGTCGACACAAAATTTATAATGAAGATCATCTGTTAGATTTGGAATTCAATGTTGGTGAGAATGTGTTGTTGTGAATTTACCCATGGAAGAAGGTTAAGAGATTCAGGTTTAATGGAAAGATAAGCCCTAGATATATTGTCAATTTCAATATTATTGATCAAATAAGGATGGTTTCTTTTCACATGGTGCATTCACCAAACATATCTCAAGCTCACAAGGTGTTCTATATATCACTTTTGAGGAAGTACATACTTGATCCTTTACATGTATTGAACTAAGAGGTTGTAACATTGAATCATGATCTTTATTATGAATAACAACAAAAATAAATATCATACCATAGAGATAATGTTATATGGAATAAGGAAACTCACTTGGTTAAATTTATTTGTAGGAATAAAAAATTCTAGGAAGCTACATGGGAGCGTGAGGATGCGATGAAACAAATATATCATTATTTGTTTATATTAGAGTAACAAAATTTAATCGGATAAATTCATTTTAAGGTGGGTATAATGTAACACCAAAATAATTTATAATATATTTGTCTTTAAATAATTTTAATTTTTTTTATATCTTTCTTTACACACTATAACATGTTAAAACAAATCATGTTATACTATTAAATTATTATTATTTAAATGTAACTGTTATAACCTAAACAATAAATTTTCAGTAAGTATAGGAATAAAAAAATTATGATAAATATTTATAAATTTTTTATATAATGAAATTTAAAAAAACATGGATTTTAAAAATAAAAATATGTTTGATAGTGTATATGACACACAACACTTAGCCTAAAAGAACCATGAAATATTATTATTTAAATATGGCCATTATAACCTAGCCATTAAATTAGAGGGTATGGATATGATTAACTAATTTATAAAATACATATAAAGGGACTAATAAATACAAATTTATTGATAAATTCTTATTAAATAATCGCTCTATTTTTATTAAATCTATTTTATAATTAAAAAATATTTTTCCTTCAAAAATGTTTTTTATTTCATTTTTACACGAAAATTATAATTAATTTCTAGAAAACTTTGAAATTTTATTAGATAAAAGGATATCATTTTCAAAATAATCATATAAAAATTAGTTTAGATTGATTTGTTTTTTGATTTTTATGAAAATATTTATTTTCTAGTGAATATTGAAATGTATTGATTTTTATTGAAAATTAATTTTTTGTTTCAAGAATTTATAAAGTTCCATTTTAATTTAAAATTGTTATAAATTTTAATTAGATCTATTATATTATTAATAATCATATTATATTATTTTGAATTATTTTTATAATTGAATTTGGTAAAAAAATATTTTTATACTTAAAAATCATTTTTCCGAAAAATTGATTTTTATCATGTTTTTCTAGTTTAATTTTAAATTAAATTCTCCCACTTATTTATTTTGAATCTTAAAAAATGGATTCCATAATTGTAATCAAGAGGTTCCAATTTAATCAATAGTTGTTATCCGAATTTGGTTAAATACCCAGGGGGGGGTGATTCATGGTATAATAGATTAAAACAACCGCCCCTTCAGATCATGTTTCGCTATTAAAAACACACTTATCTCTATTTCCCAAAGAAATTTATCAATAAAATTAAAATAATTCATGAGAAACAATGATTTTACTTGGTTCACCCTCACTAGGATATGTATAAGGGGTATATAATGATGATGTGTTAATGTACCACATCTACTAAATATCACACCCAAAGTACAAGGTTTGGGTTAGATTAATTCTATGACCAAGATCACGGCCTTTACAAGGTTTGGGGTCAGCTCTCTACTTTAAAATGGGTCAATCCCTATGTATCTTTCTTTGGCTCACTTATAGAGAAAAGAATCACTATCTTCTTCTTCCTTTTATCACTTCTATTGGAAAGGATTCACCCAAAGTATATAGACTTGTATGTCCTTTCATGATCACTAATCAATACATCATAACTTTTAGATATATAATCTGTTGATTTTCCACTTTAATCTATTTAATGAATACCACTTTACCATATATTTATTGGGAAATCTCTTTTAAACACTTTCCATAATGCATTGTGCCTTCACGAAGCTCCCTATTTCACAAAGCTCAACTAGCCTTCGTGAAACTCACTTATTTCATTAGGTAGAATAGCCTTTAGGAATCTTAAAATTTTAGGTCATAATTTTATATCCTTCACAAACTCCAACACTTTCTTGATGCTCAAAACATTCAGTTGGCTGTTATAGCCTTCACAAACTTTCTCGCTAGAAACACCTTTAAAAAATACCTTTGCGAATCTGAATCCTTAAGATTTTTTTAAAGTATTGATACCTTTTTGAAGGGGGTAGAGGCCTATTTATAGGAATTTCCACCATTTAAAGAAGATTCCATCCATGTCATTATAATTTCATGATACTTTCTTAATTCCACCACAATACTCTCTTCTTTTCCAAACTCCAGGAAAATTCACTATTCATGAAGCTCATCATAATCGAAGAGACCACCATAAATATCTTTGTACCTTCTAAAAGCCACATTATTGAATCAAATTGTTTGTGAAAATAATTCCCTTGAAATATTTTGAAAATTCCTTCATTGAAATCCACTTTTTACGATTCTACCCAAACTTGAAATTTTGGACCCCAAAAATTTGGCAAACACTAGGAAACGACATCACCTTATGTGCACAATTTTCTATACCACTTTTAGGAAATAACTTACTCTACCTTGGATATTTTTATATATACCTAGTCAATAATCTCTTTGGATCTACTAATAGATCATGTAAACCTTCTTTTTTAATAAACACTATCAACTAAAAAATGATTCAAAGTTACCTTAAGGTATTTTTTTCCAAAAAATAAGTCATTTTTTAGTCATTATTAATAAAAATCCCAAAAATTTCTTTAATTATATTTTATGAGTATATTTCATCCATAATCATCCAAAATTATAATATATTAACTTTTTTCCATATAAAATTCAAAAATGTCATTATCTTTGTTTTATTATCTTTAATTTTTTGACATGTTGATAAAAACAATATATACTTGGATTTAAATATTTATTTTAAAGATAAATAATTATTATTTGTCATGGTAATTTATTTATAATTTATAGTTTTGTAATAATTACATTAAATTCCTATTCTACATCGATATAGTATTTATTCAATTAGTATAAAAATAAATAATTGATTTTAAAAAAGTTACAAAGTAATATAATTTGAATGAATTATTGTGTTCTATAATTTTTGAAGATAAAAGTGACATATTAGAGAGTTTTAATTCATTATATTCTAATTAAGTTGTTTCCTTGTAGTTTTAAAATCCATATTAATTTAATAGTTACAAAATTTATATTAATGTAATTTTTTAATAAATAATTTTTTATTAAATTATTTAAAAAATAAAAATACTATGTTTATCCAATTTATTATTATATGGTTTAAAATATCAAATATGGTCTATTTATATTCCACATTTTCTTTTATATTAACTATATTAACCCATCAAGAGTAATAAAATATTGATATAAATGTAGTTGTAAAAAGGGTTAATAGAGGGTCAAACCAAAAGATAAGGGTAATCATATAAACTAAATTTGTAAAAAAATTGTTCTGAAATTATTTTTACCCATATTTATCTTATTTCCAAATATTATCATTTTGGAGCCTTGTAAATATGATTATTATTTTATATTAATTTAATTTTTGAAGAATTTCCAAGAGTGCCCCTCCCCTCAATTATAAAAGTGAACATACTGTCCTATTTTATTAACACTTGAAAATTATTTTGGATAAAATAATACATGAAAAAAATCCATTCCTTAAAACCCTACCCATATCATAGAGGCCTTTGTTTTATAAAAAACCATTCATGGAATGCTTTTGGTGTAAACATTTAGAGGTTGTCCAAAGAAGATATATAAATCTTAACGAAGCATTTTTGTTTGCTTTATTTTTATAAATTATTCAGATATTATTCAACCATGATGAAAGAATGAAAAAAATATTACAAATTATGATATTTTATTATGTTATTGGAATAATCTATATCCGCATACTCTACCATCAAAAGGGAAAGGAAACCATCATTCGCATGTACGACTGGCTAACACCTCACGAGTTGATGTAATTCATTTTCCATACCCCTTATTATGGATGGTTGAAATGATGGATTTAATATATATATATAAGATACTAATGAAATATTTATAATTCTTAAAATATAATATAACATTTACTTTCTTACCTTTACATTCACTGAAAAATTATAACGTCGTTCATGTGTACGTGTGGATTACCACCTCCATGAAGCAATACGATTTGTTTTTCATAACCACGTCACATTTGTGGTATATATAAGTTCACTTATAGAAATAATATAGTATTAATTATTTAATTATCATTATACAAAGATAAAAAAAATACTTACCTTCTTTCCAAAATTATCGTTGAGAAATGGAAACATTACTCATGCGTATGTACGACCTACGACCTCCATGATTGTAATTTATTTAATTTTTCATAAACATATTTCATGGATGGTTTTAAAAGTATGAAATATGTCTAAAAATTATAATTATTAGTTTATTATTATTTTATATGTGATGGAATAATGACCTATTTGACCATTTTCAACCTATCGAAGTCATTTTTTGACATTTGAGCTGAAAATCATCCAAGATTTCTCAAATAATTAAGTGATTGAATATAAAATGGTAATAAATAAGATAAAAAGGTATAATAAATTTTATTTTTTAATAATAAAGTAAATAATTAATATAATTTTATTATTCAGGAAGATAAATAATGTACGTGATGAGTCAGACTCAAGGTAAGAGACTTTCTTTTAAAAATCTTCTTTTCAAAGTATCCCTTAAAAATATTTTTTCTTCAATGTACATATTTTTAAATTATTTTAGTGGTGTATCAATATGAACATAAATGAATTATAAAGGAAATTTTACATTACTTTAATAGGTTTTTAAAATTATTAATTTTTTAAATATTTTATACCGAATGTTGTAAAATTATTTTTAAACAATAAAAGGATTATTCTATTTTGATGTATACGGTGTCAAGGAATTTCCCCATCCCTAAAACAATAATTTTATTTGTTGATAAATTTATTATAATCCATGTTTTGTCCAAATAAAATCCCTATTTACCTTTGTTTCGAAAATTTTAGTTTTGAATATATGGTTTTGAAGGAAAAGGGATATATAAATATCATAAAATTATTTCTTAAGGGTGAAAAAATGTTTTTATGATGCATTATTTTATGTGTGATGATTATGTAATAGTTATTAGAAATTTTTATAATTATGGTTGGTTTAATTATAAAATAAGTTTGAGTGGTTATGTGATATCCCTCCAATAAATTGGGTAAGATTTTTGTTTGGAAGTTGACAGTGAGGGTTATTTTAAGTGTAACTATGATGGCAATTCCACGTGTAACCATAAGGGTTTTTATATTTGCAACCATGAGGGTTACTCTATATGTAAGAGTGAAATGAAAATGATTATAAAAGTTTCCTATACGATTTATTTATGCCTTATATTGAGTTTTTATGCAAATCTTATTTTTTCTTAATGTAAGCTAATGATATTATGTTTAAATAAAAGTATTTTCTACTTATGGGTGAAATTTATAGCTTTATGAAAAATTATTCATGAATTATTCATGATTTAAAAGTAAAAATTATGAGTTTTTATATATTAATATTTATTATGATATGTTTTATGAAAATATTTGTGTAGAGAAGTTTATTTCTTGTAAAATATTTTTTTTATTTTGAGCACAAAGTTTAATTTAAAAAAAAATATTTTTATAAGTATTCATGGACTAAGAGTTTGATTTATTTATTTTTATATCCCTTAGAAATTTTTTTTGCTCATACCACGTTATTAAATGTTTTTAATATTGTTTTATTGATGTGTGGGGACAATTATGGGGTCATTATGAAAATTATGAAGATGTGTCCTGAAAAGAAAACTTGTTATATCATAAAAGTTTTATTTTGAGGAAAATATTGATATTAAGTGAAATTTTTAACTTTATGATGAAGTAATTAATTATATTATGGTAATGACCTAATACTCTAAAAATATAAACCTAAAATATCAATGTGCATGAAGGAAAATGAATTAAATTTTAAATATACTATAATATGTAATGTTTAAGGTCATGTTCTTATATTTTTTATGAGAGAAAAGTTTTAGATAACTTTGGATATTAGGCTATTTTAAGGGTTTTGGGTACCATCCTTGATGTTTATGTTTATGGTCTATCAGAATTTCAAATCCATTTACCCCCCTTTTTTATATTTTTTGTGATGGGATTTTAAAGTGATTAATGATATTTTGGGATATGTTTTATTAGGTTGAGGTATATGTAACCCTTAGGTTTAACATAAATGATTATTTAAGAAGAATGATGTTATATTTTTTAGGATGAAAGAGTAAAGGTATGAGATAACCTTTGAGGTTAAAATATTCATTAATTTTTAAGTTATTAAGGTTATTTTTGTTGATTTTAAGGTTAAAGCTTTATAGAATTTATATTGGTATCATATTTACAAGGTCCAAATTAATTTTACCATACAATAATTCATTTCATGTTTTAATGATTTTATTCATTAATGATTAAAGATATTTTATCAAGATGAAAGGAAAAGGATCTAACAAAACCTTCTTATCCCTTGTAGATGATTTATTCAACACTATCCAGGAAAAATATGGCGCAAATGTTTTTAATTTTTTTTGAACATTCAAATAACCTACAAGAATCTATTTAACCAATATAATAACTTTTAATTTCTATAAACTTTATACTTATCATGATATTTATTTTATTTAATTTAAAAAATATTAACTAATATATCTCATTTAGAAAGGGAAATACCACAAAGGACTTGAATATTTATTTCTTGGAGATATACACTTAATGTTGGAAGATAAATGGGATATAAAAAGTATAAAATAATACCATAATGTGTGTATTAAATGTATGATTTTTTTATGTTTAAAGTATAAATCATGATTTATATGATATTGATTAATCATAATGATATATTTTATATCATTGAATAATATTAAAAGTATGGTAAAATGTATAAGAAATTAGTTGAATGAAGGATATGTTTATCCCTAATATTATTATATATTAAAAATATTATGATAATTATAAAGCATTATATAGTAGATTATGTTTCCAAAATTTTGATACAAATATTAGATGAAATCGATACCTTTGAAAAGTAGTGTAGTGAAAATGTGATAATTTTTGGAGACACTCATTTATGAACATTTAATAAAGGGATAAATAATTCTATGAGTAAATATATTCTTAATGATAGTAAATTAAGATTTTTTTTATAAAAATGAGTTTCATAGAAAACCATTGTGGTGAAAAATTGATTTTTTGATTAAGTGATTAATGTTATTTTGGGAAAAGATCACTATATTTTTGGGTAACTTTATATGATTAAGATAAAAAAAATCATATGGTATTTTAATTGAGGATTAAAGGTTGAATAATATTTTGGAAGAATATATGATTTTAATGTGGATTTATGGAGATTCAGTTCATTGATGGAAATTATTAGTAGATCTTTGAGGTTATATAACTATGTCATATACATTTTTTTATGAGACTTTATGAGTGATAATTGTTATTTAGAGATAGATGTTAAATTTATCATGGAATAATATGTAATGAAACCATTCAAATATTTTGGTTTTAATATTATCCAAGAATATTTTGATGAAATTTAAATATAGTTATTTATGGAATTATCTACTTTGAACCTTTAGTGATATTATTTAATTTTAAAGATTAATCTATTATTTCTTTATATAAAGGTTTATTCATTTTGGGAATTATCTTACCTTGTGCTAACCATTTTGGGTTTAGTAAATCTTTAAATAATGCAGGAATAACTTTTTTTTATTTGTGAAAGTATATGATTTGATAGATGTTTTTTATATATTTAGGTATAAAAAAATCATCTTGAATAAACTTCATTTAGATAGAAAGACGATATTGTGGTGGAAATTGATTAAAGGAAAAAAAACTATTTATAAAGTAAGTATATTTTCTAATGTTATTAGTATACTTGGTAAAGTAATTCCTAAATCTTAGAAAAGTATCTTGAAATTTATCTTATTACCTTAATTTCTAATGGATAGATGGTATCTTTGAAACCTCTTTGGTTTATTGTTATGTGGTCATTAACTTTCTCTTGATCATTCACTTTCTTATCATTAACATTCACCACGACTCTACATAATTATTTCTACATTATGGTTTTATTGTATGTCCATTTTTTCACTTCCCACTAATTGTTTCATATTTGAAAAAATAGAAATGTGTTATTCTATATTTCCTTATTATTTCCAATTCATTATTTTCAAAAGAAATTTCTATTAACCCTTTATATAATGTGGGATCTCAACAAAGGTATTTTAAAATGGAAAACCCTTGATTACCAAGATAAAGATAAAATTGTGAGGATAAAATTTATTAATGGGGGGGGATGAAACACCTAAATATTTTTACAATAAAACCATGTTTGATAGTGTATATGACAAGAAACACTAAGCCCAAAAAAACCATGAAATATTATTATTAAAATATAATGGTTATAACCTATCCATTAAATTTAAAGATATGAATATGATTAACTAATTTATGAAAAATAAATAAAGGTCCTACTCAATACAAATGTATTAATAAATTCTTAGTAAACAATAACTAAATTTTTATTAAAGTCATTTTATGCTTCAAAATTACGCTTCGTTCAAAAAATAATTTTTATTACATATTGTGAGAGAATATTACAATTATTTTTTTTAGAAATTTTGGAAATTTTATTTTAAAAAAAGATATAATTTTTTAAATCAACACATTAAATTATCTTAGAGTGAGTTTTGATGTTTTTTATAAAAATGTTAATTTTCTAATGAATAATGACAAATAATGATTTTTTATTAAAAACCGTATTTTTATATCACGAATTTATAAAGATACATTTTGATTGAAAATATTTCAAAGTAAAATTAGTTACTTTAAATTTGAATAATCTAATTATAGTATTTTAAATGATTTTTATACTTTATTTTGGTATGAAAATATTTTTATACTTAAAATGCATTATACAAAAAATGGTTTTCCTCATGTTTTTCTTGTTTCGTTTTAAATAAAATGCTAAAAATTCGATGTTTTAAATATTGAAAAATATATTAAATTTTGGGAATCATGAGGTTTAAATTTAGAAAATTTGTCCCTTTTATTTTTATCCACTAAGAATAGTAATCATAGTAAATTTTTCTGCCCGCGTAAAGGTAAAATTGGTTAATTAGTGGAAATAATAATTAGATAATGACTCTAAATTAACCCTAAAACTTACCTTAATTTTATTATATGATTATATTTTTTTCCATATTTATCCAGAATTTTAATATATTTCTTTTTTTCCATATGCCCATGATTTTTACCTTTATAATATTCTATGTAAAGAAAAGTCATAATTATCATTCTCTTTGTTTTATTATCATATAATTTTTTAAATAGGTTTAAAAAGAAGATATATGTAGTTTAAAATATTAATTTTAAATATAAATGAGTTTTAATTGCCATGTAAATTTATTTATAAATTTTTGTGATGAAATCATTACCTTATATGCCTATGAAACACCAATAGAAAATTTATTCAATTAATAAAAAAAATAAAATAAACGTTTTTAAAAATATTAAACATAATTTTATTTTAATTAATTATTATTTTATATATTTTTATTAAATTTAAATTATATATTAGAGAGGTTTTATTTCATTATATTTTAATTCCATTATTGTATTTTTTTTAAAGTCAAATTAAATGAATTGTTACAAAATGGACCATAATGTTACTTTATTATAAATACTATTTTATTAAACGATTTAAATCTCAAAATAGTTCTATTTTCTCATGAGATATTATTATATAGTTTAAATTATCAACCATGTTCCATTTATAGTCCAATTTCTATTTTATTTTAACTATATATACCCCTTAATAATAAAAAACTTTGATATTACTATGGTTGTCAAAAAGAGTTAACAGAGGGATAAAACAAAAAGATAAGGATACAAATATAATATAAACTTGTTAAAATTGTATTTTATGAGAGTATTTATACTCATATTAATATTATATTTTAATCTTATCAATTTTTAGTCTTTTTAATTTGAAAATTAATTTTATTTTTTTTAATATTTTTAGAAATTCCAAGATTTCCCCCTCTCCTCTCTAATAAAATAGAACCTAATATCCTATTTTATTCACACTTAAAAAGTATTTTTTTGGAAAATACCTTCACTAATGCCTTACTTACATCCCTTCACATGTTATAGAGTCCTTTTTTTTATCATAAAACCATTTTAGGGAATTCTTTTTTGTAAACCTTATGAGGTTGTCTAGAGAAGAGGAATAATTCTTAACCAAGAATTTTCGTTTTGTTTCTTTTTCAAAATTATTCAAATATTTTTCAACCAAAATTAAATATTTAAAGTAATATATTCCATATAATTATATTTTATTATGTTTATTTAATAACCTATATCCAGCTACACTTCCATAAAATGGAAACAAAATTGTCGTTCGTGAGTACCGCAGACTACTGCTTCTTGAAACCGATGTAATTAATTTTCCTTCACCTCCTATTATGGATGGTTATAATGATGTAATTAATGTATATATATTATATTCATAACATATTTTTCATTATAAAAATATAATACATCATTTAATTTCTTACCTTTCAATTCATTGAAAAATGATAACGTCATTCATGCATACGCATGGACTACCCACTCCATGAAGTGATGTTATTAATTTTTAATCACCACATCACATGGATGGAATGTAAAATTGTATTTAAATAAATAATATGTTATTAATTATATAATTATAATTATGTAAATAAAAAATAATACTTACCTTCTTTCCATAATTATCATTGAAAAATGGAAATGTTACTCATGTGTACGTACGACATACCACCCCCATGATTTTATTATAGTTAATTTTTCATAAACATTTTAAAAGTAATATTTATGTATTAAAATGATAATTATTTCATGATTATTATTATGGATATGATGTAATAATTTCCTATTTGACCATTATCAACCTACGAAATTCATTTTGGACAAATGAGCCGAGTATCATCGAAACATTCAACATAAACTCAAATGATTAAGTAATTGAAACAAACATGGTAATAAAAAAGATAAAAAAGAATAATAAACTTTTAAAAAGTTATATAATAATTTAAATAATTAAAATAATTAAAATAAAATTATTATTTAGGAAGATAATTAATGTATGTGACAAGTCAGACTCAAGGTAAGAGAGTTTCTTTTAAAAATCCTCTTTTAAAGTTTACCATAAAACTATTTTTTCTTCCTTGTCTATATTCCTAAATATATTTTATGGATGTATCTATATGGAATTGAAATAATAATTAATGAACCTTGTTTTTCTCTCAAACTTTCACATGACCCTATAAATAAATGATTATTTTCAACAAGAGAATAACATTTTAAAAAGATAATAATTAAAATTAATTTTGAATACTAGTACCCAACCCGTGCATTTGCACGACATAATAATTTAATTAAAAATTCACTTATATATAATTTGGATTTTTTACATTATTAATTATTGTAAATTAAGTGTATACAGAGTCTAATACAGTAATCTAAAAAAGATTAACATATAGTGTCCAATATAATAATCTAAAAATTAATGAGACATGAACATAAAATAAAAATAATGTAATAAATGTAATGGATGACAAAAATAGTACATAGATGGAATATTATTGCATAATTATGAAAAAAACTATAGTAAATAAAGATTTTCATGATTAAATAACACACCCTTTTCAACTATTATTGGATGTCTTGTGCAATCTGAAAAAACTTTTATTGACGGTCCGGAATATGATGTCTAAAACATCCACACTCAAAAAGAATTCACCAATCTAGTTCCTTACATGGTATACCTTGATGAAGATGGATATATTTTTCTCAAAGACAATGTTTATGGTCATAGTGGAGTCCAAAACACCAAAATACTCAAATTAAAAACCTTCATGACCTTTAAATTAGGTTACATTGGATCTGCATCAGTATTTTTTCCTCCAAAACATAGATTTATTCTGGTGTCTCACCGATCACCTTCACATGACCTCATTAAAGCATAGTTTGTTTATAGGGGATGATATAGGATAATCCCTGGATTTACTGAAGTAGGGATCAATATCTACCTCGTTGAAAATTTTTATAGAGTCTAGAACAACAAAAGAGTAACATTTTTTATTCAAATATAGAACATTGAATTCTCAATTTTTTAAAAACAAAAAACCAGAATTATCTACAAACAACTGAGTAAATTAATATAAAATAACATGGTAATGGAAATATAATAAAACAAGGTGCATAGATATATGAAAAATTAGTGTATTTATACAACGTTTTTTGATTGGATGGGGAGGTATTAAAAAAGTAAGATTCCATATTACGATACCCTATCTAGATTTCTCCTCCTCCTACCCCCGATGGATTCCTGATAACGTTCCATATCTAGGTGTTATTTCCACATTTTATAGTACAAGTTTCTTAAGTCTGATACAAAATAAAATTATTCCTACCCATTTGAAACTACTCATCATTCCCCTCCACTCCTAAGGTTGCTTCCTCTACTAAACTCTCCTCAATCTTTGTTTCCTCTTCATTTGGAGGTGTCATCATCTTGTCTCAATTCATGCCTTAGAACCAGATCACTGAGTTCAAGGACATTGTATTAGAAACTGGTTCTGTATGTTCCATGAGTGGTATGAGGTAGTTTGACCACTTAGTTGGATTTTGGAGGTTTCAGAGGAAGAATTACAATGATGAAATCCAAATTTCCATTTTGAAGTTTTTTCATTTTATTATCTTCACTGAGATCTACTAAATTATGAATTATATTTCACTACCTATAGTTAAAATTGATATCATTCAAGTTTATGATCTAAAAAAATGGGGATCTATTGTTTGAATTCCTTATATTAATGGAAAAAATAAAAAAATAAATGATACAGAAATAGTTGTACAAAATAACGTAGTATGATATAATAAATAACACCTACATGGGTATGGAAAGAAGTAATATACTCAAAAAAACAACACATACACGGGGGGGGGGGGGGGGGTATAGTTATGACAGGAGAAGTTTCATGTTAACATGTTTTTGCTGATGAGTAAGATATGAAGACTTAGTCTTACCCCTAATGAAGCCCACCAAAATGTAATGAGTACCAGAGATGACCAACAATGTTCAACCAAGCCATGCTTCCAAAACAGAAGAATCCAAGCTGAAGAATACTTAAAATCTCATTAGAGCGATGCATGAAGCTGAATTAATGAACACCTAAGCTTATCACAATGAATAAATGTAGTACAAATACACGTGAATCAATATTTATCTCACCCATATAAATAATTTTTATTTATTTTTTCATTATCATCATCTTCACCTGCAAATAAAATTAGGAAATTAAATACCATATTTACACATATAAATAATATCTTGTAAATTATGATTTTAATCATAATGATCGATACTTTTTCCAAACCGATGAGCTATAGAAGGAAAAACATTTATTGGATAAACAAACTGAACACCAAAGAATAATTCTATTATAAAAAATTGAATGAGAATTTTAAATACTTGGATGAAAAATAATTTATAGATTTCCTATATTTTAAGTTAATAAAAAATTAACATTGTTCCTAAAATTAAATAGTATACTCTTAATTATAAACATTTTATTTGACAATTTTATGAATTTTTGAATATTCCAGATAATATCATCAAAATACATGAAAAATATACCAATTTAAAATAATACACATATATAGATGTTATATTTATAGAGTATACCTAACAAAAAATGAAAGAAAGCATCTTATAGAAATATAAAATTAATATATGTAAAAAACTAAATTATACAAAATAATTTATGTAAAATAGGTATCAATGTATTGTTATATGGAACCAAATGTTTCAATTCATGTTATTAAATAATTAAATAGCTGAAGAGTGAAATTAGAGGAACAATTATTATAGATCAGGTGATGTGAATAAATTTAGAGAAAAAAGGAACCTAAAGCTATAGGATCCATGATTTTTCGACAAACACTGTCAACCCAAAATTTAACTTAATCTAAAAAATAAAATAGAAAATTATACAATTAATTCATTAGAATGTTATAGAACTGAATAATGCACTTGGAATTGGCTATTGGGAAACCTTGTAAACTATAATGGATTTTAATGGGTGATTTTATAGACATGAAAATTTTATTGAAATTTTACCACAAAATAAACTAAAATGAATTATTATGGACATAAAATAATTATCTTGATCTCTACGTATTGGGAATCAATAATTTTTTATTAGATAAAAAATTAAACAATGTATAGTTTTCTATTTATTTTGGGGTAAAATAATATGTGTGCTTGAGCAGCTTGAGACTTTAATTATGATGGCATGAAAATATAAAAATGAATATGTTATAAAGTTCCGTGTAGTATTTGGAATTTAAAAAATTCAGTACTATCTAAAAATCCTAATATTTCTAGATTATGTAGTATGATATATCACATGATTCTAAGATAATTATAGAGAAGCAAAGTTTTAAAAACCAGTCAAAAAATTTATTAATTTGAAAAAATTAGAATAGACTATAATATTAAACAACTATAATAACAAATTATTATATGCTCTTAAACAATCTTAATATAAACTTTATTATAAGAAAACATTTATTTAACAAGACATCAAAACACTTTTAGCTGAAATCTTAAACAATATTAATAAAATTCAATTTATTTTAAATAAGAATATAAAAATGAAAAGGATTCCATCAAATTATAGGGAATCAACAAAAAATAATCCACAACTATACAACAAGGATTAAAATTTTAATTTCAAGTTATCTTTATAAGAAATCATATATAGACCTGAAAATTCATATTATAAAAAAAGAAACCAACCATAAAATGTGTCATCTTATAATTTCAGTGTTGAAAATAACTTGTAAGGAGAAGATACCATGATTCCACTATAAAACTAGTGGAAGTTACTTTCTAAATTTCATAGTCCTTTATTATAATAAGGAATATACAATAAATCCTAATATTAGAGAAATAAAATAATAAGTTAAATACCATCTCTTGATGAGAAAAAACTACGTCTGAATCTCTCCCTATGTCTATATTGTTCACTCAAAGAGCACATGAAGTGGAATTCTACCTCTTTAGAGGAAATTAAAGACTACTATTTAAATACTGAAACCTCACATTAAGATAATTAATTGTGTGTTAAATGAATATATTATATCTAAGACTGAAATAATCCATTGATGTTTCTTGTATCATACCGCATTACACAAGTTCACATGTACTTCCCTCCAATGATATAATTTCCATAAAGGTCACATACTAAAAATCACTTTCACAGTATCCCACAATCTATATAATGAAAATCCATAGTTGATATTTTCATACTTGAAATGAAGATATAAATTTAAAGAAACATTAATAGAAATAACAGAAAATCATAACTTCATGATCCAATAATCTATGAATGTTAGTATTCAATCTTTGATATTTAATATAGTAGAATCGTTCAATTAATCAATCTAGTTGAATAATAACGATGTTTTTTGGGGACTTATTTTTCATTTAAAGTGAATAATTGAGATAGAGGAAATATTATTTGTAAACTCTCATGTATTGAGTTCTTCAAAACAAAAAACCATAGAAATACATTTTTAATATAACATGATAAGGAAAATAATTGTTGAAAAACAATTTTTAAAAAATAATAGAAAATAAAGGAATATTTATTTTATGGAAGTATTATTGTAGAGATATATTTTAAAAAAAATAAAAATAAAATATTTATGTTAATGTATTTAATTTTATACCACATTATATCTATGACATATGTGCTTATATAGATTATAAAATAATTGATAGTAAATGTAGTTGTAAAATTTAAGAGGAAATGAAAATGAGCAACAAGTTAATAAATTTTATATGAATATTAATAAACTATAGTTGATATTTATTGCTTAAAGATGAAGCTATAAAGTTAAAGAAACATTAAATGAAATAATGAAAATTCATACCTTCATGATCCAATAATATATTCATGTTAGTATTTAATATTTCATATTCACTGTAATAGAACCATTCAATTCATTAATCCATTTGAATAATAACCATGTTCTCAGAGAATGTATTCTTCATGTAAAGTGGGGAATAGAGATGGATCCAATATCACTTATAATCCCCATGCATTGAGTTCCTTAAAAGAAAAAACATTATCAATCCATCTTTAAGACACTATGTCATGGTAAATGACTTATTAAAAATATTTTTTTTAAATTAAAAAAAATGATTAATTTAATGTTGTACTATAGAGATATTTTGGAAATAAAAAATTAAATAGAAAAATATAATTTTAGTAATGTTTCTAATTTGTATAACACATTATAGAAATAATATATGTGTTTATTTGGACCATAAAAGAATTTACAGTAAATTTAACAGGGGAATTTAAGATTTAATGAAAATTAACAGTGAGTTAATAAATTTTAGATGAACATAAATAAACAAAATTTGAGATGTAATAATTTAAATGAAGCTATAAAGTGAGAGAAATACTAATAGATAAAATTAAAATGAAAACCTGTATGATCCAATAATCTATGAATGTGAGTATTCAATATTTGATATTTACCGTAATTGAAGCTTTCAAACCATCAATAAAAATTAATAATAAGAATATTATCATGGAAAATATTCTTCATGTAAAGTGAATAATAGAGGGAGACAATATTGTTTGTAGTTTTCCCAAATGATTAATATGAATACATGTGTAAAAATAAGTATATCAGTGTATGCATATAATTTCACCAATTGAATCTCTATGAATACTATAATAAATCTAGTGATTTTTTAATTTTTTAATGTGTTATGCATATTTTAATAGAATATAATAAAGAAATTATGCATATAGTATATAGTGTATGCATATTTCAATTACATACTATGTGAATCTAAAAGTGACATAGGAGGCATGCAATTATGAAATTATATACTTTACACAATATACTATTGGAATTGAAACTAGAGAATCAAGAATAAATTAATTTTTATTGAATAAGTTTAAAAAAATCACCTGATTAGAGAGTATAGGATTTTTAATAGAGCCCATGGAAGGGGTTACAGAGGTGGGGTGTTGAATTTGTTACATATCAGAGATGTTTACCTAATTACATTCTATCAGTCATGCTACCGGGGAAGCTGTGTTACTAAAATTAGTTCAATACATAACATATTTTAAAATTGATTCAAAATAAAGATCCAACATAGAATTAAGAAGAAATAAATAGTAGAATATTATATCTAATAATAGAATGAAACTGATAAGAAAAAAATATGGTGAAATTTTACAACCATCCCGTGAAAATAATCTTTCTATGGTAGTGTAGTAAAATATATTTAAAATCAGAAAACTATAGGATATAAATAAAATATTTAGAAGAAAAATAATAGAAACCATATAAATAATTTGAGTTTTTATAAAATTATTTGATGTTTCGATGTTTAAGAGTTGATATCAAATTAATTTCCATCAGGTTTAGATGGTTTCTGCTATCCAGATAATTGAATTTATCATTAGTATCACATCATTCAAAATTTATCACTACAATAGGCTAGAAATTTAGTAAGGAATGAAATCCATGCTCTGGATTGCGTGGATTTTTTTTAAATGAATAATGACATTGAAAAAAGAAATTAGAAACGTAGTTATGATATTCGAAATCATAGAATCTCTAGATTTAGTGATGAACATGGATACCCCAATGTGTGAATGCTAGTATTAATAGATGAATGTTTTATATTTGAATTCATTAATTTTTGAATAGATATAATAATAGATAACATCTAGTAAATTATTTAAATCATATAAAAATTAAAATATATGAGAATGGATGATCTGAAATAGAGAAACTAAACATAACCCACACCCTTCACAAACCTTCTTCTTGTCTTTCAACCCCTTGGGTATATTTCTCAAAACCTCCACATCAAACATGGCATACTGTTTCTTTAGCTCCACCATCACCTTCACCGCACAAAAATCCTCTTTATCCTTGTATCTCTCATACATAACCAAAACTATGTGAAGGACTATAAATGTTGTTTATAATAATGTAAAGAAATCATAGAATCTTCCTAGAATGGAAAGAACCCACATGCCAGAAATCATTATGACTCTTCCATTTTGTAATGGAATTCCCAGATTCATCCCTCATCCACCTCCTCACATTTTCACTGGATTTAATCCTCTTCCCCTCTAATTCTAGGATTATAATTGATTACCAAAACCAATATTGTCCAAATTTCATACAGATCATGATTGAAGTCATCATAGAAAAATAGATCATGATCCCCATCACTTCCACTAACACCCTCCACCTATTCTTCTATGATTTCATCCTCAATGACTATGATACCTACATACTCATTTACTCCAACCCCTTAAACAATGCTAAGAAGGATGCCAAAATCAACCAATCCCTCCCTAGTAATGGATTCGATGTTATCGTCCACACTAATACCACCATATAGATTTCTTACCCTAACATCATCTCATGTGAGAACATACTCACCATCGCCACTCAAAATATAGTAACCATAGTAGAGGGAACATACTATGATTTTAAATTGGAATTGAAGGATATCAACACTTCAATATATTTTGGATTCTAAGGGAATATCCTAAAACCCTACAAGCCGTTATTTCAAATCTACTTGATCTTTAAAACATCAGGATTCACAGTTCAGGAAATGGTGGCTCTTGGAAGTGCCCATACCATTGGGTTCTCACTATACAAAGATTTTTCATAGGGGATCTAAAATTACTATATAGGGATTCAAATACCTATCTGAATTATAATCCTAAATTTACACAGGTGATGAAAAATTCTGGTCATAACTACTCTAGTAATCCTTAATTGTTAGTGTTTAATGAAATAATGACCTAGAGCACATTTCAAAACTGAGATTACCAAAATCTAATGAAAGGTTTTGGGACTTTGGATTCAGATATAGATCTATAAAAGGATCCTATAATGAATTTCTTTGTGGAGCTCTATTCCAAAGTTCAAAACACATTCTTCTTAGTATTTTCTTGGGTGATGGGGAAGCTCAGATACCTCAACATCATTATCAAAAATCATGATTAGATCAGTCGTAGGTGCGATGCTTTTAAAAAACATGAATATTTCATGCCCTGATATCATAAATGGATGTAGATATTGGAAAGATGGACATAATAGGGTTGGAAGGAGGGAGACACTTGGGTTGTAAGGGATAACTAGGGGAGAGTATTTGAGCTTGATGTAATTAAAATAAAAGTGGAAAAGGGGAACAATATAACGAATAAAGTAGGAAAAATGATACCGGAGACATGTTAGTAGTTGACAGGGAGATGATGCACCATTAGGGGAGGGACAATGAGAAGTGGAAGAGGAATTTTTAGAGACCAAGGAAGTGGTGCAGACTATGTATGGGTAATGAGAAAAAGGATGAAGAGGTAAAGTTAGATGCGAATGAGAAGTAACCGACAGAGACTGAGGCATAGGTAGTGGAGGAGGTGGAGGCTGTGGAAACAGATTAGGTATCATGTACAAATAAGGAATCATGATGTCGAGGAAACTGGTATTTGTGGAGAGAAGTCCATGTAAGTAGGAATTATTTACTGTTGACATGTGTATGAAATAGACACACTCTTTAGTATATATAATAGATTGTATATTTTTTAATGTTTTTAAAAAGGAATATTTTTTTATTTATTTTATACAGAACGTTGAGACTTTCTTTTTTAAATGATAAAATAAATGTTCTATTTTTAACATATACAGTATCAATTACTTTTTCCACCTCCACAACTATTTTTTAATTTTTGGATTCTGTTATATATTTCCACGTTTTCATCAAAGAAAAACCCTGTTTCCATTTTATATATGAATTTTATTATTAAAAATTGGGGTTTAAAGGGAAATAATATATCAATATCCAAAATTATTTTCTTATGGTTGTAAATATTGTTTTTGTAATGTAATATATTATGTTTTATAATTATTTTATGGACGGTTATTCCAAGTGTTACCATAATGGTTATTCTAAGTGTAACCATAATGGATATTTAATGTGTAACCATGAGGGTTATTCCATTTGTAACTATGAATGTTACTCTATACATAAGAGTGATGTGAAAATGATCCCTTAAGTTACCTACATGATCTATTTATTCTTTCTATGATTTTTATAGAAATATTATGATTTAACAAGGTGAGATAATGATTTTATGATCAATTAAATTACTTGGGAATTATTATGGTTGAAAAGTGTAACTTTCTATTTTTTTATTAATTTGTAATGATTTCAAAGAAACCTTTATGAGTTTTCTTTTACCTTTAAGATTTCATATGAAATGTTTTATGAAATTATTTGGCTAGAGATGTTTATTTCATGTGAAATAAATTTTTATTTTGAGACTATAGTTTATCTTGATAATGTAATATTTTTACGAGTATTCATGGACTAAAAGTTTTCTTTCTTTATTTTTATGTACCTTACTGATATTTTTTGACCATCCATGGTTTTAAAAAAATTTATACAATGTTTTAAGTATGATTATGGACAAGGATGGGGTAAAGATAGAAATTCTGAAGATGTTTCATTAAAATAAAACTTTTTTATATAATAACAATTTGGTTTTATGGGAGAAATAGATATTAATTGGAAGTTTATACTTTATTATACACTACTTATTAAATACCAGTGATGACCAAATCCTCTAAAAGTATTATCCTAAAAGATATTTGGGAATGAAATAAAATGAACTATTTTCTAAAGATACTATAATATGTAATTTCTAAGTTTAATTCCTTACAAAATTGTATTGATTAATTCATAATAAATAAGAACTCAATTTTTAGTAAAGTTATTTTATGCTTCAAAAAATAAATTTTCTTTAAAAATTGGTTTTATTACATTTTGTTTATAGATATTATAATTAATTTATTACATTTTTAGATAATTTATTTTATAAAAAAGGATATAACATTATAAATAATCATATCAAAATTAGCTTAAGGTGTAATTTTATGATTTTTTTAAGAGATTAATTTATTAATGAATAACGGAAAAATAAAAATTGTATAGAAACCTGTATTTTTGATTGAAGCATTTAAAAAGTAAATTTTTTTTATTGATTTTAAAATTTAATTAATTAATTTTGGTAAAAAATTCAATTATAATCTTTGGAATTGATAGTATTCTTAATTTTTTCTATAAAAACTTTTTTATACTTAAAAATATAGTTTTCTAGAAAATGAATTTTTCATATCATTCTGATGGTTTGATTTTAAATTAATTTATTAAAATTATAGTATTTTAATGAAATAAAATGGTCTAAATATTTTGAATAATCTAATATAAATTTTTAATGGCTTCACTTTTATTTTTCATCATTATGAATAGAAAAAACAGTAAAATTTTGTTACCATGGTTAAGGTTAAAATGAGTTTACTGGGGGGGGGGGAACTAAGAGATAAGGATGATATTTCCATCAAAGAATTTCTAATTATTATTTTTATAAGATATTTTTATAGTATCATATCTTATCTTCTATTTATTTTCCATTTGGATCCACTTTCATAAGAAATTATCATTAATATATTTTTATATTTTGAAACATTCTAAGTGTGTCCTCTCCCTCATAAGAAGACCCCATATCCTATGTTATAATGACTTCAAGAGATAATTATAATATCCAATAACTAACCAAATAATTTCTTTACATCTGAAGCCATGTGATAAAGGTCATGGATTCATCATAACACCATCCTTTCATGGATTGTGGTGTAAGCTAAAAGAGGTTCCTCAATGAAGAGGCATAACTCTTAACCGAGTACATTCAATTTTATTTCTTCATACACATTATCTACACCTATTGTATTCATAATAACATTATTAATATAGTATCATAAATATAATTAGATTTCGTTATTGTTACTACACAACTATTTCAACCTCTTTTCTATCAAATAATAATTGAAAGAATTTCTCGTGCATACATGTGGAATACCACCACCACAAAGCGATATAATTAAATATAAATAACCATATTCCATGATTGGATATTATTATGGATTTAATTATTCTATATTATATTTATAAAATAATTATGCTTATATAATTATAATATACTATCAACCTTATTACCCTTCCATCCATTGGAAATGATAACATCACTCATCCATACATGTTGAATACCACCTTCACAAATCGATGTGATTTTTGTTCAATTCCATTTTATATGTCTAGTAATAAGGATAGATTTAATTAATATATATTATATTTTTTATATTCTAGTTATTATTTAAATTTGAGTTATTATTTATCTTTCTTTCATTCCATCGGTCTAAAAGTGGAAACATCACTCATGTGTATCTATAGACTACCTTATCCAGGAAGGGATGTAATTAATTTTTCATCACCAATTTATACGAATAATTATGAAAATATTTATGATTAATAAACATTAGAAATATTCTATAATTATAATTCTAGATAATATGAAACCATGACAAATGTGCAAGTACCAAAACCATCGAACCGAAACATTCTTGGAGAATAGACCACTTTTCACCTGCATGTTCACTTTAATGAAGAAATTGTTAATAAAAGGATAAATTGAAATTATAATGGAATGATAAATATTAAATTAATCATTAATATGATTCAAGTATAAACTTATAATATATATATATAAAATAGGATTTTTAATATGTATGAATCAAGACAAGAAATGAGGTAAGATATTTATATTACAATCTCATTTCTTTTCAAGATTATATACTCTAAATTTATGTTGATGAAAATTATATGGATATTATCTTTTAAAAACCACATATTTTGTTATAATATTTTTATTCCTTATTTTTTTAAGTAATATAACTATTTTCCTTATATTTGGCACTTAAAACTACCAATAAAATGTGTTTAAGAAAAACACACTTTATTTCCTCTTTGGTCGGGAAACATTTTCCTCCAAATCTATGTTATATAAAATGATTTAAAGAATTTTTTACTAATATAAAATGATTTTTTATATTTAACTTTACCTATGATTCACTTTATATAAAGATTTTTAAAATTAATACTTTCTTCATTTCCTGAAAATTGTACGTTTTACCAAATCTATGAAAAGAATTCATGTTTTTAACAATTACATCATGAATAAAATTTCCTACCATTAGGACCACTCAATGATTTGAAGCTCCCTTTTCATGTTTCGATATTTATTTTCTTGTAAAATGATTTCCATAATATTTTGAAAATTTTCAGATTTTAAATAATTAGTTTCAAAATGAAAATGTTATTTTCCTCCTTAAATATTCCAGTTAACTTTCAAAGGTATTTTCAACATTGAAAATATAATTTTATATTAATTATGCTTCATTGTGGACATGATATAGTGATATAATCATTATTATTTATCTAATGGTTATTTATTATTATGATGATATCTTGATTAAACCAATTTTCTTTTCTATGAGTTAATTTATGATGAAATGATAAATGTTTTCATGGCCTTTTGGTATACATATTAATTTATTATCATTATTTAATGATTTGGTTATGTTATAACCCTATTTTGATTTGGGTATTGTGATATTGATATCTCCTCAGATGATGATGAAAAGTGAAGAAATGATTTCTAATATATTCATCGACATTTTTATTTTAGTGTATGATTTTTTCTAGCTATGTTCATAATATTATACATGGACATGATTGAGTAAAGTATCTAAATTTTTTGATATATGAGTCTAATTAATTTTTTCTATACTCAAAATATTATTCATTTATATGATTAGATGTTGATTTTTTCACATTTTTATGGATAATTTTGGTTTATACTATATATTATTACAAGTTTATGGGTATAAATATGTTCACAAGATTATTATTTATTATGATTATGATACCATATGCCTATTCTATGACTCTTGAATGATGATTATTGTTTTAACACCCTTATTGATTGTTCTTCTAGATATGAATCTATTAGAGAGTTTATAATATAATATTTATTATTTGTGATTATTTTACATTGAGAACATGCACTTTAATATATTATTAAACACCTATGATCATCTTATACTCTTATTACTGATATCTCACATGTTTACCATTACAAAGAATTTGAGCTCACCCTTTCCTATGTTTTCTTACCCTAGGTTTTGATGGATTTTTTTAAGTATTATGTGTATATAAGTGTACTAATATGATGATATTTATGGGATATGTTGATGAAATTTTATGAAATATATTTATTATATATCTAGTCTCTAAAAACATTAAACCTTTTCAGTCCGTGAGCTGGTATATTTTTTATATTTATTGAGTATTCATATATAATGATGTAATATTTATATTTTTATACTTATGTTTCCTTAATAATTTCCTTTCACATTACATATAAAACATACAGTAGTATAAATACCTATTAAATTTTTATAAAACTGTTTCAATACATCTTATGTAACATTATGTCATATCCAATACCATTTTTATTTTTATTCTTCTTATTTAAATACATCATATTACTATATATATATATATATATATATTTATTCTATGAATTAAATTGAAAATGTTTTGATTCCAAAATTCAATTTATTCAATTTTGATTTCATTCAATATCTTAATATATCTTAATTCATCAAAAAAATTTGTACTAGATAAAGAAGTAGTATTTCTAGATTTCTCATTTTTATGATTTTTTTGTTTTAATAAACATTATTATTATTATTTACATTAAGTTTGTTATATAAATATGAATATTTAAGAATTTATTTTCATAATATATCAATATATTTATTTAACTCATCAACAGTTAGTTTTTATAAATAATAATTATCATATAGACATCCAGAATAAAAACCAGAATCTCTTATATGACTCATAAAAGACATTAAACCCCATTAGTTGATTATTTTTATTTTATATATTCTTTTATAGAATTATATGTCATTACAACTCTAGGTTGTAGTTAAATCCTTTTTTATTTATTCTTTTAAATATTATCCGTCTTCATATTTCTTAGTATTGGTAAGTCTATCATATTGTTACCTTTATTTATACACTAAAAAATAACATTAGATGTATTATAAATAAATTTAATATTTCCTTTCATTTAATTTTTGGGATAATTATAATGTGATTTTCTTATAAGTCAATTTTTAAAACCTTCATTTTAAATTCATTTGTACATTCTATTAAAAATGTGATCCAATGTTTATTTTTCAGTTCCCTAAAGTTCATAATTATAGGATTCATAAGATAAAACATTGTTAAATGATTTGAAAGATAAACCTTTCTTCTTTGTAATTTCCTATTAGGATATGTTCTTGAATTTCAGTTTATATTGAATTAATGAACCAATTAGTTCATCGTGATTGTATTATTTAAAATTATTTCTTACTTTAATGAATATATTATTTTAATTACACTTCTTAGTTAGCGATTTTAAAACTTTTCCAACATGAACATGATTTTCCATGTCTTCTCCAAGTGCATTTATTCCATTTATCATTCCATTAAATCTAAAAATTTTTGGTTGAAAATTTGATCTTCACCCATCTTGAAATCTTTATATTCAACCTAAAGATTTTCAAGAGTTATTATTATCAACTTATCAGATCCAAGGTGAGTAATTTTTAAAAAATATAAAATTTTTATGTTTAACTTTACAAGATGAATCATGACTAAAAACACTTTATAGTAATAGAAAAATATAAAATATTCACAACATTATAATTTAAGACATATTTTGAGGTACCACTTTCAATAAAATAATCTTGGTTTTATTTTAATAATTTATAGGTTTTTACCATGGTAGACCAATGATGATTTTTGAGTTTCTTAGGATAGGATTCCATTCAAATTTTATAATAGCTATAGTTTGGGAAGTTAAAGTGAGGTGGTTTTTATGTAATTCATCCTATAATTGAACTAGTTCATGTATATTAAGGATCTTTTCCATAGATCATAAGGACTATAAATATGTTAGGACATAAAATATAAAATCAGTAAATATTTATATATAGAAGTACTTGGATTTGATAAAAATTGTTAGGAATATGGAAAAATGAAGATAACTAGACTCTCTTTATAAGGCCAAGATTTGATATAGATTTTTAGTTACCAGTTAAGATGGCCAAAATGTTCTAGTGAGGGGGGAGGGTTGGAAAAATAAAATAATAGTGAAATGATTTTTATAGTAATCAAGACTAAAGTGATACTATAAATTCTCTCTTCACCCTTATACTACTTCAATGGTATAATATACACTAAAATATCTTTCATTTAAAGTGTAATCACAACCATATTACTACCTACCTTTTCTAGTAGAGGCACAACTACACATACAACACTAAATTTCAAAGAGTATTGAAAACCTATTACAACATTGTCATTTTATATTAGTATCATAATCAAAATATACTTATTGAAATGTATTATAACCCAATAAGAAATATACTTTTTAAAGGAAAATCATAATCTAAAAATATTTTAGCATGAGTGAAAAATATATAAAAAATTGAGTAGAGACTCAAATATATTAGGTTAAAAGAAGTTGATATAGAACTATTGGAGAAAAAAAATGTGTCCTTTAAACAATGTATTAGTTTTTGTCTCTAAGTAAGTAATGATTTTATAGTTTGTGTTCTTCTTTAAGAGTCATGAAATAAATTGAAAAAGGTTCATGGAAAGATCATATAGTTATATAATGGTTATCTAAGTGTAGTTATGCTATAGAATACATATTTTAGCATGATATTCTTTCCATGGTATCATTTATTTATCTATTTTTCATTTAAATTAAACTACCATTAAATCGAGTCTACAATTATTGTAAATAATAGTCTATAAAGAATAAAATAACTCAATATAATGATGACACTATAATATTATCCTTGATTATCATAGATAATTATGAAATGAGTAAACCCTGTCAAAGCTTACTGAAAATAACAGTCTTGAGAAAACAACCTACTTTAGAGTTGTTCAAACCCTTCAAAAACATCATTGATTTGTCTTCAAAATAATCATTAAATGATGTCCAACAATTCTTTAGTTTATTTTTATTCCACAAAATTTGAATATAATTTCTTGAAATATATTGATAAACCATAATTTAAGAATATAATAATTCAAAATATAAAACAAATTTATTTTTGTAATATTAATAATTAGAATAACCAATAAGAAATAAAATATATAAATTATTAAATTAAAATTATAAGTTTTTAAGATATATAATTATCATAAGAGACAATATTTCTTAAGATACATGATTTAATAAGATAAATTGAGTGCATATGATAAATTACATCATGTAGAATAAAGCATTTTTTAAGATAAAAAATTAAATTAGATAGATATATCTCATAAGATAGATAAAATTCATAATATTAAAAACTTCATATGATATAATCATTTACAAGTTGGACTTTATCAGGTACAATAATTTTCCAAAAATGACCTTAATAGGGTATAACCTAATATTTATAAGTTTTAATACATTAAAAAAATTTCTATCAACGTATCGTATATGGACTGAAATTCCAAGACAATATAACATATAAAATATTTAGTAATAAACTACAAGAAAAAACAAAATTTGAACACAATATAACAAAATAAGAATGATTTAGAATAATTAAATTCTAATCATCATTATTTTTTTCTACAAGAAGTGAATTCCTCAACCATTTTAATTTAATCATGTTAGAAGAATAAAAAGGAGGATTTGGTATTTACTAAAACAAAAATAATTAATGTTGAAAGGGAATAGTTAAAAAAATTCCCATTTTCTTTTTAATCATTTTTATTGTTCCCCATCCCATAAGAAAATATAGTGCTATGAAGATTGTACAATGTAACTTCATTCATATTCTTATCTTTGAGAGCCAGAATTTATATTGAAACATAATGGTAATATTCTCGGAATCCTATTTACCTTTCTTATATCACAAGTATCTTCTTAAAGTCCATGAATATCCTCCATAATAATCTTAACACATTAAAATAATGCATCAACTATCTCATTTAGGTGCATCCTCAAATGCTTATACTTGTTCTATAAAATCATCAACTTATCCTTACATACCATAGAATTTGAATTATACAAGTTGATAAGTTTTTTTCATATAGCATGATATGATTAAAAAAACATCACATTCATACATATAACACTGAATAATGATCCTTCCATTAACTTAACTCCTCTGTCATCGACATAAAGCTCCCTTTGGTCTTTTTTTGATAACAATTTTCTCTCTATATTGGAAAAAAATTCCATGTATGGTGGATATGTAAATGTCAACTCTAGAAGAATGTAAATAGTGTTTCATTTGATTTTTCCATAGTTTTAAGTTGTCTCCATCAAATATTATAATCCCCTCATGGTTGATGAACACTTATATTACTTAAAATGGAGATAAATTTACCAATAACATTCATCTTTGATACAATTTATTAGTGTTAAGAAAGGTAAATACCTTATGGGGAGTGAATTGGATTTTTTTGATCTTTTAAAAGTAAACCTTACAAAAAATCATGTTAAACTATTACTAGGAACAATCTATCCCCCACAATAAATAAAAATTGATGTAGAATAGAAAAGTGGGACATATTATTTTTACTTGGTTCACCAAAATCGTAATGCCAGTATCATACACTAGTAATGTGATGATGTATTGAAACACTAAGTGAATTAATTTTTATAAATTTAAGAGACTAGACAGACCCTCCAATTTTATAATCTTTATTATTTAGAGATCTCACTTATCTTAAATACTCATAGAACTCATTTATTTTCTAAATGTTGTGGTCTTCAATCTTCATAAACCAATGAAAAGACTACTTATTCAATGGTGTAAAAATCTGATTAATCTTATTCCACTTGAAGAACTATATAATTTTTTTTGTGAGAAAACTTCATGGAACTTACTCCCATTCTTCTTAAACTTTATAGAAATGGTTTGAAACTTCCTCATTCTTTTTCTCTTTCTATTTATCTAGAACATGTCAAAAAATATTCTCTAACTTTATTTTTTCATCCCTTTAATGGAATTAAACTCTTAATTATTTAACATATTTTCCTTTTCTCTCATGATCCTCTCTTTTATATTTTTGAAATCTATCCCTTTCATGTTTTTCAAAAATACTTCCATAATCAGTTTTTTGGAAAATTATTTTAATTAGGGTAATAAAACTTGATGTTTTCCCATTGTACAATTTAGATAATTATTTTTAAATAAATAATTCATTGAAGAAATCCCTTATTCACCGTGTGACCCACCAATTAATTTTTTCCAACTAATTTGTAGGGAAAGACCTTATTCTTCATAGTGTGAACCTTAAATGATATCCCAAACCCAATGATTAACATGGTCCTCTTCATAGAATGTTTTACTACTTAATATCAAACTATTATTCATTGTGTGATCAACAAATTCATGACACAAATAATTATTATAATCTAATTAAAAAAGGGAGTAATCATGAGTATTCCACTCACCTCTATTAAAAACTATCTTAGTAACTGAGGTAATTTTATAGATATTCTTTCAAAAATCCATTTATAGAGAAACATATAATCCCATAGAGAGACTTTATTTGTTGGATCCAAAATAGACTAAAGACTAATATTCATAGACCATTATCATGGTGCGAGTCCCCCCATGATACAAAACATCATACTGGGCACACCTACTCATAAAAAGACATAATTTTTCATGATGAAACTCATATTTGTCTTCCTATAATAAAGTGTAGGAACTCACATAATGAAGTAAATAATTCAAGGAAAATATTGAATACCCTTAAGCACACAGGGGAACTCTATGCCATTGTTATTCACTTGAAAACCACCTTTATGATACGACCAAGGGTTTCATGACATGACCAATATCCTATATATATATCTCATAAATCTTCTTTCAAAGCTCCCAATCCATATTCACGACCTTTTATGATCATTTAGGATTCTCTTGTTCAGTCTTGTAAACAAAACAACCCATAAACTGCTTCAAGGGGTTTTTTTAAAACAATAACACATCTCACACCAGCATCCACTCATAACCACTTCAACCCCCACATATGTCCATGCCACCCATAAAAAAATAGTTACATAACCCACTCTAAAACACATTTCAACTTTCTGAAACCATTCAATATAACAAAACACCAAGTCTAATCTAATAATATAAACATAAACAAGAACACTAGAAATAAAAATAGTTAAATTCATCAATAAAAAAAATATATAATTCCATTTTTTAAAAATTCCTTATTATTAATTTAACTTCTCATCTAGGTTCAAAATCCCCTAAATTAAAGATTAGATTCAACAAATTTATTACCATATTTAAATATTTATACTTTTATAAATTTTTATTTCAACAGTTAATGTCAAAAACTAATAGAAATATCATAATGTTGAATAAAACTCATAACATCAAATAAAAATCCCAATAAAAATACCTATCAAGGTATACCAAGATTTAAAAATTACAAGAATTAGCATAATACTCATGTGTTCCACCTTCCCCAATCAATTTTAACAATTTGATTATTATATATCTTAGGATAATTCACACCATGCACCTAATGAAATTCAAAATCATGATAATTCAAAAAAATTTAACCAAAATAAAAGAGTAGTAATGAATCCCCTAACTTAATAAAAGATTCAATAACTAGAACAATAAAATAGGTTAAAAGAGAGAGGATTTAAGGGCCAATAACTTGTGAGGAAATTTAAAAAACCTAGGGAATAAAAAACCCCATCATACAATTATCAAAAACCAAATCCAATGGTTGAAACAAATGACCCTCAAGGAAACATGGAGAGAACCTAGAAGAAATGAAGAAGACTCACCTTGAATTTCTAGGTGCCTTTTCTCTCAGAACTAAGGCCCTAAACTATTTTAATGGTACTCATAGATCCCTAGTGATGGATCTTCGATCATCCAAAATATAGGTGAATCAGAAAATTTCAAAAAATGGGATAGGGGAACCCAAATTTAAATATTCTGATGCACGAATCATGTGGAGATTCTCTTAGGAATTATTTATTTTTAAAATTTTCTAAAATAAATTTAAGTTCCATGCCAGGATAATTGTATGACTGAGAGGGGGATGGGGTGAATCGATGATACTTTTTCTTTTATTTTTCCTTTCAATTGAAACAAACTTTAACTCCTATTAAACAATCTATTACCGAATTAAAAAAAATCGACATGAACACAAATATTTAGAAGGTTTAATATTCAATGAAGATAACTACTTCCTTGGTATGGTTTTGAGAAAAACAAATACCACAAAATCCACTAGAAAAAAAATCCTTGGATTATAATGAGTAGGATATGCCCTTTCACTTAGGTAGCACTTTGAAGATATTCCAAATGTTCATGTGCATCCTCTTAGCACAAATAAGTTAAAATAATGATTGCATAACAAAAAATGTTACATTTTATGATTTTTCAATTTCCATAAATGAATTAAATTAAAAAAGAATTATTCACCGTTTTACCCAGAAGCTGGTAAGAACTACCTAAACTTTGATAAGGAAAACTCAGTCTAATTTCCCTCATATGTTTTCCAAAGTCCGATTCTTTCAAGCATGATTCTTCCATGTATGATTCTTCCCAATATGATTCTCCCAATACGATTTTTACCAGTATGGTAAATATATATCTTTGACAGAATATAGTAATGATAAATTAGTACCAATTTTATTTTGAGTATGAAAAACTCAATATGAATCTCCCAGTCCAAGGAACTCAATATGAAATGATATAGCACTATCTGAGTACGATTGAGATAATTAAGAACTACTCCTTTGTCAGTTTAATAATCCCCAATACAGAAATCCTGATCTGATTATCCATTGAAATATGATGATTAAACAAATACGATTGATAAGATGAATATGGTAATCAACTGAATATGACAATCATTGAATATGATGATCATTTGAATACAATGTTGAAATATTTTTGCTTCTCTTTTCACTTCTTTCATCAAAACTTCTTCAGCATAGGCTCAGTACAAATACTTATTTCTCTCCCTTAAAATTCAGAGTTTCTCTCTCTTCTTTAGTGAATAGTACATCCATCCGAAAAATTGAAAAGTGAACTCACCTTTTATAGGTGACCCATGCAAGATTTTTGTGGGAATCCCAAAATCTTTCTCGCTTATAAAAATTTATCCTAATATCAATTTCCCCTAAAATCTTGGGTGCATTTTGACTTCATCATCCCTTCAAAAATCTTCTCAAATCTTCTTCAATATTCATCTCTTCTTCATACTTTTATTTTACAAATTCCAGTCTTAATTCAATTCCTGAATCCAATTTTCATCAATACGTTTTCTTTAATACAATGCTCTATATCTATTGAAGGAAACAAAACACTATTTTAGTTTCAAGATCCCCTTGATAGTGTATCCATATATTTTCATTAGAAATTCCCTTGGTTAATATGAAATAAAATTCAGTTTTGAGATGATGGATTTTCAACCACTTGAATAAAAAATGCTCAATTCATTTAACTATTCTCTTCGACTCACATGATAAAATCATTTAAAAAATATATAATATTTCATATATCTCTTAACCCGCTTGAGAAAAAAATAGCGTAATTAAACCCCATTTAAATGGTTGAATACATTGTTGAGAAGTCTCTATCATTATTATTTTCATAAGCTCTAGATCAATTCATTTTCCATTGGTCTTTGTTGAAAACAATTCTTCCTGAATATGATGTAATGACGAATACAATGGACTTGTGTTAATAGCTTTTGCATCAACAAATTTCTTCATTCAAATTTTTTTTCTTGTATCATGAATTCCTTAATGAATTTGAATTCATTTGAGAAAATCTTCAACATTTTCAGATTTATATTATAGTGTATCATATATTTCAATTTGTTCCATCTTATCCTAAGTACGTTTGTTCAGAAAAAAATTGGCCCAAATACAATCACGCTGAATACGATTGTACTGATTATGATATTTCTGAGTATGATTAGCCTATATATGATCATACTAATAATGATCATACTTGGTATGATCATCCCTGGTTTGATATTTACGGGTATTATTCTTTAGGGTATGATTGGTCTAGATACTAATTCTTTAGTACACACTTTTTTCCCTCAGCCTCACCGACTTCTTTTCCTTCCTAAGACTCAATAAGATTGTCCAGAATTCATTTGGACTGAATATGATCACCATCAACCATTTATTTTTATCAAAATATGATCAATATTAATATAATCGGAAACATCACTTTCACCCCTTTATTTCATCAAGATTTAATCATAAGTTTTACCACTTACTTATGAGTTATGATAATTAAAAAACAACGAAGCATCACCACATTTAATTAATTGTAGTCATGCAGAGTCTAATTCTCTATCAAAACAATAACTTCTTTAATACCAAATTAAAATTTAATCTGATGACCATTTAATTCCAATAAGATGTATTGTTAGTATGATCGATCCTTTCATTTCAGATTCAGTGTGTATATGATTACAATAAATTCCTTACTATGATCTTTTCCCATTCTAGGCCCAAGGTGGGTCCGATGAGAACCTTTTCTTCCAAACATCTTCTTCTCAATACGATGAAATTTCTGAAAAAATGAGTCTTATTTTTCTAAAAACAATTTGGGAGTCTTACTTTTAAATAAATATAAAATGATTCGGAATTCATTTCTTCTTTTCTAGCAAAACCGATCTCCAAAAAACTTCTTCCTGATTATGATGGTGAATTCAATTTACAGCAGCTTCTGACTTTTTATTAATATCCCAATCCAATGGATATTATTGAACCATAAAAATACCTTGTATATGATACTAAATAAAATTATTTTCCATCAAAATTGATCACTAACAATCTTCTTCCTGATTATGATGGTGAATTCAATTTCTAGAAGCTTCTAGATTTTTACCAATATCCCAATATGAGGGATCATATTGACTCTTCCAGATGTCCTAGGTCCGATACTGAATACAATTACAATCGTTATGATTATAGATCCAATAGAAAAATTCACTCAGTATGCTTTCATTCTTCAATATATTAATTGATTGACAAAAAATACAATCAACACACAACTTGGGACTATGATTATCCCCCTCTATATTTGTTGTCAATACCCACTTCAACCACTTCAAACACTTGAAAATACAAAGTGATACTGTTTTTCTTTTCTCACTTTTTATTCTCTCCATTCCTATCTTATTCTTGCTATTTCTTTTATCTCTCCTCCTTTCTCATATTTCTCCCCCTTATTGATAATAAAATTCAAAGGGGCTGTCATGAAAAGTTCATTCCTTATTGAAAAAGGATCTCATTTTTAGGGGTTGGAAATTTTCAGCTTCGAATATTGAAAGTCTTCTTTAATAAAGGTATCACATGATATTATTAACAATGAACCTTTAACTAAACAACTCTATCTCTACATGGGTAAGACTGATATAGAAAAATAGTGTGTTTAACCAAGGTGATCAATGTTGTCCAGAGTACAAATTTCATGTAATACCGTTTTCATGTCTCTTCCCACATTCTCATGACTAGGGAAATCCTCAAAACAATTTTTTTCATGATTAAAGCATCTTACAACCATATCAACAAACATATCATACAGTTCAAGAATATAAACAAAAAATTCAATAAAACCTTTAGTAACCTCATTAATTTATTTTGAAATAAAAGTAAGAGACTCATCAATTTCACTTCTATATTTTTACTCCTTCAATTCCATGAATGTTAGCACAAGTATAAAGATATTTTGGGAATAAGGCGGAACCTTGATTGTTCTATAGAAAAAAAATCGAACTGAGAGTCCTCTCTCAGTATTGACTTCCTTTTATTTTTCTTATATTTTTCATTGAACATTATTTCTTCTGAATTTTCATCATTCTCAAGTAATGTAACAACTTTCTTACCTATATATAGAATCTTCTGATGAGGATGTCTACTTTTCTTTATCCTTAGTAACATATTTATTATAACTAGTTTGTAACATTCTATCTATTCCTGTCTTTTGTTCTGGTAGGGTAGTTGAACAAATTTTGATATCATGCCTCTCTTTCTCAATACATAATCAGTTGATACCATTTTATAAACTTTTATTATATATTTAGAAGTCAATTTCTCATCCTTTTCATTTTCTTATTTTTGTGCTTCCTCAAACTTCTTCACCAAGTCAAATTGTTTTGGCCAGATAACTAAGAACTCTTTCTTCTTGGACTCAACAGATATTTTTTTTACTTCCAAAACATCTAACTTCTAAGAATTTTAAATCATTTTTTGTTGTGTTGGTAATAAAAAAAGACATCCTTTTGCATGGTTTCCAGGATTTTCACACCTTTCAAAAATAGTTTACAATATTTGGAACCAATTTTTAGTCTTTAATCCATTTTTCTTAGGTTTCTTTAAGAGAACCTTCTCAAACCTCTTCTTTTGAGGGAATTAACTCCCCTTAAAATCATTCCTTCCATAAATTTTGGAATAATAGTAATGTTTTTTTAAACCAAAACATATTTTTTGTATTTACAAATCCACCACAATACCATCAATAGCCATAAATGAGTATTTACCTATGAAACTTCAATATTAAACAGAATTCTGAAAAAATTTCTCAACTAACTTATTTTATTTCTTTTACGAGCCACCAAATTTTTTATTATCAATCAGAGTATTCATTTTATTTTTTAATTTATTGTAATAAAAAGTATTTGAAACTTTTACAGATTCATAATTTCTCAAAACATTTTTGGAATCAAGATTCTTTGATACTTTTGAAATCCCAAATTTGTTGGTTCTGGCCACATACAATACTTTCCCAGCTTTCTTATTTTCAAAAATAATTCCATCCTTCTTCACAACCATTGAAGGTAAATTTTGATGATCCTTATTAGGTTTACTATTATGTGGACTTTCACTAAATTTGGAGATATAATTTTTTTTAATTTTTTCCTTCTTCTTCATCTTTAAAAAGTTTTTGTTGGACACACTCCAACTCTTCTTCTTTAGCCTTTGTCTTTACCTCTATATAATCATTATGATTCTTTTCTTCTCAAAGAAATTTCTTTAAATTTAAAATCTTTACTAGTATCTTGTTCTTCTCTACTTAAAATATTTCTTGAATTGTTGAGGAACGTTCATCTTCTAACTTCTTATTTCTCTTTTCAAGTCTTCTAATATTTCACAAACACTATTTCAACTCTTATTTAAAATTCATTTAAGGTTGAGTTTCTTCTTCTTTAGAACTTCTTCTTACAAATTATTTATCATTAATTGATGCAATAAAAATATTTTCACCAATATACTCAACATATGTTTTGGATTTATCTTCACTTTCTTCTTCTTCTTAATAACAAATACTTTCACTACTAAAAGATATTTCCCCACTAACTATTCAAATAAACATGCTATCTTCAACATAATTTGTTACCTAATTACTATAATCATCCTAAAAAAAATATTCTCCATTTTCATTTAGATAAATTATTTTCTTCCTTTTAGGAAGGGAATTTTTCTTTATCACCCTTTTTCTTCCAAGATCTTCTTGGCCTTACTTCTTCTTCTTTACATTCTTCTTCATAACTTACTTCTTCATTACCTTTTTGAGTAAAATTAGGGATAAAATTCCCAAATAATCCACATAAAAAACATTTAATGGTAAGTTTATCTCTATACATTCCTTTACCTCTTTTCACCCTTTTAGAAAATAAGGATAAAATTGCATCCATATTTTTATTTAACTCATTTTTAAATCAAAATCTCTAACTTATTATTATGCAATAATATTATTTGTATTTTTATTCTTAGTAGACTTAAAAGATATTTCTCTATCAAATTTTATTCCTTTCAAAGAATTCTACCTTCTCATTTTATAAGTGTTGAGAGTGCTCTGAAAATCATCTAGAGACAATGTTTCTGGATATCTATATTCCAATGAAGAAAAAATGGCATCAAACTTTTCAGAAATAATTTTCAAGATCTTTTCCACAATAGTTTAATCTCTTATCTTTTAAATATGAAATATAATAGTGCTCATGATGTCATTTACTCTAGTAATGAAGTCATCAATAGATTCATGATATCCCATATTGAGGTCTTCATACTTCAATATCCATATTTGTAACTTTTCTTTCTTCACATTTGTATTGCCTTCATAATTTTTTTTTCAAATTATCCCAGATACCTTTGGTAGTGGAAAATCCTTTTACTCTAAATAACTCACTTTCAGAAAGTGATGAGAGTAAACCATTCTTATCACTTACATCATTCTCAAGGTTTTATTTAAGGAAGAGATAAAAGGAGGGAAACAATATATAATAGCTCTTGAAACTTCATACACAAGATACATATGATATGGAGGAGTTATTCATTTCCAGATATGATAATTCCTATCATTTAATATTGGAATATCCTTATCTATTCCATAAGAAAGTGATGAGAGTAGAGCATTCTTATCTCTTCCATCATTCTCAAGGTTTTCTTTATCAACATTAGCGAGAGGAGCATTCTAAATAAGAGGAGGGGAACAATATATTATATCTCTTGAAACATCATACCCAATATACATAAGATATGGATGTATTATTCATTTCTAGATACGATAATTCCTATCATTTAATATTGGAATCCCCTTAATATTCACACAACTCAGATTTTCCAAAGCACCTTTTTATTCAAGTAATTCATCAAATAATAAGAGAAGGGAACCTTCAGCTCCGATACCACTTATAAGTTCCCATTTAGGATAATTTTATCACTAAGAGTGGGAGGGGGTGAACCAATGATAATTTTTTATTTTATGATTCATTTCAACTGAAACAACCTTTATCACCTATTACAGAATCTATTTCTTTCAAAAAACAATTAAAACACACATCAATAAGAACACAAGTATTTAACAGGTTTAATATTCAATACGAAAATCTATATACTTTTTATGGTTTGGAGAAAATACAATACTAAAAAATCTACTAGAAAACAATCCTTGGATTCTAATGAGTAGGATATTCCCTTCCACCCATGTATCACATTAAAGACAATCCAGAAGTGCGTGTGAACCCTCTTAGAAAAAATAGGATAAGAAAATGACTGTGTAACAAAACATGTTACATGTGGTTCTTTTCAATTTCAAAAAATTTATTCATTTGAAAAAAAAATTCTCACTTTATTACCTTGAATCTGGTAAGAACTCCCAGACTTTGTTAACGAAAACTCAGTCCTATTTTCCCAGTATGTTTGTCCTAGTATGATTCTTTCGAGTACGATTCTTCCCGGTATGATTCTTCCCAGTATAATTCTCCCAGTTCATTTTTTTAGTATGGAAAATATATAGTTTTGAAGAATATATTAGAGAACCACTTATATTATGAGTATGAAAAAATCAATATGATTTCTCTAGTTTGAAGAACTCAATACTAAAAGATTAGCACTATTTGGGTATAATTAAGACAATTCAAAACTCCTTCTTCCTTAGTTTGGAAATACCTAGTATATAAATACTAATTTGACTATCCAGCCCTGTAGAATGAATAGATGAATAAAATTTACAAGTTGAATACAATAATCAACTAAATACGATAATCATTGAATATAATGATTAGCTAAATACAACCTTGTGATCTTATCTCTTACCCTTTCACTTATTTCATCAAAACATCTTCAGCAAAGGCTTAGTATGAAAACATATTTCTCCCCCTAAAAAATGGGATATTCTATATATTCTTCGGTAAAAAATACATCCATAAGAAAAATTTCAAAGTAGGCTCACATTTTATAGGTGACCCATGAGAGATTTCAGAGGGAATCCCAAAATATTTCGTGCTCAGAAAAAATCACCCTAATCTACATTTCACCTAAAATATAGGGTGTATTTTGACTTTTTAAACCCTTATAAAAACTTCTAAAATATTATTAACCCTTCATTTTTTCTTTATACTACTCTTTTTTAAATTCTAATCTGAATTCAATTCCTAAACCCTATTTTCTTCAATACAATTTCTTTATTACAATGCTCTGTATCAATTGAAGAAAACAAAACACTCTATGAGTTTCATTCTCCCCCTTGGAAATGTATCCATATCTTTTATTCAGTAATTATATTTGTTTATATGAAATAAAATTCAATTATATGATTATGGATTTTTACCCACTTGAAGAAACAATGCTCAATTCATTCAACTATTCTCTTTGTCTCACTTGATAAAATCATTTGAAAACAAAACAGAGAGTTCATCTATCTCTTGACCCACTTGAGCATCATACAACATAATTCAAACCCTTTTAAATGGATGAAAAAATTATTGATCAGTCTCTATCATTATTATTTTCATCAGATTCAACTCAATTCCTTTTCCACTTGTCTTTGTTGAAAGTAATTCCACCTAAATATGATGGAATGCTGAATATAATGGACTGGTGTCAATAGCTTCAACATCATCAAATTTATTCATTCCAAAACTTGTGCCTGTATCATGAATTACATCATGACTTTGAATTCATTTTATAATATCTCTAGAATTTTAGATTTATATTGGAAAGTTTTATATATTTCCATAATTTACAGTTTCTTTCTTTCCTTCTCAGCCTGGGTACATTTGCCTTGAAAAAAATTGGCCCAAATACAGTCTGGAAGAATACAATTCTCTTGATTACAATCTTACTAAGTACAATTGTCTTAGATATGATCATCTAGGTAACAATCATCCTGGGTATGATCATTTTGGGTATGATCATTCTGGGTATGATTATTCTGGGTCTGATCGGTCTAGAAAGGAATTCATTAGTACAAAATTTTTCTTCCTTAGCCTCACCAACTTCTTTTCCTTCTTAAGCATGAATACGACTGTGTAAAATTCATTTTTCCTGAATACTATCATTGGTACCCTTCTCATTTCATCCAAATATGATCAATCTAACTATGATCATAAAAATATATTTCACTACCCCTTTTTTTCATCAATCATGAATCATAAGTTTTAACACTTACTTATGATTTATGGGAATTCTAAAATAGCAAAGCATCATCATGTTTAATTAATCATAGTCATGATAACTCTGATTCTATATCAAAATAATCACTTATTTCATACCAAATTCAAAGTGAATCACGATGACAATTTACTTCCAGCAAGATGTATTATCAATACGACTGATCCTTTCATTCTAGATTCAGTGTGAATCTGATTACAATAAAATCCGCATTACACTATTTTCCCATTCCGGACCCAAGGTGAGTCCAATAAGAACCTTTTCTTTTAAAGGATTTATTTTTGATATGATAGAAATTCTTAAACAAATTGATTCTGATTTATCTAAAAACAATTTGTGAGTCTTATTTTCAACTAAATAGAAAATGATTCAGAATTCCTTTCTTATTTTCCAGTAAAACCGATCACTAACAAACTTCTTCTTAATTTCGAGGGTGAATTTAATTTCCAACAAGTTATAAATTTTTATCAATATCCCAATCTGATGGATCATATTTAATCATCCATATTCCCTATATTTGACGCTGAATACAATTATTTTCCATCAAAACCCATCTCTAAAAAACATTGTCCTGATTATGTTGGTGATTTCAATTTCCACCAGCTTCTGACTTTTTTTTATCAATATCCCAATCTGATGTATCATATTGAATTATCCAGATGTATTAGATTTGTGCTGAATATAATTATAATATTTATGATTCTTGATCCAATAGAAAACTTCACTCATTATACTTTCTTTCCTCAACATACTTATCGATTGACAAAAAATACAACCAACACACAACTTGGGCCTCATATTAAAAGAACATATATTAATGAAGTGAAGGTAATTATTTATATATTTGGGACTTAACATATTATATATAAAAGGCTATCAATTATGAAATATGATTCACAGACTACAAAATATAGTTGATAATGTCTCTATTAATTATAAAACCCAACTCAGGCAAAAAATAGAATATTCAATTTATTGGGAAAATTAATTTTCTATTAGGTTTCAAAATTATAATTTTTCAGGTTTTATAATTGATAATGTAATTTTCAATCATAAAATATGATTATGGACAAACTATGAAAATGGATGTTTTTTCAAGAAAGGATACTACTATGAATCAATCTATAATTTACTCCCACATATCAAAAAAAGACTCTCACTTGTTTAAAATACAATAAGGATAAGACTCTTACGCTTTAAAAATGATTTTAATGTATTAAAATTTTAATTTAAAATATGTTGGAAGAAATTTTAAATATTAAAATATTTCTCTTATATATAGTGGAATGACTCTTATATTTCAAAAATTGGAAGGGGGAATTACATGTACACATGGAATAATGACTCTTATATATGGATATTTGGTAAAGGGATAATTTTATGTATTGAATAAATAATTCTCACATATACATAGAAGAATAATAAATATTTAAATTTGAAGAACTCTTCAATATGAAAAGCTTATTTCCAAGAGGTATGGTCATTGCATAAAGATTATTTCATGGAAACTCTCAAGAACACATGATATCTTACCTCTAAATCTAGATGGTTTAGACCATTATCAATATATGACTTATGGTGAGATTATGATTCCCTTTTCAACTCTTGAATAATATAAAATTTCATATTCACACTTTGTACAAAATTTTTTCCTAGGACTACTGACTCACCAACCATGATCCAAAACAATGAAGATCCGAAAGGTTCCCCATAAAATTCCTCAACTAGAGACATGATAATGGAATAGTGATAAATACTATTATTTTAAATATCAAAAAATATAGGTGATTCACCCATAACCCAATAAATATAAAAAATATAAGCATGCATCATATTCTCCAGGGTTTGAATGGTTTTCCCCACCTTATCATCTATCTGAGGATGGAAGGAAGTTCTAAGACATAAGTATGAAACAAAATAATGTTGAATACCTCCAAATAATCTTGAGGCCAAATAAGCATCCTAATCAGAGATGATTTTCCCTAACACACTATAATGCTTCACTATCTCATCTACCTATCAATTCACTAAAATTTCTACAATAATCAACTCCCTGGACACTATGAAATAAGAAAAAATTATCATATTTATCCATGATCACATAAATAACATCACATCCTCCCCAGGCTCAATGAAAAAAGGTTAAATAACCCATCAAAATGTACTCCCACTTTATGTTAGGGATATCTAATGGTTGTAAAAATATGATAGGAACATAATGATACATATTCACCCACTTATAGACTAAACACCACAATATGAAATTCATTATAGATAGATTCATCCCAAGACACCAAAACTAACTCCTTATGGAATCATACAACTTGGATATTTTGAAATGAACCACCAAGGGTGATCTATAAAACTCATGAAGAACCATATCTTACATCATAGATAGAATAAATATCCTCCCTCGAAGAAACACATGATCTAAATCATCCTTTTACCACCCCTAAGAAGCATCTACTTGAAATAAATTATCCAACATCACCTACACCCCCAAGTATACCCACTAAGTATCCTCCACTCAATATATCAGGGATGATTGCACTATCTTCTTATATAATAAACCTCAACCAATGACCTCTTACACATTAAAATTAACCACTATAAGCTCATCCAATACTATTTAAACATCACTAGACTCACAAAAAACATCTCACCATGATTTTTTACTCAATTTAATAAGAACTAAATTTTATTTCTTTTAGGGATAGTAGATCTTTGTTGAAACCCTCTTTATCTTGAAAATAAGTATTTCCAAAGGAAAACAATTCAGATAAATGATAAGAGAATAATTCTAATGGTTTCATGCTTTGCTAAAGGAAAACCGTGCAGGGGATAAATCATCATCACCACATAGGTCACATTTGTGTGCCGATGGTAGTGAGAATCCCCCAGAAAAAATTGCCTAGGAGAACTGCCTAGGTCATGCCTACATGATGATCAACACAAAACAACTACGTGAGACCCCTCCTTAGGCCAGGGTCCTGATGTTTTCTATAAATAAGACCCTCGGGATCCTCATTTAGAGGATGAAAAAATCATGGAGAATCCTCAATGATCTGTTTTCCCTATTCCTTCACCCAAGCTCACAAAACTACCTAGGTAGCTCTTTAAAACAAGAGATAAGAGGGAATTAAGGGGAACAATGGGATACAAGTCTCTCCAGGGTGTAAAACATAAAACATATGCATGAGGATCTACACCCTACCTAATTAATAGAGACTAGAGAGAAGGTACCCTACTAAATCTGAGAACTACATGAGGCTCATTCATGGAAAACTGAGGAAACCCTTGGATCATAGATCAAGTTTTAACCTAAGTTTTGTTTCCTAGTTTTACCATCATCTTGAAGTTATCTCTTTCTTGTGCATGCCAACTCTATGTGAATAAAATTTAATATTAATAGGATTTACCATGTGTGATACTCCATCTAGCTTTACCTATATTTACCGGTGTGAGCCTCCTTTGATCCCCCTTCATGCCACCAATGATAGGGAACCTCCTCGTTGGTTCTCCTATGGAAGGGAGACCAAATCAAAGCCTCTACTAAAGCCTCCATACTTTCACAACCATGGAAAGAGACACAAAAAAAATTCACCCATTTGGTTATGCATTACTTCAGTTGGATGTTTCCCTTACTTTCCCTACTTTGTAGGTAGGGTCCTCGGGAGTGTGCAGTTATGAACCCATTCGGTTATGAGAACCCCAAACCTAGGGGAAGTGCTAATAATTTACTAATCTCAGCCACAAGTTCTAGGGGCATATCCTTCTATTATACCTTTTCTGACTAGGGACATCATATTTCAGATATTGAGGGGGGTGGGGGATCATGATTACTTTTCCATTTTATGGGGATTACATGCTTATCATCCTCCCTTATCAATAACCAAGAGTAAGTAATCCTTCCTGGAGTAATCCCCTAACCATTCTTATATGTTATAGCCAGATGGGTAGTCATATGTGACTATCCTAATTAAAAAGAATGGGATAGGATATAGGCACATAAAACCCTATATTCTTCTCCCATATCCCCAAACACTTCCACAAGTGGGATAAGGGTTGTGCATTTTTATAGATATTCCTATTCTTATTATTTCTCACATCTGAGCATGAATCACATAGGCTTCGAGGTAAGCGATGATCATGAAATCCATATGGTCAGATGCATTTCTTGGCAGAGAATATTTTTTCAGATCTTCCTCCCACCTTCAATTAGAGGACCTCTATAGGTTTGGGTCCTGAAAGCCATGTATCCATCTCAAAGGGATATATCCCCTATTAAATAATCCTTCAGAGGGAATCCATAAGCATGGATCCTCAATTACACATATCCATATCAAAGGGACACATCCCCTATGATATAGACCTTTTGAGGACCTCCATAGGTGTGGGTCCTCAACCAATTTTAAACTACATGGCCTTTGATTCTTTCCCAAATGGGATACATAAGAATACAACATGAGGTCCACATCCAACACCCCAAATCAAACCAAATTTTTCTAGGATACATTCCTAGTAGGGTTATATCAAACTTGGGAGAAAATATTCCTTCTAGGTTTTTTGGGACACTTTAGTATAAGTCCCACACCAAACATTGTATAATAAACTATCTCCAAGAATTCCATGCCACATGATCTTTAACTGCATGTTTTGGTCCTTGTCACATGAACTTAAAATGCATGATGTGACCTATCAAGATGCATTGAACAATATGGGTTATTATTCCTTTCCCAAGGATATATAGAAATACCATTTCATTAGAATGATATCAATATCGAAACTAATTATACATCCCCAAATGAAATTGAATTCCAAAGTTCCACACTGTGTGGATAAAAAGCAATATCATAATAATAAATGACCAAATAATCTCTAACTTGCATGAAAAATGATACCATTGATGAAGAACCTCAGATACATACAAATGTCTCCATTGATGAAGAACCTCAGATACACACAGATCATTCTAAAGTTCATGTATTCTAATAATTTATTGTTAATACAATTGATTACCATTTAATAATTGAGATTTAATAAATTATTCACAAACATGTATTAAATATTTAAGAGAGCCCCAAAGTAGGAAATAATTTCCCCCAAAAGGGTGGGATGTGCCCGACCTGCCATCCTCTTGACCTATGCATGTACCTAAGTGTCATTAGAACCATTTAATTATGACCAATTTCATTTGGAAAAAGGTTTATGAAACATATAGAATAATGGAATTGTTGGGTGTTTCCTGCTCCACAAACAAAACCCGTTGGATGTCATTCAAAAATGGTGAACCTGACATGAATGTTTCTTCAACCATTCAAAACCCTAACACAATCAGACCGTCAATCCTAATAAAAATAACATCATTCCATGATTTTCTATTCAAAAAAATGGTAAACCAGATTTGAATGATTGTGAAACCATTAAAATACACACAATATACTGTCGAACAAAACACACTATAAAATTCTCATCGAAAACAAAAAATGGTGAACCCACTGCAAATCATTAACTAAGATGGTTATGTCAAGCCCATTTCACTCTCAAAATAAAAGAGGTATAAACAAGACAATAAAATATTCAAGTATTTGTCTATTGAGATGATAATTTGTAGGTTTTTTTATTTGCAACATATATACCGGGTACTTTTAACTAGATATCCATTCGATCCAAAAGGAATCATACTAGCTCCTGCAGACATATTCCTCAACCACTGCACAAGCTATGTCATCGACTAATCAGAGGATCCCATCACCAACCCAATATCTCCAACATTGGGTTTTAATGTCACTGGCCAAGGATTAACACGTACTAAGAACCATCTCAACCCTGTAGGCTGATCGACATGCCCTATAGCTTACAAATCCTTGCTATACATACACTCAACAATGGTTGGTGGACCAAAATCAAATAGAACCAATTTTCCTCTCAAACCATTTTGGGGTCCTATCACTAGAATGAAACAATATATCCTCACTTATCTTAGGGTGGTTGATCAATAAGACACCAATTACCTCATTAAAAATGTATAGGGGTACCTACAATGAGATCCTATAAGCATCTGTTTCTGCCAATATCGCTTGGTGACAATCCCTCAAAATGATGTGGGTGTTGTACTCGGAACAACATCCAAATTCACTCATACTCAGGTATGAAAGATGGTTCACCGATGGTAGAAACTAGACAATAGGTAGAAGGGACACATCTATGTTCCCTCTCAAGAAGTTTTCCAGTAAAATTTAGTGGAAAACTGTGAGTAGGCACAAACACCTCCCTACACCAGTCAAGCTTTCCAATATAGTTTGTCATCATTCCGAGAAGACGAATAATCAAATTTGGAAGAAAATTTAGAGTAGTAAAAAAACCTTCCCACATTAACCAAGACCTCCAACCAAATATAAATAAAATTAATCAAAAGGAACACACACCTATATGCATCTATCAAGACCATCAACCTAACCCAGAATTAGTTAGAGAAATCAGCTGATAAGTCCCAACAAAAAATAGGGGGTAGACCCATACCTCTACCCCTGAACCTGAGTACTATCAGAACATACCAACATGAAATAGAGTATAAGATCATGCTCACACACTTGTTCTATCAATGAAATGGGCATATATCCTCATTCCATCTGTTGAAGTTACCAAAAACATCCTGAAAATGGTGAATTATAAGACACAAATTCCTACCAACATTCTAAAGACCTACCATGATATAATAAAAAAATCAGTATTGGTAAAGTGGTAGACACAAAAATCCATCCCCATAATTGGGGTGACTCACTAATATAAATGAAGGGTTACTCCATAGTATGAAAAAATATATTCTTCCATCCAGGAGGGTCATGTTTCAAAATACCCCATGATATATAGACAACTGGATCAAGTCCATACCCTCGTTCCAACTAGAGGTAATCAGTCTATCGTAATGGATACTCTTTGGTGGGTAGAAAACCATTCCAAAATTCTAGTAGCATGTCAATTTTTTTTGAAGATACAAGGGAGGAAATAAAAAACATATTATGTATATGAATGCCACTTTCCATAGTAAGGGGACCTAGTCACCCATGATAAGTCATCCAAAAATTAGTATTACCAAAGGTGAATGGAAAATAAATTAATGATATACCATCCTACTATTCTTAATTATAGTGTTCTTGAATCCCTTAAATGTTAATAAATGGAAGCTCAAGATCCCACTCTTCCATTACCAAATTTTAGAAATAGTATTAGCAGTTCTTAATGTCCTCCTTGAACATCTCACCATGCATGATATCTTCATGTCCATAATATAATCAATATCAAGAGCCCATATCATTATGAGTTTAATGATATCCCTCTATATTTACAGAAGATAAAATGGTAATAGGGTCATCCCCTTACTATCATCCACTATGAAGGTCCTCCCTAGAGTATATACTTCAAGAATTCTCCTCATAATTGGATGTCAATCTATGATGGTAGTCCCCCCAATGATGGTAGTTACTAAAAGGTCCTTAATGTTATTAATATTTTCATATTTCATTATATACTCCCTTTACTGATTTTATATGAAATGTGTATAATTTTGTGAAATATTAATGTTTAAATATTAAATGTAATTTTAGAGGACTATTTGAATTCATCCAGATTCAAGTCTGTTTAATGTTTTAACAATACCTCTCACCCTAATTATCCCAAGTTCATGATTTATGTTTTTCAGGGTTCCTTAATCAAATTAAAACATTTCATTATAAGGAATAATTGTCAAAATAGTCCATTTTGAGGGTCAAATGGTCCACACAAGAAGACCCAAAGAATTTGTGAAGAAACTAGACAAGCCATGACGATTGAGTTACTGGTCTAAATAATGAAGCCCAAATTTTATGAAACTCCACCATATGTTCTCGATTATCAAAATAAATCATGGATAAAAATATGAGGGTCCAACTACACGAAAAAGGGGCCCAACTAATGATTTTAAGTCTCTCACACCATTTTGTCCTGGAATTAAATTCCGAACACTATTCATGACATTGCTCATGATATATTTATCCAATCAATCTGGGATATTTCAGTGTTAAATATAATATATTTTCAGAAAACTTTATATAATAAAATATGTTTATTTAATGGAATCTTCCTATTCAAAAACACATTCACATTTTGACCTTCTGCAAAGTCTGGATTGAAATGGAAAGATTACAATTATTTACTCAAACCGCCTTAACATTGGTTCCAGAAGTAAAAATGACTCCACATTTTTAGATTAGTTGGTAAACATTATTAAATAAAAATTTAAATAATAATATATCACTATATTTAGCTTTTTTAATGGAAAAAATGGTGAGACAAGTGGAGGGAAAGATTTGGAATGCAAACAGTCCAACTCCTTGGGCTATAAATACACCCCCTTCCTTTACATCAAAAGGGGTTGTCATTTCAGAAGAGAGGAGAATATATTAGCACGACCAAATCCTTTAAAAAGGCTTTTGAGGACCCTCAATACCAAAGTTTTCACTTGAGAGACATTTCATCATCTCTTTTTTTCATTTACTTTTGTGTTCTTCATTGTTGTAATCATGTAAGAATCTTTTTTGTAATTATTTTTTAATGAAAGTTTCTTATTCAATATATATTATTCTCATCCACCTTATTTAGTTTAATATTAATGTTCTTTAAATTGTTTAAATCAACTTAAAACCCCTTCCTTTATTTTGATTCCTCATTCAATCGAAAGTCTTTTTTTAACTGTCTTCAACGATCGTGTGTGTGTTCGATGCACTACTCTTTTCTTATCCCATTATTTTCACTATCTTTATAATTAATAAACTTAAACATATATAACTATATTAATAATAATTTCAATGGATGAGTAAATCTACCATTGGGGTGAGTTATAATTTTGGGATATTAAGTAATTTAGAGCTTTTGCTCGATGAGTATTCTTTGAGTTAATATTGTGTATGTTGAACTTTATATGTAATGGATTAATGACATGTTTTTTTAATATGTGGATTCCATGGATTATTGGAACCAAAAATACACTACCATAAACAAGTAATTTTAATGATTAGAACCCTAATTTATGTTACTGCTTGGATTAAAGCTTTAACACTCGGGAATTCCGATCAAAGGAATCTTGTGAAGTGGGTATTAATTTGATGCAATATAAAACAAAGCTCAAGGATATCATAAGCTTAAATCTACAATAATAAACTCACCCAAATATTTATCAATTTGTTAAATCAAACATCATAAATAAATTATTTCATAATCTCTACAAACAAACCCCCCAATCAAATTACAATCAACTGAAAACAACTGACTGTTAAAAAGTATCATCACTGAGGATTCAACCCGAGTGCTACTATACACATTAGCAGAGAAACAGAACTTTGAAAGGTCGATAGGTGAAAATAATTCATGCTTTCAAATGGATATATTTTTGGGGATGGTGCAATTAAGTAGTCATTAGTTTCTGGTTATTGTATTAAAAAATAAAAAAAAAATTAAAAAAAATTGAAAAAAAACACAAAGAAAAACCCGTCTTCTCATAAAAATCTTAAATGAAAAAAACACAAAGAAAAACCAATCTTCATCATTCTTCAAAAATCTCTCTAAATACCTTGTAGCATCCCAAAAAATCCCTCAGATTTTTTTTACCCGGAAATTGAGTGAAAACTTTACCAACTTAGGAGGAACATTAGGGATAATCAAATAATTCATGAACCAGTCGTTGTCCAACCAGTTGAATTAGAAATGGCCAATCCTAGGGAACAAACCCTTAAATAACATTCCACCCCTGATATTAATTACTAATCCCTTGGTATTCAATATAAAAACATAGATGATGACTTCTAACTCTAATCGGGTTTGATTCACCTTCTTCCTCATTTCCATAGGCTAGCCAGTGAGGATTCGCATCTCCACCTTAAAGAGTTCCCGGTGGTGTGCTCTACCATGAAGCCTCAAGGGGTTTTTGAGGAACAAATAAAACTCCAAGAATTCCCTTTATCTTTACCTGACAATACTAAGTCATGGATTTACTACCTCCCTCCTGGTTCCATAACCAGATGGAATGACATGAAGTGAATCTTTTTAGATAAATTCTTTCCTACTTCTCATACTGCTTCTATCCGAAAGAAAATAAGTCGTATTTGTTAATTCACAAATGAATCACTCCATGAAAACTAGGAGAGGTTCAAAAATCTTTTTGGAACCTGACCACACCACCAAATACCTGACCAAATCTTGATCCAATACTTCAATGAGGGGTTAATAGCTATGGAGAAAACTCTCATTGATGTCGCAAGTAGCGGTGCTCTTTTTGATAAAACTCATGAAGCTATTAGAGATATCATAAGAAACATGGATGAAAACACACAACAATTCCTTACTTGAGTACATGCTCAAGTCAAACAATCCCAATATAGTCAATATATAGATCCGAACAAGATGACCGAGTGGATGAGTGAGCTAATAGGTCTTGTGCAATAACTAGCTGTGGCTTCGTAAGCCTCAACCTCATCTTCTCCATAATGAATGTTTTCTAGACCTATCAAGAACTGTGGAATATGTAGCTCCCTATCTCATCCAACTAACACATGTCCTCAACTTCAAGAGGATCCATATGATTCATCCATACCAATGAATCCCAATGAAACATATGGTTAGCAGAACACGAACCCTCAACAGTCAGGTCAGTTTGATAGAAACTTAATCCAACCCCATTCTGAGCCCTTCTCTTCTACCTTCAACCAAGGCTTGAGGTTTGGTAATCCAATTTCTCATCTCCCTAGATTTCCTCCTCAAAACCCAAACCAATTCCAATATGGTCAAAGTGGTGGTAACTTCAAAAAACTGTACTGTTTTGTTCCTCAACCTCAAAGAACCAATCCTCATCTTCCTTCTCCTAGATTCCACTATCCCAATGAGCCTTACCAATTCCCAAACTAGCACAACAGCTTTCCCAAGAACCAAAATCATGGTAATACTAATCCAAGAGAAGAATCTTCTTTCAAGAAACCCTGGAAAAGTGCAGTGGAAGATCTTGCCTCCTTCACCCATTCAAACCTCAAAAACATTGAAAACCAAATTGGTCGACTTGCATCCCACCTAAGCCAGAAACAACAATCAAATTATTCCCAACTCCCAGATCAACCATTAACCAACCCCAAGGGTAATGTAAGTGAAATTGAACTTATATCAGAGAATAAAATTGCTATGCCTTGAGATAAGTCCTTTAACCCCTTTAAATGTTGACCTAGAAAATGAACAGAAAAAGAAACTTGAAAGAGAATCTAAATCCATTCCCTCACCTCCTTCCATTCCACTTAGGAAACCAATTCCTTTTCCTCAAGATGTTTCTAAGCCAACAATTTCTTTTGAACCCAATCTTGAAATTCTTGACATGTTTAGACATGTTGAAGTATACATTCCTATCTTAGATGCCATAAAACAAATCCCTAAGTATTCTAAGTTTCTTAAGGAATTGTGCACCCACAAGAGGAAACTTAGGGAATTTGAAAAATGATTCCACCCAACAATATATTCCCATAAAGTGAAAAGATCTAGGGACCTTTACGGTTCCATGAAAAATTAGAAGTTCCGACTTTAATGATACACTCATAAACCTAGGAGCCTTAATTAATGTCATTACCAAATCCATATTCTCCAACCTCGGTCTTGGTCCCTTACATCCATTGGGTGTTGTCATTCAATAGGCCAATCGAAGCACTGCTAGTCCTGAGGGTATAATCAAGGATGTACTTGTTCATGTGAATGATCTTAACTTCCCTACTGATTTCTATGTACTTAACATGAAAGGTGAGATAAACTATTCTTGATCTCCATTAATTCTTGTAAGACAATTCCTAATGTCCGTGAGAACCAAAATTGATGTCTATTCAGGCATCTTGTCCATGGATTTTGGTGACCAAATGGTCAATTTCAACATTTTCTAAGCCATGTGATACTCATTTGAGGATCACTTTGCATTCTCAATCCATGCTTTAGAAGACACTTATAAGAGTCAATTGAACCCAAATCCATCTTGTTTTTCATGTTCTAATGAAAAAGTATCTTGTGAAATCAAAATCATGATTAAACAGGTCATAAATGGTGAAAAATCACTTAAATACCACATCAACTCTAATCTCCACTTCTACACCTTGGAAAATATTATGGAAAATCAATCTGAAGAAACTGAAGTCCCTTCCTCCATTCTTGAGTTGTCTAACCCAAAAATAAAAGACAAGACTGATCTAAAACCTCTTCTTAATCACCTGAAATATGCATTCCTTTTCCACGATCAATCTTATACTGTCATTATCTCTTCTTCACTTACCAAAACTAAGGATTCCAAACTTGTTCATGTGTTAGAGGAAAACAAAAATGCCTTAGGTTGGACCCTAGATGACATACTAGGAATAAACCATTCCATTTTCATGCATCAAATCCATCTTGAGGAATCATCGAAACCAATTAGATAACTACAAAGAAGACTCAATCCACTCATATATGAGGTAGTTGGAGAAGATATCACCAAGCTTCTTCAAGCTGGTATTATCTACCCAATTTCTGATAGTGAATGCGTTAGTCCTATTCAAGTTGTACCTAAGAAGGGTGGGATAACTATTGTCACAAATGAACATGGGGAGATAGTCACAAATAGAGTTAAGAAAAAATGTATTTTTTACATCAACTATAGGAAATTTAATGTTGAAACAAGAAAATATCACTACCCTCTTTCATTCCTTGATGAAATGATAGAATGATTAGTCAGAAAGTCACACTATTTCTTTCCTGATGGATACACCAACTACTTAGAAATACCAATCGAACCTTAGGACCAAGAAAATACTACTTTCATGTGCCCCTTTGGAGCATACGCATATAAAAGAATGCCTTTTGGCCTTTGTAATTCTCTTGCAACATTCCATAGGTGTATGATGAGTATCTTTTCTGAATTCACTGAACACTGCATGGAAGTCATCATGGATGACTTAACCATTTAGGGTGAGTCATTTGACTCGTGCTTTCATTCACTCTATATATCCCTTCAAAAGTGTGTCAAGTGTAACCTTGTGTTAAATTTTGAAAAATTCCACATCATGTTTTTAAATGGGATTGTTCTAGGGAACATAGTTTTAAAAGAGGGTATTGAAGTTGATCCTGCCAAAATTGAAGTGATCCAATCACTTCCTAAACCCACCTCTATTCGAGTCATCCATTACTTCCTAGGTAATGTTGGTTTCTATCGTCGATTAATCAATAACTTCAGTATGATTTCCCTCCCACTAACTTGGTTGCTCCAAAATTATGTCACTTTCCATTTCGATGAGGTTTGAAAGAGATCCTTCGTTGAACTCAAAACTTTTCTTACATATTCTTGGATAATCTAGACCCCATACAAGTTCTTACCCTTCGAGTTAATGTGTGATGCTTTAGATAGAGCCGTTGGGACCGTTCTAGGTCAAAGATGAGAAACAATTCCTCATGTCTTCTATTATGCATCAACAACATTGGATGAAACTGAATCTCACTACACTGTGACTGAAAAGGAACTTTTAGGAGTGGTTTTTGCCTTACATAAATTCCGGCCCTATCTCTTAGGTGCCAAAATCATCATCTTCAAAGAATATTCTACTATATAATTATTACTTATGAAAAGTGATACCAAACCAAGGATAACAAGGTGGATCCTTTTGCTCCAAGAGTTTGACCTTGAAATAAACGACAGATTAGGAAAAGGAAACCATGTGGTTGATCACTTGAGTAGAATTTCAAATTCTTCTTATTTAGAAATCATTGATCCTAAATTCACCATTGAGCACCTTTTATATCTCACTCCAAAAACACCATGGTATGACCCAATTTTAAATTACTTGGTTTCAAGTGTTTTCCCTAAATTGTTTTTCAAAAGAACAAAAAAATGAAGTTCAAAAGTAATTCAAAATATTTTTTTGGGAAGAAAATAAACTTTGGAAAACTAGGGAAGACATGGTAATTAGGAGATGTGTTTATGAAGATGAACATTCCTCCATATTAGAATTCTATCACCCACTTCCTGGAGGTGGCCACTTTGGACCATAAAGGACCTCTTGAAAGGTCCTTGACTCTGGATTCTTCTAGATTTCACTCTTTATGGACTCACGTGATTTCTGTCAATAATCTCCCACTTGCCAAAAGTTTGGCACAATTTCAAAGATAAATGAAATGCCCCAAAAGCCTTTAATTTTTTGTGAGATATTTGATGTTTGTGGAATCGATTTCATGGGAACATTCCCCCCTTCTAATGGATTATCTTACATTATTCTTGTGGTTGATTATGTTTCTAATTCGGTCAAGGCCAAACCTATTAGAAAGGATGATTCACATACTTTTATTGATTTTCTAAAGACACACATCTTCCTCCGATTTGGCACACCACGTGCCTGCACATGAGCCTAATCCCAGTTGGTGAGGTATCTTTAAGTGAATCCATAGGACCCAGGTTCAAAACCAGGTAGGGGAATATTTCTAGGTACTATAGTGGGGCTGTAGAAGGTACTGTAGTAGTACTGTACATTGTGTGGGTACTGTAGTAGTACTGTACACTATGCAGGTACTTTAACAGGACTGTACATTGTGCATGTACTGTAGTAGTCACTGTAGCAGGTATTGTTCGATACTGTAGCAGCTGGAAATATTCACCTTAGGCCATTGGTTTGGGCTTGGAGTCCTTAAGGCTTTCAGACCACCCAGTCCTTCAGGTCAGTAGGGCATTCATGCCACCTTTAAGGCCTTCGGGCCTCCTCAAGACCTTCAGGCCACATGCAATTTCCCCAGATAGACTCTACAAAAAAAAGCAGCCCCAGAAGAGGATTCAGAGTAGGTAAAATCACTAGAGTAGATCCAAATGGATTGTCAGAATGAGAGGGTATGGCTATGCCATTGGGACCAACTTGTTATTGCACAAGAATCCTACCCAAACAACCATGCGAAGGTGGAGAACTACTATCATGATAAAAATTCTAGGGAGGGGAAGTTCTTTGTAGATAGTCTAGTTGAATTACTTAAGAACTTATAGTCATGTAATATCCTAAGCCTACGGGCCATGTAATCTCTTATCCTATGAGCATTGTAAGGGTTCCCCCTCATACCTTGAAAGGGGCTTATCAAAAATCAATAAAAAAAAGAAGGCCTTCGGGCCATTCGGGCACACCACATGCCTTGATAAGCGATTTAAGAACACATTTTTTTAATAGAACCATGGAATCTATTTTAAAAAAGAATGGTGTTGTACATAAAATTTCAACGTCATATCACCCCCAACCAGATGGCATGGCTGAACTTTCTAATAGAGTAGTGGAAATAGTTCTTGAAAGAATTGTAAAACCCATTATAAAAGACTGGCCTAAAAGACTTGGTGAATCACTTTGGGATTATTGAAATACCTATAAAACAACAATTGGGATGTCTCCATTTATACTAGTTTTTGGTTAATCATGTCATTTACCAGTTGAAATCGAACTTAAGTCATTTTGGGCTGTGAAAAACTATAATTTTGATTGTAAAACTTTGGTGAAGAAATATTGTTACAATTGGTTGAACTGGAGGAGCTTCGAATTGAATGATATAAGAATTCCAATATGTAAAAAGAAAAGTCTAAGTCACTCCACGACAATCACATCCTGATAAAGGTATTTCATGAAGGATAAAAAGTAATTCTCATCAATTCTTGATTTCAAATTAACCTAGGTAAGCTTAATTATCATTGGGAATGTCCTTTTGTTATTACTAATTTTTACCCATTTGGTGTAGTGTAACTCCAAGACCCCTATTCCCAAAGGAAACTCATGGTTAATGGACATCGGTTAAAGAATCACCATGAGAGGACACACAATCCTGGAACCACATTGACTTCCATCGAATCCCCAAATTCTGCAATTGACCCTCCACTGGATGGAGATGACAACCCACCAAATCCAAACCAGGGGCACCTCTTTCCCTTTAACTTCTCTCTCTCTCTCTATCTCTCTCTTTATTCTTCTTCCTCCCTCATTTTCATTTTTAACACTTTCCTCATCACACTTTTTTATTTACTCTTTATATTTTTTGTCGGTTTGTATTCATAAAAAACAAATAAAAAACCTAAAAAACTAAAAAAAATCATTTGAAAAAAATATATGAAAAATCAAGAGTTATAAGTACTCACCTTCCAATTTTCAAATTTTTTCCAACTATTTTGGTGAGGAAAAAGACATGGTTTCATCTAAAAAATCTTATGTTTTCATCATATATTTGGATAAAGAATATTGTGTCAAAACCTAAAAAATTTGAATGATCATTTTTTGATTTTGAAAATAATTTTCCCCAAACATGAGGAAAAACATTATCTTCCCCTGCCAAGGCCACATATGTATATCTTTTCAAAATGTGTGTTTTCACCCCAATTTGTGAATCTTGAGTTTGTGGACCTTAGATCTGAATTTTTTAATTTAGTGTGAATTAATATGATAGAGGGATTTTCTAAACCACAAGAGAATTATAATAGCCATATAGCCTCCTATTAACCATACATTAATCCTTCTTTTGGAAGACCCTTCGATCCTATGGAAACATTTTCTTTGATAGCTACATTACAATCCCAATACCTTATCCCACCCAATATCAACATGGATATTAATTTCATATTTTTTATAAAAAAATTTAGTGTGATGGGAATTGATTTCATTTTGGGTAGCCTTTTATTGATTTTAACCATGTTATCATATGCTTGAGGGAAAGCATCACTTTAAGTGTGGGGGAGAGGTTTTCCTTCTATGGGTTTTGGGAATGTATATATGTTTATCTTGTACAAATGATAATGAAAAGTGTTAAAAAAAATAAAAAATAAAAAAATGAATAGGTTGGGTCTTGGGTGGGTAAAAAATCACTCTTCCTCAACCTTTGATCTAGTTATAACTATTAAAATTAGTTTCATGAGGAGATCAAACATGGGTTGGGAGATTAGTGTGAGATCTGTTTCAAGTTCAAATAAACAAAAAGAAAAAAAAACAATGAACACTTATATCATTGGGAGAAGTTTAATGGTTTTTAAATATTTCATCTTCTCATCCACTTCAAATTTCCTTCCAATTTTATGTCTTATTTCAAATTTTCATTCACTCGTAAATATGTGTTTCCATTTCCTTTTATGTCTCATTTAAAAAAATGTGCATTTATTTTTATATGTTGGTGTTTTACCCTCTTTTACTATCTTTTGGATATCATCTTCCTACTATCCCATAGCCATAGAAAACCCCCTAAAAATACCTCTTGATTTTTGTGAAGTTTAGGATAGGGAATAAAAGATGAGATCTCTTTCAAACTCTATGATTTTCACTTTTAGTCGGTGAATGAGTGAACCTCCAGAAATAAATTTTTATCATTTTAAGAGAAGTGATTTTTGAGTGCCAACATTTTCCATTTCAAAATTTGAGCATGAAATAATGAATTGTTTTTGGAACATAGTTTCTATAAAAACATGTGGGGGAATTTAATATAGATGGGTAAAATTGTCTAAAACTCTTCTGATTGGGGGAGACAAAATTTTAGTATTTGTTTGTGAGTGAAAATGATTTTGTCATGTTTTTATATTTATTGCACAAGAGGACATGCACAAGACTAAGTGTGGTGGATTTGATGTTATTAATATTTTCATAATTTATTATATACTCTCTTTACTTATTTTATATGAAATGTGCATAATATTTGTGAAATATTAATGTTTAAATATTAAATATAATTTTAGATCACTATTTGAATTCATCCAGATTCATGTCTATTTAATGTTTTAATAATACATATCACCTTACTTATCCAAATTGCATGGTTCTTGTTTTTTAGGGTGTATTACGAAAATTAAAACATTTCATTATAAGGAAGATTTGGCCAAATCGTCCATTTGGAGGGTCATATGGTCCACTCAATAAGACCCAAAGAATTTGTGAAGAACCTGGACCAACCAAGATGATTGTGTTACTGGTATAAATCCCGAAGCCCAAATTTTATGAAACTCCACCATATGTTCTTTATTATCCAAATGAATAAAGGATAAAAATGTGAAGGTCCAAATACAATAACAAGGGGCCCAAATGACGCTTTGAAGTCCAACCCACCATTCCGGTTGAGAATTAAAATCCAGAAATTATTCACAACATTTCTCATGATCTAGTCATAAAATCAAGCTGATATTTTTCAATGTGAAATTTAATATATGTTATGAAAACCGGATAGGATAATCTATTTTTATTTGAGGGATCCTACTTGTTCAAAAACCCATTCACATTTCGACCTTCAAAAAATCATGGATTGAAATGGGAAGATTACAATTGTTTAATCCAACCACCATAACATTAGTTACATAAGTAAAAATGGCTCCAAATTTTGAGTGTATTTGGTAAAAATTATTATATAAAACTTTTAAGAATAATATATCTCTAGATTCATATTTTTGAATGGGAAAACTAGTGAGGTAAGTGGAGGGAAAAATTTGGAATGAAAACAGTCCAACTCCTTGGGCTATAAATATATCCCCCTCATTTGTTTCCAAAGGGGTTGTAATTTAGGAATAGAGGAGGATATATTGGCATGACAAAATAATTTAAAAAGGCTTGGGAGGACATGACATAATCAATTTTTCACTTGATATACCTTTCCTCCTCTCTTTGTTTTCATTTACTTTTGTGTTCTTCATTGTTGAAATCTTGTAAGTATTTTTTTTGTAATTATGTTTTAATGATTGTTTCTTCTTAAATATATCTTATTCTCATAAAAATTCTATATTTTAATATTAATTTTCTTAAAATGGTTTAAATCAAGTTAAAATCACTTCCCTTTTTTTGCTTCCTCATTCAATCGAAAGTCTTTTTTTAACTATTTTCAACGATCGTGTGTGTGTTCGATGCACTAATCTCTTCTTATCCCATTATTTTCACTTTCAATATAATTCATCACCTTAAAAATATTTAAATATATTAATAATCATTTAAATGGATGCGTAAATCTACTATTGGGGTGAGTTATAATTTAGGGATATTAAGTGATTGAGAGCTTTTGCTCGATGAGTATTCTTTGTGTTAATATTGTGTATGTTGAACTTTATATGTCATGGATTAATGAATTGTTTTATTTAATATGTGGATTACAGGGATTATTGGAACCCCAAATACACTACCATCAAAAATTAATGGTAATTATTAGAAGTCTAAGTTAAGTTACAGCTTGGATTAAATCTTTAACACTTGGGAATTCTGATCAAAGTCATCTTGTGAAGTGGGTATTAATTTAATGAAATATAAAGCAAATATAAAGAATATCATAAGATTAAATACCCAACAACAAACTCAACCCAATATTTATCAATTTGTTAAATCAAATATCATACATAAATTATTTCATAAGATCTACAAAAACCCCCCTAATCGAAATATAATCAACTAAAAACAACCGACTGTTAAAAAGTATCATTTCTGAGGATCCAACTAGAGTGCTGTTATACACATTAGTACAGAACCAGAACCTTGAACATTCAATAGGTGAAAATCGGTCATGCTTTCAGTCCTCCCTATAATGAAATTTCACATCAACAATAAGGTTATAACCTTGTTGATTTATTAATTATAAAGCCCTCCTATGATGTAGAACTTTTTAAAATGAGGTCAGTCATGCCTAATGCCCCATACTTGATAAGTGACATTATTTATCATCCAAAAGACAACCCAAGTCAATAGTCATTATCTAAACCACCCTTGGATCATATTCCTTACAATTTGATTGAGGAAATACCTACTAAGCTTGATATTTAAAATAAAGAAGTAGGAGAGTGTCCACTTTGGTCAGACAAGGTTGAGGAGCCTATGGTGAAAGACAAAGATGAAATGTTGAACACGAGGAGATAATTGGCTAGAGAAAAAACGCCCGTCATGTTCTGGCCTTTATCCACTCCCCAATACATCATTCCATAGGAGATTTTAGAAGATTTTATACACAAAATATACCTCAATATATGGAACACTATTCACAACCTATGAGAAAAATTATTTCCATATAAAGAATATTTGTGCCACATCAATGTAATAGAAGGGATACATTACATAATTCGCTTGGTTTCTCTCCTAGCTGCACGATATCCAAAACTAGAAAAATAGAAAGGGTCTATTTTTCATTCATGACTTGATGTGTTAAATTAATTTCATCAACTGATCACATATACCCCATCCAATGTTCATATTAGAGGATGGGGTGAACACAAAGAATTTCAATTCCCCACACTCCCTAATAAATAAATCCCTTCAAAAGTGACATCATGAAATGTCATTAACTTGGGCTAGATTTAATAAAAGGACTCAGTTCACAATAGATAGTATGCTCTGAAAAATCTGTCCAAGAAAAAAGTATCATAGAATTCAGCATAGAGAAGAGAGATAGCCATTTAAAATATTTTTCACCAGAAATCTGAAAATATTTAGTTGGACTCTTACTTAAGGTAATTCAACTACTTGATAGAACAAATGTCCCAAATATCTCCAATTTATTCAATATAAGTTAGCTTAGGTGAAGGCCATACCATGAATCCATCCCATATTTAATGAAAGCTCTAAAAAATGAAGAATATATGCATAGAAGTAGCATTCCTGATGATCCAATAGAAGCCCCATCCATAGCGATGAGGTATTTTTTAACAAAACCTTAAATTCATCAAAATAGGTATGAAACGTTGTGGAAAGGGAACACGAGTAGCAGCAACCCATAGAGATTTGAGATTTCATACCTCAAACTCAACCTTCTCCTTAATTAAATTCATTACTTTCCCATTTATGGGATATAGATAACCGAGCTTGAAATACATGGATATTACATCATATTAGATGAATATTCAGTACATTACAAAAATAAATGATCAAGGAAAATAATAGTTCAGTGTCTTTGGAAATGTGGAAACAAAATCATCTATCCTGGTAAAATATCTTCAAAAAATCCCATAAAAATATCAAGTTTTATTACTTATACCTAAAAACATTCTTCATAACCTGGGAGAAGGAAACATAAGAAAGGGGTGAGTTTAGATGATTAGTAAGGGAAAATAAATACAATTCAGAATCATAACATGAATAAAATGGTATCTAACTTGATAATAACATTTAAAGATCATACTATACATATTATAGGTCACAATAAATATTTTTAGTTCGTTAGAAATGAATCATAAGGGAATAACATACATAATCCATGAAATTATAACATAAGAATAAAACATGGAATTGTGGAGAAGACATATAAAACTCCTATGTCAATGTGGCTTACCAAGGCCTTTGTAACATATTAGGATTGATTTAATCACCTATATATCTAATTTAGACTTGGGATGCCCTCTCGTGTGCCCTCTTGTTTCAGGATTGAAATGTCCTCCCATGTACCCTCCTGTTTTTGTCTTGGTATGTCCTCACATATACCCTCTTATTTCGGTCTTGGGATGTCCTCTAGTGTACCCTCTTGTTTTAGGATTAGGATGTACTCTCGTATAAACGCTTTCTTTGATATTGGGATTCCCTCCCAATTATCTACTTATTTCGGGATTGGGATGTCTTCTCATGCACCCTCTTGTTTCGGGCTTTAAATTTCCTTCCATGTACCCTCTTATTTCAAGCTTTGGATGTACTCCCATATACCATCTTGTTTTTTTCTTGAGATGTACTCCCATATACCCTCTTATTTCAGGCATGGGATGTCCTCCTGTGTACCCTTTGAGCTCATAAAAAATTTATCATTACCCAATGAATTGGATGGAGATATAGTTCATACCCATACCATTATAACAAAATTCATTTATGTTCCACAAAATAAAAAATTCCTCATATCATGACCCATAAAAACATAGGTTTTATAAACATCAAATCATAACACATGAAATTAAATGGATATCATTAACATTTCATCAAATCACAAACTAAGAAATTAGATAGGTTTTATAATCACTTCATGAAATCATAAACCATGAAAAGAATTTGGTTTTAAAATCATATAACTCATATAAGATAAGCAAGTTTCATATACATCATTACATCAAAGAATAAATTATTCATAGAAAGAATATCAATGTAAACTTTAGATAATTTCCTAGAAATGAATGATTAACATCAACAGATTTATTCTTAGGTGTGAAATAATTTCGGAATATGTTTTTAAAACATTTATTGAGGAAAATATTCTTTAGTCTTGTAAAATTATTTTTAAAAACATGAAACCTTTTGAAAACCATTTTACTTGAAATATTATGAAATAATATTGTTTTTTTGAAGTCCATTTCTTTTTAAATAATTTAAAAACATACAAAAAAATATTCAATTTTTTTTAAAACAATTAATTTTAAAATTCTTTTAAATCTTATAAATAAATCTTGAAAAATGTTTTGAAAACCATTTTTGTGAAAACTTATAAAATAAGAATGAAAATATTAATTTTTTTTGAAAATAACATTGAAAAATTATAATGGAACATTTGAAAACCATAAAAAATTTAAAATCCTATTTCATTGAAAAGAATATTTAAGGATCATTTGAATTTTTTTTGAAAACATATTTTAAAACATGATTTTTTAAATAAAACAGATTTCCAACTGAAGATATAAATATAGTCAAATTTTATTAAAAACATTATATTATTTATCATAAGTACCAAATAGTGGAAAATGGTAGTAATACATGGATATATCTTTAGAAATCAGAGGATAATAAATATCATGAATCTTCTTGAGATATGGAGCATTATATTTCCACAAATAATCATAATCATTAACAATATTAAAAAGAGATGAGATAAATTCAATAAAATATTACCACTAGGTAACTTGGGATCATACTCTCCATGTAAAAAAAATATTACATTATGCCTAAAATATATTTGAAAATAATAATATTCATGATATAAAATATAAAATTGAATTGTATACACATCAAAAAGGAATTTATGTGCATAACCAAACATGAGTCTCAAAGAAGGAAAATTGAGAAAAAACAATTTTACTGATTTGTTAACTTTTGAAACATAAACCCCCTGAAATAAAGAGAATAAAATGGATTTGTAAATACCCATAAATTAAATTATAATAATAATATAATTCATCAATGTTTAGTATACACACCATAGAAAAGCAATGGGTGGTGAATAAATCATTTATCTCATATAAATAAAAAGTGAGATGAGATTCCCTTACATTGTGTATTCACTCTCATCGTACTCATTAAAAACACCTATATAATAAATATAAATTAACTATATATCTTTTACATAAACATATTATTATATCTAATACCATATATGGTTTTATTATGACCTTAGATTACCTTATTGTTGACAATCCTATGTTAAGTTTTCACTTCAAGTAATATCCGCTTTGTTCTTTTCACGTGTCTTAATCTATTATATCTTTGGTCCTTATACATATATCATGATTCTAGAATTTAAAAAATGATATAAATATCATTCAAATTAATTATATGTGTTTTATAATAATTCAATGAATATATATTCATGAAATGGAATTCACCGTTCATGGAGACGGTAAGTCGTACGTACACATGAACTTTGTTTCGATTTTTATTATCATACTAAAGAAAGAAGGTAAATGAAATATGTATATATATGTATATATGTATATATAATTATTTAATTATCATTATTATATCATATAAATCATTTATGTTCACTAAAACCATCCTTAATACTTTCCATGTAGTTTTTGAACAAATCAAATCGCTTTGAGGGGGCCGTAGTCCACACTTCCTCAGACAAAATTATTATATTAACACCAAATTGAATGTAAAAAGATATGTACTATAAAAAAGAATAAAAAACCTTAAATAAATAATAAATATAACATATAACACATATAAATATATTTTCCATCATAATTTTTACCATGAGAGGTAGTAAGGAAAATTGAACAATCATCGGTCAGTGATGTGGTAGTTCGTCATACACATAAACAGTAAGTCTGTTACCCATTAGATGGAGGTGTGTGTATGTGTAATTAAAACCATTAACATAAAAAAAATCCTAGTATATTGAAGTTAATGGTGTTGTTATACAAGCATGGAATAGTTATATTTGAGGGGGTGAATAAGGAAGATAAAATAAAGGACTTGAGAGAAGATGTTACCTCTTAATAGGGTAACTCCTTTTGGTTTGTGAAAAAATGATTCCTTGGATTGCCTTATGCCCATGGTAAGGTTTATAGTATAATTTAATGAATGTTATATTGTTTATTAGTAAATCTAGGCCAAACCTAATAGGTTTTAGAGGTGTGAGGATGTGGGATAGGTGGTGACCATTTTATTGAAGGAAAAGGACTCAATTGTAATTTTTGAAAACAAGTTTTGTGTACACATGATCTTACCTAGAAAAGGTCATAAAAAACAATAAAAATAAATAATAGAGGATTTAAATAAGAAATATGTCCATATAATGGTTTTTGGATAAGTGTATAGTCTATTTGGTCTCCTAGGATTATGGTTTAATTCATACTTAATCATAATTTGACCTTAATCACCCTAATTAACTTTAATAACATTTACTAATCATCTGGGTAAAAAATAAACATGATCTAATTAGACTATAAATATTATACTCATTAAAATGGTGTATTTCAATTTTTTTAAAATTAAATTCATAGAATCTAGAAAATTTAGATTAATGCTAATTCTGCAGACATGATTAAATTACTGGCTTTTCAAGTAAAAGGAAGTTCAAAAGTTTATTAAGTATTTATATTCAATTTCAAATAGAAATTGATCCAAATAACATAAATTATATCAATAGATGTATAATTTATATTATGTTACCTAAAAAAATCTAAATTATAATTTAAAATTAAAAATTATTTAAAAAAAAGGTAGTTTTTAACTAAAATGCAGTATTTTTCATTATTCATAAAAAAATGTTGTTTTTTCAAAAAAACCCAACAATTCACCCTAAGATAATTTTAGAATTATAAATTCAAAAACTAAATTTATTTTATGAAATTAAATTTTAATATTTTTGTAAAATTAACTTTAGTTTTTTCATATAAGGACATAAAGTGTAGTATATAGTATTTTTAAAAATATAAGGACTTTTCCAAAAATTAAAACATTCATTATCAATTTGTTTTATTTCTATAAAACCATTATAAAAAATATTAAAAAAATATTTATTAATATTAATATAACTAATTTTAAGAGATATATTATAATTATATCATTTTAGAAAATAATAATAAAATGATTCTTTGTAGAAACTCGATGTTGCATGTAACGTAAGCCAAGTTGGTTTTGTAGGTAGTGCAAGCCAAGTCGGCATTGCGTGTAGTGCAATAAAAGTTTCTATTGCATGTAGTGTAAGCCAAGTCATTTCTATGTGAAAGGAATGTTTGACTTAGTGTTTTAATATATGTATATAAATATATATATATAAATAAATATTTTCAGTGCCATGTGAAATGAAAAATATCAGAAAGATAAATTAATTTGAAAAAAATAATTCACAAAATCTCAGGGTATTACATTCTACCCTACTTAAAATTAATTTCTCCCATGAAATTTATCTAGGTTATAAAAGGTTTAATGATTTAATATTTCATTCATAGAAACCCACATTATAAACATTAATACTAAAACATCCTTTAATAACAGAATGTTGGAACCATAATAGTTACCCAAAGTAACATATAACTAGGTTTCCACATAGTGTAAAATATGTGGGATGTGAAAACATGTACATGGAAAAAATATAACTACCCCGTTTTGAAGGGGACGGATAAAGGAAAAGGTTAGGAGAAAGTTAAAAATTAGAAATCCATAAATCCACGATGAATGAAGGGACCATCTAATTTATCAGAAACATAGGTACTGTGATAATTTTTTTTTGTATCAAGAACCTTTTCCATAAAGTTAAATAATTTCTATGGAATGATATACTTGCATTATTTCAGAACAACCTCAACATTTTTTTGTTCCTTGATCCACTTCACCTATTTCTCTAATAATGAAGGTTACTTTTTCATTCCCGAAGTACTAACAGATCATGAGACCCATGATATTCCATACTATTTATAATTAGTTACCATCAACACAAGTTAGTTTGAACATGCTATCAAATATGCATAAATCCTCATATAGAGATATAACACTTTAATCTTATCAACTTAATATGAAGTTAAACTTAATATTTCCATAAATATTTAACCTTATACCCCTTCAAAAATATGAACATTAAAAGATTTAGAAATAAAGTGAAGAAATAATCTTAACATTGATCCCTATATATCATAAAGTACCACTTGGTTGTCACATTCTAAACATTTGAATAACCTCATTGAATATTCCCTTAAAACATGTTAAAAACCTTAATTACCATAAATTCTTTTGGAAGAAATGAATTATTTCTTATTGCAATGATTACTAGATATATTATTTAAATATACAAAATTATAAACTTCATCCTTGACGACACAAACAAATCTTTTAATAATCCGTTCGAGGGTAATATGTACCATCCAATTAACTTATTAATATCCAACATTTCTTTATAAAAATATAATTATCTCCATCTAAGATATTAATTAAGGGTTACCTTACATTAATCAAAATATTACCATTATGTAAAATCACTTTTCCATGTCTTCATCACCATTCAACTTGTTCTTTTCAATCCATAATGAAGACAAAAACAGAAAATAATAATATATTTCACTATCCATATAACATAATCATTGAATTCCCAAACATAAATACTTAATTCCTTCAACTTTTTTCTTAAACCATTACTTATACCTCATCACCTTATGACATAATACCTATTTCCTAGAATATGAAATATGAACCATGTATTATGGTTTCACAACCTCAATTTAATCCTACATTTTATGTTTAATGTAAATAATATTGGAAGAACATCACATACCTTTCATATGTCATTTGTGGTCTCTTATTCATCCATATAAAAACATTACTTTTAACTCCTTTCTGATTCTCTTCATGAGCCTTCCACATAGGGAATCTATTTTTATAATACCCAAAATTTCTACATTTAAAGAAGTCATAAATTGACAATACCATCAGGAGGTTTAACATTCCAATTCATTATGTTAACCAAAATCATTATTTTTCCCATGAAGTTACTTAGTTTATATCATTCTTTTCCATAGTAAAAATATCTTCTTTTTATTATAATACATTCACTTAGGTGGTTGATTACACATTCTTGACATAAGGGAAACTGCATTTTCTTTCCTCCAAGGTCTCCATTACCTAAACTCTCAGTGAACTCCTTCTTTATCTTCCTTATGGATTCAGAGAGTTTATTAAGGTACAAATTGTTAATCATATTCCGTGAAAATTTATTAGGAATGATCAAAAAATATTTTACTCTAGTGATCATCCCAATTGAAAACTTATTATAAAATCATCCATCACATTCAACATTAATCCAGTTCCTTCCAGTTATCACCATTGACTAAAACTAGAAGCATAGTGTGGGCATTACTTATCATAGTAGAAAACCATATAATTATGAAACTATTTACTTATAGGATGTCTGAATCGTGACACCTTTATTAATATACAACACCATAAGTTCATCCTATGTTATTAAAAGAGAAATTATATTTAAATCCATCATGATGGTTCGTGAGTAGTGAGTGAATACCCAAATAATATCCCCCAGGAGTGTCAAAACAAGTTTTTAGCAAGGCCTATTATTATGTACCAGATTACCACAAGTCAAGAAAGAAACATCTTTTTAGAGTTTATACCCCTAGGTAAATCTATTCTAAAGACACATCCACTAGTACTATCGAGACAAGGATATATTCCAAGGAAACCACTCACTCAACCCTTTACAAAAAGTCTAGTACATTTTCATAAATGCTAACTCACCCCTATACTTATCCTTAGAGACATCCCTAGATATACCCTTAGTAATATACCTAGGGATCTCACTAATTTTTATTATCCAAGTTTCTTACGGTTGATTAAAACTTTCCTTTGATACTAATGATAGATACCCATGCTTGAAATACATGGATATTACATCATCATAGATAAATATTCAGTACATTACAAAAATACATGCCTGAGGACTGTAATATTTTAGTGTATTTGGAATATTAGAAAAAAAAATGTTCTATCCAGGTGAAATATCTTCAACATATCCTACAAAAATCCTCACCTTCATTATATCTACCTAAAACCATTCTTTATGACATCGGGATAGGAAAATAAGAAAGGGGTGAGATCAGATGTTCAATAAGGGAAAATAAAGGAACTTTTAAGCTTGACATGAATAAAAGGGTATGGAAGTTGAGTTTAACATTTGAATATCATAAACGACATATTAGAGATCATAATAAAGATTTTTAGTTCATAAGACAAGAATCATAAACAAATAAAGAACATAATCCATGAAATCATAACATAAGAATAAAACATGTAATTATGGAAAACACATATAAAAACCCTATGTCAATGTGTCCTACAAAGTCCTTTGTAACATGTTAGGATTGGGTTAATCACCTATGTACCTAATTTGGTCTTGGGATGGCCACCCATGTTTCCTCTAATTTTAGGCTTAGGATGCCCTCCCCTGTACACTCTTGTTTTAGGTAAGGGATATATTCCTGTATACCCTCTTTTTTCAGGATTGCGATGTCTTCCCATGTACCCTATTATTTTGGGCATGGAATGTCCTCTCATTTACCCTCTTGTTTTGATCTTGGTATTTCTTTATGTGTACCCTCTTGTTTTAGGCTTGGCATATACTTTTATATACCCTGTTCTTTATGGATTGAGATGTCCTCCCATGTACCCTCTTATTCCAATATTAGAATGTCCTCTCATTTACCCTCTTATTTCAGGCTTGGGATTTCCTCTTTTGTACTCTCTTATTTTAGGACTGAGATGTACTCTAGTATAACCTCTTGTTTTGGGCATGTGATTTACTCTCGTATAACCTCTTATTTTAGGTTTGGTATGTCCTCCTATGAACCATTTGAGATCATAAAACATTTATCATTACCCAATTAATTGGAGGGAGATATAGGTCCTACCCATATCATTATAAAACCATTCATTCATATGTCACAAAATAAAACATTCATCATATATTGACCCATAAAAAATTGTTTTATAAATATAAAATCACAACCCATGAAATGAAATGGGTACCATTAAAATTTCATAAAATCACCAAGTATGAAAATATGTAGGTTTTATAATCACTTAATAAAATCATAACCCATTGAAAAAAGTGAGTTTCAAATTCATATAACACATGGAAGAGAAACAAGTTTCATATACATCATGAAATCAATGCATAAAACATTCAGAGAAAAAATATGAACGAAACCTTTATATTATTTCCTAAAAAGGCATGATTAACATCAAAATTTTCATATTAGATGGAAAATAATTTTGAAATACGTTTTGAAAAAATTTCTTTAGGAAAATATCCTTTCTTCGTGAAAAAATATTTTTTAAAAAATGAAACCTTTTGAAAACAGTTTTCCTTAAAAACTTATAAAAGAATATTAAAAACATTTTGAAAACTATTTCGTTGAATCTACTTTGAAAACATATAAATAAATCTTGAAGGCGTTTTTGAAAACCATTTCTTTTAAAATACTTTGAAAACATATAAATAAATATTGAAAAATATTTTGAAGACATTTTTCCTTGAAAACATATAAAATAATTTTGAAATTGTATTTGAAAACTTTTTTATTTGAAAATACCTTTGAAAACCTATAAATGAAGCATTTAAAACCATAAAAACAATGTTAAGATCCTATTTTTTATAAAATAGTCTTCAAGAATCATTCTAAAACATTTTTGAAAACATTTTTGAAAACATGGTTTTTCAAAATAAAACAGATTTCCGACTGAAGAGATAAATACGGTCAAATTTTCTTAATTTTTTTATTTCTTATCTTATGTACCAAAGACTGGAAAATGGTACTAATAAATGGATATATCTTTAATAAAAAATTATAATGAAAATTACTAGTGTTTTTTAAATATGGATCATTATATTTCATCAAAGAAGCAAAATCATTAACAATCTGGAAAAGAGATGAGATTGATTCAATAAAATATTATCACTTAGTAACTTGGGATCATACTATATATGTAAGAAATTTAGATTACATGAAGCTTAAAATATCATTAAAATAATTATATTCATGATATAACATGTAAAATGGAAGTATATACACCTCAAAAAAGAATTTATGATCGTAACCAAACATGAGTCTCAAAGAAGGAAAATTGAGAAAAAATTATTTTACCAATTTGGTAACTTTTAAAACATAAAACCATTAAATAATGAGAATGAAATGGATATATAAATACACATAAATTTAATTATATGTATCCTAGAATAAATCTATGGGAGGTATACACACCACATAAAATGAATGAGTGGTGAATAAAGAATGTATCTCAAAGAAATAAAAAGTGAGATGAGATTCCCTTACCTTATGTCTTGACTCTAATCATACTAATTCAAACCACCTATATAATAAATATAAATTTATGATAAATTTTTTATAGTTACAAATTATTATATCTAATACCATATATTATTTTATTATGACCTTATATTACTCGCATGTTAACAATCTTATGTTAAGGTTTCACTTCGTGAAATATCTACTTTGTTCTTTGCATGCGTCTTAATATGTTATATCTTTGGTCCTTATACTTATACCATGATTTACGAATGTAAAAAATTATATAAATATCATATATATTTATTATATGTGTTTTATAATAATATATATATTTTATAAGTATGAAATGGAAAGCACCGTTCATAGAGACAGTAATCCGTACGTACACATGAACTCTATTTCCATTTTTATTATCATATTGGAAGAAAGAAGGTAAATTATATATATATATATAATTATTCCTATATAATTATTATATCATATAAGTAATTTAATTTTAATAAACCCATCATTAATAAATTCCATGTAGTGTGTGAACGAATCACATCGCTTTGAAGGGGCGGTAGTCTATACATCCTTGAATGAAATTATAATATTGAGACCAAATGGAAATTAAAAAGACATGTGTTGTAAAATGAATAAATAATATTAAATAAATAATAAATATAATATATAAAATATATAAACAGAGTATCCATCATAATATCCACTATGAGGGCAGTAAATAAAATTGAACAATCATCATTTAGTGAGGTGGTAGTTCTCCGTACATGTAAATAGTAAGTTTGTTACCAATTAGATAGAGGAATGTGTAATTTTAAGTAAAACCATTAGCATAAAAACATACTAGTATATTTAGGATACATGTTTTCTTATAAAATAATGGAATAAAGTGAGTGGAGGTGGCAGAGAAGGAAAATAAAATATAGGACTTTAGAGAAGATGCTACCTCTTAATCAGGTAACCCCTTTTGGTTTATTCCAAAAGGCTTCCTTGGAATTAATTTTTACCAAGGTAAGGATTACTAAATTAAGGGAGGGATTTTGGGAAGTGTATTGGGAATATATTTTATGAACTTAATAGGTTTGAGAGGTGTGAGGATTTGGGATAAGTGGTGGCCTTTTATAGAGATGGAAAAGGACTCTCATGGAATTTTTTAAAACAAGTTTGGTGTACACAAGATCTTACTGAAAAAAAGTTATACAAAACCAAAATAAATAAATAATAAAAGGTTGACAAAATATTTCCATTAAATGGGTTTTTTGAAGTTTCTATGTCATTTTGGATCCTTGGATTATGGTTTAGTCCCTAATTAATCAAAATTTGACCATAATCGTTGTGATTAATTTTAATTACTTTTACTAATCATTTTGGTTAGAAATCAATATGATCTAATTAGTCTCTAAATTTAATTCTGATTGAAATTTTTTATTTCAATTTTACTAAATTAAATTCATTTAAGTGTAAAAATTAAGATGAATACTAATCCTATAGATGGGATGAAATTATGGGGTTTTAAAGTAGAAAAAAGTTCCAAAGTTTGTTAAGTTTTTATATTCAGTTTCAAATTAAAATGGATCCAAGTGACCTAAATTGTATTAATAGATTTATTATTGATCTAATGTGACCTTAAAATAAATATAAAATATAATTTATCATTAATATTTATTTAAATGAAAAGGAATTTTTAACTAAAAATCTATATTTTTCACTATTCATCAAAAAAATAACGGTTTTCTGAAAAATCCAAAAAATTCAAACTAATTTTTTTTGGAATTATTAATTATAAAATAATGTTTATTTTATTAAATTAAATTTCTATATGTGTATAAAATTAATCTTATTGTTTTTTTATAGAAAGAAATGATTTGTAGTTCATAGTATTTTTAAACATAGAAGGACTTTACCAAAAATTATATATTTCATTATCAATATGTTTTATTTCTATAAAACCATTATAAAAAATATTTGAAAAGTTTTTATGAATATTCATATCACTATGTTTAACAGCTTGGTTATTATTATATTATTTAAAAAATAATAATAAAATGGTGCTTTTCAGAAACTTGATGTTGCATGTAAAATACACTAAGCTTGTGTTACAGGTAACGCAAGCCAGGTCGGTATTGCATATAGCACCAGCCAAGTCAGCATTACGTGCATCACAAGACAAGTTAGTTTATTGTCAAAGGAATGTTTTACTTAGTGTTTATATATATATATATATAAGAGAAGAACTATTTCCAGTGTCATGTGAAATGAAAAATATCAAAAAGATAGATTAATTTGAAAAAAAACATAATTCAAAAAATATTAGGGTGTTATAGGGAAAGTATTGAAAAATGGATCTCCCCAATTATTTCCATCAAGTGACCCAATTTACTCACTTAGAACATGCACAACCAAATTTTCTAAAGATTCCCTTTGGTTAACCATTCATTAAAAAATTGTAAGAGGACTAGTAAAGGAAATGGAAAAGGCCTCTTAGAGGGTGAAAAAATATAGTATCTCAAGGAGGCTAATGAAACACCTGCAATGTATTATACATCGGTGAATGTACTTAACACCACCTTTTAGATGCTATGTAATACAGGGCCAATACAAAGGAGTAGGAGGAGGACGTTTCAATTCATAATAGAGTCTACACCAAAACAATTAAAGGAGGTGTACATACCCAGAACCATAAGGTTTCTCTAAAATTGTGGATTCCCTCAAACACTCCATTGTTGAGAATGTGTTGTCTCAATAATACTATATAAATCTTATTGATTTCCTACCCAAAAATACCCTTGTTTTTTAATAATGAATTACTTTAAGTGAATTTTAGAAAATTAATATTTTTTGAAATATTTATTTTGGGATTATAATCAAGTTAATAATCCATGGGAAATATTTTTTAATGTATTTGAAACATGTTTTAGAAAATTTTGGAAACACTGTTAATACCCTACGTGATAGAATAATGTAAGGAATCAAAATTATATTTGAAATAATGTATTGGACTCACCTGTTTTGATAATCCCAAATCATGTTTCTTTTATATGATAATCATGTTTCATAAATATTCTTAGTTTCTATAAAGTAATAACTATGTATTTTTTAATATCACTACTCTCTCATTCAAATATTACAATGAAAAATTTCTCTAATTAAAAGGTCACCAGTAGATGTTACTCATAGAAGGTCCCCGATAGAGGTTACTGCTGAGGAACCTCACCGCTGATTTATCAATGCAAGGTCATTTCTATGAGTCTAGCGTTCGAAGGTTATTACTATAAAGGTACCAATAAAAGTTACTACTAAAAGACAATCAATGTAAGATATTTATGAAATCTATCTATGAAAGCTACCATAGAAGTCAACCACGAAAGGATACTGCTGAAGGATACCACTAAAGTCTACCACTGAAGGCTGCTGTAGAAGGCTAATGCTAAAGGCTATGGATGAGAAGGCTACCGTTACCAGTCTACCAATACCAACTCTTCTACTCCATACTTTTTCAATTTCTTTAAGATTATTCTGATGGTCATATTTGGTAGCTTTAATGATTCTAACTTTAATTAATGACGATTATAGACATATCAAGAGACCGTATCTGGAGACATGATGAGGTACAAGGAAGACTGCATGTGGTTTTTCTATTCCTATTGATGGACCTCAAATATAAAATAGAAGACCAAGGAAGAAATGAGTAGTAGAGGACACTAGAGATAGAGTCACTATATGATAGATCTGAAGAACAAAAGAAGAAAACCAACACTCACACTGTGAACCCAAGAGCTTCAAGGAGATCATTTTGGGAGAACAAATTCAAGAATATCTTCTATGATTTTTCAAATCTCTGTCAAACCAAGAAACAGAACACTCAGTTCCTGGAAGCTAGAACCAAGAGTTGCAACCCTCTATTTTGGAGACAACTTCCAGAGAAAGACTCAATTTGCACTTTCTTCACTCCAATGAGTCAAGAGTTGAACTGAAAACACATAGATCCTTCTAAACTCAATATTTATAAAATTGTCTCTATTGTGTTTATTATATTACATTTCTAAGAAGGGTTTGTTTTTATAATACAGACACTGTATCATGTGCTTTAACTAGAGGATATTGAAAATCCTCACACCAAACATTAATTAAACTTTTGTTTCCCATGTGTAACTGTGGTCGAGGGTCTGAACCGTGGATAGTTTGTGAAAACTATTGTAAAGAATGATACAGGATGTGTATCAAGTTTATTGTTGATATAAATTTCTTGGTGTTAGGTGATCACCAAGTGAAGAGGATTAAGTCTCAGCTTGAGACTTAACCTCTTGGTTAATTCTTCTGTGTACTATATTTTGGAATACAATATTTTTCCTATTTTAGGATGCTCATAATTTAAAAAAGAGAAAACTATTTTACATTAACTTTGATTGTTAGTTCTGGTTAGTGTGTGTATTAGTTTAAGGTCAGTAAACCTATTTCAAAATTTGAATGATTGTTTTTTACTGATTCAAATGAGGACTAATCACCCATTTAGAAATGTGTTGAACAACTAAACATTTACATCTATACTAACTTAATTAACTTGGCTATTTACAAATTGGGGGATCTTTTTCATAAAGTTGTTAACATAAATTTTAATTATGAACTCAATTCATCCCCTCTTGAGTTTCCACTCCAACCAACATTTGGTATCAAAGGGATAAATTTCTATTGATACCATTAGAATTATTGTGCAAGTTTTCAAATTCATTTCAACTCTGATTTTAGTTGTATCTTAAATATCTAATTTTTTTTGTCATATCTAAATTTCCAGTTATTTAAATTATATTTAACCATGGATAACAATGTTAAGGGTGAAACTACCAAAAATACACCTTTCTTTAATGGTAATAACTATGCTGAGTGGAAATTAAAAATGAAATTGTATCTAGAAAGCATGAGTCCTGAAATCTGGGACACAATTGAAGAATAACATGAATTTCATGCTAATGTTAGGAACGCATGGTCTCATTTGACTAAAGCTACATATAACAATAACTGTAAAGAAATGAATGCATTGTACTATTCTCTAGGTGATGAATAATTCAGTAGAATATCTTCCTATAAAACTGCACATGAAATTTTGGATATTTTGGTCAATTCCCATGAGGGAACAACCAATGTTAAAGAAATGAGATTAAATAGTTATACTATTAAATAACATAATTTTAAAATGAATCCTAATGAACTTATATATGAAATTTATCTTAGGGTCAATGAAATAGTAAATACGATGAGTCTGCTTGGGAAACCAGTGGACAACAAGGATTAGATTATGTGGTTGCTTCAATGCCTACCAGACAGATGGAGAGGAAATTTTGTTTCTATTTGAGAATCATGTGATATAAGCAAGATACTATTAAAAGAAATAATTGGAAAACTTATTATGTACGAATAAGAGATTAAGGTAAATCAAGAATTAGATGAAAAACCGTGAAAGAAATCTGTATCATTCAAGACTACTACCTCAATGAGAAAAGATAAGGAAAATGTTCAAGTTCCTTTAGACAGTTCCACCAGTGAAGATTCTGATTCTGACAGTGATGATGAGATGGCTCATATTACATGGAGATTCAAAAGGTTATACCAAAAGAATAATTTCTTTAGAATGTCAAACTATAAAGGAAGGTGTGATAGTAATGGATAGTGGAAAAGGACAAAAAATGGAATGAAAATAAAAATGAGATAGTCTACTATGAGTGTAAATGAAAAGGCCATGTGAAGACTGATTTCCCCAAGATGGAATTTAAGAAGAAATATGAAGACAAGGGAAAGGGATATAAAAAGGCTATAAAAGTTACTTGGAGTGCATCAGAAGATAGCTCTAGTGGATCTACACTTCGGATATTGAAAAGAACAAACATTCAAACCAGTGTTTCTTGATAGAAACATATGAGGTAATACCTAATTATCTGGTACATAATTCTTACTATTTTGGGAATGGATGTGAATCAAATAATGAGGAATATTTGACTAAGGATGAACTATTTGAATACTATGGAATGATTGAGGATACCTTTAATGAACTCTAAGATACATATAAATTATTGAAAAGACAAAATGCTTTAAATTCCCATTATATGTCTAATTTGGATATTGAAAAAAAAAATTCTCAACTGTTAAAAGAAAATTCTGATCATAAATTATCAAATTCGTAATTAAAAAAAGATATTGAGAAGTTTAGTACAGGTAGAGATACCTCGACTCAATTTATAGGTTAAAAAATTTCTCTAAGATACACAACTATTTTAGGATATCAACCAGGACATAGAAGGATTATTAAGAACAAATTTATTCTAAAATATGGACAATTCATTGCTAGTTCAAGTTCTGGACCATCTTTTGAAAAACAGTTTTCTAAGGGACCTAACAAAGTGTTCATGTCCTGAAACATATATTTTTATTATAGGAAACATGTGAGACAAATATGGGTTTCCAAAGTTTTACTTTCTAACCTCTCTAGACCCAAGAAAATATGGGTACCAAAGTTACCCTATACATAATCTATTTTTCAGAAAAATTGTCTAATGAGATCCTATAAGACCCTATAGTACTTGGATAGTGGATGTTCAAGACATATGATAGGGGATCATTCATGCTTCGAAAGACTAATTAATGTTGATGGTGGACATGTTACATTTGGTTATAATGCTAAAGTGAAGATCGTCATCTTATGCCAAATTGGTAACCTGAATACTATATTAATTTCAAAAGTAATTTTTATTGACGGGTTAAAATAAAATCTACTGAGTATATCTTAGTTGTGTGATGATGGTTTTAAAGTTATGTTTGAAAATGATGCATGAAATGTTTTTAATTCTAAGAATGATTTAATATTCATAACTATTAGAAATGAAAATGTATATGCTGTTGATTTAAACTATTTAGTTAAGAAAAATGTATATTGTTCAAATACTTTTCATAAGGAATTTTGGTTAGGGAATAGAATATTAGGACACTGAAATGTGCACTCACATGGGAAATTGAATAGGAATGTTTTAGTTAGAGACTTACCTAGATTGGAATTCCCACTTAACAAAGTTTGAAATCCTTGTCAAAAGGGAAAACAACACAAAGTTTCTTTCAAACCAAAGAAATAAGTGTCAACTTCTCAACCACTTGAGTTGGTTCACATGGATTTGCTTGTACCATCAAGAGTTTAAAGTTTAAATGGGAAGCACAATGTGTATATTCTTGTAGATGATTTTTCCACATACACTTGGGTATACTTTATAGATCATAAAATTGAAGCATTTTCTTACTTCATTAAATATTCCAATTCTGTAGAAAATCTTAGTGGACTTAGAATTAAGTCCTTGAGAAGTGATCATGGACAAGAGTTTGAAAATCATGAGTTTAAATATTTTTTCTCACATAATGGCTATAATCACAATTTCTCTATTCCTAGAACACCTCAAAAAAAATGGAGTTTTAGAAAGAAGAAATAGGATGGCATGACCCGTCCCAGTGGGTCCCACCCTGTGACTCCCCAAGCTCCCCTCCAATAGGCCAGGGGCTAGTGACCAACACTGAGTAGGCATATAAATAACATGGGAGGCATTGCCTAAGAACCTATACACACGCACTCATCTCCAAGCCCACAAATGCAGAAATTTAAAAACCACTAAGGAACAAAATGCATGCATAAAACTAAACCCAACCAACATAGTATGATGGAAAGTAAAGTACTGAAAGTAAACTTGGCCAGAATACAATCCCACAAACAACAAGAGCCTGAAAACTAAAAAGTCCAACCTGTAAACACAAAGAGGTACTAGGACTACTGCTCATAGTCGTAGGAACGCCTTAGCCTGTAGGGAACTCAGAAATCTCAGTCCTGTCCTGGTTCGCCCTAGACTCTGTCAAAAGGCTGCTCATCTACACAGGACATGATACGTGTGGGAAAAGCCCGTGCAAGAGTGAGTATAAAAATACTCAGTAGAGGACCCAGAAAACACAAATCAATACACAAAGGAAAGGAACAATAATCTCTACATAGTATATGTATACTGAACATATAATAGGAGAACACAAGTTAGATATACTCAAAACCCAGACCCGTAGTATAGAGACAAGTCACACAACCGCATACCCTCGTCTAGGGATTCAGTTCGAAGTTTCCACGAAGCACTCATTCTAGGAGAACACACTCCACGAGTCTGGTAGCTCTGCTGAAGTCCGTCAGAGAAGTACTATTTATCGGGAAACTTTATGATAGGTAGTTACACTCATTACGGGAGACCCACACCTGAGTGGGAAGATCACGAGAGATAGATGCACTCATTACAGGAGACACACTTATGAGTGGGAAAGATCATGATACATAGATGAGAATCACTACCAGGTCCATGGTAGATACTTATACTCATCCAGATTCACCAGCTAGGTATAGGATCAATGCCCAGTAGAGTTGGTCACGTCGATGCCGGACTCTACTTAGGGTTAGGAATGGATAGAGGATCTCGCTCTGGTCCTCCCGGAGGGATGCCGACTCTATCACAGAAATTCCTATTGAAGGGATCATACACCTGTAGAAGGAAAGGATGACTGACCTTTCGGGGAACGAGAATAAGGGGCACAGACCCAAACAAAACATGTCTAAGATAAGGTGGACAAGAGGACCATGCCATTTTCCAAAAAAAGTACATAGCGTGTAGAAAAGTTACACGCCTTGTCATTTGACCCCGGGTACTGCCCATGTACAACATCCCGTGTCCTAAGGCTTGTTGTGTATAAAAGTTAGTACACGAAGTGTCTTACTATGTACACGCCATGTCCGAGTGACTGGGGTCAGATCCGTGTATGTTGGCCTTGTGCTCGTACACGGTCCTCAACCCATGTACTCCAACTCATGTAATCGGTACACGGGGTGACCTATGTTAATGGAATCACCTAGCCATGTGAGGGAGTAAACAGTCGTGTACTCCATAACATGTCCATGTATCCCTTGGGTACACACTGAGTCCCACGTAGCCACATCTTCCATGCTGCGTAGAGAGTACACGCCATGTTCTGAAGCCGTGTAGTCTATCCCGTGTCTATGTACTTTCTGAAATACACGACAAGCTTCAGGGAAAGTCCGACACGTCGTGTGACCAGGGTCACATGCCGTGTGTTTCCTCTCTGACCCCTGAAACCCTATCCACCACCACCGGTACTACACAACGTTTTCTTTAGAAGTACACACCATGTATTCTGGAAATTTTCAGAATCGTGGACTTCCACTGCCATGCCTCTGTGCTGCCCCATTTGTCGATCTGACTGTCAGATTGCCACGAATCTCTGGAATATAGGTGACCCTGACGTCCAGAGGTTTTATATATTGTTTTCAGGCCTCTGATCAGCTCCGAAAATGCGTTTCGATCCTCCCGCATGAAGAACGCTCGAAGAAAGGTCTTTTCCGATCCGAGCTAATTCGTCGTCCGCTATGACCGGCACACCTCCGTAGGGTCGTTGTGATATTGGATCTCCAGTTTGGGATCATTTCGTTGCAATAAGGGTGTGCAATGATCCGTTGTTCGTCGCCCCATGAAGAATGTGAAGAACGCACAAGGAAAAGAAAGGGGGAAGAAATCTAATCAGAAAAATTGAGGAACGAACCTCCACCGTCGTTCGTCACGGCATTGATCCACTCCCGTTAGTAGGCTTAAATGGAGAAAAATCAAACAACAATTTAACATGGACTAATTTCTTGAAATCATCCCAACAAAAACCCTCCCGCAAAAACGTACGAATCGGTGGATCAACATGTTCGTGGTTGATCCGCGTTCGTCGTTCAAAAATAAAAATAGGGGAAAGGAGAATTGAAATAACAACCTCTACCTCATGAAGGGTTCAATTGCTAAATATAGGGGATTCGTACCTCCATCGTCACTGAGATACTTCAACTTCGTTGGCACAACGATTCACAACTTTGATTCTTCGTCGTTCGTCGCTGAGAGTTCTCTCCAAAGCGCTGAGGATTCTCCTGAGTTTCTCTCTAGCTTCTGCCAATGAGAAAAGTTCAATTAAACCATTAAAAAGAGGGGACATGTTTTAGTATTCTGTTACACTGAGTTGCTGCCATTATACTGTGGCATTAATGAGTCAGCGTTTCTATTTCAGGTTCATTAAGATGTGGCATTTATTATTAAAACAGCTTCCCTATTGTTGCGCTGCAGCGAATGGTTCTAAAATAAAATAAACTTACAATTTATATTATTTTATTTTTACTGAAAATGTCTGAAAATTAACTTTTTCACTCAACCCACGCCGGTCAAGGTTATACTCGTTCTTAGGTAAAGTAGTTTTCCTAGATGCAATAGTTTCCTCATATTTTTAATTCCGGCATCTGTTTGGAAACTTCCACAACCGCGCAAAAGTGCCTACTCGCTTAACTTAAAAAAAGCTCGAGCCACCATTCCGGGATCAATGGGCCTTGTAATGATGTGCATTCATTGTGCCTGGTCTCATAATAATTCAATATAATATTTAAAAATAATACATATAAAATTAGAGACATTACATTCTCCCCACATTGGGGATTTGCGTCCCCGAAAATCCAAAACAAGACTACTCAAAAAGATGTCGGTACTGGGTAAAAATTTGAGACTCCTGCTGCCACCTACTCTCTTGAAGATTCCTGTGATGCCACCGAACATGAACCAAGTGAATCGATCGCCCATGAATGATCCTCTCCTGCCGATCCTTGATCTCCACCGGGTACTCAACAAAGGTCACTCCATCCTCGATGTCCACCTCACCCCAGTTGATGACGTGTGATGGGTCATGCACGTACCTCCTCAACTGCGACATGTGGAAGACATCATGTACCCGATGTAACTACGACAGTAGAGCTAGGTGGTATGCCACCTCACCAACTCTGCACAGTACGTGGAAAGGTCCAATAAACCTCATAGATAACATACCTCCTCATCCAAATCTCTATAACCCTCATCGAGGTGAGACCCGAAGAAAGACGTGGTCTCCCTCCTCAAACTCCAAGGGTCTCCATCACCTGTCAGGATAAGACTTATGTCAGATCTGTGTAGTCTTCATCCAATCCTGGATGATCTGCACCTTCTCGGTGGTAGCTCACACCAACTCTAGACCCATGAGTGAAGACTCTCTAGAGTCAGTCCAGCTAAGCGGTGACTGGAAAGGTCTCCCATACAAAGCCTCGAATGATTCCATACTAATGGTAGAGTGTTAGCTGTTATTATACGCAAACTAAACCAGTGGTAGGTGTTCCTCCCAAATGCGACTAATGTTCAAGATACATGCCAACAACATATCCTATAGAACCTGAATTCTCCTCTCCATCTGACCATCAGTCGGGGGATGGAACGCCGTGCTCAAGCGTAGCTGAGTCCCAAAGGCCTCCTGCAATCCCTTCCACAACCGGGATGTAAAATGGGAATCACAGTCTGATACTATCATCAAAGGGATTCCATGAAGCCGAAATATCTCTTATATGTAGTGGCTTCTGAATCTCTCTACAAAACTCTGCTCTCTGACAGCTAGGAAGTGGGCCGACTTGGTGAGTCGTTCAATGACCACCTAGATGGAATCATGCCACTTGGACATCTGTGGTAAGCCTGTCAAGAAGTCCATCAATATTCCATCCCATTTCCACTATGGTCCTTCTAGGGGTGAGCTAATCCCGCTAGAACCTAGTGCTCAGCCTTCACCTACTGGCATTTAAGGCATCGAGAAAAAAACCATGCTACTTCCTTCTACATGCTTGAACACCAGAACTGACGTTGGAGATCCTGGTACATATTTTTCACTCCAAGATGTACCTCCAAGGAGACATATGAAACTTACTCAGGACCACTTCCTACAACAATACTGGTACAAAAGTGAGTCCTCTAAAAATAAGTACATTCTCCCCACCTTGTGAATATCCATCAGGTGCATGTACTGTGGATAACTGAGCCTGTAAATCCACAATGTCAACATCTCTTAGTTGTGCCTCTTTAAACCACTATAATATTGGAGGGGCGACAAACATCAACTATAGGTAAGCTGTATCCTCTCTGTCCATGAAGGATAACTGCAATGCAGCTAACTACTCTGTCTCCTCACTCAACAGTAGTGAGCTCGACCTTTTTCTAAGAGAATCCGCCACCTTTTTCCCCTTCCCAAGAGTATAGATGATCTCGAAATCATAGTCCTGGAGGAACTCTAGACAATTCCTCTGCCTTAGATTTAGATCCTTCTGCAAAAATATGTTCTTCAGGCTCTTTTGGTCAGAGTAGATGACAAACCACTCACCCATAAGGTAGTGTCGCCACATCTTCAACGTGAAGACTACCGCTGCCAACTCGAGATCATGGGTCGCATTGTTCTGCTCATGTGGCCTAAACTGGCGTGAACCATAATCAATCACTAACTTCCTCTGCATTAGGATGCATCCATGCCCGGTCCCTGATGAGTCATAGAAAACTAAATACTTGAAACCCTCCTCCAGTAATCTCAAGATTGGGGCACTCTTCAAACTCTGTCTCAACTGCTCGAATGCCAGCTGGCACCTCTCCGTCCACATGAAGGGTTCCCCTTCCTGGGAAAGGCTGTCATCAGTTATGCTATTTGGGAGAAATCAGGGATAAACCTCTGGTAATATCCTACCAACCCAAGGAAGCTTCACACCTCCATCACGCTCCGAGGTGGCTCCCATGCTAACAATGCCTCCACCTTGGATAAGTCCACAGCTACTCCATCCATTGAGATTACATGTCCCAGAAAGTTGACCTCTTGAATCTAGAACTGGCACTTCGAGAGCTTCCCATAAATCTAGTGCTCTCGGAGTACGTCTAGAACTATCCGCAGGTGTCTCACATGATCCTCCTCTGACGCCAAGTACACAAGGATTTCGTTGATGAAGACCACTACGAACTAGTCCAGGTACGGCTGGAAGATCCGCTTCATCATTCCCATGAACACGGAGGGGGAGTTTATCACATCAAAAGGGATCACTAAGTACTCATAATGACCATAATGGCACCTAAAAGCCATATTCGGTATATCCTTGTCCCGTAATAGTAACTAGTGATAACTTGAACGAAGGTCAACCTTTGAGAACCACCGTGCCCCTCTTAGCTGATCGAAGAGGTCTTCAACTCTTGGTAGTGGATACTTATTCTTCATCGTCACCTGGTTTAGGCACCGGTAATCCACACACAACCTCAAACTCAAGTCTTCCTTTATGGAAAACAAGACTGGGGCCACCCAGGGTAAAATGATGGGTCTTATGAAACCCTTACTCTGTAAATCCTTTAACTACACCCTCATCTCGTGAAGCTCTATGGGATCCATCCGATATGCTGGTGAGGAAATCAGTGTCATCCTGGGGTGTAAATTGATGCAGAAGTTGATTTTCCGGTGGGGAGGTAGTCCTGAAAGATCTTTGGGAAAGACGTCATTGTACTCCACCACTACGGCTGGGAACTGAGAGCTCACAATATCTACTGCTCTGAGGGTAAGGCTAGCCATCTCATGAGTGATCGGCTGCACCCCCATATGAATGAGCCCATTCTGTGTTGCCTATGACTCCTTTTCTCTAACAAAGGAAAACCTCATCCCATCACAGAGGACACACCGCACTCTTCGCATAAAAGAATCAATCTGGGCATGGACTGAAGATAACCAATCTATACCGAGAATGATTTCGTAAGGCCTTGACGCTACCACCCAATGGTTCCAACTAAAAACATTACCTCCAAGAATAAGATCACACTGTCTGCAAAGGTGTGTGATTGTCGAGTATCCTCCTGTAGGTGTTTCTAAGTATAAGAATCGAGTCAATAGTTGTACCGGAATCTCAAGGTTTTGCACAACACATACGGGCGATGGAGGGATGATTGGCACCAATTTATATAAGTATGGAAACTAAGTTAGAGAAAACACATATTGTACCTTGTATCATCCATAGAGTGCCTGGGTCGTACGCCACAAGCACATGCAGCTATCCCCGCCCCTATCTCCCATCTCCTTGAGCCTGGTACGGACCTCATGGGGGTGGTGGTGGAAGTAGATCGAAGCGTCTGCCACCACCTGTAGCTCCCCTGCTCCTCTGCCACATCCGCCGCCTGGAGGGTCTATCTACACCACTCTCTACCTCTGCCTTGGTGGTCCATCCACCGCTTCCCTGTCAGCAGATCGACGGGTCTAACAATCTCTAGTGAGATGTCCCCAACCATCGCATGCGTAACACTGCTTCTCTCTAGGATGACTGAATCCAGCCCGAGAGACATGGACTGTCGATCCCCTATCATGGGTCCTCCTTTGACATCTCTCAAGTCTTGATCCCTACATAGGACATGGTCTCCCTGCTTCCAAGGTCTCTGCACCTATCTGCCTGCTGTTGAATGTTGTCAGCTGTCTCTATTCTTCCAAGAAGCTCTCTATCACCAAAGCCCGCTCGAGCACTCCAGCATAAGTCGAAATTCATAGAGGAATTACACTAGATCGGATGTCTCATCATATAACTCGCTCAAAGGTCCCAGCTCTAAAGTACTGATCCTTTACCATATCCATCGATTACCAGGAAAGGTTGGCGAACCTCGATGAATAGTCAGCTACAGTCAAATTGCCCTGCTATAGCTGAAGAAGCTCTTGGATGCGTACAACACTCAGCATAATCGGAGAGAAATCCTCCATAAATAGTTGCTCATGAAAGAGTCTCCACATCGTGAGTCTGTGCGGTTAGACTCCACCATCATCCTGCCGAACCCTGAAGAAGGTTCGCCCCTCGAATCACCATCTGGTCTGATGGTGTCCTCACTAGATAAAAAACTATGGTCACCGCATCAAGCTAGTCTTTTACTGCCAGATGGTCGGCCTTTCCTCGGAACCAGAAGGGTATCTGTCTCTAGAACTCAAAGATTATGCTCATACCATGCTCCTCGTCAGTCAGTACTGCAGGTACCACAGGCTGCTCCACTGGTGGTGGTATAGCAGGTGCACCACCTGGTGGCAATGCCTGCAAAACTGGTCCTTGTATAGAAGCCTCATCACTGAGGGGGTCATCCTCATGATCGTGCTGCTGAATCCTAGCGGGTATGAATTGCAGAGGAATCCTGTAAGAAAACAAGATGTACCATGGTCAATGAGTATATCTTGATAGATGACACAAAGGATAAGGAAAACACAACCCATTACTATATGACGCATGTACAGTTCTTTTATTTACCCGCAACTAGTGTTTTCATGAACTGAGTCAAAAAGAAGGTTATCATAGTCCTAGTGTATAGATACGTCGGCCTCCACACCAACACTAGAGTCTCTGGCCAAAAATCTAAGCTCGAAACACTGAACACTATTTCCCCAAACCTATCTCAAAGACTCTTGGTCCTAAGGTAGAACCAACCACCTCTGATACCACTATGTCACGAATCGTCCTAGTGCGGCCTGTGCTGTGAATCCCCAAGCTCGCCTCCAATATGCCAGGGGCTGGTGACTAGCACAGAGTAGGAATATTACTAACATGAGAGGAATATCCTAAGAACATGTACACACACACACAACTCCAAGACCACAAATGAAAAAATATAAAAACCACTAAGGAACAAAATTCAAGCATACAACTAAACCCAACCAACAGAGTACGACGGAAAGTAAAGTACCAAAAGTAAGTTGGGCCAGAATACAGGCCTACTAAAAACAGGAGTATGAAAACTGGAAATTCTATCCTATAAATAGAAAAAGGTACTGGGACTATGGCTCATAGTTATAGGAATGCCTCGGATTGTAGGGAACTCAAAAAGCTCAGTCCTTTCCTAGTCCGGCCTGGAATCTGTCAAAAGTTTGCTCATATGCACAAGACACGATACGTGTGGTCAAAGCCCGTGCAGTGGTGAGTATAACAATACTCATTAGAGGACCCCAAAAAACACAAATCAATACACAAAGGAATGGAACAACCATATCTACATAGTATATGTCTACTAAAAATATAATAGGAGAACACAAGTCAGATATACATAAAACCCAGACCCATAGTCTAGAGACAAGTCACACAACCGCATAACCCCATCTAGGGATTTAGTTCGAAGATTCGACAAAGCACTCGTTCTAGGAGAACACACTCCATGAGTCTGGTAGCTCTGATAACGCCCATCTGAGAAGTACTATTCATTAGGAAACGTCACAAGAGGTAGTTATACTCATTATAGGAGACACACTTCTGAGTGAGAAGATCATGAGAGATAGATGCACTCATTATGAGAGACACACTCCTGAGTGGGAAAGATCACGAAACATAGATGAGGATCACTTCCAGGGACATGGAGGATACCGTGACTCATTCGGATTCACCATCTAGGTAGATGATCAACACCCGATAGAGTTGGTCACATCGATGCCCGACTCTACCTATGGTCAGGAATGGATAAAGGATCTCACCCCAGGCCTCTCGGAGGGATGTCGACTCTATAAAATAAAGTTATGCTCAAGGGATCATAATCATATAGAATAAAATGATGCTTTACCTTTAGGGGAATGAGAAGAAGGGGCACTAACCCAAATGAAACATGTCCAAGATACGGTGGACAAGAGGAGCATGCCATTTTCCAAAAAGTACATGGCATGTATAAAAGTTACACTCTTTGTCATTTGACCCCGGGTACTACCCGTGTACAATGACCCATTTCGTAAGGCTGGTCATGTAGAAAAGTTAGTACATGCCGTGTCGTATTGTGTACATGCCATGCTTGAGTGACTGGGGTCAGCTCTGTGTACGCTGGCCATGTGCCCGTACATGGTCCTCAATACGTATACTCCAACCCGTGTAATCAGTACATCAGGTGACCCACGTTACTGGCCTCACCTAGCCGTGTGATGGACTAAAAGGTTGTGTACTCCATCCCATGTCCATGTATCCCCTAGGTACATGCCGAGTCCTATGTAGCCGCATCTTCCATGTTGCGTAGAGTGTGAACGTCGTGTTCCAAAGCTGTGTAGTCCATCCCTTGTCCGTGTACTTTCCAAAATACATGCTGAGCTTGGGGGAAGGTCTGACATGTTGTTTGAACAGGGTCACATGCCGTGTGTTTCCTCTCTGACCCCCGAAACCCTAGCTATCGCTGCCGATACTACACGACATGTTTTTAAAAATTATACACTATGTATTCTGGAAATTTCTAGAATCACGGACTTTTGTCGCCGCACCTCCGTGCTACCCCATTCATCAATCCAGTCATCCGATTGCCATGAATCTCTGAAATCCAGGTTGCCCTGATGTTTCAAGCTCGTCTACATTGTTTTTGGGCCTCTCCTCAGCTATGAAAATGCGTTATAATCCTCCCATGTGAAGAATGATCGAAGAACAATATTTTTCGATCTGAGCCGATTTAACATCCTCTATAACCGTCACACCTCCATTGGGTTGTTTCAATGTCAGATCTCTAGTTTGGGATCGTTTCTTTGAAATATGGGTGTGCAACGATCCATTGTTCGTCTCCACAAAAAGAATGCAAAGAACACACAAGGAAAATAAAGGGGGAAGAAATCCAATCAGAAAAATCAAGGAATGAACCTCTGACATCATTCGTCACGACATTTATATACTCACATTAGTAGGCTTAAATGGAGCAGAATCAAACAACAATTTAAAATGGACTAATTCCCCAAAATCATCCCAACAAAAACCCTCTCGCAAAACCGTACGAATCCACAGATCAACATGTTTTTGGTTGATCTGCGTTCGTCATATAAAATTAAAAATGGGAGAAAGGAGAATTGAAATAACAACCCCTACCTCGGGAAGGGTTCAAATCCTGAGGGGGGGGGGGGGGGTCCTGCCTCCGTCATCACCGAGATCCTTCAACTTCATTGGCACAGTGATTCACATCTTTGATTCATTGTCGTTCATTGCCGAGAGTTCTCTCCAAATCACCGAGGATTCTCCAGAGTTTCATTCCAGCTTCATCCAATGAGAAACTTTCAATTAACCCATTAAAAAGAGGGAACATGTTTCAGAGTTCTGTTACCTTGATTTGAGGCCGTTACACTGCAGCATTAATGAGTTTGCGTTGCTGTTTCAGGGTCATCATGACTTGGTATTTATTATTAAAACAGTTGTCCAGTCGTTGCGCTGTAGCGAATGTTTCCACAATAAAATAAACATTCCATTTATTTTATTTTATTTTCACTGAAAATGTCCAAAAATTAACTTTTTCCCTCGACCCACGCCGGTTGAGGTTAGACCCTTTCTTAGGTAAATTTGTCGTCCTGGACGCAACGGTGCCCTCAGTTTTTTAATCTGGGCATCCGTTTGAAAGCTTCCACAACCGCACACAATTGCCGACTCACTTAACTTAAAAAAAGTCTGAACCACTATTCCGGGATCACCAGGCCTTGAAATGATGTTCTGTCATTTCACCTTGTCTCGTAATAATTCCATATAATATTTAAAAACAATACACAGAAAATACGAGATATTACATAGGACACTTCAAGAGATTTCCCAAACTATTCTAAATGAGTATAACTTACCTATCAATTTTTAGGAAAAAGCTATTTATACATCTTGTTACATCATCAATAAATTCTTAATTAGAACCATTATTACGAAATAACTTTATGGTCTATGGAATAATAGGAATCCTAAGGTTAATTACTTTAGAATTTTTGGTTGCAATGTCTTTATCCTTAAGACTAGGGATAATCTTGATATATTTGATTCCAAGAGTGATGAAGGAATTTTCATAGGTTACTCAATATCTAGTAAAGATTATAGAGTATTCCATAAGAGAACCAAATATGTGGGAGAATCAGTTCATGTCAAATTTGATGAGACTAATCCACATGAACCCAAAAACTCTCTTGAACATCTTGAGGAAGATATGTCAATTCTGGACCTTAATGATAAAGAAAATGAACCCTTAGTGAAAACAAATAGTTCTAGAAATTTTCCAGAATTAGAGAATTTTGAATATAAACCTATAGAAAACCATGAAGAGACTAGTTAAAATATTTCCAGAGGTATTAGAACACTCAAGAATCATCCTTTATATGCTGTAGTAGGTGATCTAAATTGAGGGACACAAAACCGAGCTTCTCTGAGAAACCAGGTTGAACATCAAGCTTTTATTTCACATATTGAACACAAAATAATAATTATGCTATCAATGATGAAATTTGGGTGATAGCTATGCAACAAGAATTAAATCAGTTTATAAGAAACAATGTTTGGGAATTAGTTGAAAGACCTAAATACACTTTGACCATAGACACTAAATGGGTGTTTATAGATAAAGTTGATGAATCTAGAAACATAGTTAGAAACAAGGCTAGAATTGTTTCACAAGGATATAGTTTAGAATAAGGAATACACTCTAAGGAAAACTTTGCAACTGTATCTAGACTAGAGGCCATTAGAATACTACTTCCCTATGCAGCTCATTTGAATCTCAAACATTATCAAATTGATGTAAAAAGTGCATTTATAATTGGGTACATAGTTGAGGATGTATTTGTTGAAAACCCCCTAGTTTTACAAATCCCTATTTTTCAAATCATGTCTTTAAACATTCTAACACCTTATATGGTCTAAAACAAGCTCCCCGATCTTGGTATGATAGACTTAGTTCTTTTCTTATTTCATAAGGTTTTACTAAAAGAATATATGATCCTACTCTTTTTATTAAAAGTATTTCCAAAGATGTTTTAATAGTATAGATTTATGTAGATGAAATTATTTTTGGATCTTCTAAAAATTCTTTATGTACTAATTTTTGAAAGATGATGAAAGATGAATTTGAAATGAGTTTAATGGGGGAACATAAAATTTTCCTTGGATTTAAAAATTTTCAAAATAAAAATTGTATTGTTTTAAATCAAATTAAATATACTAATGATCTGCTGAAATGTTTTGGTATGGATAGTAATAAAGGTAGTGATGAACCTATGAGTACCACTTGTAAGTTAGATGCTGATGAAACTGGAAAACCAGTGGATAAAACCAATTTCAGAGGTATGATTGGGAGTCTACTCTACCTTACTACTAGCTGACCTAATATTATGTTCAATGTATGCATGTGTGCTCGTTTTCAATACAAACCCAAATAATCTCATCTAACTATTGTTAAATGAATTTTTAAATATCTCAAGTATACTACAAACATAGGACTATTTTATACAATAGGAAAAGCATTTGATTTAATACGTTATTCAAAGGCTGACTTTTCTGGTTGCATGTTTGATAGAAAAAGAACCTCTAGAACATGTCACATTTTGGGCAAGTCACTAGTATCATGGTGTAGTAAGAAATATAATTCTGTTGCATTATCCACTACCGAAGCTGAATATATAGCTGCTGGTAGTTGTTGTGATCAAATTATATGGATAAAACACACTTTACTAGAATATGGATATCAATTCCAACATTTATCTATAAACTATGACAATACAAGTGCTATTAAAATCTCTAAAAATCAAGTATCTCATGTTAGGACAAAACATATTGATGTGAGACATCACTTCGTGAGAAATCATTATCAAAGAGGTGATATCACCCTCGAATTCATTGGAACTAAACATCAATTGGAAGATATATTCACAAAGCCTTTGAATTATGAGAGGTTAAATTACATCAAACATGAGTTAGGTATGATAAACTATTAATATAAGACCTCACTGTTAGAGCTCACCAATAAGACCTCACCGTTAGACCTCACCGATAAGACCTCACCATTGGACCTCACAGATAAGACCTCACTGTTAGACCTCACCGATAAGACCTCACCATTATACCTCACCGATAAGACCTCAACGTTAGACCTCACTGATAAGACCTCACCGTTTGACCTCACCGATAAGACCTAACCATTAAGACCTCAGCATTGGACCTCACCGTTGGACCTTACTATTGGCACCTTACCGATATTCAACCTTTCATAAGTCCGGGACTTCGTGTCTTTCAGCTAGAATCTAAAACTTTTTAGTATTATTTGTCTCTTTTACTTGATTTTTTATCCCTAAATGATAAAAATAATGTACAAAACACATTTAGATCCACTTCAATCCTCTCTCTAATTTCTTACTCATTAATCTTAGAACCTAAACTTCGGCTGAAACCCTCGAACTGCTCTAGACTGCAATGGAAAGGCTGAAGAGACTGAGGGTTGGTGATGAAAGAGATGAACTGAACCCTAAGAGACCTCGAGCTGGGTCTATTAGTGGAAGAAAATATGTGTTGAAGCTAATCAATCCACATTTTTTGAAGAGGGAATTTATGGTAGAAAATGAAGTATGTTCGGAATGGCTACTGTCAAGAAGGTCTCTATTGTTGAAGGAACTCGAAACTCATGACGGGGTAGAATGTTTTGCAAATAACAATGCACCATAAAACCCGAAGCTAGTGAAAGAATTTTATGAATCTTTAAAGATCGAATAGTTTGAGGATGAGAATAGAATGTCTTCAATGGTAAATGGAGAAAATGTGAGCTTCTATTCTATTAAATGAGTTTAATTCTTAAGAGTCCCACATGAAGGAATTTTTGATTACTACTCTAGAGTGGTGCCTCCCACCAGGGAGTATTTATACTATGAAGAGGCTTTGGCTGAGCAGATAAGGAATATAATCCCTAGAAAGATTATTTCTAATGAAATGTAAGGAGAAAATATGTTTCTTTTTAAATTTGTTCAACAAATTTTATGTCCCAGGAGAGGGGACTTTTCCACCATGAGGTATCAAGAAATATTTCTATTATATATTCTGAAGCATAGATAGAGAATAAATATTTGTAGATTGATGATGATTCAGTTAGAGGATGTAACACCCCGAGCTTCCACGATACGCCTCTCTTTCAATAATGCAATAGCTTGCATTTTACGCAAGTTCAAGTTCTAAAACACCGCGACTAATCAAAGTAGCCGTTATGAATAGTAGTAAACACCTTTTGAAATTATAGAAAATTTATATTTCAAAATAGAATTCATTTTTTTATTCCTAATATTGAAATTAGCCTATGTTGAATTTTTTGTAATTTTCGGAGAACTTCAAAATTTTTATGAATAATGAAAAATACTTAAAAAAACTTTTTTAATCAAAATAATTTATTATGATAAATTATACTATTTAGTGGCCTTAAAGTATAATTAGAATATATTTTTACCATTTTATCCAATGGTGGTCATTAGAATTAATTTAACATTGAAATCGGACATAAACAATTGCCAATCTTTTGATATAAATTGTTTCTTAAAAACACGCTATTTGTTGTGACAACGGGAATTAATTATAAAATTAATTAATGCAACTTATATGTTTGTAATTTTTTAAAATAGACATAATTTTTGAATTCGGAATATCAATTATAGCTTAGGGTGAAATTTTGGCATTGTTCTGAAAAACTTCAATTTTTTGATGAATAGTGAAACCACTAAGTGGTAGTTAAATAACTGATTTTTCGTTTAAATGAAATATTACCACTTCTGTGATTTGATTTTTAAAAATACAACATACATGGTTGTCATTAATAAGTAAAATGTGGTTCAATAGGATTAAAATAATTTTTTGGTGAATAGTAACTTTTAAGTTCTTAATCGCGATTAGAGGTAATTAAGTGTAGTTTGAGGTACAAATACTGTTTTAATAATATGAGATGAGCATGAAACTTGTCCTACTCCTATTGGATGAGTCATGGCCGACCAAGACAACCCATGGGTCAACTTGGGGACCCCATGGAGCCACTTTAGTTGGAAAATGACATTAATATATATTTATTTAATGTTAAAATTAAATTGACACAAACATGAGTTGTTTTACTAAAACAGTTTTTAAGTCGGGTTACACAAGTACAAATTTTGACTATAAATATTCATTAGAAATCTAAAAAGATTTCATACATCATAGTATTTTTTTTATAATTTTTAGACATTAAATAAATTAAATTATTTATGAAATCATTATGATGCAGCGATGACCTCATTATTTAACGATTTTAAATAAAATGAGAAGATAATGCAAAATCCAAGGCTTACACTTGTCCAAAGCCTATTGGATGAGGAGCTTTCGACCCCTTATCACCTTATCCACTAAATTTATAAGTGTGGGACCTTTAGAATCCGAAAAGCATTGTATAATAATGTAACATTTCAATCTTTCCAAAAGAGCCCCTCCTCTCCTCTTATAAAAGGCCCCCACCTCTCCCACCTCATTTACACTTTCAAGCCATTTGGCTCTGCCCACCTCTGCCCAAATACTCTCCCAACTTACCCCTCTTACTCCTAGAAGCCTCACTTTGGGCATAACTCTTCCTAAGGAAGCCTTTGGCTCAAATCAAAATGAGTTACCCGATTTTGAGGTAATGTCTTCTCTAATGTTGTTTTGTTTTATTTTTCTTCTCCAACCCCCTAAACTCTTTTTATTCATTTCTTTTGTAACAACACCAGTATCCTCAATATACTAGGATGTTTTTATAAGAAGGATTCGAGCTACACTTACACACACCTACATCTAATGGTTAAAGAACATACGGTTTCTGTGGATGGCGAATTTCTGCCTCACGAAACGATGATTGTTCAACACTCATATAACACCTTAAAAGGTGGCCATTAAGATGTCACTATATTTATATATGATATATAATGTGTTTATGTTTTACTTATGCTTATGTATTTCTCATTTATGGCATACTTTATGATTTCCATTATGGGTAAAACGCAATAATTTCATTTTAGGAAGTGCGGACTACCGCCCCCTCAAAGTGATTTGAATCGTTAATGACATATGTGGGATGTATAAAGGATGAAAAAAATGGTATTATACACTATATTATACTTTAATTATATTATAAATTTATATCATTATGATTCTGTTCCATTAAATATGAAATAGAAATGAAAGTAGCGTTCATGCGTACGTACGGCTTACCGTCTCCATGAACGGTGCATTTCATTTCATACCTCTAAATGTTACGTGACATTATGAATGAATGTATATACTGGATATATATCATATATATGATATCTACATCATGAATATAATTCTGTATATAATGGATATTCCACCACATGAACAACTTGTAATTATAAGAAGTTTATTTTTGACTCAAGTACCAAAGATCGACAAAACGACCGTTATTAACTTAAATAATTAAATATTGTTCATAACATGGTAATAAGTGATATAAATGGAATAATGAACATGAAAAAGGTTCTTAAGTAAATAGAAATTAACTCTAGTTTATTATTCAGGAGGTTAAATAACGGTCGAGTCAGGACAAGACGCAAGGTAAGGGAATTTCATAACCCAATTTCCATTCTTTGGGTTAATCTCCTAATTTCAAATTATGTCATGATATTACTGTGTCATATCTTGTATTTTTAATTTATTTATGTGTACTTATATTGAATACTGATAATAGATATATTTTATTTAAAAATTATCGTTGTAAGGGAACTTCTTAACCCAATTTCTATTCTTTGGGTTAATCTCCTACTTTCAAATTATGTCATGATATTATTATGTCCTATCTTGTATTTTTACATTATTTATGTGTACTTATAGTGAATACACATTATAGATGTACTTTATTTAAAAAAAATAATATTTTTAAGGACTTCGTCTCAATCCCCTTTCATTGAGGCATATTTGGTTTTATACACAACTTTCTTTTATATGGTGTATAAACCCCTTTGGATTTTAGGTTTATTCAAAATGAATCTTTTTTATACGAAGAGTTTTTCTAAACGACAAAAGGGAATGTTTTTCTTTCCGTACTTATGCGGCGACAACGACTTCTCCGCTACCGTGACCATTATTTGAGTTTCGGCTTCCTTTACAAGCCATCATTTTTTAATGAAAAATAAATACAATGTTTTAACTTTCTTTTATTTTGGTATTGAAAATGGTTTTGAAAGCGTTTTTATTATATCAATGTGTTGTATTGATATCTTGTGATTGAAATGTGGAAATGTTATGTTTCCTTTATGCATGTTTTATGTGATACGATTATGTTATGGTTTATGATATGTTTAAACCTACTCATATGAGGAATGTATTGGACTTAATAAGTGATGGGTGGAGCCTGCTATAGCTCCTCGATGCATCGGTAGGTCTCATGAGACAACTAGATGTGGAATTGGCCGAGGCCCTTTCCCAATTTGATTTATGGTTTTGGCCGAGGCCTTAATCATTTTAGACGTCTTGGCCGAGGCCTTGACAAAATGTTTCAGAATGTCCGGCATTATACATTCCCTCATTATGAAAGTGGTTATTGATATTGCATGTGATTATTCGACCAGTAGAATATCAATGTTAATAAGTAAATGGCATTATCTCATTTTACTTTTTCCATATTATGTTGAAGTTCATGTTTAAAAGGCTTTTGTTTTAGTTATACATTGCCTTAAATTTTTATGTTTATTTATGAAAGCTTCCGCAATATTGTTATCCTTACTGAGCATCTGAGCTCACCCCTTTCAATGTTTTAATATTTTCCAGGATGTGAAGAAGTATTTTATGAATGACCTGCAGGGGTAGTCATAAAGGGATATGAGTGTAGACTATGAAGACCATGTTATTATAGATTGTTTACTTTTTGATGTAATGAAAGACTTATGAATGTATCTAGTGTTTCCAAGGCTACTAAACTAATCGGTCTTTCGAGACTTGATCTTTTGTGATCATACCAATGTTACGAAGTAATGCACCGGCTCCGGGTAGCTGGGGTCGGGGCATTACAGTTGGTATTAGAGGAAGTTTAGTACAAACCTTGGAAGCTAGATTTAGATAAACTCTGATTAGAGAACGTAGACCTAAGATGAACTTTGAGGATTAGTATAGAAGAACTTCCTAGAATTATGGTATTGTAGAGATTTTGTGAGTTTTCCGGGCAATACATCCCTGTCTGGATACGAGCAGGTTGAGGTGGCTCTGGCACAGATGTACCTAGGGGTAAAACCTGAAAACACAGCTTTGAGCTAGACTCGAACGAGAACTGGTGCACGAAAAAGGGGCTTGCTGCACTCTTGGTTACGACACTCTCGGGGGATATGCTTAGGATAATTCTCATTTTCTTTACAAACCACTATGAACGGTTATGAGTATATACTTCCTCAAAGAAAACATTTTTATGATTATGGATTATATCCATAAATAGTTCAATTTATGTTAAGTATTTTATAAGTATGGAATTATGTATTTTGATTCATAAACTGATCTAGTTTATGCAATTGTTTAGAAATGGCGCCTAGTGGAAGAAATGGAAACCGTATCAATGCGCGCACTCCGTGTAGGGATTGCCCTCCTGATCAAGATAATTATTGTGGATCTGGAGATACAACTGGTGCTGATCAACTTATTACCATATTGGGACAACTCACTCAGGTTATGAATAATAACCTTACTCATATGGAGCACCCTGATCCGCAACGTGGAGGATCAATGTTAGACCGCTTCATGAGGCAACAACCACCAACATTTAATGGGGGTACAAATCCGTTAGTAGCTGAGCAATGGATAAACTCCTTAGAGAAAATATTCCATGCCTTGGGGAGTAGTGAAAGGGAGAAGGTTGTCATGGCAGTTTACCGCCTCACTAGAGATGCCGATCAGTGGTGGTCGCTGATTCAAAACACAAAGGAAGATGATGACGTATCGAATATGGAATGGAGGGAGTTCAAAGAGCTTTTCTTAGAAAAATACTTTCCTCGTGACCATCGAGCAGATATGGAAAGACAATTTCTGAGTCTGAGACAGAAGGATGATGAGAATGTCGCAAAGTATGAGGCTAACTTTACAAGGTTAGCGAGGCATGCTTCCGATTATATACGTAACCCAAGGAGTAATATTGATCGTTTCTTTGATGGGTTAAAACCATTTCTCTGTCGAGCTTTAGTATCACAATCCTTTTCATCGTACGAAGACATTGTCTCGTGTGCTATCAAGACAGAAAAGGAATTCTCTAAGTCTTATGACAACAAAGTAAAGCAAGAGAAGAAGAGAACGGTGGAACAAGAGACAGATAAAGGGAAAAAGGGAAAGAAGGATTTTTCATTATGTGATAATTGTGGGAAGAATCACCCTGGTACGTGCCTAAAAGGAATGGGAGTTTGTTATAAATGTGGAGAAAAGGGTCACCAGGCTCGTGATTGCAAGGGAAAGAAAGAGGATGTCAAAGTTGAATGCTACAATTGTATGGAAATGGGGTATTATGCAAATGAATTTCCTAAGCGTCAGGGAAACTTACCTCAGAAAAGGCCAAGGGATCAAGGACAATCTTATGCTGTTACTACAGTTGAAGCACAATAACTAATGTATTGGTGCTTTTGGACTCTTGGATTATATTCTGGTTATTAGAATAATGTGATATATATATAAGGATTGTACTGCTATACTTTTTGATTTCAGTAAGGTTTTAATATGATTAAGGTAATCATATTTTTAGTATGTGACAATAAAAGAAACTTTTCTTGTTTGGGGAATCTGATGTTACAATTGATTTTGGAATTTAGAGACCTTTTAGAGAAAGCCTGGAAGGAGGTATTTTGGATAACTATTAAGGTTGGAATGGATTAAGTTGAACCATGGATAGTATTGTTTAAGGTTAAAGCATTTCCGAAGATTATTTTTGGAATATTATAATACTATAGTTTTCGGAAAAGGACAACCTGCAGGGTGGGGCATAACCCGTCGCGTCGGACAAAGATGCAGGAATCGAACCCACAATCATAGTGCGACAGACCTTTATTTCCTACCACTAGCCTACATGAAGTCCCTGGTTATTACAAAATAATTTTACTAATCTAAATGGTATGTGTTAACATTTGGAACCTTATACAATTAGGATAAGTATAATATTTTTGAGTTTTATTATCTTTTTGAGTGAAGGATGAGTTGAAGGTTGAAACTCTAATTGTCAAGCATAAATATATATATACCTATCTCTTATTCAATGAATAAATTAATTCATAAACTTTAGTAAAGGGATATTAAAACAAAAAAATGTGTTATCCAAATACCTTATGTCTTGTTGAACTGATGATATTTTAAATCAACATAGATTGAAGGCTTTGAGGCCCTCAATTTGACAGTTGATTGTGATTGATGACCTCAATCACTCCCTACAAATATTTACATTTTTCTTCCAATTATATGTCTCTAATTTCCACTAATGTTCTCCTAATCGAGATCATAATTGGGTGGTGACTTTTTCATTTCCCTTTCCCTCTTATTAAGGCTAAATTTTATTAATCTTATTTCCGATGTGGGTTTTCCTCAAAGGTATTTTCTATTTTCAACCTTTTATTTTCCAAGAAAAATTTCAAATTTCGAGGACGCAATTTATTGAAGGAGGGGAGAATGTAACACCCCGAGCTTCCACGATACACCTCTCTTTCAATAATGCAATAGCTTGCATTGTACGCAAGTTCGAGTTCTAAAACACCGCGACTAATCAAAGTAGCCGTTATGAATAGTAGTAACCACATTTTGAAATTATAGAAAATTTATATTTCAAAATGGAATTCATTTTTTTATTCCTAATATTGAAATTAGCCTATGTTGAATTTTTTGTAATTTTCGGAGAACTTCAAAAATTTTATGAATAATGAAAAATACTTAAAAAAACTTTTTTAATCAAAATAATTTATTGTGATAAATTATACTATTTAGTGGCCTTAAAGTATAATTAGAATATATTTTTACCATTTTATCCAATGGTGGTCATTAGAATTAATTTAACATTGAAATCGGACATAAACAATTGCCAATCTTTTGATATAAATTGTTTCTTAAAAACACGCTATTTGTTGTGACAGCGGGAATTAATTATAAAATTAATTAATGCAACGTATATATTTGGAATTTTGTAAAATATACATCATTTTTGAATTCGGAATATCAATTATAGCTTAGGGTGAAATTTTGGCATTGTTCTGAAAAACTTCAATTTTTGATGAATAGTGAAACCACTAAGTGGTAGTTAAATAACTGATTTTTCGTTTAAATGAAATATTACCACTTCTGTGATTTGATTTTCAAAAATCCAACATACATGGTTGTCATTAAGAAGTAAAATTTGGTTCAATAAGATTAAAATAATTTTTTGGTGAATAGTAACTTTTAAGTTCTTAATCGCGATTAGAGGTAATTAAGTGTAGTTTAAGGTACAAATAATGTTTTAATAATATGAGATGAGCATGACACTTATCCTACTCCTATTGTATGAGTCATGGCCGACCAAGAAAACCCATGGGTCAACTTGGGGACCCCATGGAGCCACTTTAGTTGGAAAATGACATTAATATATATTTATTTAATGTTAAAATTAAATTGACACAAACATGAGTTGTTTTACTAAAACAATTTTTAAGTGGGGTTACACAAGTCCAAATTTTTACTATAAATATTAATTAGAAATCTAAAAAGATTTCATACATCATAGTATTTTTTTTATAATTTTTAGACATTAAATAAATTAAATTATTTATGACATCATTATGATGCAGCGATGACCTCACTATTTAACGATTTTAAATAAAATGAGAAGATAATGCAAAATCCAAGGCTTACACTTGTCCAAATCCTATTGTATGAGGATATTTCGAACCCTTATCACCTTAGCCACTATGTTTATAAGTGTGGGACCTTTAGAATCCGAAAAGCATTGTATAATAATGTAACATTTCAATCTTTCCAAAAGAGCCCCTCCTCTCCTCTTATAAAAGGCCCCCACCTCTCCCACCTCATTTACACTTTCAAGCCATTTGGCTCGGCCAAACTCTGCCCAAATACTCTCCCAACTTCCCCCTCTTACTCCTAGAAGCCTCACTTTGGGAAGAACTCTTCCCAAGGAAGCCTTTGGCTCAAATCAAAATGAGTTACCCGATTTTGAGGTAATGTCTTCTCTAATGTTGTTTTGTTTTATTTTTCTTCTCCAACCATCTAAACTCTTTTTATTCATTTCTTTTGTAACAAAAACAGTATCCTCAATATAATAGGATGTTTTTATAATAAGGATTCAAGCTACACTTACACACACCTACATCTAATGGTTAAAGAACATACGGTTTCTGTGGATGGCGAATTTCTGCCTCACGAAACGATGATTGTTCAACACTCATATAACACCTTCAAAGGTGGCCATTAAGATGTAACTATATTTATATATGATATATAATGTGTTTATGTTTTACTTATGCTTCTGTATTTCTCATTTATGGCATACTTTATGATTTCCATTATGGGTAAAACGCGATAATTTCATTTTAGGAAGTGCGGACTACCGCCCCCTCAAAGTGATTTGAATTGTTAATGCCATATGTGGGATGTATAAAGGATGGATCAAATAATATTATAAACTATATTATACTGTAATTATATTATAAATTTATATCATTATGATTCCGTTCCATTAAATACGAAATAGAAATGAAAGTAGCGTTCATGCGTACGTACGGCTTACCGTCTCCATGAACGGTGCATTTCATTTCTTACCTCTAAATGTTACGTGACATTATGAATGAATGTATATACTGGATATATATCATATATATGATATCTACATCATGAATATAATTCTGGATATAATGGATATTCCACCACATGAACAACTTGTAATTATAAGAAGTTTATTTTTGACTCAAGTACCAAAGATCGACAAAACAACCGTTATTAACTTAAATAATTAAATAATGTTCATAACATGGTAATAAGTGATATAAATGGAATAATGAACATGAAAAAGGTTCTTAAGTAAATAGAAATTAACTCTAGTTTATTATTCAGGAGGTTAAAGAACGGTCGAGTCAGGACAAGACGCAAGGTAAGGGAATTTCATAACCCAATTTCCATTCTTTGGGTTAATCTCTTAATTTCAAATTATGTCATGATATTACTATGTCATATCTTGTATTTTTACTTTATTTATGTGTACTTATATTGAATACTGATAATAGATGTATTTTATTTAAAAATTATCGTTGTAAGGGAACTTCTTAACCCAATTTCTATTCTTTGGGTTAATCTCCTACTTTCAAATTATGTCATGATATTATTATGTCCTATCTTGTATTTTTACATTATTTATGTGTAATTATAGTTAATACACATTATAGATGTACTTTATTTAAAAAAAATGATATTTTTAAGGACTTCTTCTCAATCCCCTTTCATTGAGGCATATTTGGTTTTATACACAACTTTCTTTTATACGGTGTATAAACCCCATTGGATTTTAGGTTTATTCAAAATGAATCTTTTTTATACGAAGCGTTTTGCTAAACGACAAAAGGGAATGTTTTTCTTTCCGTACTTATGCGGCGACAACGACTTCTCCACTGCCGTGACCATTATTTGAGTTTCGGCTTCCTTTACAAGCCATCATTTTTTTAATGAAAAATAAATACAAATTTTAACTTTCTTTTATTTTGGTATTGAAAATGGTTTTGAAAGCATTTTTATTATATCAATGTGTTGTATTGATATCTTGTGATTGAAATGTGGAAATGTTATGTTTCCTTTATGCATGTTTTATGTGATACGATTATGTTATGGTTTATGATATGTTTAAACCTACTCATATGAGGAATGTATTGGACTTAATAAGTGACGGGTGGAGCCCGCTATAGCTCCTCGATGCATCAGTAGGTCTCATGAGACAACTACATGTGGAATTGGCCGAGGCCCTTTCCCAATTTGATTTATGGTTTTGACCGAGGCGTTAATCATTTTAGACATCTTGGCTGAGGCCTTGACAAAATGTTTCAGAATGTCCGGCATTATACATTCCCTCATTATGAAAGTGGTTATTGATATTTCATGTGATTATTCGACCAGTAGAATATCCATGTGAATAAGTAAATGGCATTATCTCATTTTACTTTTGCCATATTATGTTGAAGTTCATGTTTAAAAGGCTTTTGTTTTAGTTATACATTGCCTTAAATTTTTATGTTTATTTATGAAAGCTTCCGCAATATTGTTAACCTTACTGAGCATCTGACCTCACCCCTTTCAATGTTTTAATATTTTCCAGGATGTGAAGAAGTATTTTATGAATGACCTGCAGGGGTAGTCATAAAGGGATATGAGTGTGGACTATGAAGACCATGTTATTATAGATTGATTACTTTTTGATGTAATGAAAGACTTATGAATGTATCTAGTGTTTCTAAGGCTACTAAACTAATCGGTCTTTCGAGACTTGATCTTTTGTGATCATGCCAATGTTACGAAGTAATGCACCGGCTCTGGGTAGCTGGGGTCGGGGCGTTACAGAGGATATGACTAGGAAAAGTTTAAAATCAAATGCATTATTTCCTTCCATATTGATATCCTTGATGTTGATAGTGAATGGTGTTGTTGGAAATAAGGAGGAATAAATAGTTGTATAAGACAACTTCGGCATTCCCAAAGTGATTTTAAAATTTATGAAGATATGTTGGAACCCTTGGAAAAGAAAATGGGTGAATGATGAGGCTAAGTTGTATGAGGAATTCAATCCTTTTACCAATACTACTAGGCCAATGAATAAAAGAGATCTAGGTTTAAAACATGATGAAGTGGAATTGGTTTATTCAGATGAAGAAGAGGAGGCTGCTGGTGTATAAGAAAGATAGGATTCTCCTATAGATGACATGAGTGATCCTGACCTTCCCTCAAGTCCTCATACCAATGTTGTATCCTTTGGTGAGCCTAGCCCACCAAAGAGAATTCCTAGAGGAGAGGCTATCCTAAGGGATAATGATGATGATGAAACCAGTGAAGAAGAAGGAGAAGTGAAGTTCTTAAGGGACATTACTATTGGAGAGACCTCAAATAAGGATGAAGTTGACACTGATCTTAAGGAATTTGAGATAGCTATTGCTGAAAGTGAAGAGGAATGCTTAAGTCTCAGTCCCTTTATATGATATATAGAAGTGGTGGAGAGTGAAGAGGAAGAGAATGTTGAATCTGTTAGAGCTGAAATTTCTATGGATATGGTTGAAGATTCTATAGAATAAGTAGCCATGAACTCTCTTATTTCCGCAGTTGATTAAGGAAGAATGGAAGAGGTAAATATCATTGACCAGGATAATTATCCATGTGAGGGGGAGGAACCTGTTTCCACATGTTCAGTTTTTGTTTCTCAAGGAATAGAGGATTGGTCCAGAGATCCTGGATTCTTGGTCATAGGCTTAGACTATGGAGACTCTGAAGATGAAAAGCCTATCATAATCCCTCCAATTCCTTATATTTCAGAAACCACTATTGTGCAGCTAGTGGTTCTTTGAACTCAAGATTATGTGAAGAAGGATAATTTAGAATAATTAAAATCATATTTAAAGAGACACTTTGATTAGAGATATGTTGAGATAGAGATATCAGTGTTTCTCAATCAAGAAGTTGTGGCATCTGCCTTAGAAAGAGAAATCTCTACCTCTCACTCAAACTTTCTACATGAAGTGAAGTAATGTCATAATAAAGTTAGAACCTTGGAAGAATCTATAGAATCTGTAAACCAATCTATTGTGAGTTTGTAATCAAACATGGATTCAAGGGTTCAAGTGGAAAAATACCTTAAGTTTTTTAATAGTGTTGTTTAGTATATGGTCACTGTGTTTGAGGACATTAATATGTATATGGAGGTACATGTGAGTGGACATGATGATGATGTGAAAAGATTGATTAGTGGTCTGACCAAGTCTTTTAAGGAGATAGTAGATTTTAAAATGGAACCTTTGTGTGCATCTGCTTCCTCTTCAGCCTCTCCTCCCGTTGATCTAGAAGCTTTCAAGTCATTTTTTAGAGAATAAATGGAGATGTTCTCTGGTGCAAGTACCTTAGACCATCAGTCTATGACTCGGGTCATTTCCACTACCATAAGAATTCATAATCTTGTGGAATATTACTTAAGGGAGGATGCTCAAGATCAAAAGTCCATAAAAGAGAAAGTTGATTTCTATTACAAAAGGGTGTAAACTATGCATCAAATGGATGGTCACTACAAGTTGCTATTGGAAAACATGAGGATCCCACCTATCACTCAGGATTTTAAGGTTCAAGTTAGAAGGCTTATCAAATTGAATCCTACCTTGGAGAGATTCATGGAGAAAAAGAATGATTTTATCTCAACTATGGAAATATGAGTAAGCATAATTATGGATTCCAAGAATCTCCATTTAACCTTCCTCCATGTGGACCATACTCCCATTATTATTCATCCTACATCACCTTCTTCCTCAGCTATCTCAGGCTTTCCAAGTGCTACCCCTTTGACGACTCCTTCAAAGGCCATCAGTGGATTGAATCCTATGATTCCTCAGAGATGGACTCATTATCAATTTACTAATGCCTCTGTTGTAGCTCCTCCTACCTTTCTCACTGCCATCCCTAGTTCTGTCCCTCCATCTTCTGAATCTGCCTCCTCAGCTTCCAAAGACAAATCTCCGCTGGAAATTTCTGATGTGGATGGAATGTGGGGTTTCTTAGTTGATAGGGATTTTGTAATCTTTTTTTATATTTTCCTCTAGCATCATTAATAAAAAAAATAATTGATTGCCTCCTTCTTGACTTTCCATCTTTTTTATAATCACAAAGGGGGACAAGATTAAGCCTATATTCTCTGATATACATTTTTCAGTAACAAATATGGTTCAAATTTATGCTCTTTAAAGTCCTGATACAAAATATAGGTATACTCTCACCACAAATGTGCTTAACCATGATTCACTAATACTTCAATCTAAAATTTCATTAACATAATTTTTTATTATCAAAAAGGGGGAGATTGTTGGAATCACCTATTTTAATAATACCAAATCATGTTTCTTTTATATGACAATCATGTTTCATTAATATTCTTAATTTTTATCAAGTAATAACTATGTAGTTTTTAATCTCACTGCTCTCTCGTTTAAAGCTTACAGTGGAAATTTTATCTAAGTAAAAGGTCACCTATAGAGGTTACTGATAGAAGGTCACCGATAGAGGTTACTACTGAGGAACCTCACCGCTGAGTTATCAAATCCAAGTCATCACTATGAGTCTTCCATTCAAAGGCTATTGCTGTAAAGTTACCGATAAAAGTTACTACTACAAGGCTACCGATGAAAGCTATTGCTAAAAGCTATCTCTGAAAGCTACCAATGAAAGCTATCGATGAAAGATACCGATGAAAGCTACCAATGAAAGCTATCGATGAAAGATCCCTTTGAAGGCTATCGATGAAAGATGCAGCTGAAGGCTACCAATGAAGCATACCACTGAAGTCTTCTTTTGAGAAGGGCACCATTACCATTACACTAATACCCACTCTTCTACTCCATACCTTTTCAATTTCATTAAGATTATTCTAATAGTTTTATTTGGTAAATTTAATGCTTCTGACATTAAATAACGATGATTATAGACATATCAAGAGACCGTATCTAGAGATAGTACAAGGTACGAGGAATACCAAACATGGTTTTCCTATTCCTATTGTCGGACCTCAAATATAAAATAGAAGATCAAGGAAGTGGAGAGTAGTAGAGGGCACTAGAGAGAGAGAGAGTCACTACACGCTATATCTGAAGAACAATAGAAGAACACTAGAACTCACACTGTGAACCCAAGAGCCTCAAAAAGATCATTATGGGAGAAAAAATTCAAGACTGTCTTATGTGCTTCATCAAATCTCTGTCAATCCACGAATCAAAACACTCAGTACTAGGAAGCTAGAACCAGGAGTTGCATCACTCTGTTTTGGAGGCAACTTCTAGAGAAAGACTCAATCTGCAATTTCATCACTCCAAGGAGTCAAAAGTTGAAATTCAAACACATAGATCCTTCTAAAATCAATATTTATAACATTAGATCTATTGTGTTTATTATTTAAATTTCTAAGAAGTGTGTGTTTTTCTATTACACACACTGTCTTCTATGCTTGAACTGAAGGATACTGAAAATCCTCACATCAAACTTTACATACAATTTTGTTTCCCACCTGTAACTTTGGTAGAGGGTGTGAGCCCTGGATAGTTTGTGAAAACCATTTTAAAGCCCGATATAGGCTATGTATCAAGTTTATTGTTAATATAAACTTCTTGGTGGGAGGTGATCACCAAGTGGAGAGGATTAAGTCTCGTCTTGAGGCCAAACCTCATGGTTAATTATTCAGTGTACTATATTTTGTAATACTCGGTTTTCCTATTTTCCACTGCTCATAATTTCAAAAAAAGAAAACTATTTTACATTAACTCTTATAGTTAGTTCTAGTTAGTGCGTGTATGTGTTTAGTTCAGTAAAATTGTTTCAAAAGTTGAATGCCTGTTTTAAACTGATTCAACTAAGGACTAATCACCTTTTGAGAAATGTGTTGACCAACTAAAAATTTATATCTATACTTCATTAATTAACTGGGGTGTTTCTAATTTGGGAGATATTTTTCATAATGTTTTTAACATAAATTTTTAATAGAAACTCAATTAACCCCCTCTTGAGTTTCCACTCAGACCAACACAATGTTTATGGATCATATAACCTATGATTTAAAGAAAGTATGGTTCAATAAACATAGTTTTGGATAGAACCTTACGTTTGAGAAAAGTGAAATTATGGTTCAGAAACCTTATGTTTGTGTGGAACCTTATATTTAGAAAAATGTAAAGTATGGTTAATCAACCCAACATAAGTAAGGAACCCTATGTTTGAAGGAAAAAATGTATGGTACATGGACCCTACCTTTGTATTCAACTGTATGTTGTAAACCCTATGTTTCATGTTTTGTCGTCATATGAGGGAACCCTACATTTGATTCTTCAATGACAAAGTTTTAAATCTATAATATTATCTAAGATTTATGGAATGACATTGAAGGAATAAAATATTTGTTTAAAGATATTTTGTGGTCAATTAAAAGTCTCATTATGATAATATTAAAAACTCATATCTAACAAAGAAAGTCCTTCTTATTTCTAAGGGAAGTTAAAAATCTCTTGACTGATCTAAATTTTAATAATTGTGATCTATCAAGAAAAATTCATGGATGTAATCAACCGAAATAAAGTAGTATGTTTTATATATACAATCAGAGTATTTTATCTATATACATATGATAGAAAACTTCATATTTAAAAATATATTTGGAATACATAACTACTATAAAGATCTAGTGACCTAGTTACTTACTTAATATTCTACAATTTGAAGATATATATATTTCAACCTCATAATACCATGTAACTACACGTGTTCATTTGATTCTATTTGTATTGAAGATCATTTGTAACCAGAACCCCTTCAGATATATCCTTACTTTAAGACATTTCATCTTTGAAGAAGAAGATTTTTTTAGTTGGTTATACAATTTTGATCAAGAACCTATGAATTCAAATAAATAAAAATCATTTGATTTATTGTAGTTTTATCTGCTCAAACTCAATCATGGATGAGTATCAACTTCTCAAACTAAGAATTGGAGAAAATGGTTCCCTATAAAATAACCATAAGGCTATGTAAATCTTTATTGTATAGGTGTCAACTGCATGTACTTAGTTTTTTAAAGGTCTCGTGATAAGATGACTTTTCTAGTGAAAATCACCATGTTCATAGAGAGATTGTTGGTGGAGTGGAATAGGGAATATTTGTACCTTGAACTATTATAAAAATTACTATGTTCTTTTTTACTGTTTGTCCACTACTCAAATTACTTATAGAAGATAACACTCTATATCTACATAAATCGAAAACAATTCTAAAAGAATAATCTGTCAAGATTATTGAAACCAAAAAATTCAACTCTTATTGTAAATATTTTCATTATTTAGTCCCAAAAACTTGTATTTGAGGAGATATTTTATAACAAAGCTCTAGTAATCTCAAATGCATAAGGTATATGAAAAGATATATGTCAATGGATGATCCTAATGAATCCATATCTATGATTTGTGATCTATATTTCAAGGGTGATAAATATGGATGCTCGAAATCTCAAATGATCATCTATCTAAATAATCTAGTATCTGAAGTTTATTTGAAGATCATTACTTCTGTAATTCCTGAGAAACTAGAAACATGGGTTAATGAAAAAGTAGCTGAGTATGAAATCAACTAAAAATAAATGAATGATATTATCTATGGACTTGGACCTAATGAATTTAAAAGAGTATCTCAATGTCTTATGACTTACAAAATGTGGTAGACAATTGCTGTCACATATAAAGGAACTGATAATGTTGGAAATTTTAGGTGTGCTACTTATAAACTAATTTTTAACACCTTAGAAATGTATGATGTAGAAAGTATTATCCTAATGAATGGAAAATTGAATGAAATTTCTAGTGATGTTGCTAATTTGGGAGATCCAATAACATAATCTAATCAAGCACTAAAATCACTCATAGTACTATCCTTAAAACGGAATGGCACATCTGGAGAAATTTGACAATATTATCCAGTCAAAAACATGACAATTAAAGAATTAGTTGGAACTCTAATGATGTATGAAGCATAAATTAATAATGAAGCTAAAGATCACAATATAGTGAAAATTGAGAACACATCCCTTATGGTTATATCTCATAATAATGGAATAAAATCTATAGAAGATATCAAATTTCCAAAAGGATCATATTTCTCATACTCTAACATGGAATTGGTTGCGATAGCTATAAAATTTAGAAAATTCTATAAGAAAATTGGAGGCTTCAAAAAATCCCCAAAAAAGGATGAGAATGGATCCAAATAAGTAATATGATATAAATTAAAACAGATGAATCATATAATACCTAACTATATCCAATTAAAAGAAGAAAGAAGAAATGTGGAAAATAAAAATTTTAAAAAAAATTGATTATGAGTATAAAGGGAAGAGAGCTATGAAATCTACTTGGAGTATTTCTGAAGACTCTAGCAGGTCCTTTAAATCTGATTCATAAAAAGAGAAAACCAGAAGTCAAACATTTTCTTTATGGTTAAGGAAGAAGGTGAGGTAAAAACCTATTAATCTTTTGATTCTAACTCTGATAGTTGTTCAAATAGAAAACTATCTTTTTATTGCTTAATGATTAGATAAAAATATGATTCTTTTATAAAAAATAACAAGACACAAAAAATTATTCACAATGCTATTTTAAGTTAAAATGAAGCAATTCTAAAACAACATCAAGAACTAAAAGAAAAATTTAATACATCTACCTCAAGCTATACTGTTCTTGAAAATATAATAAATGAAATAGAGGTTGAACTATAATCTTTTAAAATTGATTAAAGTATTTTAACCAAAGGATAAAAATACCTAAATTATATTATTGTGAAATTTTTTTTAATACAGAAAAATATGGAATATGTATTACAGGATAAAATAAAAAAATAAAAAAATTATTTTTGTGCCCAGTTCTAAAAATACTACCTACTTCTACTATAGAATAAACAGACTTTTCATTAATAACTATTACTTAATAAATCCTCATATAAGTGGAATAAATTAAGCTTTAATTTGAAAAAATATGTCAGAACCTAGTAATATAAGTATTAATAAAATAGAAAAATCCAAATTCCTAGATCTTTTCTTGCTGACACAACTGGATCCAAGAAAATATGGGCACAAAAACAAACATATGATTAAATTCATTGCAAGTAAAAAACCACCGAAACAAAAATCATATATAATATATGGATAGTGGCTACTCTAGACACATGAGGTTACACGTTTCAAATTTCTATACACTAGAAAAAATTGAGGGGGGTCTAGTCACCTTTGGAGATAATGAAAAAGGAAAGATTGTTAAAGTCAGACTAGTTGGATATCTAAAGTCAATCTCAATAAAAAATTAATATATAAATAAGGGTTAAAGAAAAACCAGAAAATTATTTATCAAATTTGTGATGTTGAATTTTATGTTTATTTCTCTAAAAAACCATTCTCAGTCTTCAATGATAAACTGCTTAAATTTAGAGCATCTAGAACTGAAAATATTCATTATTTGGATCTCAAATCCTAGTGTAAATAGAAAGTTAATTGTTTAACTACTGAGACAAATGAGTCATGGATCTATAATAGGATTCTTGGACACTTTAATATATTTAATTTACATAAATTATCTAAGAAACACTTAGCATTTTATTTTCCTATTCTTATAGTTGACAATGATAGATTTTGTTATGCATTCTAAACCATCAAACAACATAAATCATCATTCAAGTAAATTAAAAAAGTTTTTACATCAAAAGCACATGAACTAATATATATGGATTTATTTAGTCCATCAGGAGTAGAAATTTTGACTATAATATTATATGATTATGTTATAGTTGATCATTATTCATGGTTTACTTGGGTTTATTTTCTAAAACATAAAAGTGAATTATTCACTTTTTTTGAAATATTTAAAAAAAAATTTAAAATGAATTTTTTTAAAACTAATTTCATTAAGAAACTATCATGGTGGATAATTTTAGAACCAATAATTTAATTATTTTTTCTTGAATTTATGTATTAAACAACCCTTTTTTGGCACTAAGAATACCTCAACATAATTGAATTGTTGAAAGAAGGAAAATAACTATTCAAGAAATGGGACAAACTATGCTAAATTAATATAGCCTTCCTAACCATATTTAATCAAAAGATGTAAGAACAAATTTATATATCATTAATATAGTTTTAATAAAACTAATTATAAAAAATACACCCTATAAACATTGGAATAACATAAAATCTAAAGTAAAGTTCTTTAATATTTTTTGGATTCAATGTGTATATCCTGAATACTAAGGAAAACCTTAGTAATTTCGATCTAGAGGATGATAAAGGAATATTTCTTAGATATTATGATACTTATAAATCCTAAAGAGTGTATAATAAAAACTCAATGATTGTTTAAGAATCAATTCATGTGAATTTTGATGAAATTGACCCTTTTGAAAAAAAGGAAAGATAAAAAAGATGAAATTATTGTTTCTTTTTGAGAACATGAGACTTGAAACTCATAAGACTGATTTTAAAATTAAAATAGGTGAAATTAAGTCTAGTCTAGAATAACCTGAAATAGAAGAACCTAAAAGTGTCTTAAATAGATAGTTTATACCCATAAGGGATCATACTTTAGAAACTGTAATAGAAAATCTCTATATAAGAGTATGAACTAGACGAAATATTGGAAACCAAGTTAAATGTTCTGATTTTCTATCACAATTAGAACCTAAGTGTCATGAACCATCTCGGGTGCCCTAGTAACCCGATAACTGAGACAAAAATAACATAGGTCTAAGGGTGTTCCCAATCCCCACGAGTTGACAACTAGAACCTAAAATCATACAACATGCAAGTGGGAACAATTTTTCTACAAGACAAAGCAGAAGTAAGATAAGAAAGTCAATTCATATATAAAAGAAACATCACTGGGAGTAAAGTACGAGAATATAACAAGGCATAAAAACACCAAAGTACTATAAAAAAAGTACCAAAAATAGGGAAAACAATCCCATGGTCCCTAAGGATATGAATCACCAAGTCCCATGCTCAATAGAAAGATCCACCTCAAAGAGATCCCTTTTCTTTTCATGAACCCAAAAGAGGAAAGTCTAAAAAGACCTAAAATAAAATGTTGGGTGTGAGCCTAATCCAAGTATAATACCACCACATATTCTATAAAAATTTTAAAATATATATTATCCAAAGAATTTTTTTCAATTAAAAAAAAAATAGGTTTGGAAAAACAAGAGCCTATTTAAACAAAACATGCTATACAGTTTCAAAATAATGGAAAACACTTTTAAAGAACATGATTTACTTTATAAGATATGGAATATTTATAAAATAGGGTCTTAAATAAATATTATACATAAAAACATGTATGTAAAGCTATAAAGGGCACGTATGATGTTTTACAACATTGGAATACATTTATATCTCAAATATAAATAAACAATCAAGCGACATGGTCTTCTATCAAAAGGTATGATAACATTAAACATATATTGTATTCCATGCTCTATAAGTGATCATAGAAAAACGAGTATAATCATTCCCCCTAACATTGTCTAGAAGTGACTTTTCACCCTCCAATTGGTGATGTGACCTTCCGCAGTTATGTTATAGAACATTGTAATAACGTAGAGTGTACCCAAATAACTCACCAATTAGCTAAGTCTTGTATGTGACCTTACACGATGTGTAATTTATTTTAAGAATGATTAAAAAACAATTAAATCCCATTCTTCCATTTCCAAATACCAATTTTTCCATTTAAAACCAAAATGGGATTTAATAAAAAAACATGCCCTTTTCAGAAGATAAAACCACTAGGTTTCTATCATATAATTTTAATCCATTTTTACAAGTTTGAAATCCATTCATAACCAATTCCATCCTTTTCAAAATTCATCTTCCACAATTAAATCCAACATCTTAATTGAAACCATTTCCATTAAATCCAAAATTTAAATTCAACAATTTATATTAACCAATTTCCATAAACACACCCCAATTCAATGGAATTGGGAGTTTTCCAAATTTCCCTATGAAAACCATTTCAAATATCCTGATTCAATAGAATCATGTTTTTATCAATTTAATTGAAATAATATTTGAGGAACTAAATTTAAATCAACCATTGAAATAAATCATCCAATTTTGGAATAATCAATTTGGAAATTTGGGATGGAACTACCTACCTCTTCTGGAAACTTAAAACTCGCAATGACACTAGTTAATGAGAAAGAAGGTGTAAAAGTCCTGAAAAACCAACCTAGAAGAATGATCCAAAACCATAGGTCCTAGATCCATTAATTCCAAGATGAGTGTATAAATAGATAAACTTGAAGAACTAGTGGAAACCCTTACCCGGAAAACACACCATAATAGAATAAATGATACAATACCAAATGAATGAATCTGGAAGGGTTGGAAGCTTTAATAATTCTTGGGAAGTGCCTTAGGTCAAGGGTAAAAGAACTGGAGAGGAGAAAAAAAGGAATTATCCAGCCACACTACCTATTTTAAAAATGATGTCGAGGCATTATATGACATGTAATACCAATACACATCGTGAAATGCTTACGTTTTTCAAACATTGAAACCCGAACAGTTTTTCATTAAAACATGATTCTATGAAGTTAAAAAATGATCATTAAATCATAAAATCATGTAATGGAAACTCATAATGTTTATCCATCTCAATGTGAATCAGTTTACGACTTGCATGGAGGATCATTACATGACTTGTAATACTATTACACAACGTGTAGTGTTCTAGCAGCTTGCAGAAAAGATATGTTAATGTTGAAAAACCAAAAAACCTATAACTTCCCCATTATATTTATCCTCCAAATTTAAACTCATCCCTTTCCCAAATAATGAAAAATAAAACCACGAAAAGATTTAAGGTGTACCTATTAGAGCGGTAACGGGATATTATATCCTCCCCACCACAAGATCTTTTTGTCCCTAGAAAGCCTAGGAAGAAACTTCCATGCAAAAAATATAAGGCCACTACTCTCTCATCAATGCCTCACATTACCACATCTCATGATTATATGAACCCGGATGCCATAACACATGAACCAAAGGTATCCTCCTCCCTTAAAGTACCTTGGTATCAAAATCAACTATCCTGATTGATCGCTCTGTCAAAGATAAATCAGGCTCAATCTCAAGATCACTCCAGCTCAAAACATGAGATGGATCCAATAGATATTTTCTTATCTACGATACATGGAACATGTTATGTACCGATGTCAGATGTAGTGGTAGTGATAAATGGTAAGAAACTATCCCCACCTGATCAACAACCATGAAATGTCCCACAAAATGAGGAGCAAGATTCCCTTGCCTCCCAAGCCGTCGATAACCCAACCGGGATGAAACTTTCAAGAACACATGATCCCCAACTGAATACTCCAAAGTTCTATTATGTCGATCCACGTAATAATTATATAGGCTCTATGTTGTCAACATTTTCTGATGAATTAACTAAATCTTAGATGTCATCACCTATACCAAGCTTGGTCCAACCAAGGAACTTTCACTAATCTCTAACCAGAACAATGGAGATTTACAATGTCAAATATACAAGGCCTCAAAAGGATCCATCTTGATTGTGGTCTGGTAATTATTATTATAAGAGAACTCAACTATTCCCAAGTGATCATCCCAAGCACTACCGAAGTTGAGAACACCAGCTCGAAGAATATCCTAAAGAATCTATATAGCTCTCTCTGTCTGGCCATCCAACTATGGATAATAGGCTGTGCTCAAACAAACCTGAGATCCCAATGCCTCCCAAAGGCCTATTCAAAAACAAGAAGTAAACCAAGGATCCCTATTAGAGACTATAACAGATGTAACTCTATTCCAACGAACAATCAATCTCACATAGAGACTTCCCAACTCCTCCACTTTAGATGTATCACGAATGGGTATAAAGTGAGATGACTTGGTCAGCGTGTCAATCACAACCCATATCACATTATTCTTTCTCTGGGTATGTGAAAAACTGACCAAAAATCCTATAGAGATGTCATCCCACTTTCAAGTAAGGTTTGTATGTGGTTGAAGTAAACCCTAAGGTTTCTGGTGCTTGGCCTTAACCCGCTGGCACATATAGAAATATGAGACAAACTCCACAATGTATCGCCTCATCCCTGGCCACCATAATTTCCACCACATATCATTAGACATTTTTTTGCTTCCTAGGTGCACTGACCACATGGAATTATGAAAACCCCCATCACATATTTCCTTACCTCTAAAGTCAAAATTAAGTGATACCGATAGCATAGAACCCCCACTTTGGAGAATGACCACTAGGAAGCTAAGTCCCCAATATAAAGAGAGTCCATAATGATATAGAATTCATCATATAGCTATTGATCTTTAAGAATAGTCTTGAGAATAGTGAATGAAAAAAAATGTTGGATAAAGAAACTTTATCTCCTTTCTCTTGAACTCAGATATGAAAATGTGTAAAGGGTTCCATTAGATTACACTTATACTAAGATTCTTCCACTACCTAGGTTGGAAGTTTCCTTCTCAAAGCATTAGAAATGAAATTCCCATTTCCTCGGGGTACATTAGATTTCAACATCGAAAGAGTCCAAGTACTCCACCCAAATCCTCTGGTGAAGATTTAGATCTTTTTTGAGAGTAGATATAACTCAGGCTTATGTGGTCTGAAAACATGGAAAACCTTTCCACATAAAGGTAATGCCTATAACTCTTAAACGTGTGCATCACTGCTACATGTTTCAGATCCTGGGTAGGATAATTCTTCTTGTGTGACCTAACATGATGAGATCCATAGTCAACCACATGGTCTCCCTAAATAAGAATGAAACCCAAGTCTAAACCCGATGCATCACAAAAGACCATATAGGACTACCCAGCCTCTCTAAGAGCCAACACCGACATAGTAATCAATAATAATTTCAACTAAACAAAAAAAACACTAAAATTTATCATTCCCTAAAAATATGACCCCCTTCAGAGTTAGAATAGTAATTATAGAAGAAAACTTTGAGAAGTCCTTCATGATCCTACATTAATATCCTGTTAAGACTAAGAATCACCAAATCTTTAAGACCTTCCATGGTCACTCCCATGTCATAATAACCTTCACCTTATTTGGATCAACTAATATACCCTATTCAGACACCACATGTCCTAATAATTTCACTTCCCAAATCCAAAAATCATATTTTGAGAGATTAGCATAGAGTTAGTGACTTTTTAGCAGACTCAAAACTTTTCTCATATGATGCAAATGTTCCTACTCAGATTTAGAGTAAACAAGGATGTTCTCAACAAAAACCACTACCAAAGCATCCTGATACTCATGGAATATTTTTTTTCATCAAATCCATGAAAACTACAAGAAAATTTTTAACCCAAACAACATAACAAGGTACTCATAATGTACATACCTACTTATAAAGGTGGTATTATGAATGATAGATTATTTTATCCTTAACTGATGGTAACTGGAAAAAGGTTGATAATGGAAAACCACTTCACACATTTCAGATTATCAAACATATCATCAATTAATGGAAATATATAATTATTATTTAACATCACTCAATTGAGTTTGTGATAGTCAACACATAAGAGAACAGATCCATCAGCCTTATTGGAGAAGAGAACAGGCACCACCCATGGTGAGACACTCAAAAATATAAATTCTTTCTTGAGAAGATCATCCAACTAAGACTTCATCTCTTTCAGTTCCACTGGTTCCATTTGGTAGGAGGGAGTTGAAACTATTTTAGTACCAAGCAATTAGTCAATGAAGAACTAAAATTCCATTATTAGTGGAAGACCAGATAAATCTAAAGTAAAAAACTTCAGAAAACTCGACGAATACTAGAGGGAGAACATTTCTCAATGATTCTTACTTTATATAAAAAGAAAACACTGATATCAATTCCCCAACTCTGGATCAGAAGGTCTGGCTCTGCTTGACCTCAGGTCCCAATCTCCTTGAAAGAAAAGAGATTCACTACTGGGTGTTGTAAGGTAGATTTGTCGAAGATAACAATCAATATAGGTTTTATTGGTAATGATCCAATCCATCCCTAATATGATGTTAATATATTTCATGTTGAGAACTAGATAACTCCAAGTAAGCTCAGTATTTGAAAGATAGAAGACACAAGCAGGACTACGGAGACCCTGCTCTCTCTTCATACCAAGGGGTGTATTAATATCCATTGTAAAAGACAGTTTCTACATAATAAGATTAATAAGTTTAACATTCTGAGTTGAAATAAATGAATAAGATGAAAAAACATCAAATAGAGAAGTCAATAATGATGATGTTATATTAATTGTACCTTTCAAGGTTTCTGGACCTATTTCTGCTTCCTCTGGAGACTTTTCAACTGCATGAAGAAGATTCATTCTAGATTCCTATGGATGAAACTCTTATATACATGAAGCATCTGGTTCCATATAGTTTTAGGAGGAGTTCATGATCCTATTCCACTATAAGGAGTAAATAAATGACAGTATAATCACTATAATTTCCCTAAAAGTCCATAAGATCTACAATTCTTGAGTGCCTCAGTGAAAACCCTCTTAGAATTTCTAGGTTTTCCACAATGAAATAAAGTTAAATAACTTCCTCCTAGTGCTTTAGGAGGCCTAGAATGACTCTTTAATTGAGAATTATTGTGGGAATCATCATACTTCTATTTTCCTTTGAAGGAACTGACACTTCCACTAGGAGGAAAAGAAACTCCATATAATCTTGAATTTCTAGACATGTCCATATCAACCATCATATCAATATCTATAACATCAGCATAATTGGGAAACTTTAGTAAGAAAACATGATATTGGATATCTGATCGAAGTCCCAACTCGAACTATCATGCCTTAATCCTCTAATTACATACAATCTCAGGAGAAAACTCCACCAACTCCGTATTGAAATTTGAATACTCAGTCAGAGTTTGATCGGCCTACTCAAGCTTGAAAAACTACACAGACTTATCCAACACCATTGACTATGGATAGAACTGTTCAATTAAAAGAACCTTGAATTAATTCTACTCTATTCCCGCATGACTCCCTACCATCACCATCATGTCCCACAATCTCCTGCTTGTTCCTTGCAACACAAATGTGAAACACTTTACCTTGATCACGTCTTCTATTTACAAGAACTCAAAGTTATATTCTATCTTTCTCAAAAATTCCCCAATATGTTTAGGATCAGTGGATCCTTTTAAAACTATCTTCTAGTGATGGAAATAATGAGAATGATTTCCAAGAATATCCCCCTCCGGATCCAATGCTGGAGCCTGAGTGGAAACTAGAGGTGGTGCCTGTCCCACAACATAGACAATGTGCACAATCACTTAAACTATATTTGGATCTATAACAAGATTTTCTTTATGAGTTTCAGAAGAAACTTATTGTTATATCTGATGCACACATCTTCTTTGAGGCATGATACTGTACAACATCATCAGACAAAAGGATGACATAATATTAACACTCAAGATAGAAACAAAGGAAAACATTTATTTCCAATAGATGGAACAACCAGATTTGGATTCCACCCAATCCAAATCATTACAAGGAAAACACTAGAACTAATAATCAATACCAATTTCTCTAAAAATCCCTAGAGACAGAAAGTTCATTACGGTGAGAACTGACCAGACACTAAATCTCAAATGCCTCCTATTTCCCAACAATATTTTCAAAATTTCTTACCGACTTCAAGACAAAATCTCGACAACCTCCTTTGATACCACTTTGTCACGAACCAGCCTAGGTACCCTGGTAACTCGATAACCGAACCAGCCTGGATATAGCTTGGAGGGTGTTCTTGATCCCTATGGGTCGATTACTAGCACCTGGCATCATACAAAATACAAGTGGGATCTATTTTTCCTCAAGACATAGAGGATGCAAGAGAAGTGAGTAAATATGCATATAAAAGAAACTCCATTAGGATTAAGGTACACGAACATAAGAAGACCTAAAAATCCCCAGATCACTACAAACCAAGTACCAAAAATAGGGAAAACAACCACAAGGTCCCTAAGAAAACTACTCACCATGTTCCAAGATCAATATCTAGATCCACCTCCATGAGATCTCTTTTCTTTGCTTGAACATAGAAGAGAAAATTATACAAACACCTAAATGAAAAAAGTAGGTTGTGAGCCTAATCCTAGTAGGACACCACCAAAGAATCCATAAAAGGTTTCAAATATAGATCATCCAAATAATGGCTTTAAATTTTCAAAATAATTTTTTTTGAAAAAACAAGAGCATATTTAAATAAAACATGATATATCGTTTCAAAATGATGGAAAATACTTTTAATGAAAATGATTTACTTTAGAATATATGGAATATTTCTAGAAAAATGGATTAAGTAAAACAATTACATAAAAAACTTTATGTAAATCCAGAAAAGGCATGTAAGAATTTTTACAACATTATCATACATTTATATCTCAAATATAAATAAATGAGCGAGCAACATGGTCATCTACCAAAAGGTATGATAGTATTAACCAACTATAGGATTCTTCACTCTCTAAGTTATCTCAGAAAAATGATTATACTCACATCCTGCAGACACTGTCCATAGATGAATCATCACCCTCCCATTGGGGGTGTGACCTATCTTAGGTATGTTTTAGATAATTGTAATAGCGTAGAATTTATCCAAATAACTCACCGATTACCTAACTCTTGAATGTACTATTACATGATGGGAAATTTATTTTAAAAATTATTAAAATACAATTAAATCCCATTCTTCCATACAAAAATTCCAATTTTTTCATTTAAAACCAAAACATGTTTTAATTTAAAGCATACCCTTTTCAAAAGAAAAAACCACTATGTTTCTATCAAATAATTTTAAACCATTTTCACAAGTTTGAAATCCTTTCTAAACCAATTCCATCCTTTTCAAAACACATATTCCAAAATTAAATTCAAAAATTTAATTTAAATAATTTCCATCAAATCTAAAATTTAATTTCAACAATTTAAATTATCCAATTTCAATAAATACACCCCAATTCAATGGAATTGGGGGATTTACAAATTTATATGTGAAAACCATTTCAAATATCACGATTCACTGTAATCCGTGTTTTATCAATTTATTTACAAGAAAGTTTGAGAAATTAAATTCAAACCAACCACTGAAATAAATCATGTAATTTAGGAATATTCAGTTTTTCAATTCTAGAGGGAACCACCAACCTCTTCCCAAAACAAAAAACTCCCAATGGCACCCATTAAAGAGAACAAAGGTGTAGAAGACCTAGAAACTCAACCTAGAAGAAAGTTCCAAAGCCATAGGGAATAGATCCATAAATTCCCAGATGATCTATTGAAAACCCAAGAGAGGAGAAAGAGAGAAACTCGAAGAATGATTGGAACCGCTTACTCAGAAAATACACTGTAAGAGTAACTACAATCAAATTATAAAGGGATGGATATGGAAGGGTTGGGAGGCTTCAAGGACACATGAGAAGAGCCTTTGGTCGAGGGTGAAATAATTGGAGAGTATCCAAAAGGAATTAACTAGCTGCACTACTTATTTTAAAAATATAGTTGGGGCATTAGACAACATGTAATACCAATACATGCTGTAAAATGATCAAGTTTTGTAACCATTGAAACATGAATAGTTTTTCTTTAAAACCAGATTCTATGAGTTTAAAAATGGATCATTAATTCATAATGATGTGTAATGAAAAATCATGATGTGAAACCATCACAGTGGAAAGTAGTTCACCACTTTTATGTAGGATCATTACATAACGAGTGATGTTCTAGAAATATGCAGAGAAGCTTTGTTAATGTTGAAAAACCAAAAAACCTATAATTTCACCATTATAACTATCCTCTTAATTCAATATCAAAACATTCCCGAACAAAAAAAAAAGAAAAATATGACAAGATTTAAGGTGTACCTGTTAGAGTGATAACATGATGTTACACTAAGTCTATTGAAGAATCCTTAAATGATGAAAATTGGTTAATGTCTATGCAAGAAGATCTTAATCAATTTAATAGTAGTAATATTTGGTAATTAGTATATAGACCAACCAATTATCCATTAATAGGAATGAAATGAGTCTTTATAAATAAATATTATGACCTTGGGACCATTACTAGAAAAAATATAGATTAATAGTAAAATGATACTACCAGGAAAAAGGGATAAACAATGATGAAACATTTACAGTTAATTCTATATTAGAGGTAATTAAATCATTTTAGCTTATGAATCTCATATTAATTTTAAATTATATCAGATGGATGTAAAATATTTCTTTTTTAATTTTATAATTAATGGATGATGTTTATATTGAATAACCCCTAGGTTTTGAAAACACTCATTTATCAGATTCATTTTTTAAACTTTCCAAAGCACTTTATGGCCTTAAACAAGCACCCAGGGCTTAGTATGAAAAATTAATCTCATTTTTATTAGAAAATGGACTTTATATGGGATTGTAAGATACTAATATTTTTATTAAAACCTTGTTCCCTAATATAATTTTAGTGAAAATTTATATTGATGATGATATTTTTGGATAAAAAAAATACTGTAATGATTTATCAAATCTTATGAAAAACTAATTTTAAGTGAGTATGATGGGGGAATTGAATTTCATTTTAAGATTTAAAATTTATCAATAATATAATGGAAATTTTTTAAATCAAATTAATTATATTATCTATTTATTGAAAAAAATTGGACTAGAAAACAGTAATACCTACAAAACTCTCATGTTTACTGATGGAAACATGATTTAGCTGAAGCTAGAAAACTCTTTGGAAATAAGTTATATAGAGGTATGATTGGTAGTTTATTATATCTTACTATTAGAAAACCATAAATAATGTTTTTTTGTTTATGAAAAATATTTAAGTCAAACCCAAAAGAATCCCATCTTAATTCTGTTAGAATAATTTTTTAGATATTTAAAAGGAACTATTTTCAATCTCTACATCACCCAATTTTTTTTGATTTAAATTTAATTTCATATTTAGATACTGATTTTGGAGTATGTATATTAGATAGAAAAAGAACCTTAAGAACCTGTCACTTTTTTTGGGAAATCTTTAGTGTCATGGTTGAGTAATAAAAAACATTCAATTTGTTTTTCAATAGTCAAGGTGGAATATATATATGATGGAAGTTCCAGTGCATAAGTGTTGTGGATGAAACAAGCCTTACTAGACTTTGGAATTAATTTTAATATTATACATATTTAATGTGATAATACCATTGAAATTAATATTTACAAAAATCATATAAGTTATTCTAGAACCAAGAATTTTGATATAAGGAATCATTTTCAAAGAGATCATGTTCTTAAAAAGGATATATTTTTAGTATTTGTGAATACTAAATATCAAGTTTCTGAATTTTTTTCTATACCAATTCCCCCTTTATGTTTTGATTTTATTAATAGGAAGTTTGGAATTTTTAATTTTTAATTTTTAATTTTTTTTTGTTAATTTATTTCATTAATATCTATATTGATTATTTTATTTTTTTCATTTAGTTATTTAAAAAAAAATTATTTTGATATTTTAAAGATCACGTAATTTCAAAATAAATAATTAATTATTATAGTATGTAAGTGTCTCAAGAAATTAGAACCACGCCACTCAAAAATATCAGAAAACTTTTCCTCTCTCAATTATTTTTGACCCAAAGATTTAGAACCCTTTTTCCTCCCAAATATCTCATATTCCTTTAAAACCCTATAATATGAAATCTTTTGACCTTTATATTCTCAGAAATGTCAAAGATAAAGTAAATAGATGAAGGTGAACCAAGCGATTCAAAATGATAGCAGGTCCCCTTCAAAAAAATTATTCAAGGAAAAGTAGTTGATTTTGACTAGCTATATCATAAAAATCTCTTTCTAAGCCCTCTCATTTCAAGGTTTGGAGTTTCTCTTTAATGAACAAAATATAAATTTTTTTGATCTATAATTGAAGTAGTTTTATGTGAATATTCTCTTTAGTTTTGGGGAAATATAGGTTTTTATTACCTCTTGGGTAAAAAATAACGAATTTATGGTCTCCTTGGTATAAATAGAATATATCATAAAATGAACTCATAAAGGAGTATTCCATTTTGATCTTTGATCGATTGGAAATCAAGATAATAATTTAGAAGATATACTATAATTTCGTTTTGTTTTTTCCAAATTTGAAAAATATTGGTTAAGGATCTTGAGGCTGACCATAAGGTACTGATCAATTTTAACTAGTAAAAAATACTCTCTAGAATTTTAGAATTATAAAATATTCATTATACTCACATGTATTCTATGTTCTTATTTATTAGTGATATTAAGTTGAATTTTTTCAAATATATGCTTAGATATCTGAATAACTGCTATTAATCAGAGGCATAAATGTCCTTTAATCAATATGGTAAAATTATTTCTCTTCTTCTTTATATAATTAATAAAATTCAACATCTAGATGTTCATAAAAAGTGTCATCACAACAACATTATAAATGATAGTAAACTATGAAAGTTTGTTTTTTATAGAGTACACTTAAAGGAAAGCTATTGCCTATTGGTGTAGATGACCAATAAAACGTTGGTCCTATTTCGTAGAGGGAGAAAGGAAAATTTTATGGATATGTTCTTATACTTCATGAATAAGTTGGAAAATATTGAATAGAAATTCATGCTCAACCAAAACAAAACATAGATTTGATACTTTTGACCAATATGAGGCTAAAACTGAAGATATAACTAATGAAGTACTTATTATATGACCGACGAATAGAGAAGAACCTTTATATGAGAACCTAGAAGTTGAATATACTAGACCTAGAGAATAAGGTCCATCACTATTTTTAGGAGTAACATTTCTTCCTGAGGAAAAAAAATATGAAAATCAAGCACAAGATAGGAAATTTTCCCTGGGAATAGCTAAAGTCAATGAAACTTCTCAATGGAGTAAGAAAGTTCAAAATTTAATATCTAAAACCAATGAAATTATTGAAAATAAAACTATATATATTAATATAGAATTTTTGGATTGAAAAAATTTTATATCTAGATAAAGAACATATTTTCTTGATAATATTACTTTTTCTTTTGATAATACTATAGATAATCCCTTAGTTATAGTGGAAGAGGATCCAAAATAAAAAAATAAAAAAGAAGGAACACATGAACCTCTATATTATCAAATAGAAGATATGGTAATAAAGTTTAAAAAAATAAAGGATGATAACTCTAGTCTTCAAAAAGATCTAGAATCTACAAGAAAATATTTATAATATTTAAAAAATTCAACTCTTCGCAAAGATGATTTTTAAATTGTTCAGACTCAACTATAAAATTTCAGAGAAAATTCAGTTTCCAGAAAATATTTTGATGATTTTGGTAGAGAAATGCTAGATCAATTTAGAAGAAATGAAATAAAAATCTGTCTTGAACACTAATTTTAGTGATTTAAAGTTGTATTTGGGAAATTAGTTTGAATCAATAAAAGGTAGTGTTAGTAAATCTAGAGCTTCCACTTTTTCCCAACCAACTACTCTAGATTTAGTTAGAATATTTCAAGAAATTACTACAATAATGGTTGATATGAATTATAAAAATCAATCACTTATATATAATAGTGTACCTATGAATGTGATATTGGATAATAAAAAATATATTATTAAAAAGTTGACCTCCAATATACTAAGAATCAGAATGTTTCTCAATTGTTTAAGTGAAAATATTATACTGTTTATGAAAATAGAATAAAATATGGAATAATTTATAAAATTTAATCAAATTGAATGTTTAAAAGTATTTTATGACCCATGAATTTTTATACGACATATGACATACAATTTCAATAAAAGTTTCAAGGATAGATAAAATAATTCAAAATTTTTTTTCAAGCTTCTTGAGATTTTTCAGAGCCTAAATATTCTACTAAACCAGTCCTTTCAAATTCAACCAGGAATTCCTATTAAACTATTTCTAATACAAAATTTATACTTATAATCATAAATCATTTTTTAATATAAATTATTTTTGTTTGCATATTTTATATTATTTATACTAAATTATAATGCCAGAACACATGTTATATTTTTCATTAATGTAGAATTTAACACTCATTTATAGTTGTTTGCAATATTGAATGTGTTTTAATTCATTTTAAAAAACTTAATTTTAGATATCAAAAAATGGGGGAGAAAATTGGGTAAAAAAATTTATTTAACTTCTATTGTCAACCAACCAAAATAATACTATGAAAAATTAATTTTCAACAAACATCATCTCTGTATCTTTTTAAGAGATATTATTTGTGTTTACAATTAAAATATTTTCTATTATTTATGTTAGCGGTATTGTGATCATTAAAAGGGTGATATTCTTGGGAATGTATTTCCACAACAATACTATATTAATATTGTTTTTTTATTCTTACAAATTCCCTGGTTTGTTTTACTGATAAAGTTACATTAAGTGAATTTCAGAAAATTAATATTTCTTGAATTATTTATTATGGGATTATATTCAGGTCACTTATCCCTGGGAAATTTTTTTTAACGTATTTGGAACGTGTTTTAGTGTATTCTATAAACACTATTCACACCCTATGTGAAAGCGTAACATAAAGAATCAACAATACGTTTGAAATAACATGTATATGTCATATAACTTACGCTGTCAAGAATGAATGGTTTAGGAATACTATGTTTGGATAAAACATTACCTTTGTGAAAAATGAAAGTATTGTTCATCAACCCTATTTTAGTAGAGAAACCTTATATTTGAAAAATAATAAAGTATAGTTAATTAACCCTATGTAAGTAAGGAAACCTATATTTGAGGGAACAAACTTAAGGTACATAAATCCAAATTTTATATTCAATAATACATTGTCTACCCTACATTTTAGTTTTTGTCATCTTATTAAGGAACCCTACATTTGACTATTCAATGATGAAGTTTTAAATCCACGATATTATCAGAGATATGCAATGGTCTTGATAGAAGAAAAAAATTATTCAAATCTATTTTGAGAGAAATTAAAAGGCTCATGATGATTGTTTTAAATACTCATATTCAATAGAGTAAATCCTACCTATTTATAAGGAACGTTACGAATCTCTTGACTGATATAAATTTGAATAACTGTGATCTATCCGAAGGCATTCATGGATGTACTCAACTAAAAGAATTATATCTATAATATATATATTATTAGAGTATTTTTTTCTATATCCGTATGGTATAAAATTTCATATTCAAAAATATCTTTTGAATACAAAACTTTTTCAAAGATCAAGAGATTCTGTTATTTACTTAAGAGGCAACACTTGAAAGATATAAATATTTCAACCTCATACTATTGTGTAACTGATACTGTTCATTTGTTAATATTCGTATTGAAGATCATTTAAAACTAGGATATCTTTAGTGATATCCTTACTTGGATACATTTCATCTTTGAAGAAAAAGATTCATATTTTTGTGAGTTCATACAAAAAATGTGATAAAAAAACCTTCTAATTCAATAAAATCAAATTATTTTGATTTATTAGAGTTTCTTCTTCTTGAACTTAGTTGTGGATGAGTATCAGCTTCTCAAAATAAGCTGTAGAGAAACTCGTTCCCTATAAAAGAATCACAAGTATCTATAATTCCTTATTATAAAGGTTTTAACTACCTGAACTCATTTGTTGTTTAAAGGTCCTTGGATAAGAGGACCTTTTAGTGAAAATCACCAAGATCACAGAGAGAGCATTTGTAGAGTGGACTTGGAGATATTTGTGCCCCAAACCACTATAAACATTACTGTGTGATTCTTTATTATTTATCCACTACCCAAATTAATTAAAGAACATAATGATACATATCTACATAAATTTCAATGAAATCTAAAAGTAAAAATTCATTAAGATTTTCGAAGCGACATAATTCAACCCCTATTGTGTATCAATTCATTATTTTGACCCAAAATCCATTACTCACCCCTCAATGACCATCCACCAAAGAAAAGGGTAAAGTTAATGTTGGTCCCCACCCACATACCAAAGAGGATGAACCCCTCAATATTTAGAAAATATTCACTCATTTAGAGAATGAAATGAAATATTTTCAAAGAATCAATTTATAATTACTATGAGAATATGATCATTCCGTATATGCTCAACAATAAGAGCCTTAACTCTTACTCCCAAGTCGTTTTCCTCAACAAAGAGGGTTTTCCCCAGCAACTGAAGTGGAACCTGAACATATTCTAAATGCATGGGACCAATGTCTAGTATATTAATACCCTATGATAGTGATGTATTAGGGGATCCCTACCTTATGCACAGAACCAAGGATGGTTTAGACACATCCTCATGAACTAGATCCTCCATATTACCCACCGTGGGCTCAAATAGGGACACTAAATATGCCTCAACCTATTGTTTCCTTGATTTGGACCCTATTCAACTCGACATCCTTTAAGGGATCCTCAATACTATTGAGCCATTAATAGTTTTACGGGAAGCTATAGAGGAACATAATTCACCAGTGTAGCCAAAAAAGTGGCATTATCATGAATGGGTTAATCTAACCCCTCCCCTGCTAAATTTTGGGAACCCCATATTACAAAATTTTAATAGTCCAAGGGATCTAGAGAGAAATTTGATAAATTTTGTGTCCCACTTAAAACCCATGATGGGGAACCATTCACAATAAGAAGTAGTGAAACTCAGATGCTTTGTACAAACACTTCAAGGGTTAGAATTTATATGGTACACAAGTTCTCAAGATCTTTCAATCACGGGATGGGAAGACCTCCATTAGAAGTTTATATTTCAATTCAGCTCAATGTTGTAGAAGAAAATGGTCCTTGACCTCTAAAACTTAAAATAGAGGGATAAAGAGAGGGTCTTACATTTTATTACTTTATGGAAAGTGTTGACCAACTCCATAAACCAATATCTTCCCCAATAATATTTTTTGTCTATATGTATAGAGAATCTCCATGAATAGTTTTAGACTCCACTCATCAATATGAAATATATAGGTAGGTTTTAGGATCTCGCTGCTATTTCTTAAAAAAGGAATATTTCATATTGGGAACAAATTCTAAGTCCCAAGTAATCCCATTAGATCAAGGGAAGAGAATAGCAAATGTAGAGGCTACCACTGTCATGATTAAGCTAGACCCAACCCTATATCTAGTACAAAAACCCATGCCATATCATAAAATACTCCCCCCAGAGTTTCATAAAAAATTCTCAACTCATCAGTATTCATTAAGGGAGCATATGTGAAACTAGTTTGAGTATATAAAGATCAAGGTTTTTTCATTATGAGATGACCAAGTCCCTTGAAAGTTCATCACAGATTTGGAAAACAACATTCTCAAGTTACGAAATCCCAAGAGGCCTGACCAGAATGGTCTCAAAGATCTCCAAAAATATTTACCCATCCATTTAAAATTGGGGTAAACCAACTAGGAATTATTTGTTTTCAAAAAAATCCTATATGAAATGGTGGAATCTGGACAAGTAAAACTGGGCAAGCTACCAGTACAGGTAGCATGTGATTCCACCACCAATCCAAAGGAAGAGGGCTAATGACAATAAGAAAATTACAAAGGTAAAAAAAATTCAATGATGGAACTGTCAGAAATATGATCAAAAAACTTATTCTATCCTCTAATTATAGTTAAAACATAAAATTATTTCCCCAACCACTTATGCTATGGTACAACCAACTCCATCGATGTCGCAGTCCAAAAAAATCTAGTCTTCCATGAGACTACATAGCAGGTAGGGAGGGAATGAAACCTATGAATATAAAACTATAATAAGGACTGAGTTGGATTCAACTATATTTTACTTCATTCCATAATCCCTATAATCATAGAGACAACCCCACTAAATGGTACTATAAGAGTTGACCAACAAGAATAATCCTCATCAGAAGGTGAAGTGATCCTTGGTTCCATTAATGTCATTCACTTATTTGATCACTTCTCTGATGGTGAGTATAGTTATTCACTAGAGATCCTTAGATATGGATGGGGAATTAGGGGAAGAGGTGATAGGGGACAAGGATATTGGAGAATATTTTGTTACAACAAAAGTCAATACTTCGATCAAATTCCGGATTAGACCATCTGTGTGGCCAAAACTCATGGGAGACCCCTTAAATTAGCCCAGAAGGAGTAGGAAATATCACCCACCTATGTAAGGTCTTTCCCAGACATGATTTTCCTATAAGATAAATTGGGTGGGCATCATCACCAAATCATCCTCGACACATAGGTGGACATAGTTAACCTACACCCAAATACATGAGCACCTTAAACTCTTGTTCCAATGGTGGATTTTCCTACATCAAGTACTTTAGTTCCTAAAGAATCTACAAAAGTGAATACCCATGCTAGGAAATGCATAATGTTATCTCATAAGTATGTAATTTTAAAGAAATTTTCCTTGGTTCTATCCAATTTATTAATCCTGGATGTTCTATATCTCTGAAAAGACCTCCCAGGAGCGCTCATATAGGCTTTGTTAAGACCTTAGGAATTTGAAGTTGAATTCACCACTGTTGAAGTTTATCAAGAAGAGATCGATCATATTGAATTACCCATGATAAAATTATTCACATAGAAGGATAAATATACAATTATAAAAGGACACATCATACCTTTGTATATATATAGTATGATAAATAATGTTGAAATCTGATTACATTTTATTTACAATGGATCAGAAGTCAACCTCATTCTAACCTGAACGATTCACCAAATGCGGTACAATAAGATCCAATATTCCCCACCAAATTGATTCTATATGGTTATGATAATAGAAATAAAAATCCCCTTAGAAGAATAATTCTCAGGGCTCAGTTCAAGGATCTCATATTTAACTCATAATTACATCCAAGAGGATGCTTTCCTTTCACAAGTGGAAATTAATTTTATGATCCTTCATGATTCCTTTCATGGAAGAGGTTCCACTCCTTAGTTGATATTTTACATCATAAGGAAATGAAAATATCTCCTCAATAATAGTATAAAAGTGACCCACACCTTGCGGGAGGGGAATCAAGTGGTGAATCATTTGGTTTCTCTAGAGGTCCAAGGTACCAATGTAACTATACAACCCATAATTTCTTAATTTAAAATGGATGGGGTTAATTTTGTTAGAGGGGATTATATTGGACTAAATTACTTTATACCTCCCTATTCCCTCTAGACTGTTCTCTTTTTACTTATTTTCCATGAATAAGAATGAAGAGATGATAATGATATTTAACTCATAATTTTTTGTGGTATGACAAGAAACGACTTTCAACATCTTGCAGGGAAGGCCTTAGTTGCATCATCCTAAAGAAATCCCCTTTTCATGTCTTCAATGCCTCAATAACTGGATTAATACTCAAATTGGAACATTATATATTGATATAGAACCAATTTAATTTAGTGAATCTCAGTACATTGGTGAAACATTATACCGGAGGGAAGGGAAACAACCCGTGACCATTGGTGTTGCTTGGGTCATGACCCAAAATGGTCTAGAAAATACCCTAGCTAATCAATTTAAAAATATTTGTGAAGAATATGTTTTTATTATCCATCCGACCAAAGGCATCATCCCAAATACAGGTGAAAATTCAATATCCTTCATGATATCAGTCATGAATACTGAGTTTGGTGGTGCTGAAAAGGTCACTGACTCTCCAGACAGTGGTAGAATCTTGGATGATAATGCCCTTATTATATTCCTAGAGATCTAATATATCCATACCTCATCATTTGATTCAAAAGATGAAAAATACACTACTTCTTTATCCATCACTCAATATCCTCCAAAACCTCATAGAGGCCCCACACCGTTAGTCGTGTCGTAAGAATTAATTCCATTTTATGGATTCCAAAGTGTTGATTCCTCTCCTAACTATGAAGTAATTCCATAATTACCTATGTCACTCTGGGATAAGGAAGAAGTGAAAGAGGAATATGAATTGGAGGAGACCATATGGATTCTCCTCCACTATTTGGGGAAGGTGTTTTGACCACCATGATGTACTAACATAAGTCAATCTGGGTATATAGAATGACCTGCAGACCACTATGATCATTGAATCAATGTCTTCTAAAGAAAAGGATGTATAAAACCACTTTATAAAGAAAAAATGGGAATGTTTTTCTATGAATTACACAAAAATTCCATACCTCAATCCTAATATTTCCACTCACCACCCAAGCTTTCCTAAAAACCACCGCAGAAACAAATAGTCAGCCCGAAGGACATAGTCAACTCAAACCTCTAAAAACTGGTATGAAGTTAAAAATATCATCAAATCCAAATTTATTCAGTATGTCCAGTATCCAAAATGGATATCCAACACTGTCTTGGCGAATATAAAGAATGGTAAAATTACAGTTTTCATTAACTTTAGAGATCTCTTCCAAAACTGTTCGAAATATGATTTCCCAGTCCTAATCACAAATCTACTGATTGATGCAACAACTTTCTATCAAGACCTATCCTTCATGGATAGCTACTAAGAGTATAATAAAATATGAACGGCCTAATAAGATGAATAAACCACCACATTAAGGTCCCCTAAGGGAGTATTTTTCATCTAGTACTTCCCTTTATCTTGAAGAATACCAGTGTTACATATCAACATTACATACATAACATATTCAATCCCTTCATTAGATTATTTGTCAAATACAAAATTGTTGATCTGGTGGTTAATTCTTAAGAATGTTCTGACCATATGGCTAATTTTGAGACCATATTCAGTTAACTATGATGTCACAGACTGGTGATTAACCCCTTGAAATGTGCTTTTGAGTTCACTTCATGGAAATTACTTATCTTTTACATACCCCATTGGGATATCAATGTAGTCCATGACAAGACAAAGGATGTACTCATTATGTCACCACCTCAAAACGACAAATAATTGATAGGATTATAAGGAAACCTTTCCAACATTTGATGCTTTATAGAGAACCTTATTGGATAATGGTTTCCCTCCACCAGGATAATGAATAAGGGGTAACATATTAGTATACTGATGACTATTAGGAACCACTTAAAAACATTAAGAAATATTTCTTTAGACCACTAGTGTGGATGTGTTTTGTTGGGGGGGAAACAATAATTCTATACATGATAGCCTTATAAATATCACCAAGTTATTTCTTTGTACAAAACAATGAAACCGATAATGAAAAAAATCCTATATTATATCAGCAAAATAATGATCAAAACTGAGAATCATTATTCAAATATTTATAAGAGATGAGTGGTGTTAATATTTGCAGTTTAAAAACTGAGGAACTACTTATAGCACCACAAGGTCCAAGTGGTCTCTTGCAATAACCTACTCAAATACATCCCTTCCACCTTATGTTAATAGGATGTTTTGAATGGTGGGAGGTTATCCTGCAATAGTTTTACATTTAGTTTATGCGTCAAAAATAGTAAAAGGCCAATATTTGGTATATTTCCTTTTATAACAACCATCTATAAAGACAATTTAATTGAATGCAAAATCACCTGATTAAGAGGTATATCTATCCAAGAAGGCCCCCAAACATGAGAAATACATTTTAACGGTTCATCCCTAATCCCAAATGAAATAATAATTGGAGACTACATGCTCAACAATGTTAGGTTTAGAGCCATACTCATCTAGCCCGTAATGGAATTCTTGCCTTTCCCCTTATATTTTTCACAAGTTTTATAAAAAAAATGAGGAAAAATATCAAGCCCTCATCGTAGAGATAGAAATGGTTCATTGAATGTTATTAGACCACTTAAAGGTGAATAGAAATTTAGAGTTTCTAATAAAATAGATAAGTGAGGACTACATGATCAGAAAAGAAGAGTTGATCCCACTACTTTACAATGTCTACTGGGATAATAGAAGAATATCCCCGTGAGTTGACATTGAATAACATCCCAAAATCATATAATTCCCATATATATGAATTATAGAATGCATCAAACGATTTGGTATATCTATATTGGGATGAAACATTCAACATCATTTCTCACCACTACATCATCTCTCCTTTTATTTGTGTTAGGATGGAATAAATCAAGGAGGTTAATTCCATCCCTGAACCAGATAGTCCAACAACTAGTTGGAGGATTTATATTGTGAACTACCTTCAAAATGAAGTTCTCTAATTGGAAACAACTAGAAACGAAGAAATCCAATGACAGTAAACCAACATCACTCTTTATGAAATCCCAAGTCTCTAGAAGGCCCTCTATAAATAAAGATTCGATAAATTCCTTCTTAGGTGAATTGATAAACAAGATAACAATTACATTATTAGATAATGTTATATTGAGGCCTGTGGTTCCCACCATTCAGGGTTTAGGCTTTCCAAATTAGATTTAAGGCTTAGATACTTTAGGCATTCAATGATGCTATTTTTTACAAAATTCAGCAATAAGTATAATTCCTTCCTTGTGAACACCAAATTAATCCATCAATTCCCAAAATTTCTACACATAATCAAATACTATTTTCCATTTCCCATATGGGGAATGGATGTTATAGGATTATATACTATATCTATGGCCAATAAGTTCAAATACATCCTCAATGCTACTAAATTCTTATCCAAATGGACTAAGAAAACACTCCTTAAAGAAGTCGGGACCAAAAACATTTCAATATTTGTAAAATCATACATCATTACCAGATTTGGTGTATGTAGACAACATGAAATGTGTTAAATGCACTTCTCTACAAAATTTCCTCAACCATGCTCAAAAAGTTCGCGGTTTGAATCTATATTTTTCATGGGGGTCAGTGATGGTAGCGAAGTCACAGGCCAGAAGGGCAGGGACTGCTGCCCGGTAATGATCCCAAGAAGGGGTGTGGGGGAACAACCCCTGTAGTATGGAGAAATTATTTGGTTAAGTCCCTAAATAGATATCCAAGGTACCTGTTCAAAAATACTTTCGTTCCACCATGCTGGTGCTGATTAAAGTAAACATTCTGGATAAGTCCTCAAGGGGTCTCTCTAGTCTAGCCAAATCACTGGTGGCATGAAATTATACTTAGGCGCCATCCATCTATCCCAAAACCACTTGTGTGCCACAAAATTTCATGTATCCAACTTTGGAGACAAAACTCCTTTCTCCCAAGGTCCCATATTTTCCTATAAATAGACCCTTGGGGTCCTCATTTGTACAGATGAATTTTTTTGAATCCCAATTGCTACTCTGGTCACCCTAGTACTTCGTCCCAGTCTTCTAAAACATTCAAGGTAGTTCCTAAATACCTTGATCAGAGGATTTAGGGGAGGATAATTTTACTTAAGTCCTTTTAGTGTTTGAAAACAATAACACTTGCATGCCTAAAGCACCCAACCTCACAAAGGTAGAAATGCTTGTGCACTGCCTATTCCATTCATATGAAATTGAGTGCCCCAACTCTAGGACCACCTGTGAATACTTCTTAAGGCTTGAGAAAGGTCTCACCCAAGTATTAACACATATGTTGTTTATCGCTTATGTGAACATTAGGTCACCCAAGCCTACTTGTGCGCCCATACTTGCACACCCTTACCTACTTGGGAGCCCCTCTTTGATTCACTTACTATCTTTAGTCTATAAGTCATCAAGCCTTCTTCAAAGACATTAATGGAAAGGATTATTCTTCCTTGTCTCCCTTATCTGAAAAGAATTCTATTGAGACCTACACCAAAACCTCATGACTTATCAAAGCTTTGGGAAATGGACATCAGTGTGTCTCTTATTTGGGGTTTGTATTTACACAGTCAGATGTTTTCCTCATTTGTTTCACAAAGGGGTTAGGATTCATGGAGTGTCTGTGGGTTTGTATATCCACAATCACATGGACCTTTCTCCTAGAAACAGTGTTGGGAAGTTCTCAGTTTAGAGGAGGGTTGAGTCATGACATCTCCCTTCTCGAAGATATATCCCAGAACCTTAGGTATCTGGTAGGGAAGGTAAAGTTCACACTTGATTTTATTCCTTTTGAAAAAAGGAGAAGCATCCCTTCCCTACTAGGATCAATTTTAGGGCAACCATCTTGGCATAATCCCCTTGATTTTCTTAGAGGAGGTACCATCATTGATCATCCTCTCTTCTTCAGTTCCAAAGACTAGAGGGGACATGGGCACAAGGACTCTTGTTACCCTTTCATTCTCTCATTGGGATTTGTCACCATGGGCAGACATCCAGGTGTAAGCCCCTAACCTTCATACATTCTTCCTTTTACTGGAACCTTGTCCAATGTAAAGTGAATATAGGGAAAGTTCGTCACCACCATAGGTTCGCGCTATTTCACAAGCAGAGGAGAAAAAAAATTTAAAGTTCAAGTGTCATTGTTGAATCTTTCACATCCTCTTATTTCTCACACCGAGCATGACTCACGTGTTCTTAGTGATTCATGATGATTAAAACATGTACAAAAAACCCATCATGAATGAACTATGAGAAATCTGATTCATATTCAAACTAGGATACACAGGAATCCATTTCAGGGCCCGAGATCACTGGATATCCTCTTCAAGAATCCAACCCTAATTCAATTAATCTGGGCACCCTCCTCAAGAATAATCCCCAAATTAAACCCTCAAGTCACCAAGGCATCCTTTTTAGGAAGTAAGCCCAAACTGATTTATCTCGATGGACCATACTCTCTTTTGAGACTTATCAAACTACATGGGCTTTGATTCTCATCCACATGGGATACGTAGGAAGCATTTTTGAGGTTCAAACCCAACACTTCAAATCAACCCTGTTCTACTTTTTCCTTATTCCCAACATGGTCTAATATTACTTGGAAACCCATATTGTTTCCAAGTTCCTTGGGCTGCTTCAATATAAGTCCCACACCAAGCATTGACTAAACATCTTCTGGTTAGATGTCCATACCATATGAAATTAAACTGTATGGTGAGGTCCTTATCAAATGACCTTAAAAGGTATGATGTGTCCCATTCAATGGAACCAAACTACGAGGGTTCTGATTCCTTTCACAAGGATACGTAGGTTTCCCATCTTAGGAGAACCATCCCAAAATCAAACCATACTTTCATCTCCCTGGATGACAATAAATTTCAGAGTGCCCCATTGAGTGGCTTAAAAATTAGTATCAGCACAATGATGATTAAAATAATATCTAAGCAGTATATTAGAGGATACCATTGATGGAAAAACTCGAATACATATGGATATCTCCCTTGATGAAGAACCTTGAATACATACTGATGATTCTAAATTTTACACATGTTAATAAGTGATTGAAAATTCCAAGGGAAAATTATGTAACACATTGTTAATTAATAAGGATTCATGAAAATATATTAAATTTATAAAGAGATTCCCAATGTAGAAAATAATTTCCCCCAAATGGGTGACGAGTCTGACCTCCCATCTAATCGACCAATGCACGTTCTCAAGTATCGTAAAGTTCAAACTTAATGAACACCTTCCTTTGGAAAGCAGGTCCCCTTTTGCATAAAGAACTATTAAAAGTTTCTGGTTTCATAAATAAATCCAATGGAAACTGCCTAAAAGTGGTGATTATTAAAACTAAAACACATATTTCAAGGAACTATGAAACAATGTACCTCACACAATACTGATTGACAACGACACTAATTTTGGCTATTCTATGTTAGAAAATGTATATGAGGAGTATAATATCAAATCTAATCATCCATCCCTCTTCCATTTAGTGTAAAATTGATATATTGAGGCCTTAAAAAAAATTGTATCAAACATACTCCATATGATAGTGGATAAGGATAAATAGTCTTGGACTAGAAAGAACTTATATGCCTTGTGGGATAAATGGAGCACAACCCATACCACCACATGCATAACCCCGTATTCACTTGTATACAAGAAAGAAGTAGTCCTACCCATTAAGGTTAAATTTTCATTACTACATGTTTCCATCTATGATCAAATATCCAGAGATGAGAAATCTAAAAAAACTTCTGGATGAATTAGAGGAACTCGATGAAAATAGAATACACACTTTGCACCACTTAAATGTTAACCAAAATTGGATAGCACAAAACATTAAAAAAATGGTTCCCCTCAAATTTTTCCTTTAAGGAGAACTTTTACTAGTCCTTAGGAACCTTATGATACTGGGGGATAAACCTCCAATGTTTGATCAAAAGTGGGAGGGACCTTATTCCATACAAAAGTTACACTCTAATGAAGCTTATTCCCTGATCTTGATGGATAAAGAGTTCATTACGACCAATACTCATGAAATATTTCTCAAGAAATAATTCATTTTAAAGAGACACTATCATCCATTATACAAGATGATAAAAATAATGTCACAAACATACTAGCGGTAGATGTTTAACAACATAGAAACATGGTATTGTAAGTACACCCTTAAAAGGAACATCATATGGTCTTAGTTGAATGTCCTAAAACTATAATAGATCATAGTTTGAGATGTAAGACATTATACTACCTAGACTAATATCCTCTACACAAGATTTTAAACTATATAAAAATTTCCTTACCACATGAAATAAAGCTGCATGGTTCACATCCTTGTTTCACAATGTAAAAACTGCATAAAATTTCAGTCCATGTTTCAGTGAATCATTATATTTGGTGTTGGTCTTCCACCATACCTTTGTTCAAGAACTATGTGTGGCTTGATTCCCACTATAATATGATACATAGTGATGTTGATATCCTAATATTGGGTCTAGTCACAAAAGAAAAAATGTCTCCCCTCTTATAGAAATATAGAGATCTATACAGAAGACCCTAACGTTGGTTCCCTCATTCCAGAGCTGCAACCATGGGAATTGAAATATCCCTCTCCTATATAAAAAAATCTATATACGAGACTCCACACTCCATGGAAAATTAAAATCTAAATGCTTCATTTTTTTCTTGGACATATTCCTTCCACACACCATACTACTTGTTATAGGAAATATATTATCTTTACAATCTTTCCTTGGACTTCCGTAATAGGAATTAATATTATTGAACACACATTTTTATAATGATGAATTAATATTCCACAGATGCATTTTCACAATTTTCCCACTAAAAGGTTATGCGAGTCATATGATTCCATTGTTTTTAATGTCGTAACATAACCCAATTGGCTTTGCATAATTCACCCACAAAAAGAGAATGTCAACCAAAGGAACATTCATATTTGGGATATAATTATTCTATATTCATAAGCTTCAACAATGTTATTCTACAAACTTTCTTTTTGAACATTATCCTGCATTCATCCCTTTCAATTTCCCACACCACTTCTCCTGATTCAAGAAGCCTTAGGATCACTGTTTATTATTTCTTTCCTCATGTACCAAGCACACTGAAGCATTATTGGCCCACTTATCCTTATATAATTCACCATTTACATGACAGATGGTTCGAGCCATATGAACTCAAAATGTAGGGTACTGTATGTACTTACAATATTAAATTTATTTTAATTGTTGATGTAAGTTTAAGAAATAAACGCAAATTTATTCTAATTCCCATGAGTTACATTATGGCATCTAGATATTTTGTATTTGTGCCATCTACAATATCTATTTTTTTACATCAATTCACCTTGAACCATATCACAAGACATTAAAATTCATGGGTTATTTCCTTTTTGAATGACACTAAACTACATGGTTTTCTAGAACTACACTTAGATCGATTCTAATTTTAATGAGGTACATAGTAACGATCAGATCCTATCTCATAATCCAGACACCATAAAATTAAAATTAAAATTTCCTTCATTTTTATCTCCTTTTTTGGGTGGAATAAATTTTTTATACTCCCAGTTTATTAAACAGAGCATATATCACCTGGGCTTATAGGTTTTGGTAAAGGGTTCCCTGCATGATCATGGCATATCAAGTCATGTTAGGGGTACCATGGTATTGGTCACATAAAATTAAAATGAACCCCAAAATTCCATACTGCATGATGTTAAATTGAATTTCTAAAATCCCTTTCATGATGAAAATTCCTAAAAAAAAGTGTCTTGATTCTTGCTTTAGCGAGATACATAGTGATGCCCAGATTCTACATCTTAGTCAACCCTCAAAATGGGGATTCCCCCACTCTTCAATGTATGAGTCAGATATGTAAAATTAAATCCAATACAAGTTCTCACCCCATTCATGATCCCATATTAAAAAAATATATCCCCTTCTCAACACAAGAAATCAATTAGTATTGGGAATCTTTTCTAGAACTACTTGTGGATTGATTCTTTCTTCTATGAAATACATAGAGATGACCAGGTCCTACGCCTTGGTACATTAATAATGTAAAAATAAAACCCTATTTAACCTCATATTTGTTAGACCTATGTAGGTAATCAATTCCTACACATTATTGTTAATTTCAATATAAAACGATTATTCCTTTTTTGGGTACATTCCTCCCACAAACCACACTATGTGTCTGGGACAATCCAAACCTCCCTAAACTTTCCCCGACCATTGGTAGTGGAATGTAAGATCACTATAGAGACCGTTATCTAACTGTATAGTAACATTCCCTAGTTGGATTTTCATAGGTCTCCCACTAAAAGGGCCATTCAGTTAGAGGATGCTGCTGCTTGACTATGCAGAAACACACCCTAGTTGAATTTACATAAGTCACCCACTGAAAGGGCTTATCAACCAGAAGCACATTATTATTCAAAAGTGACCAATTCTATATATGTATTCCCCAATTATATTTTCATCATGTATCACTCTTAGGATCCAGAAACCCCCATATTATGGCTTACATCCATCCCCCCTTCATACTAAAAATGGTGGAACATTCTTTGATGAATTACTATGAAAGGGGAAAATTGATAATATTTCGGTCAAAGATAAACGATCTTAAACCATAGATCCAACATCCTTGTTGTTAGTAGTTAAAATTTAAGGTCCATGTCATGGTTACTTGAAATTAAAATACACGATTCATCAACTATTATCATGGATGGCCTCCGCCTGATGTTAATCATCAATTGGACTATAACCTCCTTTACACAATCCAAATTTGTATAAAAGTGGTTTTACATTCATATACACTTCCACTACATATGTTCTCTTCATTCTTATACTCCTCTCCTTGACAAACCACCATCTGTGGTCTTGAGAAATAAGGATATTTAAAAACCACCCAAACATTAGTAACAAAATATCTGATTCTTGAAGATACCTTTGTCTGACTATGAAATAATACACCAAAATTGTATTTATATAAGTTTCCCACCCAAAATTTCCTATTAAAAATGAATTATATTATTGACTATATAGTAATACACCCTAGTTTATTCTTCATAATTCAACAACCAAAAATTACTATCAACCCAAGATACATTCTTCTTTGGGAGAGACCTTTACTATCTTTGAAATCCCCAACAATAAATTGATGATGGATAATTATCTTTGAATATGTTCTATGATATTTCGTTGTACGTTTGTTTGAAAGCATGTTTTAGATATGGAAATCACAAAATCAAGACTAAAAATTCCACTTTAGGAATCTAATGAATGATAGACCATTCTTGGCCCGAATGCCCCACCTAGGTCATCATCCCATAACTCATGGTAAAATATGTTTGACCTAAAACACTAGTCAAATTATTTTGGCCTTCAAGACTCTAAATTGCACCCAAAATAGATACAATATTATCCAGGTTGAAAACCACAAAAATGGGAACCCTAGGTAAAATTTGAGTTTCATCTCACCAGAATTGTACTCCATGTGGTTTAGAATAAAATAGAGAAATGAAATAAGATGAAAAACATGTTAGGATAAAAACTTACAAAGGGAGGCTTAAGAAAAATAAATGTCTCTCCTACTAAGTTTCCTTCATTTTGACTTAGAAAAAACAATCAAGATGATGACACAAAAGACACTGAGTTTGTAGGGAATTCTATGTGACTGTATAAATTGTTGAAGAAATATTTTTTGAGAAAAGTCCTAGGAAAAATTAGACCACTATATCATTCCTATAATGATAATTCCAACTAAAAGACACAATGAAATTCCATTAAATGAGTTATTTTCAATATTATATTATGATTATAATAAAGATAGGAACATAGAAATATATGATCAAGTAATAAAACAACAATTTTCATTTATGTTTTTAAATGTAGAGGAAAGTCCACAAGATCTAGTCTCTACCTCAAAGTTTATAGGTGTTCCTCAACATAATACTTGAGATGATGAAATGTGGATTGATAATTCTTTATAGATTTTCATAACTGATCCAGTTTCGTGGTGAAAAACACTTTTTTCAAAATGGAGTTCATCCATTTCTATAGCCACAAAATCTTTACACTGTGTCGAGACCCTATTCAAGGAATGATTTATTTGTAAAATCTATTCTTTTATAAAATTTATTTCTTCTTGATGGAATACCATATTGATAGATTTCTCATCTAGATAGAGTCAATTCTTATCTACCTTCTGGGCATGGCTGAGCTCTTCATAGGATACAACTATCCTGAGATCATCGAACTGTCCAAACAACTATGAATTAGTCTATCATGACTTTCTATTCTCTTCCTGTTACTTAATGGATGACTTCATAACATAGTGGATCATGTGTTAATCTTACCCTCCATACTGAGAAAGAAAAACAGGGTTGTAATTTGATGAAGTCATGATAGAAGGTCTTGGAAAGTAAATTTTTTATAATATCTTCTAGATATCTCAAAAAACGATATATAATGTGGTAAGAAGGGTGTTATGTGTCTCCATGTTTAAATTAGAACCACTTTCGCAGGAGAGATGTATTCTAGTAAAGGTGCACCCAATGAGGAAGCCTATTCTGCTCCCTGTAAAATAGTGTCATCATCACCCACCAATGTTGGATGAATTGGTATAGAATCTCCCAATGTAGGGTCATCCAAAAAATTAGGTGGCACTGGATAGAAGATGTCACCCACCATTAACATCTGGAATTAATAGAAAACAAAGGAAGTGAAAAAAACAAATTAGTTAACCAAACTCACCCATTGGGGGATCAACAGCTGGAGGTGGTTGTTCTCTAACATCCCTAGTCTCAATGCTTTTGGTCTAGAACTCTTGAAAAAGAACATACTCCTATTTTTTCCTTGAAACTAGGATGGTGTGCCCTCATGGATACCCCACATTGTGGTTCTAGAAATTTACTCCATCAACAATGTAAGTAGGGTGGACTTGGACTCCATGGTTATGAAGTGCCTTAATAATTTTTTTTTGAAAAAAGCTGTGTAAGTTGTGCTCTGGTGCAATTCATAAAATGAAATAAGGTCGAATGTGTGTGAAAATTTGAGAAAGAGAAAACTAATATCTTTCTAATTACCTATTAAAGTCTTGAAACTTATTAAGGGAGCTTTGGATAATAACAAATATATTAAGTGTGTCTATTACTTCATGATACAAGGTGTAAATTCTCATAGAATCCTCAACAATAAGGGTATATAAGATTTTGGGATCATTACCTAAATTAGATCCACTATTAATAGAATTCAATGTTCTTTCAGAAGGAATAAAACTTTGGATCCCCATTTGATGAACATCAACACAACCACCTTTATTGGATGGTATGTGATCCATGTCAATCCCTTCTATAGAGGCAACAATACTAACTATAGTTATCATGGGGTCCTCCAGAGTGTGTGGAGAATTTGAAATATCATAATAAATAAGATTCAGTAGTTACACATGACACCTTATGATGCATGTTGACATTACTGAGATTTTCCTCCCTCTCCAATGTGAAAAGATTAGATGTGCACTCAGCCCCCGAAAATTATATAATTGAGGGAATAATATCATTAGAAAGAACCCATGCCTCATCCACGATGTCCTCCTCAGGTATTAGGGGGTCAACTCGAAGCCCCTAGGGAGATTAGAGAGAATCAGATCCTCAACCCATGGGAATAATTAAGAATTTATTCTAGATAAATAAAGAATAATCTATTTTAGGAAAACTGAACCAAATTAACAATGTGTTAGGATAAGAGATTAATGCTCCATCTTTACTTCACATTTTAAGGTGGAATATTAGTGCTTATATCCTAAAATATTGGTATGGGAGGTGTAAGTCAAGATTAGCCTCCCTCCATATCTTCCTCCATCATTCTCTGGCCCAGGGATTGTTCTCCCAATTTAGGAGCTGATTCCTCATGCCCCACAGGGGATCCTATTGGGCCATACCTCATCGATGGGATCTTGACTAATTCCCCCATCTACCCACTAAAAATCATGGTTAGCCTTTCCTTAATAATAATTTTTCACTCAAAATATGGAATAAAAGGACTAATAAGGATAAAAAATAAAATAAATATAACAATTTATGGATCGATGATGTTATACTATTCATTAGTGGGTAGTTCTTCAACCACTTTAGTGGAACCCAATTACAGCATGTCAGTTACCAACTTTGTAGATGATATCCAATCATCAGTGGTGTAGTTAATAATCTCATGCTCTTGGATATATATTCCTACCTTGATTGGGTCATCATTAAAGTGTAGGTTGGGTAGGGATTGAACATCCCCAATATGTAAAATCGATAACATTAAATAAAAGAGTGAACACAGGTCCTTAGCATCATAATGCCTACTTTTTTACATTTCAAACACCTCTATTCTCACAAAATATGAGGTTTTTTGAGCCTTCTATGAAGTAGACCTGACACTCTTTGAATTCACGAGCTTCCTGGATCTCTTCATTACAATCGAAGGGTGGTAAAATAGAACTTCAGTTTTCTATAGAAGATGGAAGCCATATCATCTAGGACCAACATCATCTGAAATTTCCCTTTCGACGCTAACTTGTGGGATATACTTTTCACAGGGTCATTTGGGTGAGATCAGGGTCTCATCACTATCGATCTCTAGAATGGGTAGAGCCTTTCTACAATGCTTTACCTAACCAAGAATTGTTACAAAAATGGATGAAGGAATGCTTTCTATCAACACCCCCATAGGATATGATGAAATTTATGCCTCATCATACTAAGGGGTTAACATAGTGGATGCACTCAATAGAGTTATATTAATTACTTCCTGATTTTCTCCATATATGAAAGAATCTAGAGTTTTCAGGCCACCATTGGGTGACTGTCTAATCAAATGTTCATGAGAGGGGATACTATTTTTTTCTACAAACACTTGAATTGGTGTAAAAAAATATATGGAACATAGGCCTTACATATAACCTCATGATCAATTTAGGCTATTATCACACCATATCTAAAGGAAATAAATTAAGATCTCAATTTATCCTATGCCTTTCCATCTTTAATGATGTTTAGAGTGGGAGGATCCCCATATAAAAATAAATTTAACTCCCTAAGATGATTTAGTCTTGTTAAGGCTCCATCCTACTTTAGGGACAAGGGATAGATGCTAGAAAGGGTCTAATAAAAGGTCAAAATTAGCCCATAAGAACTTCTATTATACTCAAAATAGAGTAAGAAAAAAATGTTCTGCAATCCATCCCCATGACACTTGGAATGGACCTAAAATTTAGAACGAGTAATTTCTTGTGTTCACATGTAGTAGGAACCAATGAATCTTCTCTAGTAGGGGGGTTTCCAACCCTATATACTTCCCTGATACAATCATGGACACTATAAATAATGTTTCCTACCTCATAATACCATTGAAGTCACAAAATATCAGTATATTAATGCTTAACCACATTTACAAGAAGCCTAAAAGACACATCTTTGTGGGTATGATAGAAATGATTGCATATCCTCATTGGTTGTACTTGGCCTTCTCTAATGTGGGACATTAATTATCAGTAATTACCATATTTTCTGTTATAGGGCATCCCATGTGATGTTTCCAAATGGACCCCTCCCCCTTTGGCTCTAGAAAGGCATTCATCCATGATTCAGAATGAATATCCTCCCTTAGGCAAGGGAATTATTTCTTGATATCCTAGGTTGTATCTAATAGCTCGTAGGATAGAACATGTGTTCTCTATATATATTCCCAAATAGATTTTTATGGGATAAATGCATCATACATTTCTCTGAGGATGAGAGATATGAACATCTTGTAGACGTCCCATAAACTGATTTTGACCTCTTAATGCATCATATGGAAGGAATTGGTTTATGGGATATATTAGCTAAGTAGTTCGAGAATGATATCAGGATTCTTGTATACATATTTCTTGGCCACCCCTACATCCTTGTAGATTCTCATCACCATAATCTAGGTCACACAATTAGTAATGGTATGGCCCACTAAATATGTCTACATTCACTCAGGTCGGACACCCCCTTTTGGGTGAAGGTCCTCGTATTCCATCAGCCTTTTGATTGATCAGTCTTGGAATAACAGATGATGGATGAGTATAAATATGGATTTAACTCATGGGTACGAGGTTTCAAATCTGTGGCACAAATTATATGATTCATAACACAGATCATGGATGAGGTTGCCACATTGATGTATATTACTTGAGCTGAGAAGTTGTCAGTGGTGAAATTATTATATTCTTAGAACTGGGATAGTTGAACATATTTCTTTAGTATCAGGATGAATAATTACATTATATATATGTGTCATGAGATTAGTAGATAGTTACTCTCTGTATATTCACAATGGTGATTCTTTATATAATTCTTCAAGTATGAGAGTGTAGCGTCACATGATTCATAGTAATATATCCCAATAACATCAACAATCTTCTTAAAATTATTACCAACTTGTTCTTCATAACTTTTATCCTTCTAAGAGTCCATTTGATGGCTATGAGGAATTAAAAAAATTTCATTAAGGAAAAATATTCATTTCGGAAAAAATTGAAATTAACAAATTTTGGAAAAGGGATGGCCTCACATAGGAAACTCACCCACGTGAACCTATAAAGGTCACTCACCCAAGTTTCCCCATGTAGGTCACTCTCCTAAGTGTCCCACACAAGTCAATAACCTAGATGTATGCATCACACAAATAAATGCAAACTTGGTCTGCGTGAATGGATCTTTAGCATATAGTGAATAAGCGTAAAACCTGTGTGGAGGACTAGCACAACAAGAGCAGAAAAATGGAGGTGATAAGAACCACTTGGACCATCAACACTACTTATAGATATGGGGGACCCCACATAGAATAGCCAAGTGGTTGACCTACATTCCACCATACATGACCCACTATTGTGACCCTCAAAATCCTTTTCCTTTACCATAGGATCAAACCCTATTATTTCGATCGAATACAATCCTGGGGGGGGGGGATTTTGTTGACACCCTGTTTTGTCACCAAAATAAAGAGTTACAAAGGGAAATAATTCAAGGAAATGATAGGAGATTAATTCTAAGGGTGTAATGCTTCAACAAAGGCATATCATGCAGGGTAAGAATCAATGTCATGGATCATGTAACTCTGGCATGCTGGTAGTTGTGTGCATTCCCTAAGAAGGCATGCATTAGAGAACTGCCTAGATCACACCTTCACACCTAAAAATGAGAAGAACCTATAAAATACACTTCCTTCACATAGGGTACTGAGGATGCCTCTAAATAGGACCTTGGGGTTCCTCATTTAGGAGGCAAAAAAGTCCTAGAGAATTCTTACAACTCTTATCACCCTAGTGCTTCACTAAGGCCCTCAAAACTATCTAAATAGCTCTCAAAAAACCAAGAGATGGGGGAATTAATGGGAATAGCGGGGCACAATTACCTCTATGATTTGAATAAAAAACACCTATATGAAGATCCACACCCTTACTAGTTTACAGATATTAGCTTGAAGCTATCCTCCTAAGTTCCGGACCTTCATGAGGCCCTTCTAGGGAAACCTAAGGAAACCCTTGGTGACTAGAGTAAGGCTTATCCCAAGTGTTATTTACTAGGATGTACATCATCTAGAAATCATATATAGACCATGAAATCCTACCCTTCATGAAGAACCTATGATCCACCCATGGCTTACACTTTTTGAGACCCCTCCAATTTTCCTAGCCTTCACCTGTGCAAGCCTCCTTTGATCCCTATTTATGACACAAATGGCAGGGAACCTCATTCTATGGGACTCCCAAATTAGGGAGACCAAATCAAATTCTCCACTAAAACCTCCAAACTTAAAAAAATGGTAATATACACACTATCATGTATCAAATTTGGTAATACATTCCTTTGGATAGAGGTTTCCTATAATTTCCCTAATTGATGGGTAGAGGTCCACATGGTGTGTGATGTTATGAATCCATTTTATCATGAGTATCTTATCTCTAGGGGTAGTGTTATGGATTTCCCAATATTAAAAAAATGTTCTAGGGACATGTACTCAACTTCTGGATTCTGAGATCATGGACATCCTATTTCAGACATCGAGGGGGGGGGGGGTCCCACTTTTTTCTCACGTTGATTAGAATTTAGGTCTTATCCTTTATTATCCTCTAAAACTAGGATTAGGTCATCCCTACTAGAGTATTACCATTTCCTTTTATGGGTCTTAGCCATAGGATTAGTCAGATGTGACTATTTAAGTTATGAAAACAATAGAGCAGATGGGAACATCAAAGCCCTTTATTTTTCATCAGTAACCCTAGACTCTTCCCCCAATGGGAGAAGGGTTGTACAAGTTTTTCAGATATTCCACCTTTTCTTGTTTCTCACATCCAATAATTAATCTAATGGTATTAGAGGATAGTGACAATCATCAAATACACATGGTCAGATGCATGTATCAGCAGAGAATCCTTTTCTAGATCTTCCCCTTTTATTCCTTCAGGGGGTCTCTATAGTCATGGGTCCTCAAATCCATGTATCTATCTAAAAAGGCCATATCCCCTATAAGAAAAACTATTAGATTCCATCTATAAGACTGGATCCTCAAATCCATGTATCCATTTCATAGGTCCATATCCATAGCGAGATAGACCTTTAGAGGACCTCCATTGGCATGGGCCATCAACCCATTTCAAACTATATATGATTAGATTCCCATAAAAATGGGATATATACGAAGCCTCTTTGAGGTCCAAATCCAACACCACAATATCAAAACTAATTATTTCTAGTCCACATTCCTAATAGGGTTATATTCAACTTGGGAGCCCATATCCCTTCTTGGTTCCTTGGGAAACTTTTTCATAATTCCAGCACCAGAAAAGTTCTTGGAACCTTTATCCTAGATGTACATTCTAGATGATGTTAAACTACATAGTTGCTTCCTTATCACATGAACTTAAAAGGTATGATTTTTCTCATTAAGTGGAACTGAACTAAATGGGTTCTGATTACTTTCCCAAGGACATGAAGGAATCTCATTTCATGGACCTGATACAGATATCAAATAGATTTGACCTCCTTGGATGATATTAAATTCATGAGTTCCTCGTGATGTGGATTAAAACTATTATCATAATAATAAATGACCAATGATTCTCTAACCTACATGAAAAATTATTCCATCTATATAAAAACATAGATACATATAGATTTTCCATCATTGAAGAACCTTAGAAACATACATATGATTATAAATTTCATGCATGATAATAATTTACTGTTAATCCATTGATGGCCCATGTTAAACTTGGGATTAAATAAAGTATTCAGAAACATGTCCTATAACACCCTATAATTTTTTGAATTATTATTCAAATTAATTTAATCTTTTTGATATTTTTCTATTCTACCAACATTGAAAATAGTGTATTTTATATTAAAGCACTATATTTGGCTTGCATTATACGTAACACAAATTTAATAGTGCACTAAACACAACATAAATTTTATCTTACTCTGTACGAAACCTCAAGGTTAGCTTGTATTATTCACAACAATTACGTCCCTTGATGGCTTGCGTACACACATGGATGATTTTTACCAAATAATGGTATATTTTTAAAATGTTACTATTTAAAATAATAAGATATAACCTAGCTATTAAATTAGATGTTTTGAAGATTATTAACAAATTTATGGAAATATATGGTTTACACAAATATAATATGAATTAATAGGTTACCAATTAATTAAAATAAATACAAAATATGATTGAATATAAAGGAAAATATTATTATTTTTAGAGTCATAAAGCAATTTTAACCTAATAAATTATATCAATTACCATTAGTGAGTGATATTAAAGTAATATATATTTTATAATTTTATTAAAATATTTTTATAACCATCCAATAGATTTTATATACATAAGATAAGATCATACCTAATTTTATGCATAAAAAACTATATTTTTTTGAAATGGTTATATTATTGCCTTTTAAGGGAGAACCCATTTTAAATAAATTTTTTTCGAACTTTTATATATTTAATATGTCAAAGTAGACTTTATTTTTTAATAAAAACATAAAAAATAAGTTAGGATATTTTTTTGGTATTTTTCTATAAGGTTTCATTTTTTAATGAACAGTTAAAAATATAGGATTTTAATTCAAAACATCTTTATTTTATATAATTTATTTATAAGGATAAATTATATTTTAATTGGTTTAAAAGTTCAATAAGACAATATTTTTATCAATTAATCCAATATATGTATTTAGAATAAATTTCTCATTGAAGTTGTATATAAAAATCTTGCAAACTTTTGATCAATTTTTTACATTAAAAACCTATAGTGTCGTCCCATCAGCAAGATTAATTTTAAAATAATTTCACCCAATTTTATTACTGGAATTTGAAAAAATTGAATAAATATTTGGAGTCAAAATAATTTATATTGTCTAATAATTTAAACTTATTTTTTTAACAAAATGGTAAGTTAAAGTAATCAAAATTTATTACACCAGGTAAAGTAAAATTAAGCTTAACTAAGGACTAACCCTTAAATTTAAGACCCAAAATGACCTTGAAACTTATTCAAAACTAATTATATGGACATTATTTGAGGATGAAATTTTTTTTATTATTTTTTTCTATTTGTTATGACTTTTTTAGGTAAAAACATAGGAACACCTAACTTGTTTTCAAAAACACTAAGTTAGTCCTTTTCCTTCCCTATAAAAGGACAACACCTCTCCCTCTTCTTCACACCTCTAAAAATTCATAGGTTTGGAAAATAACTTCCCAATAAAATTTCCAAAAATCCTCCATTACTCATAGAATCCTTACCTTTTTTCAAAAGAAAATCCAAGGAAGCCTTTTTGAATAAACCAAAAGGATTTACCTAATTAAGAGGTAACATCTTTTCTCAAGTCCTTTCTTTTATTTTCTTTTACATAAAACTCTATCTATTCTATTATTATATAATAACAACAGTATATTCATTATACTATAATGTTTTTATGTAAATTGTTTACCAATACTTACACACAACAACATCTAATGGGTATCAAACATAGTGTTTCTATGTAGGACAAACTACTGCCTCACAAAATAATTATTATTCATTTTTATATTTCCACCTATCATATTTCCCATTACGAGTGAAAATATGTTATATATGTTATATTTTATATGTATTATTCATTTAATATTATGAATTCATTTTTTATACATATCTTTTTTACTTTCTATGTGGTGTTAATACGATAATTTTGTTTGAGGTAGTTTGGACTATCTCCCCCTCAAAGAAATATGATTCATTCATACACTACATGGATTGTATTAAGGATGGTTTTAGTGAATATATATGATACATATGATATCATAAATTTAATTTAATATACACACAAACACACACACACACATATATGTCTTTTACTTTTTTTCTTTCTACATGACAATTAAATGGAAATAGAATTCATGCATACATATGACATACCGTCTTCATGAACAATGTATTCCATATCTTACTTATATATTATATATATTATTATAATAAAATATAATAAAATATAATTTATATACATGATATTTATATAATGGTTTAAATTATTGAAATCATGATATAAATTTAAGGACCAAAGATATATCAAATTAAGACACATGGAATGAATAAAGCAAATTTTACCAAAAGAGAAACCATAACATAGGATGGTTAACAAGAAGGTTATATAAGGTCATAATAAAATAATATATGGTATAATATATAATTATATATTTATGTAAAGTATTTATAATAAATTTATATTTATTATAAATTTGGTTTGAACGAGTATGGCGAGAGTCAAGACACGAGGTAAAGGGATTTCATCTCACTTATAATTCCCATGAGGTACATGATTTATTCACCAACCATTACATTCATGTGGAGTGTATAATTACCAAGTATATATTTAGTTATTATTATACATAAATTTACATGTATTTGAATATCTATTCAATTATATTTATATGAGGGAGTTTATTTTTCAAATGATACCAATTCGGTAAAATAGTTTTGTCTCAATTTTCCTTCTTTGAGACTCATGTTTTGTTACGCACATAATTTTTTTTGAGGTGTATATACTTCCATTTTACATGTTATTTCATGAATCTCTAACACTTCTTGATATTTTAAGATTAATTTAATTTCCTGTTATTACATAGAGAGTATGATCCCATGTTACAGAGTTATAAGAGTTTTTTGAAACAATCTCATCACTTTTCAAGATTGTTTATGTTTATTCTTTATTTGATGAAATATTATCATCCATATCTCATGAAAAATGTTATCCTATTTATATTCAAAATATAATCATATATTGGTACCATTTTTTTACTATTTGGTATATAATATAGTTAATAAATTGTTTTTAGGAAATCTCCACTATACCCTCTCTTCAGTCAGGAATTTTTCTAGCCTTTTTACCATGAAAAAGAAATATTCATTTTACCTCATACGACATGTAAATATTTACCCACCATCATTTCTATGAATATTCCATTCCATATTTAAAGGGTTATATTTTAAGAAAGTATTATTTAAAAGTATTTCCAAAAAATTGTTTTCAAAATTTTTTGAAGCTCCTTTAATAAGTTTTGAAGAATTTTTTTTCAAAAGGTTTTCAATATTATCTTATAAGTTTTCAAAATTTTTTTTCTTAAAAACGCTTCTATGTTTCTTTTATAAATTTTTAAGGAAAACGTTTTTCAAAATGATTTAATGTATTTTTATAAGTTTTAAAGGTATTTTATAATATAATGATTTTCAAATGGTTTTATGTATTAAAAATCATTTTTCAAAGAATAAAGGATATTTTCCTCAAGAAATATTTTTGAATGATATTTCAAAATTATTTTCCATCTAAGATTACATACATTGATGTTACTAATACTCTTTTAGGAAATGATATAATTCTTCAATTCATATTATTTCTATGAATGGGTTTTTCTTAACGTTATGGTATTTATGAAACCAATTTCTCTTCATTGGGTTATATGATTTTGGAACCTGATTCATTTTCATGGGTTATGTTTATGATGAAATGATTATGAAAGATGGGGTTTTTCACAGGTTATGACATGATTACATGTTTATAATACCTCATTTCATAGGTTATGGTATGATTATTTCTGATCTTGTGGAACATGTATGTATGAATTAATTTTGAGATGTCTGTGACCTATATCTCCTTACAATGCATTGGGTAAAGATTTAAATCTAATGAGATATACCAATAGGGTCTTGGGAATGAACCTTGACTACTTAGATGGCCATGGGAGTGAACCATGACTACCAAGATGGTATTAGGAGTGAACTCATGCTATTAATATGGCCATAGGAGTGAACCATGACGACCATGATGGTATGAGGAGTGAACCCATGATACTAAGATGACCATGGGAGTGAACCATGACTACCAAGAATGTATGAAGAGTGAACCCATACTACCAAGATGGTATTGGATGTTATGACTTGGATACTATGGAAATCATATTATATTCTCATGTATCTACCAAAATTATATGTTTTATTCCAATTTTTTTCATTCATGGATTATGTTATTTATCTATTTATTATTCATGTCTTATGAACTGCCTTGATTTATTCCATGATTCATGAATATGATTTTGATATGTAGGGTATGGTCTTCTATTTTCGTGATCATGTTCTGATACTGTTATACTCATAATTATGTTTACAAATCTCCCTTATTTACCCTTACTAATCATTTTAGATAAACACTTTCTAATGTTTCCTTTTCCCATGATATGAATAGTGGTTATAGGTAGTATTACTAAAGGTGGAGATATTCATGGGATATATTGAAGATCTTTCACCAGGATAGAATATTTTGTTTCTATTTTTCCAAAGATACGAAACTATTATGATCCTCAAGAATGTATTTTTATAATGCACTAAATATTATTTTAAGCTAATGTAATATACACCTATGTTAATAATGGGTCTCTATAGTTGGTATCAAAGTAATGGTTTAGTCAATATTTAGAAACATGGATGATAAATCATTAGTGAGATCCCTTGGTTTATTTCTAAGGATATTTCTAGGGTTATATAAAAAGATAAGTATAAGGATGAGTCAATAGTTATAAAAATGTCTAGAATTGTTGAAAAGGAAAGAGTGAGTGGTTTTCTAGAAATACATCCCTTAATAGATACTATAAGTGTATGTGTATTTGACACAAATGTTCCTAGGGGTAATAACTTTGACATAATTTTGATGGCCTGACTTAGGGTAATATGGTACATGACAACAGGCCTTTCTAAAAACTTGGTTTTACACTCCCACGAGATATTATTTGAGAATAACTATTGACTAACTATCATGAAGGATTTAAACATAAGTTGGATATGAATAACCTAGTATGAACCAAAGATGTCATAGATTAAGGAAGGTGTCATGATTTAGACATCCTATAAGTAATTATTTTCATGACCTTGTGGTTTTCTAATACGATCAGTAATACTATCACTATGGTTATGATTTTAGTTAATGGAGGGAATAAGAAGGAACTGTATTAATGTTGAATGTGATAGACGATTTGCTTATGTGAATTCAAGTGGGATGATCTCTGTAGTAAGAGATATTGTGATCATTATTAATCATATTTCATGGAACAAGATTAACAACGTATACCTTCACCAACTCTCAGACTCACCAAGGAAGAGAAATAAGTATTTCATAGAGAGTTTGGGTAATGGAGACCATGGAAGAAAAAATATTATGTTTCTTATGTGTTAATAATGTGGAATGAATCACCTAAGTGAATGTCTTAGAGGAACAAGAATATGTTTTAACTATGGTAAATAAGGACACAAAGCAAGTGACTACAAAGAAAAAATAAAGAGATTAATTAATGAAATGGATGATAACATTTCCTCCCTAATACCTAATAGAAGGTTAAGTGTGTTAAGTTACATTAAATAGTCATTATGCCACTCCATGTCCAAAGATGAATGCTTCTAAAGGGAACCAGTAAGGTGGTGCGAGTAATGGTTACATTACTAGTGATGATGAGACTATAGATGAAATGTTAAAGGAAAGGGGTATTGTATAATAAGATTAGGTATCTTTGTTAGTGGAATAAATATGAGTTAGGATAATAAAAGTTTTGTGTATTTTTTTCAAGAAGTATGCTATACGAACGGCTAAATATCTATGTATTGTTCAGTTCATCTTTTTTTTTTTCTATATATTTACATGAAAATGTTGAATGGTTATGATGGAATAGAAAATTTATATAATGGAAAGGTGATGTCCATGGAAAAAACATTATTAAGGGAAAGATAACCCTTAATATGTTCGTTATGTTACGATAATGTTGTTTGGATAAAGATATGTGGGATATAAATAAGTAAACAATAAGGTACTGATTACCTTCGAACTAATTAAGGGAATGTTGACAGGTAGTTCAGGATATAATGGATGAAGTTTAAAAACTTATTGGATTTATGGAATATATCCAATAATATACCAAATAAGGAAGCATAAATTTTTTCTAAAAGGGATTTATGGTTATTCAGTTCAATACCATGTTTCAAGAGAATTTACCACAAGGGTATTCACATGTTTTTAATGTGACAACAAAGAGCTACTTAGTTATATATGGGGGATCAATATGAAGATGGTTTCATGAATTTATTTATATGAATTTTTATTTTCATATTTCATAAGGTTTATAAAGTTATTAATTCCTGAAAATTTTAAGTTAATCTTTGAAGGAAGTATTTATGTATTGAGATTATGTTGAAAACCTTGGTTAAAATTCTATTTAGTGATTAACCATTATTTCAATGAGGTCCATCATATTTTGAAAATAATATTATTATGGTTTTATAAAATGGAACCATGTATGTTGGGTGAAAACCAATCAAATCTAGTAAGGATGTGGGTATTGACCCCATATCTGAAGGACGGTAAGCGTTTCACAACAACAACTAGCCTACACAATTTCTTAATTAATGTATATTTATTTTGATGAATAATAATTTATGATGAAAAATTAGTGTTAATTTTTATGTTTAGAGATTAATGTATTAACCATATTCATTTTTAAGAATAGATATACATAAATAATTATACATTTCATTATTTAGTGAGCCATATGATCTACTAAAATTTTATTTTAACACTTCAGGCCTAAAATTAAATTTTTGGTTTTCCATTACCTGAAGTAATGGATGAATTAGAAATTTATAAAATCATAACTAAAGAATGAAATTTTGTTTTTATAAATATTTGAAGTTAGTATATTTACTTATATTCTTACTCAATGTTAGGATAATGATCAAAAGAAAATGTGTTGTCCTAATACCTAAGTTTTGTTGAATCTATGACCTTTTAAATCATCACAGATTTATTAATTGGAGGAACTAAACATTTATTTGATCATTCACTTGTTTTTGATTAATGACCTAAATCACCCCTATAAATATTTACGCTTTTCTTCAATTTCTAATCACCATTCCCAACCGATGTTCTTCTATGAGGAAACCTTGTTATATGTTACTTTGGGTAACCGTTATTTTTCTAACTTTCCATTTTTATGGTAAGTTTTAGTATTCATTTTTGCGATGTGGGTTTCTATAAATGAAACATTAATGTATTAAAACTTTGATAGCCTAGATGAATTTAGAGGGAGAAATTAATTTTAACGGGGGTGGAATGTAACACCTCAATATTTTGTGATTTTTTTTCAAATTAATTCAATCTTTTGGATATTTTTCATTTCATCCAATAACGAAAATAGTTTATTTTATAATAAAAATATTTGTTTAGATTTAATTATATGCAACACAAATTTAATCATACAATATAAACAACCTAAATTTTATCTTACTGTATATAGAACATTGAGGTTATCTTGCGTTACACAAAAAAATGACTTCCCTCGATGGCTTTCCCAACACACATGAATGATTTTTATCGAACAATAGTATATCATTAAAATGTTTCTATTGAAAATAATAAGATATAAACTAGCCATTAAATTATATATTATGAATATTATTAAATAATTTATGGAAATATATGTTTTACAAAAATATAATATGAATTCATAGGTTACCAGTTAATTAGAAATAAATATGAAAGCCAATTGAATATAAAGAAAAATATTATTATTTTTAGATTCACAAAGCTATTTTAACCTAATAAATTAAATTAATTACAATTGGTGAGTGATATTAAATTAATATATATTTTATAGTTTTAATATTTTTTTTGGTATTCATACAATGGATTTTATAGATATAAGAAAATAAAGAACCTAATTTTTTTTATAAAAACCTATATTTTTTATTAAGGTCATTTTAACACCTTTTAATGGAGAACCAATTTTAAATCAATTTTTTGGAACTTTATAGATTTAATAAGTCAAAATACACTTTATATTGGGAATATAAACATAAAAATTATGTTAGGATAATTTGTTTAGTATTTTCATGTAAGGTTTAATTTTTTAATGAATAGTTAAAAATACTGGTTTTAATTCAAAAATTATTTATCATCTAATTTATTAATGAAGTTAAATTATATTTTAATTGGTTTAAGAATTTAATTACATAATATTTTTATAAATTGATCTAATTTATGTCATTGGAATCAATTTGACATTAAAATTGGACATAAAAACATAGCAAACTTTTGATCACTTTTTACTTAAAAAACTCGCAATGTCGTCCCGTCAGCAGGATTAATTTTAAATTAATTTCTTCTACTTGTGATTGGAATTTGAAAAAATGGACTGAATATTTATAACCATAATAATTTATAATATATAATAAGGTCAACTATTTTTTTGATGAAACTGATTAGTGAAAGTAATTATAATTAATTACATCAATTAAGGTAAAATTAAGCTTAAATAAAGACTAAAACATAAATTCAAGACCAGAAATGACATAGAAACTTGTAAAACACACATTTTAAAGACATTATCAGGTAATTAACAATAAAATATTGATTTATATTTGTTTTTTATGACTTTGTTTAGGTGAAAACGTTGGAACACCTAAATGTTTTTCAAAAATACCAAGTGAGTCATTTTCCTTTCCTATAAAAGACCACCACCTCTCCCACTTAATCATGCCTCTAAAATATAATTTGTTCAGCCAATACATACCAAATAAAATTACTAGAAATAATTATTTCATTATATAGGCCTTACCTTGGGAATAATAAAATCCAAGGAAGCCTTTTGGCATAAACTAAAAAGAGTTACCCAATTAAGAGGCAACGTCTTCTCTCATGTACTTCATTATATTTTTCTTCTTCACCACCTCCAACTATTTTTATTCAATGATAATATAACAAAACCATTATCCTAAATATAATAGTATGTTTTTATGTAAATTGTTTTACCTACACTTACACACACCTCCATCTAATGGGTAACAAACATAATGTTTTTGTGTACGGTGAACTAATTCCTCACGAAACGATGGTTGTTGATTTTTCCATTTCCACCTATAATGGTGGAAATTATGATGTAATGTAAATTTAAATATTTTATATATTATATTTATTATTTCTTTAATATTATGTATTACTTTTTTACACATATTTTTCTACTTCTCATTCGGTGTTAATACGATAATTTCGTTTGTGGAAGTGTGGACTATCGCCCCTCAAAGTGATATGATTCGTTTATACACTACATGGATATATAAGATATATATAATATAATAAATATAATTTAACAATTATACAAACACACACACACACACACACACACATATATATATATTAATTTTACTTTTTTTCTTTCAACATGACAATTAAACGGAAATAGCGTTCATGCAAATGTACGACCTACCATCTCCATCAAATAGTGTAATATTTTTCATACTTAAATATTATATAGATTATTATATTAAAAATATAATTTATATAAATGATATCTATATCATGGTTTTCATTTTGTAAATCACGATATAAGAACAAGGACCAAAGATATAACAAATTAAGACACATGTGAAGAATAAAACTAATATTACCCAAAGTGAATTCTTAACATAGGATGGTTAACAAATGGGTAATATAAGGTCATAATAAAACCCTATATTATATTATATATAATAATACGATTATATAAAATATTTATAATAAATTTATATTTATTATATAGGTGGTTTGAATGATTACGACGAGAGTCAAGACACAAGGTAAGGGGATTTCATCTCACTTTTTATTTCTATGAGATACATTCTTTATTCACCACCCATTCCATTCAAGTGTGGTGTGTATAAAACAAATATATGTATTAAATTACTATTATAATTATGTTTATGGGTATCTAAATATCCATTCTATTGTATTTATTTCATAGTGTTTACGTTTCAAAAGTTTGCAAATCGGAAAAATAGTTTTGTCTCAATTTGGCTTCTTTGAGACTCATGTTTTGTTATGAACCAAAATTATTCTTTGAGGTGTATATAATTCCATTTTACATGTTATTTAATGAATATTATACTTTTTATTATATTTTTATATTCATTTAATTTCATTGTATTACATGGAGAGTATGATTTCAAGTTACTAAGTTACAAGATTTTATTGAAATAATCTCATCGCTTTTTCAAGATTGTTTATATTTATGCTTTATTTGATGAAATATTATGATTCATATCTCAAGAAAATTCATGAATTTTCTTATACTTTGGATATTAATTATATAATCATGTATTGGTTCCATTTTCTAACTCTTTGGTACATAAGATAGTTAATAAAGTGATTTTAGAAAATCCTTACATTATCCTCTGTTAGGTTGGAAATATTTGTTCCTTGAAAACCATGTTTTATAAAATGAGTTTCCAGGAATACTCTACTAATCTCATATAGTCATTAAAACTCATTTTTACCCTATTTTTTATGTTACCAATTTTCAAAAAAATCTTGTTGTAGCTTTCTGAACGAGGAATTTTTCTAACCAGTTTACCATGAAAAAGGATTATTATTTCTACCTTGTACAACATATATGGGTTTAACCATTTTCATTTCTGTGAATCTCCCTTTTTCATGTTTAAAGGGATAATTTTTAAGATTTTTTTAAAAGTATTTTCAAAATAGGATTTTCCAAATGATTTCAAGCTCCTTTTATAAGTGTTCAAGAAAAATAGATCTCAAAACATTTTCAAGATTCTGTTATATGTTTTCATAAAAAATGGTTTTCAAAATGTTTCAAATATTCAATTACACATTTTTGAGGAAAAATCTTTTCAAAATTATTTTAATTCTTATTTATATGTTTTCATGGTATTTTCTAATAAAAATATTTTCAAGTTGTTTTATGTATTAAAAACCCTTTTTCAAAGAATAAATGATATTTTCCTCAAGAAATTTTTTTAAAAGATATTTCAAAATTATTTTCCATATAAGATGACAACTATTGATGTCACAAATTCCTTTTTAGGAAATAATCTAAAGATTCTATTCATATTATTTTTATGAATGAGTTATGCTTAATATCATGGTCTTTATGAAATCCATTTCTCTTTCATGGGTTGTATGCTTTTGGAACACACTTCTTTTTCACGGTTTATTTTTATGAGGAAATGATTACAAAAGATTTATTTTTTAAACTAGTTATGATATGATTACATGTTTATAATACCCATTCAATTTCATGGTTTATGATGTTATTATTTATGATCTTGAGGAACATGTAAGTATGATTTCATTATGATATTAGTGTGACTTGTATCTACTTAAAATTAATTAAGTAATGATTTATGTCTCATGAGATAGACTATGATGGTTTTGGGAATGAACCTTGATAATGAATATGGCCATGAGAGTGAACCATGACTACCAAGATGATATAAGGAGTGAACTCACGCTACTAAGATGGCCATGAGAGTGAACCATGACTACTAAAATGGTATAAGGAGTGAAATCATGCTACTAAGATGTCCATGAGAGTGAACCATGATTACCAAGATAGTATGGGGAGTGAAATCATACTACTAATATGGTCGTGGAAGTGAGGCCTTGGATACTATTTAAATCATATTATATGCTTATGGGTCTACCACAATTCAATGTTTTGTTCTTATATTATGATTTCATGGCTTATGTTCTTTATTTACTTATGATTCATGTCTTTTGAACTTCCTTTCTTTACACCATGATTCATGTATATGATATTTGATATGCAGGGTATGATATTCTATTTTCTCAACCATGTTCCCATAACCTTATGCTCATAATTATTTTTACATATCTCCCATATTTACCCTTACTGGGAATTTGAGCTCACCCCTTTCATATGTTTCTTCTCCCAATGATATGAAGAAATGATGTAGGTAGAATTACTAAAAGGTGGAGATATTTATGGGCTATGTTTAAGATCTTTCACTAGGATAGACGATTTTTTATGCATGTTTCCAAAGACACTAAATGGTTACAATCCTCAAGAAGACATTTTTTTAATGTACAAAATATTCATCTAAGATGATGTAATATCCATGTATGTTAAACTTGGGTCGCTATATGTCTTAAATCACTAAGATATTCCCATAGTATGAAATAATTACCCAAAATGGTGATATAATCCTAACCACATATCCTATCAACCAATTTGAGTCCATAAGTGTCATTGGAACACTTTCATAATGACCACATGCCTTTAGAAAGCATGTTAATGAAAAATCATGAATATGGGAACAATTTGGTGTTTCTAAAACCATGAAAAAACCCTTTGGAAGCCATCAAAAAAATGGTGATAATTACATGAATGATTGTGAAACAATTCAAAACCCCCACAATATAAATTTTAAGAGAAAAAATAGCTTCATATTAAACCACAATCATGGACAACTTGATATCATTGGTAGAATATTCATGCTCATGGAAACCTAACTTATTAGAACTATATGAGATCACTTTCATTTACTGTATCAATACATAACCCAAAATAAGATGAGAAGTTTCACATAATACAATGAACACAACTATTTTATTTGTAAACCAAATAATTGGAGTATTGATCAACTACTCCTTGAGATAGAAATTTTTTTCCTAACACTGATTAGTCTATAAAAAATTAGTGTCCTTTCATGTCAAGGATATCAATAGATAGGTAATTTGATAAAAATAATATGAGAACCTCTAATAATTCCATATAATACCAAGAAAACTATGAACTTCAGCAATATTCATGGGTTTTACCCAAGACACAACTACCTTAATCTCTGAAGGAATGAATGCTACTCCCTATCAAGACCCTACATTCCTAAGAAAATGGATATCATGCAACAAAACATTTCACATATATAACTTCACAAATATATGATAGTGCCTTAAGAAATGTAAAATAGATTCAAGAGGAATGACGTGATCATCCTTTGAATTTAAGTAAATGATGATTTCATTGATGAAAACTATCATAAATAGACCTAGGAACTCCCGAAACATATGGTTGATGAGTCCCCTAAATATAGATGGGGAATTGATGACACAAAATGACATTACAATGAACATGAAGTTCCAATAATGATGTAATACCCTATTTATTTATCGGTGTTTAAATTTCAAGGTAATTTTTAATTTTCAGTTTAATGGATTGGTAAAATTTTGATATAGGGATTATTAAATAATTCTATTGGATTGAACACCTATAAAATTTATTTTTTTAATATGGAAGGAGGTAGAAATGGTGGCCTAAAGAAATGAGAAAACACTAGAGGAGGGTCGAGTTTCTCGGGCTATATTCTATAATAACCAACTAGTAGTTATTAGAAGAATAGATATATAATGGATTAGATAGTGTCTTGGAATCCCTACTATTCTCATCAACTAGATAGTGGATTAAAAAGTTGAAAATACCGTTTTCCCTTGATTGTTTTATATTTGAAACCCCCTATTTTTCATGCATGGCCAGGGACCTCCCTCTTCTTATTATCTCTCATAGATTTCTCACGATATGTGTTTTGAATATCTTTTATCAGAGTTCTAATGTATGTATTTGATTATGTCAACCTCTATTAATCCCCCTACGCCTCAGGGTTAATTTTTTATTCCACTAGAGCATGATGGAATCTTCCCAATGAGACTTGGGTTTCAATCATCCCTCATAGAGGACATACTGAGATGATATCCACCAATCACTTCTCGTTGATTCTATTAAGTTATGTGGCATTGTGGATTATCTATGGATTTTTATTTACATTAAATTAATTTAATGATGGAAATAGTGACATATTCTAGGGATTTGACTTATTTGGATCTTGAGGGTCTGTAGAGGACCTCTCATGGATGCTTAGTCATGGTGCTAGCATGATGAGGCCATCTGGTGAATCTTATTTGTTTAAATTAAGTTGTTCAATTAATTATAAATGATAAAACTAATTGTTTTGGGTGAATTTTTATTAGAAAGGGGTTTGGGAGTGAGAGAAATGTTTGAATCAACATTGATAACGATTAAGAGGATTAAAGGTAACAAGATGACTATTATTTTAAATTGAAAGGCTTCCAAAAGAGTTAGGTGGTCTAGGTACTATGGTCATGGAATTTATTCATCTGTTTATATGTATGTGGTGTGTGGTATCTCCACCTTAGAAGATCAACCATAATGTTAAATAAAAATTTTAATGGATTATTTGATTTTTAATTTTTTTAATAGTTAAAGTATGTAAGTAATAATAACAAGATGGATATATGTGAGTTTCATAAGGTTTTGAGGTCCACTTTGGACCCTTATAAACCACTTAGGAGATGGGGTTTTGAATAATTAAATGATTCCCGAATTTTTGATACCTTGATAGTAGTTATTAGACTTACTATGACATATTAGACCTTTTATAGAAGCCTTTGGCCATATCATTTTAATGGTGTGGTGAGTCCTAAGTGGAATAACCCAAGTAGGCCATGTGGAAACCCTAGAGAGAACTAAAATCCATTAGCTCATTGAGATGGTAAGGCAAGTGGACTGAATTGGTTTCACCAATGATATTGAGATAGTCTAGGTTCTATCTATAGTGTGTCACCTATGAGGCTTTCCTGATTAGTCTTGTAAGGCCTGGTGAGTATAGAAATAGGATTAAGGGACGTGATACCCTTGAGTGATGAGTTTTGAACCTTGTGTGATTTTGATTAGAGGGAACCCATGTTTTGTTTCCATACTATATAATGACCTAGTTGACTCAAGTATGTGCCTAATGATAGGCCATTCCTGATCAGGTATGCATGGGAATGAGAATATTTTCTAGTGGGTTTCACTTTAGAACATGCACCCATGATGTTAACCTGAGGGGATATGGATAGTGGTAATGAGTTTAAGCATTTATAAAACACCTTTATTGTTTTTATAATTTCAATTATTTATTTTTGATGCAGATATAGATTCACTGACATGATCTATAAAAAATAGAATACGGGCTTGATGTGATATGATGGATATATTATGGATTCCTAATGTTTCTTCCTTGGATCTAGATTTTGAGGGTCATGTTATATTGGTGTGATATGAATGATGAGATGACATCATCATGAATTCCATGATGTGATTCTTGGAATATTGTTATTGAGACATGTTTGATTTCCAAGGGCATCAATATTCCACGTCATGTCAATACAAGACACCCTAGATTCCATGGGTCCCTATGATTACTAGTATGATAAGGTTACAACCATCCACATTTAGGTATTGCTATTAACATTATTATTATTATGAGATGCATAGTTTATCCCTAGGATCTGACTAGTTGAGACCACTGCTATCACATATTCCTGATTAGGATGTCCAATATTCCAAGGATCCATCCATTTCTCTTTCTAAAATAGAGGTTATTTTGATTCTTTGACTCTCTAGGGTTCTCAGGAACCATCTTCAATCCATTCATTAGCATTGAGTCTGGAGAGATACTCAAAACACATAGGATATGTTTTTTGTGCTATTCAAGAGGAGATTCTTGACCTTTTGATCCTGATATTTAGAGATTATTGGGTTATTCCTTAGGATTCAGTATTTATATGGTTGTAATGATATCATCACGTGCTCAGAGACACTACAGTACTGGATAAAGCTTGTATGGTCAATCGAGGTAAAAAACCTGATGATTTATAGCTTTTTAATTTTTTTTAATTTTATATAGTTTATTTCTTATTTCTAGTTAATAATGTAACCTGTACATATAATTTCATTTTTTATTATGTGTGCAACTATGATGGTGGATATCTATTGAGTTTTATACTCACACCTTCCTTTGTCCACCACTACACTTGGGTACTTGAGCAGATTCTCACTTGGTTTCTAGTACTCATTAGGATAAGGTACGAGTATTTATTATTAAGAAGGATAGATTGAAGTCAACATATTAAGGTGAGGTATGCCTCATAGTAGCATGAGAGACTCAATTATTTATTATTTTGTTCATTTTTTATACGTGATCATCAAAGTCGATGATCTATCTTATATACCCTATGGATTCATTCGCATTTATTATACTATGTTCAATTTATTTATTATTTATACATACTAAACATTTTATGTTTTCTAGTTATTTATTTCTAATTTGGAACTATGATATTGGGGTATTTTCTCCCCATTGTACTACCTTAGACCTCTACTATTAGTTGGAAGCCTCTATCATATGAATAGTAATGTTTAAGGTCATGTGGAAAACCATTATAAGGAATCAGTTGAGTGGCCTCTGGATTAAGACATTAAAAATTGGTATCAAATGTTTCATTTTCTTTTTCATTACTATTTGGGGTATGTTAGCCAAGAGATATAGGAATGTGTCAGAGCCTATAAAGGATACTAGGATGGTTTTTCATGAACACATATTCTGTTAGAATGTCTAGGTTACCATGGATGGGATTTTTATTCTATATTTTTGTTATTAGCTTTATATTATTATCACCTAAAGTGATTCACATTTTTATTTGATCATTTTATGTTTTATATTGTATTCTTTCTCTTAGAATGTAGATGCGATATGCATCCCATTCATCATTATTAGGAACATAAAATTCACATGACATTTATATGCCTACCCGTGTGTGGATATCTTTGATGATATGAACATCTATAAAGTGTCAAAAATAGTTCATACCATTTTTTCCCTAGTATGTTCTTAATGGTGTTCTACTCAGATGGACTACAATATATATATATATATATATATATATATATATATAATTATGATTGTTGGTCTTATGGATATACGGTAAGATAATCCTTGACAATGATGAAATAATACATATAGGAGTGGACATGTAGTGACCCTAGTAGGTTAGTAATGTTCATGATGACATAGTGGAAAACCTCTAGTGGGTGGATAGTTTCCACTTTCCTTTATTTTTAACTACAGTAGCAACCTATATGGTGTTTCCCAATGCATACTAGAACAAAATTTAACTTAAATGAGTCAGTGACTATGATTCCCCTAATATGGATCATCTAGGAAGGAATATTTATAAATATCGACCTTGAATGATGAGATTTTGATTCTCAAGGGGGTAGTCCCATGTGTATATAGTTAGGGAGAATCAGTTCCCTTATAGGATGATGACATCACATGAATTTCTTGATATATGTGTATATTGGACCCTAGAGTTGATGGGTTGGTAGGTTAGATTCCATATGATACTTGATATCGGAACACAATTCATTCCCCATGTTTCAAGGTTTATAAGAGACCTACATTATTGGACTATGTGGGAGACCTAGTGACCCTTGAGGCCTGACTCAATGTTTTATTGATTCGGTTCCTAAAAATTTCTTTTAGGGAAACCAATGAGAGGGGTTAGCCTTGTAATTTTTGTGCATTAGAAGAGAAAATACATGGTTAGATACCTTAGGTTAATGTTTTATTCATGGAAGGTTAAATAAATTTTTATAAATAATCAAGTTATATTCCTTGGGATTTCCTTAGAAAATAACCTTGAGAGATAGTGATTTGGGATGCCAGCCATGTGAAGTGAGTTGGTATCAAGGGAAAATTTCATGGGTAGGGTAGTTTTCATTATTAATGCTTCTAAATATATATATTATTTGGAAGTGTGGAGAAACATGGATATACACTGATGATTTTCTAATGATTCTAGCTAGTGAGCGGTCGTTTGAGGAATCATGGAATATGTGAAGTGCCTGATTTTGGAAGAGAAGTACCTGGTGTTATCCTTTTTTTCTAGAACTACTGTGAATCATGGAATCATCCTTTTTTTAGAATGTGATCCATAAAAATTTGAGTTTTTTGGCCCCTTTCTGAATGAGATCATTAACGATGCTTTTAGTTGGGTGAAACTGACATGAAAGAGGCATGAGTAACTATTGAATTAGGCTTGTGATCCTAGTGTAGATGTGATATGACTCATAAAAGTGTGATTTGGGTTCTAGTATCAGGTGGTGTGGGAGTTTATTCCTATTCTATTTGAAAAAATCATAGTGAAACATTATTTTCATGTATGGAACCTATTGAGTTTTAAATTAATTATGGCCATGGGTGGGTTGAGGAGAAATGGGATGTTTTGAATTTATTGTGAGACTAGTAGCCTAAGAATTTTATAAGCATGGCATAAAGGTAGTGAAACTAATTTAACTATAGATTAAAATAATGGGTTTTCACCTAATAAGTGATATAAGTAAATCCATATGGTGGGGAGGGAACCAATGGCCAATTGAGGGATCATGACCATGTCCATCCATCGTGTCTCACGATGGACAAAGAATGGGTCATGGCGATCAATAAATTTTTTCCAATGATCCAACGACTAGTAATCTCTAATGATGAGTAGTGGGAATTCATCCATAGTTCTAGAACCCTCATATAAGAGGGATCATGGATGCCTGAGACCAGTCATTATTGAATTTTGATACTGTTGGTTAAATGAATTTAATTTTATAGGGATTACTTGGTGAATACCTGGTATAAAACTAGGTATGGAATTGGATGAATTTCAAGTATTGACCTGTAGATTGGGATAGATCACAATTATCCAATCATGATTTATTTATATATACATTGGTTCTCAATGTATAGAAAATAATAATGACTCATTTTGGTAGGTTGGTGATTAAACTGTGGAATTTCACTGGAAATATGGTACATAATTTAGTTGGAATGTTTGAGTGATCATGTGATGTATCCTGGGTTAAAGGCATCATGATTATGTAATTTAGATGTTTATAACTGAATGAAGATGAGTTTCTCTAATATAGGTTATCTAGAGGAGGTGTGACTGGTAGTTTTTCATGTAGTTGGATACAGTGAGATGGAAACTACATCAGGAAAAACATTTTTGGATGTTACAGGCATGTTTTAATTGTTGTTAAAGGATTTTTAGTGAAAATAAATCATGCAAATATTTTGTTTGGATGGTGGAGTCACACCTATTTTGGTTTTTAAATAAGAATTGTCAGTTGATACTGATGTTTGACTATAACTCTTTCTTGTATGGAGGTGTAGTGGGTTGGGAATCATATTAGCCATGTCATCAGACATATGAGGATGTGGTTTGATAAAAAATTATTACTATAAGGAGGAACATTGGTTTTGAATTGTCTATTTTGGGCTCAGACTTATCATCGGGGGTACTATATATTAGATTATTAATTAGAAAAAGACACATGGGTGACTTAGAATAGATGCATTCCAAGGAGTTTTAACTTAGTGTTTCGAAAACAAATTCGAGGGATGGATAGTGTTTTAATAGGTTCATATCCTTATATAAAAGATTCACTTTAGAGGAAAATTGATCATTATATGATAGAATGTAACTTTTTGGATTTTAATTAGTGGCACATGTAGGTTAGGACCAGTGATAAAATACTTAATGATTCTTCTTGGGGAAGAGATGTTAAATGGTGCAGATATTATAAAACCCCATGTTTATACTAGTGTTTGAATTTCAATATTTTTTTATATTTTGTTTAGTTTATGGGAGCTATTTTGATATGGGGTTTAAAAGAGAGGTTTTGGGGTTTAAAAACCTAAAATAAGTGTTTTTCATGTGGATTCAAGATTTTATAAAAGCCATAGTCATTTGTAATGTAGTAGAGGAGGGATGAGTGGCATAGGTTCTAGTATATAACCACTATCTAGCTTCCATTAGGCCACTGACTATCTGGTGTCTTTTATAGTTCTTAGAACCCATATTAGGATCAATAGATATATGACAGAATAGTATTTTCTAGACTATGGGATTTAAAGGGGGACAAAAATACCACCCCCCTCAAATTTCAATGAGGGGGAGACCTCCCCCCTTTCATTTATCTTTCTTGTTCGGGGGGTGACCTCCCCTTATTCTCCTATCTTGGATTGTTTAAAGAGTATTTTTAAATAAATTTTATTATTGATCAAAGTTATATATTTAATTTTATCGACCTCCATTATTCTCCCCCACACCATTTAATCTTTTTTCTTTTCCAGTGTAGGGTTTAGTTATCATTTCACTAGAACATGGTGTAATTAGATGAATGAGATGGATATTTTTCTCATCCCTCATAGACGGTGTTACAATATGGAATTCACATAATGTTTCTCATTTATTAGATGAAAATACTTCATGCAATGGATTTTTTGGGTTTTCAATTTAAAAAAATTCATTTAATGAGGGATATGTAATTATAAACTAGGACAATGACTTGTTTAGATTTCAGGGGTTTATAAGGGACCACCCATGGGTGCTTAGTCATGTTGATAGTGAGGTGAGGCCATCCAGTGAGTCTTTAACAAGTACTTATTATTTATATTATGTTTTTTAACTAATTATAATTGTTAAAATTAATTATTTTGGTTTCCTTGGTGTGAGATAGAGGTTTGGAGGCATGGAAATGTTTGGTTGAGTGTCTAAAATCTAGGAGAGGCCTGAAAGTAGGTACCAAGATATGATTGTAAACAAAAAGTCTTCCAAAATAAGTAGGTTTTCCAATAACATTCTCCTTATAAATTATTCATTTTTGAATATTCATTTGGTGTGTGGTATTTATACATTAGTAAATCAAACATAAAGTTATATAAACTATTTAATGTGTTAATTGAGTTGTTTAATTAATTTATTAATTAAATGATGTACTTAATTGAAAATAATATTCCTATATATGTCTTGTAAAATGTGTATGGGTCCACTGAAAACCCTTAGACATCAGTTAGATACCACAAACACAGATATCTAGGGGTATGAATAAATAAATGATTCCATTAGAACTTTAGATACCTTGAGAGGTTTTATTGGACTTAATATGACCTAGTGGACCTTATATAGGAGCCTTTGGAAACCTATTTATATAGGGGTGGAATTAAATAATCGGAATGGAAAATGTAGGTTGTTTTAAAACCCTACAGTTAACTTAATTTTGATTGGATCATTGAGATGCATTGGGGGAGTGGACCATCTTGGAATAAACAATATGATGAATATGGGACATGTTCTATATCTAATGTGTCACCTATATGGATTTCATGATTAGGCCTATGATTCTTGGAGAGGTTAAAGACTATATTAAGGGATGTTTTACCCTTGATTGATAGGTTTTGAACCCTATGTGATTTGTATTAAAGGTAACCGAAACTATGTTTCCAATTCTACGTAATGATTGAGGTGACCCAAGTAGGTTACCTGTGATAGTCTGACCTTAAGAAGGTACATTTGAGTATGGGTAAAGATCGCAGTAGGTGCCACCTTATAATAAACATTGATGATATGAGACTAAGGGGATGTGGATAGTAGTGATGGGTTTAATTGTTCGACCAACCCATATCTTCAATTTACGATTGAACTAATTTATTTTTGATGTAACTATATATTCCCATATATGCTTCAAGTGACCCTTCCAATGGGCCTACTGTAATGCGATGATGATGTTGTGGATGCCTATTTTTGATTTATGGGATTTTTATTTTGAAGAAAATGTGATATTGTTGAGATATGAATAATGAGATAACATCATTGTGGATTATAAAATGTGCTTCCAATGATGTAGTTGTTAAACCATATAAGAATAATTGAGATATTTTGATTTGACCTCTAGCATGTATGAGATCTCATGGATATAACAGGTCCCTAGGATGCCAAATATAACTAGTATCAAGCTGCTTAATAATGGGGATAGTGATTAGTATTGTTATCATTATGATATTCCTAGGTTATCCCTTTGATTAATTCAGTTCAGTCTAATGATATCATTTATTCCTAAATGGGATTCCCTAGATGCCTGGGGATCAACTATTTGGAATAGTGAAATGGAGCTGATTCTAATTCAATGATCTCCCAAGGTAATTGGGAATCATCATTGATCTATTCATTACCATAGAGTTTAGAGGGATTCATAGGATTCCTGGTATGTTGATGTTAAACTGTTCATGATGAGATTTTTGGCCATTTTATTATGAGCATTAGGTATTCATAGTTCATTCCCTTGGATCTATTATTTTGATAGAAAAATATCATGATTTTCTTAGAGACACCTATAATATTTTTAAAGAAAGAGTGGATGATCATGGTCATGGAGTTGAGGATCGATGATGGTATATTTATTTTCTACTTTTTATTTATTGTTTTAGAAGTTCATGCCACATGAACCTATCACTGGACTGAGAGTAATATATGGGACAATGTTGTTATTACCCTACGTATTTTTGTACTCACACCTTATTCAATCCACCACTACACTAGGGTACCCAAGAATACTGTCACTTGTTTGTAGGTATAGGATGGTATTAGTCTCGAGCTTTGATTAGTGAGTAGGATATCGTAGACTTAGTAGATTGAGGTGATGTATGTCTTGGAGTAGTAGTTGAGCCTTATATGTTTATTCTTTATTTCTCATTTTTTAGTGTATATAATTGTCTCAGTGAGTGATCTGTCTTATATAGCATATGATTTTCTCCATTTTAATTATAGCATGTTTAGTTTATTTATTATTTCTACACAATCATATATTTATGATTATTGGTTATTTATTTATGATTTAACACACTAATACGAGGGTATAGTCTCTCCACTATACTACATTAAACCCTTGTTTCTAGTTGGAAGCCCTTGGCATATGGAAAAGTGTTCCTAAGGTCATGTGGTGAACCAGTCTAGGGCACAAATCAAGTGGCCTATTGGTTGGGATTTTGCAAATGATACCTAAATTTATTCTTTAAGGTGTACTCCTATATTACCCTCATTAGGTGATACCCATAAAAAAAATTGATCTTTTAAAACTATCTAGATTCATTCATTTAATCTAAATATTATTTATCCTTAGAAGATGATAATATTTATTGACTATCACCTAACTTAACCTATGTAGTCTATACATAACCTCATATGAATATATTTATTTAAAGGGAATAAAACTAGAATACCCGACACTGATATATTAGGTTTAATGAAACCCTACTACAATGAATCATCTATATGAATCCTTAACTCTCATAGATTCCATTAAAATTAGGAAGGAACTAGGAAATAAAGATATCCAGAATTCAAAATATGAAATCAAGGGGGGTATAATCACATCCTGTTTGAGGAAAATATCCTGAAACACCTTAAGGACTCTTGAAAACTCCACTATCTGTGCCTTTACCTAACCCATACAAAACTATAGAAGTCGAGATATAAGAGGCTCAAAAGGCATATGAACCATATGATAGTCTTTATCTCTAAAAAGCACCACACACTTAACTTCAACATCATAGAATATGATTTTCATATAGAAGAAATAATTGTCCTTGTATATAAAATAAATCCAATTCCTTGCATAGATGACATTGTATAGATATATACATATCATAAAGAAATCCCCTAATCACTAGTTTTTCCACATCATTGTGTATAAACCTCATCACACATCAATAAAACATTAATTACCTTTAACTGGTGTAGTTAGCACTAGGGGAACTGGAATATAATCTATCATGACTCCCGAGGCATAGAACAAGGTCGGTTAAATGATGGAGTTCAAAGCTACAAAATTAAATTAAGTGAAACAAAAGGTGGTAAATAAGCGTACATTTTGTAATAGTGGGTTCCCTAGAAACAACATAAATAGTACTTTTCAATTACCATATCCATTATATATTGACATATACATGGCGTACTATTACCATAATAGTATTTACACTTCTACATCCACTATTTATGTGGTAATGTACATAGAATACATGTTTTATCAAAAATTTCTCCCTGTTCCTAGGCTACAATGATAAGAATGAAATACCTTGACATTAATCTTAAACATATGTTCCAAAGTCTAGATACATAATGATTATTGGACAGAGATGATGTATGAATATCAGGTATTGGGGACCTATAAGTACCGAACCTTCATCTCTTGAAGTATGTATTTTGTGATCTCGAGTAGATGAGATCATGAGTACTGACCCACCAATATGAACACCACAAGTTTGAAATTTCATTGGTAGTTCCCATTAGTGAACCTGTTCAATGGTCTTCTAACAAGATATTATTATTTGTGTATACTATTTGATTACATACTTTTACACAAGATGAGTACTATGGAATTGATTTCATAATGAGGTATCTTGTGTTGGGTGTCTCATTGGTAGTTTGGAATTTATTAAATAATCAAAATAGAATTACTTTCTTCTTTAAGGAAGTGATATCTCAGGCCTAGTAGATTAGGATCATAGTACCTTTACTAAATCTACAACCATGGTAGAAGAAGGTAAGTCCATCAAGCAAGGTCAATAGATAATAAAAAAATGATGATGATACACTGTGTGTGCCGTACTTTATGAGATATCAGTAAACATATAGATTATATTACATGTTGTTTTTTCAAATTAAATGTTTTCATTACTATAACTTTTCTTTATCTCTTTATGATCCTTTATAGGTTTCTAAAATCCACTCACAATCTATAAATAGTACTCACTGTTATCGAGATAAGGGCCTAGAGGGTCACACACTTATCGTATTCAAAAGTCTATCCTATTCTAATTAATATGAGTTTAGTATATGGTTAGACATACCATGGGGTTTGGGTGATGTCTAAGAATAAATGATCATTATGTAATAATTTTTTACATTAATAACGTTTAGAATAATTGGTATTTAATTTATTTATTAAATGTATTCAAAATATTTTTAGTGAGTACATGGAAAATATTATATGAAAGAATATTGTTTTAATATTCAAGGCTCATTTAATATTTTTAGGGATTATTTTTCAATTTAAGAAATTTATTTTATCAAGTAATATATTTATTATATTATAAGTAAGTGATAAAAATATAAATTATATTTATGACTCACTAAGTTAGTAATAATAAGTTATTTATAGCTTATTTAGTGGGTAAAATATATTTGGGGGTTAAGGAGCCATTTTTAGTTATTTATAAATTTAATATATAAGTGGGAGAGGCTCTCCTTCATTGGGACTATTCATTGCGTGATTTTTAGAGCCTCTTTATTCTCTATATCACTTAATATCGAGAGAATCTGTTGATCAAAGCGACTAATTTGAGTTCTTCTATACAGATTAAAGGATTGTCAATGCGGTGATATTCGATACATAATATTCTTCATCAAATCTCATAGATAGAACCCATAATTTGGAGAACAATGTTCCTAGGGACTTTCAAATAATGTGTGGATGATCTAGAGAAATTTGAATTTAGTTTCTTTGAGTAGTGTTCTCTAGATATGAATGCTTGTCGAACACTTTCTCAAATCAAATGAGGTAAATTTTTATTTTTTTGTGCATTTAAAATACTTCACATAAAATCATTAGAAGTTGTACCATGATGTGTATCAATAGAGATGACATAGTTATGGCGATATGGTGATGAAAATTTTAAATCCTCGGGTCATCTGATTTTATAGCTCACCTCGATACCTATAATTTATATAGGATAGATCACATCTATTTTTATCTAATAAAAATTATGTTTCATTAAATGTAGAAGGGGATCACTATGGTCCAAACACTATATATGGAGAACCTATAAGATATTTTCTAGCTAAGATATTACCATTTGAATATTGAAAATTGGTTCATAATAAATCATTGTGGGTATAAAAATTTAAGAATAATTATATATATGTTAATTTTTACATGATGTTAGATGGTCGGTGGTGGGTTTTGATAAATCCAAAAACTCTAACTAGAAATGTGGTCACTAGAATAATAATTTTAGCCAAGTAAAACTCTACTTATTCATTGATTTTTTTTAAAATATTTAAATCCTATTTTATAATCACTATACTTTTATTTTAATAGAAAAAATTTAGAGAAAATTTTAAGGAAATGTTATTTTCTATAGGCCAGAATACAATGTAGAGGAAAGAAAAGTTTATAAAAAAACTAATAAGGGGTAGGGGATGGTGTAGAAACCACCCATAACACCCAAATATATATATACCTATATATATAATTTCATATGGAAAATGGTGGGGGATTTGGGTGAACAAATACAAAAAAAATTTAATAATAAAGTCTCGGGGGGAGGGGTCTAGGTCATGGAGGAAGGTCCTCACAATTTGTTTTTTGAATTTGGGCTCCACCTGAGCTGCACCACTTCCCACCTAGCCCACCACCATAAAAAACACCCCTTATCATGATAATATATTCTTCATCCCTCCAACATGATACTCCCTTATCTATCCTCCCATAGTGGCCTCTTCCCACACCTCTATCTAGATCCAACACACTGTCCCCTCCTGCAAAACCTTGCAGAGCCAGTCCCCAAATCCTTAATGGTGCACACTGTTGATGGCCAATATGTGTCGTGGTCCCCCACCCATTGACCATTTTACATCTAATGTGATAACCTCATCACACTACCAAAATCCCTAATATGAGCATCCCATGGTACAACCAAGAATATCCTTGAATCCCATTTGCTTGGGTACTTCCTCTTGTGTGTCTTCCAACTTGCCAACATGACTCCTTCCCTGATGAAATACCTCTATCCAGATACCATGTGACACCTCTCCACTTGTTCATCATCCCATTCCTGGACTCCTAGGACCCAGAACGAAAACCAGGTGAGCACATCCTATGTTGGGCCATGTTGGGACCTGCCTGGCCTTATTGGCTCATTTGGCATCTAGATATGGCCCAAACCCCCATTCAGAGTTTTTCTGGGCTGCTATAGTCTCGTGGAATATTTTTTAATAAATTAAAAAATTAAGATATTTTTTGGAATATATTTTTAAATTTTCTTTTCTCGTGAAAAAATTTGGTTTGTTTTTTGAATTAAAATTAAAATTAATTATTATAATTTATTTAATACCCTTGATATAAATCTATTGAAAATTTAATTTTTATTAATAGTTTAATTATCAAATTAATTAATGTTAAATGGTGACTAGTCAAAATATTCTTGGGGTTTTATTTAATAATTAATTATTACATGTGGTAGTTTTTGTAATAATTAATTAATTAAATAGATGGCATTCACATATTTCATCTTCCTCATTTTATATATAAGGGCCTATGTTTCCATGAGAGCTGTATTGCATGTGCATTTTGAATTGTCGATTCCCCTCACCGATGTGTGATTATTTATGTATTGTGACAAAGAAAAACTAATAGATGGACCGGTTCAAGACCTAGAGAAGCTCCAGAGGAGACATGAACAAATTGGACTAGGGTACGAGCTATTATATGAGTCAAACATGACTCAGGTATTTTACCCCTTTGGTCATGTATTAATTATTATATTTAAATGTATTAACCAATACTAAATGATCAATATTAAAAACATTATTTTATTTAATAAATGAATTTTTTATTACTGTTTATTGAGTTTAAAAGTTTGCATCATTACATAAAACAATATACTAAACTTGTTGTTTAATAAACATTAAGATGTGATGAATGTTTTTTATTTACTAAATTATCATGTTTTGAGTGTGATCATATATTATTATCATATTAGATTAGAAAAAATTCATTCATCGAGACATGATAGAAAACCCTAGAGAAATAATAAGTCAAATTCCTTCAATCATTTGAATTTGAATTAAACTGGGTGTATGGGGTGAACATAAACCCTAGTTGAGGGTGTCTTTTTATATTGGAAAGTTCTCATTATAATTATGGATTAAATTAACTTAAAATGGCAACAAAAAAGTATTCATATCTAGGTTGTTTCATCTTTAGAGGAAAAGTGTTGGGAAATCAATTTTATGATTTAAGAATCTAGGACACCATGCTATAGTTCAAAGAGCCCTGAGTCAATGTAGTTGGCCAATAAAACACCTACAATAAAAGACTTTGATTTGTGTTGTAGCCATATCTTGAAATACGTGGGGACGTTTCATGGAACCATTTCACTCAAACACTCAAGCGACTAAGTATTCTAAATTGAGTAGTAAGGGATAATAGGAATCAATAAAATAGTCGGATTCATTAAATGATTTAATTTATAATATCTAACTAGTAATCATGATAAAAATTACTAATATTATTGTTTTTTATAGAAGATGTAAATTCATACCATATATAAACTAAGATCTATTTTGGATAAATAACATGTCCCCACTGGCATAAATTTTCAAGAGTGGTACAATCACTTGCATATAGTACTATTGTATAAAAATAAAGTATATGTGTTGGATTCCCCATTAACAGATTATCCTACTAAGGAAACTAGTGAGGATATGAAATATTATTATAGGACACTCATGTATGATTAATTTTTTGTTTATTTCATAATGCTAACACCATTATCCAAAGAGTTTCAAAAGAAACATAATGAAATAGATGGATATACCATTTTGTCTCATCAATGAGAGGTATTGAAGGATAAAGTGAAGAAATACATCATTGATATAATGATCAAATAGATCACACATATATTGATATATGAAACTCAAGATAGTCCTCATATACTCATGATTATAAAGTAAAATGAAAAACTAGAGGAGTTTGGATTCAACATGAATCCAGAACATTCAATTCATCTTATCCCTTCATCCTTACGACCAAATTTCATTAGATTTATTGAGACTTATCAAATGTATAGTTTGGATAAAAAACTTAAATATATTTTGAGACTGGTTTTCTAATAATACGACACTTTAAATAAAGGGAAATGTTAAATTATTAAGGTGGATAATAATAAAGAAAAGGATAAACTCCTATTATAAATACACTACAAAAGGAACCATCATGAAACCATGATAAATAACCAATAATAAATAGGGAGAGCATTGAACATGGATTTATTTTCAACCCATGTGTTAATATAAGTCTCTAGAAGAGAAACTAAAATTAATTGAATATGAAGAAAGAATGAGACTCCACTTCTGGTATATTTTCAATTAAATGTAATGTTACATTTATACACCTTAGGTATTAGAAACAATGTATCCTTATATATATGTTTCTAAAAATATGGAACAAGGAATTAAAGGAGAATTATTAATATCCAAGCTCTGTTATCCAAGTGGATGAGGAAGGATGATACATACATAATCAGTGAGATGTATATGATGTTATTTTCATGTGAATAGTTTTTATAAAACTAAAATTTTTAATTGAATTCTCCCTTAATATTTAGGAGTGGATTTTTATGGTATCTTATACACAAAAAATAGTTTGGTAATATACGATTCATTGTAAACACTCGATTAATATAAAAAATATTAGAATATAACACCCAATTGTCTCAAGATAAATATTTTTCTTGAAGAACTACAAGTATTTATCAAGTATATAACATGTATGGTATTTAGAATCTATGGAGCTATATAATGTAGGTATTATTGATATCTACCCTTATATAGTTTTAGGGGAAAAAATTAGAAAAGAAGGTAATCCCCAAAGAATTCATAATTAGTTTATCTACAATGTATAAATTTTTCCAAGGTAATGATAGTGGTAAATATACTTCATAAGATCCCTTTTAAGGTATTAAGGAATATAAAATTGAAGTAAAAAAATTTGAATGGTTAAATTATATGAGTATCTTCAAGATGATTATTTAAAGAATATATTGACTAATAATTCATCGATCATTATAATGTGGTGTGGAGTAATTCCTCAAAGCACATTACCTTATAAAAATAAAATCTATGTAGTTAGTAAGGAGGATCGATTATAAGTCTTACACATAAGTATTAATCATTAAAACTTTATGTGAAGTAATTCCTAAATAAAAAACTATTTATACACATCAGAGTCATTATATATGTAAAAATAATATCAATGTCAATACTTATATGCATTACAGAATCATCTATTAGTTTTTAAGAGATTCTTCCCAAATAGATGCATTATCCTATAACCATATTCCAACTATTATGATAAATGGAGATCATTTTAATAATAGTAGGATATAAATACATGATTTCATAATAACATTTATTTAGATTAAAAGTATTTGTCACTGATATAAACAAAATTTTATCAAGAAAAACAGAATGTGCATCTAAATTAAATATCATAATTTTTTATGGGGATATTTCAAAATACATGATCTAGAAAAGTTATATTCATGTGTTAAAATATATTAATTTAAAAGGGTACGTGTATATAAAAAAGATAGTGATATAAATATTGAATTTTTCTTAGTGAATGTCAGATATGCACAATTAGTTTTCATAGGAGAAAGTTCCACAAGAGTTTATGTAAAAATAATGTTATAGAGACACATAATATTTAGAAATAATGAGACAATTGTAGTGGTTTTATATTAACTGAGTATGGAGATACATTATTCATTGATAATTATTGATCTTATAACTAAGTAGTATATGTCCATGATCTAAGATTTAAAATATAAATTAAAATTCAATAATGGATTCTGTGTGGCTAAGGTAAGGTGAGTATTTTGATTATTTCAAATCCTGATACTACTTTGGTATTTAAGAGAAAGAATACATGGATGGTCAATTTTAGACCAAATAGGCATGATAGATATCTGAGAGGTTAAGAGGAAAATTCTATAAATTGTCTAAGATGAAAAATTTACACCAATTATCATGCTTAATCCATTATAATTTCACTTACCATTTCTTCTTTGTATGATCATTATATTGGGTGTTGGATGTCAAGACCACCAATCTTGGAAGGTGTCAATGCGGTGCTTCCAGAAAGTGTAGGTGACACCACTGAATTCCAATAAGGAGTCAAAGTTACTAAAATCTAGTTGTGGATTTCATTAATCAATAAGCTCATAAAATATTTACTTGGAATAAATTTTTTCTATGTCTTTATAAGGGGTTAGTCAGAACACTACAATTTGCTATGAAAAATATATTTGTTAACAAATGGAGATAGTTATTGGTATTATAATTATTTAAGATCAGAATGAAAGAAATTCTCTAGATATTGACCTAACATAGAAACCTAAGTTATAGGGAACAAGATATAATGAGGTAGATATAATGGTTTTCTTACACTAATTCAAAGAACATATGTTGACTTGTTATTGAAAAATTAATGTTTGAAAATTTTTAGGGAGAATTGTTTCCACAGTCTCAAGAAAGAAATTTCTCCGAGAATACATGTATAAGACATTAGAGGAGATGAATGTGGAAATTAAAATTCCTTATGCTTTTTCGATGGATCAATCACATATTCCATGCTCTGTGAAAGATGTTATATATCCCTCATATACTTTATGGTTGGTGAAAATTAGTAAAATCTCGTATCACTTAAAGAGAATTAGTTAGAACCGTCCAATTTTAATTGATAGAGTACCTGGGATGTGTTCCTTGAATTTTTATAGGAATAAAAACTAGTTTTAAGGGGACACAAACTAGTATTCCATTAGTTAAATTTGATATAATGTAAAAGTTAGCCTATGATAATAATCAATAGAAGATCATTAAATTCAATGGGATATTTATCTGAAAATATCTTGTGGAATACAACTTCTAATTAAGTGTATAATATATCATGAATTGTTCCAGTCATTGAAAACACAACTAGTAAGTAATGTTTAATCATAATATAAATTATACTAATCCTATTATTATAACTAGCGGATATGTCAATTTTTGTAAGTGGAAACACTGTTCCACTAATGGATATAATCTCTTGAGAAGTCTAACTCAGGTGGAGTAGTGATATATAGAAGAATATCCACACATCAGAGACATGGCGAGATAAATTACTAAATCCATAACTTTGTAGAAGCATGATATTTTTACGTGACTGATAACAAAATTAGTTAGAAAGTTGGCTCTAGTTTAAGTGGTTGTATAATGATATTGGGTGCCCTAAAAACCAATAAAAAACGTACTTTTACATTACCATATCATGTATATAGTGAGATATGAATGATGTACTATTACCATGATAGTGTTTACATTCCTGAATACTTTATTTATTAGGCAATTTCCCTAGATTACCTGTCATATAAACATGTTATAGTAGTTCCCTTCCATAATGGGAACCTTAAGATATTATGAATATAACCTTAAACATATGTTTTATGGTATAGAGAAATCCTGATGACTAGAAATAGTTGATATATGACTATAAAGTCCTAGGATATCATAAGCATTGAGTATTCTTATCATGAAGTTCACACTTGGTGATTTCGAGTAGATGAGATCATGGAGGCTCACCCACCTATATGAACACCACCTGTTTTAGGTGTCATTAGAAGTTTCTATCTATAAAAATGTGTAAGTTTCTATTAAATTGTGATTATTATTAGTTTATAGTATTTTTTTATGTACATTTTTTTAAATATGAAGACTGTCAAATTTATGTCCTAACAAGGTAACTTTTTTTCAAGGGAATCATTAGTAGAATGACATTTATTTAATAATCAATATAAAATTTATTTCTTCCTAAAGGAAGTGATATCATATGATTAGTTGATTAGGATGGTAGTACCGTCTCTAAATACATGTCTATGGTATAATAAAGTAAGTCCATCTAGTATGGCCAATAAATAATAAATAAATTAAGGTTGATGACATAAAGTGTGCATCCTACATTATGAGATTTTCTATACAAAGGGATTATATTTCACGACATGTGTTCATAGGAAAGGTTTTCATTGGTATGACTTTTACTAATCTCCATTGGGTCCTTGATGGATTGATAGACTCTTCTCTTGGTTTATGAATAACATTCACCATTATTGAGATACATTCATAGAGGGTCACACACTTAGCATATTCAAAATGCTGGCCTATTATGTTGAATAAAAGTTTGGGACATAGAAGGCCCCACTAAGAGGTATGGGTGATTTTTGAGAATAAATGATTACCAAGTAATAAAAAAGTTCATATTATTTAAGTTTAGAATATTTTTTTTGAATTTATATGTTATTTTTTTCACAATATTTTAATTTAATATATGTGAAAATATTATTCAATTTAATGTTATTTTAATATTCAATGTTCATTTAATATTTTCTATAATTAAGAGTCAAGTTAATGAAACTCTTATATCACATAATATATTTGTTATATTACATTTATGTGATAAAAATAGAAATGATATTTATGACTCAGTAAGTGAGTCATAAGAAGTCATTTATACATCTTTAGTGGGATATATATATATATATATCTATGTATCTAGGGGTTGAGGAACCAATTTTTGTTATTTATAACTTTTCTATATAAGATAAATATACTCTCATTAACTTTGAATACTTATTTAATGAATTTGAGAGAATCTACCTACTCTCTCCCACTTTTTATAGATTAAATATCTTAATCCATGAAACTGACTCGAGTCTGTCTTCATGGATGAAAGTATTTTTGATGCGGTGGTCACCTGGAAGTCAAACAGTTCATTGAATATCCATATTTACACCTAGAATATATTTAATTTTTTTCTTGTGCACCTTTGAATATGTATGTATGATCAAGATGGATCCATCTTTGGTTCCTTTATGTGACTATTGTTGTTAAGGAATTATTTTTGAGCACTTAATCAAATCAAACTTAGTAAATTTTAGATTTACTTTGGTACTTAAAATTCTTCACATGAGATCATTAGGAGTTAAACTGGGTTGCGTATCACCAGAGATTACATAGTCACATCGACCCAGTGATGAACATTTTTAATCCATGGCCCATATTCTTGCACAGTGTGCCAAAGTACCTATAATATGGTACCATAGACAATATCTATACCTCATGGAATTGGAATATCCACGGTGTAAAATTAAACATGTTTAAATCCGCTTCTTTCTCTGGTGTTGAACACCTCTAGGGACTCATTTAGAACTATGTACAAAATTATTGGGGACATCAATGGTATATCCTATCCATACTCTAGATTCCCTATATGGAAAAAAACCCTCATGACCTGCTTACTAATAAAGCCTTTATGACAATGACTATTGATGAAAACCCTAGAACTATACACCTACACGGTGTTGGCCATATAGGATGGTTGATTACAAAAATCATAACTTAACAAAACAACTATAGAAAAATAACCATGGAGATTATTTCTTAGTTGATACATGACAATTACTATATTCATAAAAATGTGAGGAAGGATACTAAGATCAACTATCTACCAGTTGGAACCCTGACCTTCCCAATATATATGACACTCCATCAACCACTCTTATCCACAAGAATCTCTGATGAATCACTTACCATGATGACCATTAATATTATTTCATAATATCATCCAAATTTTTCATTTTTTAAGTATATATATGTAGGTAATGTGTAACACCCCGAGATTTTATGAAAAATATTCTTTTTAATTTCATTAATGTCTTGTTTTGTACGCTACACCAAAAGGAGATTTCTCAACACGCACCCTTGACTTGCCTTGTATTACACGCAATCGCGACCTTCCTCGATAGCGTGTGTAGTACGCAATACCGAGTTTCACTAAACAACGATATGCTATTAAAATATTATTAAAACTAGCCGTTATGAATAGTAATAACCACCTTTTAATTTTTTTGAAATTTTAGCTCTCAAAATGGACTTCATTTTTGGAATCAGAGTATCGAATTTAGCATAAGGTGAAATTTTGGTACTTTTCAGATAACTTTCATATTCTGATGAATAGTGAAAATTACTAAATTATAATTAAAAACAATTTTTTAATAAAAATAATTAATAGTGATAAATTATTAATTTGAGTGGTTTTAAAGTATATTTAGAATATATTTTTACAATTTAATACAATTTTCTTCATTGGATGTAATTTCACATTTAAACCAGTCATAAACAAGTGTCAATCTTTTGATAGTTATTATCTCTTAAGAAAACGCTATTTGTTTTGACGACGGGAATTAATTTTTAAATTAATTAATGCAACTGATATGTTTTGAATTTGATAAAATAGACATCATTTTTGAATTCATAATATCAAATATAGCTTAGATCTAATTTTTGGTATTTTTCTGGAAACTTTCATTTTTTGATGAATAGTGAAACCACTAAGTGGTAGTTAAAAAACTGAATTTTTCATAAAACATAATTTTACCGCTTCTGGGAGTGGAATTTTGAAAATCCGAGAGACAAGGTTGATGTCAGTAAGTAAAATGTGGTTCAATGAGATGAAAATAATTTTTTGGTGAATAGTAACTTTTTACTTTTTTTACCACGACTAAAAGTAAATAGGGTAATTAAGGGTAAAAATGATATTATTATTACCCTAACACATGTACTAAGTGTAATTCGACCAAAAACAACCTTAGGAATAATATATGACCATTTAGGCCCACTTGGATTAGATTAGGACATTTATTATTAATTTATTTAAAGAAGGGTTAAAATAGTTAAAATCAAAGTTTAATAAGTAAATCATTTTTAATATGGGGTTATACATAAGATAAATTCGACTATAAATATTCATTAGAAAGCTAAAACGATTTCCTACATAATGGTATTTTATTTGTAATTTTTAGACATTAAATAATTTAATTTATTTATGACACAACGATGATGCAGTAAGTACCTTATTAATGAAATATTGACATAATTGATGTTATAAATACCCAAAGAAATATAATTTGAGACTTTTTATGAATTAAACTAATTTTATAGGTTAATATGACATGTTAGTATAGTGTAAATTAACCGTTTTCGAACTAATCATTCTGTTATGATTTTCACAAAAAACAATTACTAAATAGTGTCAAAATTGACATAAAGTAGTTTTTAAAACAAATATTATATTATTAATTGTTATTTTATTCCTAAAAATCTAAGGTTCGGCCAAATGACTTAGATAAGGTTATATATATTAATAATAAACAACTTGGGGTTATTTTGGCTTGATATAGTAAGTTTATTAACCTTATAGTATAAGAACACAAGAAGACACGGTAAAAGTAAAATTATTTAACTTAATGTTAAATCTAAATGATAAGGTTAAAATAGGAACCTAAACTTGTCTAAATTCTATTGGATGAGAGTATTTTGACCCGTCCCCACCTTATCCTCGAAATAAATCAATTTGGAGCTATTTAAAACCGAACTTGACTTTATAATAAAATAATATTTTTAGTTATTCCAAAGGTGCCCCTCTCCTCCCTTATAAAAGGGCACCTCCTCCATCTCTTCCTCACACAACTTTGAGCCTTCAATCTCGTCCAACCCCTGAAAAATTCTCTTCTAAACTTCCCTATAAACATACTAGAGGTTCTGGTCTTCCTCAAAGACCAATTTTAGTGCCCTAAGAGGAGGTCTCAAAGAGGCGCTTCAAAGAAGAGGTAATTTCGGTTACCGATTCTTTCACCTTTATTTCTTCTTCCACTTATTCTTCTTAGGTTGTTTCATTATGAAGTAATAACATCAGTATCACTCATATACTGATATGTTATTATAATTATTAAACAATCCTTTTTCACCATCTATCCATCCTACAGAAAACAAAATCACCGCGCGTGCGTACGTACGGAATACCGTCCCAACGCCGTGGTGAAATCTATTTTCCACCACCACCTTACTTGGATGGGTATAATGGTGTAAATAATAACTATATATTATTATTTTAAAGTGATATTGATTATGAAATAGTATACATACACTCCAATACAGTCCCACGATCATGGGAAGGATGTCATCGCTCGTGCGTACGTACGGACTACCGTCTCCACGACGCGATGTGATTCATTCTCCACTTTAACCATTCATGAATGATTATAAAGTATATATAATAAGTAATCATGAAATATATGACATAATAATGATACTTTATTTATGTTTATATGTATGTATGTCATCTACTTAATTTCGTTCAACTCAATAAGGAAACGAAAACAACGTTCATGCGTACGTACGACCTACCGTCTCCATGAACAATGTATTTCTTTCCATTTACTGATTTATTATATATATGTATATTCTGAATATATATATATATATAAATAATGTTTTATATTCTGGAATTAATTAATCATGATCTAAGTAATCATATTAATAATTACAAGTGAAAACATGGACGACAAATGAAACAATTTTACCCAAAACGCTCTTTAACATGGAATTTACAAAAGAACGGGTAATATAAAGTCATAAGTTAACCATATATGATATCATAACAATGAATATGATTCTGTAATAAGTCAATGACATTATTTAAATCATTATACAGGAGGTTCGGACACTTACGAAGCAAATCGGACCTAAGGTAAGGGAAATATCACAATCTCATTTTTATCTGAGATTGTTTATACTTTGGTATTTACTGGGGTGTATTTTATCATCCACATCCATGTTTCCTCAATATGTAATATTATTTCCATCCAACTAAAATTATTTAAATCCAATGTTACCATTCGGTGAGTTTTTAGTAAAAGATATGAAAGGAATCTTTTGTCGTTTTTCGTACGAGGTACTTTTTGACTTTTTCGACAAAAGTACGAGAAGAATGTTTTTTTTAACTTATACGGCATGAATGGATTTTTAAAACATTATTTCCAAGAATATTCCTTTACAAGTTTTCAAGTTTATTTTTAATCAACTTCTTTTAGTTTAGAATTGTATGACATGTTAAGAAAGGAAAAGTGTTTTTGAAGTAGAAAAGATATTTTCCTCAAGAATGGAGTTCAAGTGTTTTATCAAAATTATTTTCCATCTAGGATAATATAGGGTTCTGTTTTTATCCCTATTATTACATTGATTTGATTATGTTGTGATGGAATTATTTTTATGAATTCCTTTATCTTATATGAATTGTTTTATGATGTCATGTTGTTTAAGAATCCCATTTTTATTACATGGGTTATGCTATGATGTATGGTTTATGATTTTGTGGCACATATAAGAATGGTATCATTATGAGATGGGTGGGACATATATCTCCCTCCAATTAATTGGGTAAAGATTTTATATCTCATGATATAGACATGGGTGGAATGGTAGGTTATACCGGTTCAGTGAAACATGACTGAAATGAGGGTGACTCGGTTCAGAAAGGGACTTTGTCCACTAAGATAGTCTTGGCAATGAGTCTTGACTAGTAAGAAATGATTCTCTATGATTATGTATGTATGCCACAAAGCTTAATGTTTTAAGTTATTATTATTGTGATTACATTTCACTACCATGAGTTATCCCAGGTTATGAAATTATGATCTCTTTTACAGGTTAGGATTTCCGAACGTTATGTGCTTATGTATATGATGTGATTGATATTTCTTTTGTTTACCCTTACTGAGCATTTGAGCTCACCCATTTATGTTTTCTTTTCCCCATGATATAAAGAAAGGTTTTAGGTATAAAAAAAAGAAGATCTTCATGGGAGATATTGAAGATCTTTCACCAGGATTAGAAGATTATATTCCGAGTTTCCAAAGACATTAAACTATTATGATCCTTGTGTGTGTGTTTTTGTTATGTACTAAGTATTCCGCAAATGTAATGTAATGTCAATGTACGTCAAGCTTTGGGTCTCTACAGTTGGTATCAGAGGAAAGGTTTATTCAACCTTTGGAAACTAGGATGCGAAAATGTTAGTGAGATCCCTAGAGATATTTCTAAGGTATGTCTAGGGATGTCCCTAAGGTTAAGTATACGTATAGGTTATAGTACTAGAATTACACTAACAATCATAGAATTAAACCTAAGATGTTAGATTTGAAGCTACTCCCCCATTATTATGTTGTTTTCCCTAGCATGATTTTTGCCTCTCACACTATTCTTTTTGGGGTTTAGACGATGGATGGAACCCGAAGGAACCGTGTTGATCAATGCAATGGACAATGCAATGATTTACCTTCTGAACAAACAAATGTTATGGGAGATGGAGTGCAAAATCTTATTGCTATACTTACACAAGATATGAATCATTCTGGACTTCCAAATGAGCAGAGAAGGGAACAATATTCTATTGAGTCCTTCATGAGGCAACGCCCACCTTCTTTCAGTGGGTCTTCCGATCCACTTGTTGATGAACAATGGATCAGTACCACTGAAAAGATATTTTCAGTTCTTCAATGTTCTGAGCATGATAAAGTCATCTTAGCAGTATATCGTTTGGAAGGTGAAGCTGATCAATAGTGGAATCTTATCAATAATATGAGGCCAAGAGATGAAATTGAGTCCATGGAATGGGAAGAGTTCAAGAACTTGTTTTTAGTAAGTACTTCCATCTTATTCTTCGAACAAAGATGGAAAAGGAGTTTCTTGAACTGAAGCAGAAGGATGATGAATCTGTTGGTATATACGAAGCGAATTTTACAAGACTTGCAAGGTATGCATCTGGCATTATCATCCAACCTAAAAGTAAAGTTGATTGATTTTTCAGTGGCTTAAAACCAAGTCTTCGAAGGGAATTAGCTATAAGAGACTCCAGTAGCTATGAAGAAATTGTGCGTTGTGCTATGAAGGTAGAAATGGAAGTTGGTGTTACATATCCATCTCATGGTTTTAAAAAGAAATGAAAGATGGAGTTCAAGGAGAAATCTCAAAATAATGGCGAAAAGAAGATGAATGTTTCCTTATTCACAAAGTGTGGAAAGAAGCATGGTGGAGATTGTCTTAAAGGGACTAAAAAATGTTTTAAGTGTGGAAAAGAAGGTCATTGAGCAGCTGAGTGTCGAAGTAATGGAAAAAGGGTTTCTAATGATGTGAATAAAGCAAACACCGCAGAGAACACACCACCAACACTTCAATGCTTCAAGTGAATGGAAATGGGGCATTATGCTAATAAATGCCCTAATCCAAGGGTTAGTGATGATCGACATGAGAAACCGCTTAAGGCAAATGATAAAGGGAAGTCACATGCGATTACTATTATCGATGTGGAATATGACAACGATGTGGTGGAATGATTAAGTGTTTATGTAATGGGATTACAAAATAATGTTGTATCATAATGTATTGGAATATTTATGTATTGGTCTAATGTGGTATTCAATGTGATTGAGATATTTTTGGATATAAGATGATATGCGAATAATGAAGGGAAAACGAGAAAACAAAATGTTTAACATTATTCATGAGCTCATGATTGATATAAGGACTAAGTGATATCATGGTTTGAGTATATAGAATTTTGAGGATTTTGGTATGTGAAAAGTGTTAACTTTTAACTGCATTCATGTTTTCACTATGGTTCAATGGGTATTCAAGAGAATACATGATTAAGGCCTTTGAATGTTTGGAATGTGACCAACAAGACATATCATATGATATATGGGGATCAACGATGGTATTAAATCTCTGGTAATCGTTTTCACTATATTATGAGAATGAACTATAGTATTATGGATAAGCCCAAAGACTAGAATGGATTATGTTGTACATAAGTTAGTATTGTTTAAGGATAGAAGTTTTTTTCGATATTATTGATGGGATGTTATAGTAATATAGTTTTAGAAAAAGGACAACCTGCAGGACGGGCGACAACCCAACGCGTCGGACAAGGGCGTAGGAATCGAACCCACAACCGAAGTGCGACTGGCCTTTATCGCCTACCACTGGCCTACAGGAAGTCCCTGGTTAGTGGAAACTAGTTTTATTTTATTAAGCGGTATGATATATGAAGTATACGTTCATTTTAAGAACTATATAGGATTAATCTCACTATAGATGGGCTTATGTATTTTTTGATAACTTTTCTAACCTTTTGTTTGAGACAGATGGAATGACCCATCATTCTATCACATGATCTGCTAACACATCACGAATGAAAAATTCAACTTCATTTCTTTAAGATATGAAGTGGAAATTGTCCAAAGAATGACAAACAGTGAGACTATACCAAAATCCCGAAAGTATTTCTTCTAATTCCAATTTCATCAACTTTAGGGAAATGATCTTAAAAACCAATAATGTTGTCCTAGTTCTCTTATATCTGATGAATCAAATGGTACCCTAGATCATCACAAATTTATGGCTTTCTGATTGCTGTCTTTTCCATAGCCATGTTCTCTACCACTCTCCATCAGAACATGATGGTTAGATTTCTATCCCATATCCATATTTTCACCTATGTGGAAACCCAGTGATTAGTTTATTTGGGTAACCGTTACGTTTCATACTTTTGTTTTTAAAGATTAGTTTTGGTATTCCTTTTTACGCTGTGGATTTCTATCAAAGAAACTTTCGAGTAGTAAACCATTTATAACCCCGACGAATTTCAAGGGCGAAATTCATTTTAAGGGGGGTAGAATGTAACACCCCGAGATTTTATGAAAAATATTCTTTTTAATTTCATTAATGTCTTGTGTTGTACGCTACACCAAAAGGAGCTTGCTCAACACGCATCCTTGACTTTCCTTGTATTACACACAATCGCGACCTTCCTCGATAGCGTGTGTAGTACGCAATACCAAGTTTCACAAAACAATGATATGCTATTAAAATATTATTAAAACTAGCCGTTATGAATAGTAATAACCACCTTTTAAAATTTTAGAAATTTTTTCTCTCAAAATGGACTTCATTTTTGGATTCGGAGTATCGAATTTATCCTAAGGTGAAATTTTGGTACTTTTCAGATAACTTTCATATTCTGATGAATAGTGAAAATTACTAAATTATAATTAAAAACAATTTTTTTAATCGAAATAATTAATAGTGATAAATTATTAATTTGAGTGGTTTTAAAGTATATTTAGAATATATTTTTACAATTTAATACAATGTTCTTCATTGGATGTAACTTCACATTTAAACCAGTCATAAACAAGTGTCAATCTTTTGATAGTTATTATCTCTTAAGAACACGCTATTTGTTTTGACGACGAGAATTAATTTTTAAATTAATTAATGCAACTGATATGTTTTCAATTTGATAAAATAGACATCATTTTTTAATTCATAATATCAAATATAGCTTAGATCTAATTTTTGGTATTTTTCTGGAAACTTTCATTTTTTGATGAATAGTGAAACCACTAAGTGGTAGTTAAAAAACTAAATTTTTCATAAAACTTAATTTTACCACTTCTGTGAGTGAAATTTCGAAAATCCGTGAGACACAGTTGATGTCAGTAAGTAAAATGTGGTTCAATGAGATGAACATAATTTTTTGGTGAATAGTAACTTTTTACTTTTTTTACCACGACTAAAAGTAAATAGGGTAATTAAGGGTAAAAATGATATTATTATTATCCTAACACATGTCCTAAGTGTAATTCGACCAAAACCAACCTTAGGAATAAAATATGACCATTTAGGCCCACTTGGATTAGATTATGACATTTGTTATTAATTTATTTAAAGAAGGGTTAAAATATTTAAAATCAAAGTTTAATAAGTAAATCATTTTTAATATGGGGTTATACATAAGATAAATTCGACTATAAATATTCATTATAAATCTAAAAATATTTCCTACATAATTTTATTTTATTTGTAATTTTTAGACATTTAATAATTTAATTTATTTATGACACAACGATGGTGCAATAAGTATCTTATTAATGAAATATTGACATAATTGATGTTATAAATACCCAAATAAATATAATTTGAGACTTTTTATGAATTAAACTAACTTTATAAGTTAATATGAAATGTTATTATAGTTTAAATTAACTTTTTTCGAACTAATAATTCTGTTATGATTTTCACAAAAATCAATTACTAAATAGTGTCAAAATTGACATAAAATAGTTTTTAAAACAAATATTATATTATTAATTGTTATTTTATTCCTAAAAATCTAAGGTTTGGCCAAATGACTTAGATAAGGTTATATATATTAATAATAAACAACTTGGGGTTATTTTGGCTTGATATAGTAAGTTTATTAACCTTATCGTATAAGAACACAAGAAGACACTGTAAAAGTAAAATTATTTAACTTAATGTTAAATCTAAATGATAAGGTTAAAATAGGAACCTAAACTTGTCTAAATTCGATTGTATGAGAGGATTTCGACCCTTACCCACCTTATCCTCTAAATAAATCAATTCGGAGCTATTTAAAACCGAACTTGACTTTATAATAAAATAATAGTTTTAGTTATTCCAAAGGTGCCCCTGTCCTCCCTTATAAAAGGGCACCTCCTCCCTCTCTTCCTCACACAACCTTGAGCCTTTAAGCTCGGCCAAACCCTGCCGGATTCTCTTCTCCACTTCCCTAGAAACATCCTAGAGGTTCTGGTCTTCCTCAAAGACCAATTTTAGTGCCCTAAGAGGAGGTCTCAAAGAGGCGCTTCAAAGAAGAGGTAATTTCCGTTACCGATTCTTTCACCTTTATTTCTTATTCCACTTCTTCTTCTTAGGTTGTTTCATTATGAAGTAATAACATCAGTATCACTCATATACTGATATGTTATTATAAGTATGAAACAATCCTATTTCACCATCTATCCATCCTACGGGAAAGAAAATCACCGTGCGTGCGTACGTACGGAATACCGTCTCCACGCCGTGGTGAAATCTATTTTCCACCACCACCTTACTTGGATGGGTATAATGGTGTAAATAATAACTATATATTATTATTTTAAAGTGATATTGATTCTGAAATAGTATACATACACTCCAATACAGTCCCACGATCATGAGAACGATATCATCGCTCGTGCGTACGTACGGACTACCGTCTCCACGACGCGATGATATTCATTCTCCACTTTAACCATTCATGAATGATTATAAAGTATATATAATAAGTAATCATGAAATATATGACATAATAATGATACTGGATTTATGTGTATATATATGTATGTCATCTACTTAATTTCGTTCAACTCAATAAGGAAACGAAAACAACGTTCATGCGTACGTACGACCTACCGTCTCCATGAACGGTGTATTTCTTTCCATTTACTGATTTATTATATATATGTATATTATGAATATATATATATATAAATCATGTTTTATATTCTGGAATTAAGTAATCATGATCTATGTAATCATATGAATAATTACAAGTCAAAACACGGACGACAAATGAAACAATTTTACACAAAACGCTCTTTAACATGGAATTTACAAAAGAAAGGGTAATATAAAGTCATAAGTGAAACATATATGATATAATAACAATGAATATGATTCTGTAATAAGTCAATGAAATTATTTAAATCATTATACAGGAGGTTCGGACACTTACGAAGCAAATCAGACATAAGGTAAGGGAAATATCCCAATCTCATTTTTATCCGAGATTGTTTATACTTTGGTATTTACTGAGGTGTATTTTATCATCCACATCCATGTTTCCTCAATATGTAATATTATTTCCATCCACCTAAAATTATTTAAATCCAATTTTACCCTTCGGTGAGTTTTTAGTAAAAGATATGAAAGGAATCTTTTGTCATTTTTCGTACGAGGTACTTTTTGACTTTTCCGACAAAAGTACAAGAAGAATGTTTTTTGTAACTTATACTGCATGAATGGATTTTTAAAAAATTATTTCCAAGAAGCTTCCTTTACAAGTTTTCAAGTCTATTTTTAATCAACTTCTTTTAGTTTAGAATTGTATGACATGTTAATAAAGGAAAAGTGTTTTTGAAGTAGAAAGGATATTTTCCTCAAGAATGGAGTTCAAGTGTTTTATCAAAATTATTTTCCATCTAAGATAATATAGGGTTCTATTTTTATCCCTATTATTACATTTATTTGATTATGTTGTGATGGAATTATTTTTATGAATTCCTTTATCTTATATGAATTGTTTTATGATGTCATGTTGTTTAAGAATCCCATTTTTATTACATGGGTTATGCTATGATGTATGGTTTATGATTTTGTGGCACACATAAGAATGGTATCATTATGAGATGGGTGGGACCTATATCTCCCTCCAATGCATTGGGTAAAGATTTTTTATCTCATTAGATAGACATGGATGGAATGGTAGGTTATACCGGTTCAGTGAAACAGGACTGAAACGAGGGTGACTCGGTTCAGAAAGGGACTTTGTCCACTAAGATAGTCTTGGAAAAGAGTCTTTACTAATAAGAAATGATTCTCTATGATTATGTGTGTATGCCACAAATCTTAATGTTTTAAGTTATGATTATTGTGATTACATTTCACTGCCATGAGTTATCCCAGGTTATGAAATTATGATCTCTTTTACAGGTTAAGATTTCCGAAATTTATTTGCTTATGTATATGATGTGATTGATATTTCTTTTTTTACCCTTACTGAGCATTTGAGCTCACCCTTTTATGTTTTCTTTTCCCCAGGATATAAAGAAAGGTTTTAGGTATAAAAAAAGGAAGATCTTTATGGGAGATGTTGAAGATCTTTCACCAGGATTAGAAGATTATATTCCGAGTTTCCAATGACACTAAACTACTATGATCCTTGTGTGTGTGTTTTTGTTATGTACTAAGTATTCCGAAAATGTAATGTAATGTCAATGTACGTCAAGCTTCGGGTCTCTACATAATGTAAATGGGGTAACTATATATTAAATAGCTAGATGAAGCACCTTCTCAAGGAACTCTGCACTAGACTCCTAATTTAAAAAAAGATATATATAAAACACATAAAATACTAGATTCAAATGCTGAGATCCCCCACACTCTGGTTCTCCTAATAGAGGGATCAAAACACATGAGTCTTTTCTTTATTTATCATTGATTAAAGTAACACTTGAAAAAAATGACTCTAGAAATCATCCCATGAACCTCAAACTCCTTTCATTATCTAAAGAATGGGATCCAAAAATAGTAAAAAAACATAATTATTTTACTAAAATATAGTGGTAATCAACAATTATCTCAGGAATAGATCAAACAAAATGTAATCTCTAGCTACTCAAACTACTGTTCTATCTCTGAATTAAAGACACCCCCTCATACTTTGATATGATCTGACACTAGAACAAGTACAATATCATTCTCCAAGACAGATACTAATTAGTAGGCTCAGTCCCAAAATGGTTAATAAGACCATCCTACCACACCTCACCAACTTAAGAAACAAAAAAACATTAAAAAAGAGTTATGTATGTAAACAAGAAAGAAAAATCATAATACTCATAACATGAAATTTATTAAAGTTAATTTAATTAAATTCATTTTAAATTACCCCAAATCACCCCAATTTAAACATAATCACAAAAAAATATGGTGAACATACATATCCTTGGTATCCAGAGTAATTATTGAATTAACTCCCTTAGATATTTTAGTAATTTTAATTTTCTTGTGTTAAATTATAAGGGGACATGATCACATGTGTCCAAGCGGGTCTCCCTTGCTAAATCACACACTATGTTCAACTAACAATATTTTCCTTCCAAAACCATGAAATAATCACTAGTTCCTAACTCCAATCTACATCTTAACTCTTTTCCATTTCTTTGATACCGCTTCATAATGACCAAATCTCATTGGGAACCCCTCTTATGCCTATAGTGAAGACAAGAATGTCCCTTGAAGCCTGCCTCCAATAGTCCTCAAGTTGGAGACTTGCATTGAGGGTGTAAAACATAAAAATACAAGGTATTACCCCCATAAATCCTTGGACCACATAAAATAACTTTAAATCCACAATAAAATATTTAAATTAAAAATAACATCCCATAATTAATTTAACATAATACATAAAAAATAGTGTATAAAATAAATACCTAAAAGAAAAATCAAAATGCTACAGCTATAGCCACAAATCCATGTTTTGAACTAATAATGTCTAGATGGGTCTCTAAATCCTCTGTATAAAATTGAAACACACATGAAAACACACATAGGGGGGCCATAACTATGTACTATATAGGTTCCTTCTCAATTTCTCTCATGAAAATATTATAGAAGTATAATAATTCTTCAATGAAAAAATATAAGAACTAGTATACACTAATTATAGTTCATCCACCACACAACCTAACACAGGATCACTCAACTAATACCATGCCTAATAATAATATCATAGTAATAAAATAATACAGCAATATGGAACCCCAAAATAACTTACCCAATGGTTATTCACTCTCAAAACATAATTAAAAATGTTATGTGATTCCATCCCTTTTATATCCAATATCCACATATCCACATAACCACATACCATACCACAACCATAATGATATAAATACTATAACTGCATATCATATAATACCACATATAAAAAACATTTTTTCAAACACAAAGAATATCTGCATCATTGTAGGGTAAAGTTAATATAAAAGAAATCAACCTTGTTCCCTCCTCTTACCATGCATGCCCTCCACAAAATAACACATCCTTTATAAAATCATCATCACTATAAATACAATTCACACTAACTTCTATCCATCAAAACAATTTCATAATATATTTAGGACACTACAACCAATACAATTCTTGGAAAGGAGAGTGAGGAGAAGGGAGGAAGCAGAAATCCAATCCATCTTCAACCTGGATGTTTGGGGAAACACCAAAAACTTGAATCTTTTGGGAATTAGTAAGGTTATCCATCTTGTGGAGAGTGTATAATAAATAATAAGGAAAACAAATTATATATTATATCAACAAAAAAGATCAACCTATGAGTTTTTACTAAATACCCCCCACTAACACACATCACTATTAGCATTTGAATAATTCCACAACTAATTATATTTCTAACCCCACCACACAAACATTCACACCTATCATGAACTAGCTATGGGATAACCTTGAACTAAGAGTGATATTTTACCATGATAATCCCGAAGGGAATTAAAAATACCCATGGTCTATAGAAATTACTTTGGAGTCTAGAAATCACCACTTAGAAATGGTTTTCCCAAAGGTTAAAAGAAACATAACATCATGACATGAAAAAACAACCACCAAGATAAAACAACAGTCATCTGTCAAAAGGAAAAAAATATATGGGATAATAAGAAAATATGGGGTTATAATGTACATTTTCAACAGTTATGAAAAATAAAAAAAGAATAATGTAAATTGAATCACATATTCATGTGACACGAGGCATCAATTAACCTCCATTTCACATCCAAAAACCTTGATAAGACAGTGAGAGTACCTACCACCTTAGGGGGTAATTTGGCATTTCCTACATTAGAGAAAATGAGGTATATATTCAACCAAGGGTGTAAGAAATGTGTGATAGAAAAATACCAAAATTATCTAATCCGGTGTTTCATATTTGACCTTTTCTAGAAAGACTAAACATTCTAGTTCAAACATAATAATTGAAAGTTACTGTGAACTATTTTGGTTAAATCAATTGATAAGAAATAAGATAACAATGGAGATAAAGAAGGAATGTAAAATATGTAAAGAAATAATTAAGAATATTCTCATGTGACATAACCCTATGGTTCATAAGGATATAGTCACCTAGGACATACTCCTATTGTGACTACCGAAAAGAATAATGAAATATCATTGACTAATGAAGAAAAAAAATACTTCACTAGCCATTCCAGAAGAAAGTTATATTGTCTTTCCTTATTTTTCCCACCAGAGTTTTTGTGGCTCCCAATATTTTTATTAAATCCATAATATCATTTCACCATGCCCTTCTATCAACCAGTAAAAAAACAAAATTTCAATGTAAAATAAACAATTCTATTTAGAAATTACCAAGTATACCCTCCCAACATGAGTGCTCCATAAATTACTTTCTAAAGAATCATATAATATCAGACTGATTCATTATAAAACGAATTTAAATGTAAAAATAATCATTATGAAAACTATAAAATGAAGGTTCATGAAACCACCTACCAATATCAATCCAAACGTGTAGAAACTAATCAAAACTATCCGAAAACCACTTATAACACTAAATGGGATTCGAGAGAGATAATAGAAATTCATAATTACCCAAACCGAATACATTTAAATTTTTTATCATGATCCCTTGGCCACAATGAACTTGTGGATATTAGAAATACAAGAAAAAAGGAATTAGATTCCTAAAAGAGAAAGGGTGAGATAATTTTTATATGTTTACCACGAAGATTAGGGAAGAACACCACTTGGAATCAAGACGAAAGGAGATGAGAGGATCCATGGATGTGTGTGGTTGGATGGAATTAATGTGGGATAATATTGGGGAAAAATTGGGTTAAAATTAATTAGGGTAAAAAGAGGAAATTCATTTTTTTAATTTATGCGTAGGATGGATAATTTTTTTACATGGTTTTCCAAACAGTGAGAAAAACTTATAGGCCACACTAACATAACTACAAATTTGAGTGGTCGGATTGAACAGTTTGAAAACCATGTTCAAACTATAAAAAATACCTATATTAAAAACTACATAGGTGCTATAGGGATTCCACGTTATTTTCAACTGCAATACATCAACTGTGTGATATTTTTTTAATTTTCCCAAATTTCTCGAATTTTAATGAAATGAACTTGAACTTAAGGATTATATAAAAACAAATAAACTAATACATAAAATATTTAAAAATGAGGTCATGTGTTTTCAAATTCTCCCTAAGGTATCACTTTATTCCCCTTGAAATTAAACCCAATGCTTGATCTCAGAAAATATAATTCCATTTATCCCATATATTTTCTTCCAGATCTCATGTCTCATATGAATCTGGTTTATGTGTTCATAACAATCTAACCAAACTGATGTATTTACCATATATCACATTATATTGGTACTCGATTATTCAAATGGTTCATTCAGTTATTGAGACGTATGACTACAACTCAAGATCATAAAATTTAAAAACATGTGATATGTTAGTTTGATACTTCTTTAGTTGAAAAATGTAAATATCAACATAAAATTCCATTATATGAAGCAGTAAATTAATATTGTATGAAACCTATGCAATATACTTCGTGATCTCGAAAGGACTGACATACCATAGTGAAATATTCCTTTGTTTTCCTAGATCTGATAAACCACATGTGGAGACAGTCTCCCAAACACTTGTTCTCCTACGATAAAATAAAAAATGTGATGAAGATGATATACATAAGGCTTATGGTGGCTATAATATAATAATAACCACTATTTAATCACTTATATATTTTTATTCATTTCCATGAAAAGTACAGGTTCCAATAGAGAGGTCTCGACTATATTTTTCTAGTATAAATGGAACCGACACAAAGATATATGAATGGGTCCATCATGATGTAATACTAGTATGTTTTATTATAATAAATCTCTAACAGCTAAAAATGAGTCTACTAGACATCAATGAGTAAAGAATATATTCTTAGCGATTTGTTTCTAATTTTTTTCAACCCGCTATGTCTTCCCATCAGTATAAGGGTGGTAAGTTATACTCATATTCTCCTGGGTACCAAATTTAATCATGAAGGACCTTCTAGAATATTAAAGTAATGTGAGGTAATCAATCCGATATGATGAAAGAGGGAATTCCATAAATTATCATGATATCATACACGTACAACCTTTTGTGTTCATCCACCTTCGATGTCTCCCTAATTAGTATAAAATAAGAAGATTTTATCAACCAATCAATCATTACAAAGATAGTGGTCCTTCCTTGAGGGGTATGAGGTAGTCAAAAAATTAAATCCATGGAGATCTCATCAAAATTATAAGTCAGAATGGGTAAGGTATAGATTATTCCTAAAGGTAATGTGTTCTTGACCTTTACCTACTAATAAGTAAAACACTGATACACCAAATCAGCTATGTCTCTCCTCATGCCGAACCACAAAAATTTCTACTTCAAATTATAATATATCTTGGATTAAAAGTGGTGGAATTCCCACATGGAATGATTATAGTCTTCTAGAATAGAATCTTAAATTGAAGAGGGTACCATAAGCCTAGATTTGAATTAAATGGATCTTCCAAGAGAAAGATACCATTCCCAGAGGGCTTCCATACTATATAAGGTTTCCTAAACACATTGAAATTCACTTACCTATAGATAATCATAGTAAATGATCTCATAAAGGTTTATAATAAAATAAATTCAACCCAAAAATTGTGCTTCCCCCTCCTCCCTTACCTAAAAATGCATCTCATCTGTAAGGCTCATGAGATTCCACTACTTTCTAGACTCCCTTATAGCATGCGATGGACTATTTTTACTCAAAACATTAATAACAACATTAACTTTACATGTTATGTATGCAAGATCAAAATCAAAAGATTGAATTTATTTTATCCATATCCTCTTCCTAATATTTAGTTCATTTTGATAGAGAATTACTCTTATAATTTATTTATGCATAAACACTGTAAACCTATCACCAAAAAGTTAGTACCAATAATATTTAAGTTCATACATGACCAAAACCAATTTTAGGTCATTAGTGGGGAAGTTTCTCTCATGTGTATAGAGTTTTTACAAGCCACCATCTACCACCTGATTTACCTAAATTAATACATACCCCAAACCCACCCCAAAAGAATAATAATAGACTTTATATCCTCAATTGACATCAGAAATTAACAAAAATAGGTGTTGATGTTAGAAAATTATTTAGTTCATCAATTGAATCTTGACATCCAGGAATCCATGAAAATTTTACTCCCTTTTGGGAAAGGGATATAAAATGAGAATCAATCTTGGATAAGTCACGTATGAACTCACAATAATAACATACTAGTTCCTAGAAGATTTGTATTTTAAAGAAATTCTTACGATCCTCCCAAGATATAAAAACTTTTACCATTTCAATGTTCAATAAAAAAATTCCTAGTTTAGATATTATATACCATATAATTTTCACTTCACTAATACTAAAGATACATTTTTATATATTGAAAAAATTATGATGGTCTAAAATAAATCATTGAAAAATCATCCAATTTTGGTGATTTTATTATTTATTTTTAGAAGAAACTAGGATGTGATCCACAAAAAACTCCACAAACTAAGAAAGGTATTGATAGAACAACTAATTCATTAGATTCATGAAGACTGTTGAGGTTTTACTCAATCAAATCTACATTATTAGGTACTCATAGTGGACATAAATTCTTAAGAATGTTGGTTTTTGAATGTACACCTCTATGACCTTGAGATGCTGGTTTCCAGACTAAATGATGATCAAAGAAAAATACAATGTTACATTTATTGATCAAAGAGATCATCAGTGTAAGGCATGAGGTTTTTATTTTTTATCATTACATTATTCATATTAATGTAATAAATACATATCTAGATATAGACATACTCCTTCATAGAAAAAAAACATGAGGGATGCCCAAGGAGACACCCTCATGTATATAAATCACTTAAATTTAAGATCATTGATCTATGTTTCCAACTCAAAGATTTCATCTAGGGATATATGGTAAGACAAAAAGAGATATCGTCTCCAACCCTAGAACTATGCTGATAGAAAAATCAACCTCCTGGTTAGGTGGAAACCAATGAAAAAATATCGGGGAAGTATCCAACCATAGTAGGTAATAAACCCTTTTATTCCCCATTCCAGCATCCCATAACAAGGAGGATACCTGCCAAAAAATACAACCCAAATTGGTAAGTGTAGGTCTCACTCAATTAGATCAAGGATCTCATTCTCCATGGAATATATGATATTTACCATCAATGTGTGTGAAGGAAATAGTAATATTATCTTGATTAATATAGTACTTGAGTTATGATAACCGGTCCATTTCAAAGATAATATCAAAGGGGTCTATTTTAAAGAAAATTAATTCTCAAGACACATCATCTTCAGATATAGTGATTCAATTAGAGAGGAACTGGTGACCGCACCCCTTTATCTTGACCATTGGAGTTGATATTTCTATAACATGAGTTATAAGATGTGTTGGGAGGGTTAACGAATCCAAAGTATGAGAAAAATCAAATGAGTGAGAGGAACTAATTTCAAATAATTAAATCTACATAGATGATTCTATATATACTATAACTCTCACAATAGTTGGCCCCACTTTATAATCGATGAAGGCCTGATCCACTATATAATTTTATCATTTATTTTCTTATGTATTATTTTGACCACTAGTATGAGATTATACCCTTAGTTGACTCTACCCATGATAAGGAACAACTCTACCTTTGTGACCCTGAGAGTCATATCCACTATTCCTGGGTGTTTAAGACTATGACAAAGATCCTCAATAAGGTGAATACCCTTCTATACTCCTCACTGAGACATCCACTTTACAAAGAATATAGTGATGTACCAAAATAACAAAATGGTGTAAAGCCTTTGGTGCCTCTATAAATATAGGATTATGATGTCCTTGCTTACCAAAATAATGATAAAAGGTCTCATACTCTTAGGGAAAACTGAAGAGGCTAGCTAGGATGGATGCAAAAACCCCTTCTATTAACTCTTCTCAACCTTTACCACTTATTATTCTTTTAGGAAAAATATTATTCACTTAGAGTGGTAAATAATTGGTTCCCATAAGTCCTGAAATACCATTTTTGTCAATAGATATTATAAGGGTTTAGTCCCCCAACTCTATATATTTCAGTTTCTTTTGAAGGGAAAACTAAGACTAAATATCATGTTGAAGGCCCAGTTCAAACCGCTGAATTCACCATAATATCATGATAAAAGAAAAAAAGATATATAAATTTATTAACATAAGACTTGAATATCAGATCACCCATATAAAGACTTAACTCTATAGATTTTACAAGTGCCATAGTTTTAGGATAATAAAACCATGACATTATTTCTTCTAAGCCATCCCACCTGATATTCTTATTCTGCATATCTTGAAAAATTAAATCCCACCAACTATTTTTATGACCCTAAATCATTATGGTAGTGAATTTCACTTGTATAGGTTTGAGATTACCCATGGACTCCAAGATCATCTCTATATTTTCTAAAAAATCCTTACATTTATTTGGGTCATTTTTCCCTTAAAAGGAAAGAGTCTTGTTAATAAGTAACTCCTATTCCTTTTCCAAGTTTAGAACCATGGACACATCTTTAATATGAGTAGGTCGAAGAATCACTCCTATGTCCATGGACATAACCACTCTTATAGGTTACTCTATCCATATATGTTCAATAAGAGGGTTTTCCTAAATAATGTTGTCCACCAATCCCTCCCATGGGTTAAATAGAAGTCTTCATAAATGCATAATTCTATAAATGTAAAAAACAACAAAAAAGATAACCAAATCATAAAAAAATTCATGAAATTTATTTTAATAATTTCATTATTTATAAATAAAAGTGAAACATAATGATTCATATTATTTCATATATGTGGACCATGTGCATAGTCTATATCCTACATGGTTATCCCAATGGAAAGTTTGAATCAAATCCAAAAACTAAATATCTTTCACAATGTACCATGGAAACATAATGGGAGAACTAAAGGAATTATATAGAAACCCATTTTTACTATCATTATTGAGCCCAGAAAGTACTAGATCCATTCTACTATGGCACCCCATATATCATAAACAAAGAAAAATATGTCCCCTTAAATACAATTTTTTCATGAACCAACTCTGGGCGACAATTAAACTGAGTACTTTATTGACCTATGATAAAACCAATGGGTGTTATTGATCCCCATATATGGACCAAGTTCCATAGAATATGGGAATCACCACCTGGGAATGGTTTACCCAATGTATAAAAGAGACATATGATCACGACATAACAAAACAAAATTCAAGATAAAAGTAAATAAATTGGTCAAAATGAACAAAATATATGGGATTTGAAGTTAATTTGAAGATATACAGTACATGAAAATAATTATAAAAAATAAGAAATTCACAAATGAATCAAAAAACCATCTCCATGAGATAGGGGTATAAACCCACCACCATTTCACCACTATAAAATAGGAAAAGACTAAATAGAGTACCCACTGCCTATAGTTTGTTCTTTTATCTTTCCTAAATTAGGAGAAATAAGGTATCCATACACCCAGGGGTGTATACAGGGAGAGATAAAAAATCCCAGTAATATTATACTAGGTGTTACATATCAAACCAATGCTTTAAAGAATAAACAATTTAGTTTAAACATAATAATTTATAGTAAAAGTGATAAATTTTTATTAAATCACATAATCAGAAACTAGATACTAAAATTTTTTAATAAGGAAATAAAAATATTTACAAAAATAGTTATAAATATCCTCATGGTATGCAACTCTATGGTTAAAAGGGTAGTGTTACCTAGGAAATACTTCACTAGTGGCTAGTGGAAAGAAATAATAAAATGTCATTATCCAATAGGGAGAAACAAACATCACTACCCATGATTTTTTAAAGGAATCCCATATCACCTTGTTTCTGCTTCCTATGTTTCCAATGCTCCTGTGAGTTATTTTTAGGCCAAAATGTCCATTAATTATTCTCTTTCATTAATCATTAACAAAAAATTCAAATTTTAAGGTAGAAAAACATTTTTTCTGAGAAAGTAACTAGGGTTCCCTCCCAACAAGAGACCTCCATCAATTAATTTCAAAATCATTATACAATATCAAACCACATCATTAGAAAACCAATTTAGGAGTAAAAATAATCATTAAGAAAGATATCAAATGATGGAATATGAAACTACATATATTAATTATTCTAAACTAGTGAAAAATAATCACCTCCATTGGAAATCCACTTATAACGCCAAATAAAATCCTATAGAAACAATAAAAATTCATAAATACTCAATCCCAAGACAAAGAAGTTTTACAGAATTAACCGTAAGAAACTATTGATTTAGGGAGAAGGGAAATCCAAGAAATAATTATGGATAGACTTAAAGGATAATTGAGGAGATGATATTTAGGTGTTAACCATTAATATTAGTGAAAAATACCACTTGAAATCAAGAATAATGGAGAGTAGAAGATCCTCTCATGCTTGATAGCAGTTGAAAGCTGGATGGGTTGATATTATAGAAAAAATGGTTTAAAACTTGTGAAAGGAAAAATGGAATTTCATTATTTTTAATATTTTATAAGGCTATATGGGTTTTCTAAAAAGTTTTCTAAACATTATTTCAAAAATGCATGCTACACTACCTTTAATGGGAACTTACATATTTGAATTTCACAATTTCGAAATCATAAACTAACCATGTAAAATAACATTATTAAGAATAGCATAGGTGTCACATGGTTTCCGCACAAGTTTCCATAATCATGTGCTAACCATGAAACAACTCTTATTTTCCCAAAATTTCACCAATTTTAATGAAAATACCTAGAATAATATAATATGATGAAAATAAATAAATTAAAATATATAATACCTAAAGAGAGATCATGGGTGTGACCAAACCTTTTACACAAAACTGCCATCCTAATAACATTCTCAATTTTCCCTTAATCATATTGTTACCCATTTCCAAAATTACCATTTTACCAGGTACATTAAATTTATTATGCCTTTACTTTGACTTATTTAATGTTAAACCATTCATTACATATCACCCAAATTTATCTCAATTTATAAACAATCATTTAAACTATTCGAAATCAATTGATAGATAACCATTTCCAAATTCCATTCTACTGGTCAATAAAGTTCATTTTAATGAACTTACCATATTAATTAATTTTTACTTAATCAACTTCCACATAGACTCTACAACACCTCCCACACCATATTACACTCAAATACTCATCAAAAATCACATATACCAACACCAAACATAAAAAACAATTGCAATACTAACTATATAACCCATGCCAATATCTTGAATCTTGCAACAACAACACAAACCCAAGTAAAATATAATTAAAATAATATAACAAAGAATTTTTTTATCAAACATGACTAATTTATGTAATAAAACACCTATATAATTCCCTTTTTAAAAAACGTCTTCCTATTTATTCAACTTCTCCAACATTTATAGCACCCCCTAAATTCCAAATTCCACACAACTAATTCATTTTGATCTATAAATAATTATCCTTTTATAAGAGGTTACTTCAATAGTTAGGGGATAAATAATAAATATTTCATAACAATAGATAAAACTCAAATCAATAAATAAATCATCATAGTAGCATCATTGGTAAAAAATTACGAAGATATATAAATAAAAAGAATTAAAATAATATCAATTTTTTCTAACCCCCCTTTAATTTTAATAATAAATTTTTTATCTTTAAAAGGATAATTAAATATGTTCACCTAGTTAATGATATAATCATGATAATTCTAAAATTTTAAAACAAATATATGATCTGTGTCGATTCCCCTACCTTAATTAAAGCTTAAATAAATTATATGAAAGAATAGAGCGAAGTAGAGATTTTAAAAATACCGTGAACTCTAAAAGGAACACCAAAAACATAGATCACAATAATCCCCATAAAATTATGACTAAAATCTAAAGGAAACATTTTACTCATCCTCGCATGGAAGGGAATAGGGAGAGAGTCTTGATGAAAGTATGTAAACTCACCTAGAATCATTTGGTGGTTGTTCTCTCAAAACCAAGGCCCCAAACTAATCAAATGGTACTTGAAGATCACAATGTAAGAATCTCTAGTCATATAGAATTCAAGTGAACAAGAGAAGATAAAAAATAAAGGATCTACACCCTAATTGAAATATTTGAGTGGATGAATCACATTGTGATTCTCCTAGGAATTTATTAATTTTAAATCCTAGAAAATTCCCTTAATTTTTATTTAAATATTTTTTGACTGTTATCAGCACATCAGAAATATTAAATTTCTTATATTCATGGATCATATCTTCATAAACATGAATGGAATTATTTTATATATTAGGGTAAATAAATCACAATTAAAAATCCCTTATATCCATTGTTAAACATGACTAATCAAAATTATATATTATTATTGATAATGTCTATATTAATAAAAAAATATTACTTAGTCCAAAATAAAGAATTTAACTTCAGGGAAAAATAATAATTATTTTTCATTTCAAAATTACTAATTTTTAATGTTTTTCTATTGATAATGAATTAAACAATATTAAATTATGATTTAGGCCAATTCTTTAAAATAATTATTTTCAACAATGGAAAGTACTCTTAAATAGTGTAGAATTTACTTTTACATATAGTAAAAAGAAGCTCATTTGTTGAAAATTTAATAAGTTGGTGAATATTATTCTTTAGCAGATGACTCTTATATATTAACATATTACTTGTATGTATGAGGAAAATATTTTATATATTAAAATATTACTTTTAGATATTAGTGTAAGGACTCTAATATATCAAAATTTAGAAATTGGGATTAATTTTATACATGGATTAATGAATCTTATATATAAATACTCGATAAAGGGATTACTTTTATGAAATGAAAATATTAGTCTTATATATACAGAGAAGAATCTTTCATAAAGTTTTTTGATAAACTCATCAATGGTTAATGTTTATTTCCCAAAGGGATGTTCAATACATAAGATTCATTTCCTAGAAACGGAAATATGTAAGGTTCTAAATGATGATACATAAGGGTCATTCCAGATGGATTGAAAAATTAAACAAATCAAAAAAATAAAAAATTACAAAAAATATCAACATAAAATTTTCACTAACTACCCCTAACAACTTGAACTACTAGAAAAAATCCACAAAATATTTTAGCACCTGATAAATAAAAAAGGAAGGGTTATATCAAATTCAACCACTTATAGATTTAATCCCCATATAATTACAAGGCAAATCACCTAATCACATAAAGTATCATTTTCATGATTACTCTAATGTATAGGATTGTATTTTAACTAAAAATATATTGTTTTTAGATTTTAAAAGGATGATAAATAATTAAGTTATAAAATGGAAATATATAATTAAAGAACTAATTTTAGTATTAAATCAAAGAATAAAACATACGATCTTTCCCATTAAACTCAATAAAAACAACACATGTGGTGGTTATCTGTATTTTGATATGAATATCTAAATATAATATGATTTTTTAATCATAGAATGAGGCTTAATGAAGTTAAAATAAATAAATAATGAGAACTATATCATGGAGTGAAGATTTTCACAGCCTGGAAAAAATGTTATCCTTGATATAATGAGATACAAAATAATAATTATGGAGGAAATGTTTTAATCTAAAAAATAGTGTGGGTTTGGAAAACACACAAATTAAGAACACAATTAAAATGAGTAAATTAAAGTGAAACTTTACCTGAATAAGTGGAAACAAAATACACCCATTTACTCTAGAAAATATTATTTAAATAGATCTTCATAAATTCTATGGTTGAGAACATAGTTTTGAAATTATTAATTTTTTTTGGGGAAACTAAAAAGTGGTGGAAAGTGGGTGCAGAATTGATTTTTCTTCATTTCATAGGAATCATGCATGCTTTTCACTCTCTAATTTAATGTTCTAGAATGATACACATGATGAGTGAATAAAGATGAATCCTACAAGAAAAGAAATTTCATTTAGTATTTATTCCAATGGTTGGTAAAATATAATCCTAATTATAATATTCCTGAAACAGTTATGCTTGAAATGGTGGGATAACGTTTTGGGATTGTAAATATAGCCTATAATTTTACTTTTAAATCGGTATGCATATATAACTTTAAAAAAGACTGGATTAGTTAAGGAAATTATTTAAGGAAATTATTTAAAGAAATGTTTCTAATGAAGTTCTATATCCTTTTTCTAATATCAAAATTTCCCCCCTAATTTTTTGGATTTGAGAGCATAAAATTTCTATCCTTTGATATGAATATTACATTTATAAAAAAGTAAAAATTATTTACCATAAATTGAAAAATGGAATCTTAAAAATTTCAATATATAAGCATGATCAAATATTTTTTATATGTTTTTTTAAATATAGTCCCATAATAATTTTTTTTAAAAATAATTTTAATAATGATTGGAAAGAGAGAAGAAATTGTAAAATAAATATTTCTTAGAGTTCATGATCAATAAATCAATGAAAATTAGTTAAATTTAAATTTAAATTATTAACTTTCGTTGTGTAATCACACACCAAACCTATGTTTTTATAGACCATATATAATTATGTACACAAAAAGATCAAAATTTAATACCCCTCCCTAAATACATTTTAACATGCAATACTTTCTAAAATTACCTTGCATAAAACAATAAAAAATTTCATAAAAATACTTTTAAGAAATCCAAATACACAAGAATCTCTAAATTCTAATTATATTAATTGTATGATGCTCACCACCACAATTCATCCAATTCTAATTAAGTATATGATATCTTGTGCATCATATTGTTCTGAAGGGTTAATTTCTAATCAATGGAAAAATAATGAATTTCTATTCAAGATTCAAAATTTAATATTAATATTAGCATTCATTTATTTATTTTTTTCCCATTTTTACCAAAAAATAGATGAAAATGAAAACTATAAAAAATACAACTATGAAGTCACTATCCCTTATAGAATTGAAAAATGTTTTCAAAAAATTTTTCTACAAAATCCATGATGTTGTCCTCAAATCAATAATATAGGTCAAACATGATAATTTAAGTATACAAATTCTTAAAATAAGAAATAAATGAGATCTCCATGTGCAACATGATTACTCACCCGTTGAGGGATTTATATTACTCAAACAAATTTACCTTTTTAGTAACATGGTGTGAGAAGTTTATTATGGGACTAGGCCATGTATTTTATCAATTTCCACTAAAAATAATTTTGAAGCATGAAAACCCATTTTTGAGGTCTTATAGAAAAGTATGGCCATGGAAATTAAATAATAGGGTTAAATATAGTATTTGTTCGAATAATTCATTTCAAAATACTTTATTTGACTAATCTTGGAGATAAAATGGATACCCTAACCAAATGTTATGGATGTTTTAATTTGGGATCCATTTTATCATAAATATGGAATTTATACTATATAGGAATCTATTTATCTATAAAATCTCTTTATTTACTGAAGGATATTTTTTTGAGGTATCATAGAGTAAATCGTTCATTAATACATGACATTCTCACAGTCTGGGAGACACTTTATGGAGATGTGGTGGACATTATTTATGGTTGTGTAAGAATGAACTAGATGAAGAATTGTGACTATGTCATGCTAAGGTAATAATGTTCATAGTGACATAAGATTTAATTAGAGAGTTTTGCAGTCACACTAGATCAATCCCTTTACTACATCAAAATTATCCTTCTCCATGTAATAATAATCCACCATAATTTTAGACTAATCACTTCACCTTATTATAATGTTCCTTCTCCATTTAAGATTATATAATTTACCATATTTGATTAAATCCTTCTTCATGCTAGATTAAGTTCTTCAACCTTCCAAAATTTCTCCTAACTATGTCAAATTATGTTTTTAGAACGTAAAATTAAAAACTTTTTTATGGTTTCATTTACTTCCCTTTTTGTGATATTTCCGTGGATCTTAATGAATTTTTTATATTGGGTATACTTTAAATACCGCACTTTAAAAAATTCATCATTCCATAACATTGAGTTTGAGAAAATTCACTAATTTTTCAAATCTATTACTTTATAAAGAACTTAATTTACACAGTTATTTGAGAAATGTATTAGGTAACTCTGATATTTTGGTCTAAGAAGAGGAAAATAACCTATAGATATTCTATATGGTGATGAATCCCTCAAATATTTATAAGACTAATCGGATAAAGTTCCATTTTAAAGGAAACTAATGTAATTTCTTCATGGAGGTATTCAAACTCTACAAAATATTTTTAGGGGTATCCTCAAATAACGATTGTTGTGGTGAACATAAACCATTCACATAGAACTGCAATATTCTGTGAAATTAAGGCTTCCTAAAGTACATATTGGACTATTTACAATAGTCGATCACGGAGAAAGATTTAACATATGGTAAGATATTTTAATAAGGATCCATATTATGGATATCTAGGACCCATTTACAACTATTCATTTCCATAGTTTATCCACTTGGGTGGAATTAATCCAAATGATCTTTTTGAACAATTTATTCAATGATAAAAAACATGGAATGAATATTCGATTAGTCCCTCCTACAAAGCTTATAGATTCACATGATCAAGATACCAAGATTATTTATTTCCAAATTATAATCATATATTTCTCTTATATTGTGAAATAGGGACTTTGAAAAAAATGTCTCATAGGTTTTAATCCATAACAAATAAGAGCCTTAGGATAAAATCAATCATGTTTTCTATTGGTAATATGGATTATCATCCCCAAGAAACCAATGAAACTCTTCCTAACCCAAGAAACTCCTCCTAATATAGGAAACTCATCCTAAAGGCTCTATGATAAACTCTTATTACATTCATTTAACTAGTTAGACTTTGTGTTTCATCTTGATGGGATTGAGTTAAAACTATATCAGGTTAGATATCCTAGATCATATACCATACTCATTTTGGGAAGTCACTATGTTCATCCAATGCCTAGATAATCCCTTTATTAGACCCACTTATGTCCAATTAGTGATATAAGGATGCACATTTTCTTCCTATCAAATCTATATTGGATCCCTTCCTCAGTAGGTCATATAAACCAATAGTTTACTCTTACTTCTCCATTTAGTTCCCAATATACAAGAGGTAGAAATTCATATTCCAACCTCCCATTAGACATGAGTCTCAACCATACCCTCATTGATGTTTTCTTCCATGTATCCTATAAATATTCCATTAATGCGGAAGTCTCGTACTAGTTTTAATTCCTAACCATACCATACTCTATTTATCCAATAATAAATATGAAAAAATAGAATTGGTGTCTCATGCGCAATTCCCAAAAAAACCATTATGAGGTCCCTTTTCCTATAAATCCACTCCGCATGATGTTAAAATTCACAGAATGTGTCATAGTTATATGAATGTAAACTAAAAGATTTAAAAAATCTTGGTTTCAAAAATCATGGTTTCAAAACCTTAATGGAATATCATTGGTCCTTGTAGCATGAACATAGTACCTATATAACTTCCCAAGGTCATATGACCTTAAAAGGTGCATCATTAATTCTGGTTGCATAATCATAGAAGGAGAACCATTGGTTCTTATCAAATAAACTCAAAAGGTGAATCATTATTCATGGATACGATCTTAAAAGGAAGCAAAATAGTACTTCCAACATGACCGTAAAAGGTATGATGTGCATCATGCAATGGAATTGAACTATGTGGGTTTTCATTCCCTTCATTGGGATATATAGGAAGCCCCACTCATGGACATGATCCCAACACCAGAACACTTCCACCTCCGTGGATGGTAATAAATTATAGAGTTCCCAATCATGTTCCCTTAAATCATAGTGTAATAAACCAATAAGAAAAATATTAAGATATTTTGGTACATATATATGTTTATATCGATGCATGCAATCAACCAATCATTCTCAGAACAAAGGTAACTTGTATTGTATTGGGAACTATTTTATAAATATATCTCAAATCAATAATAGAATCCTAAAATAGACTATAATAACCATTCAAGGATGAGTCAATCTGCCATCTTATTAACATTGATGTATAGTTCAAAGTGTCACCAACCTATCCCTGTGATTGGATACCTTTGTAATGTAGCCCCAAAACCAAACATAAAACCAAAATCACAAACACATGGGGGAATAGTAACCAATTTATACACACCACATATATTATTGCTCAAATTTCTATAATAAAGATTTATTGGACTTGGAAACCACCCAACTAACCGGAAAAATCGACCATGTAAATCGCATTGGAAGCTCAACATCCCCCCAAAAATATGCCACTTTTGGTGGCAGGTCTGTATGAGCACCCTCCCAATGATGAGCTTACTCGCGTACTGACGTATGTCCTCTACCACTTTCTGCCCGTTTTGCCTGAACATCCCAGAGACCCCCTTGCATGCCATCATTCACTGCCAAGGAGCTAAGGAAATCTGGAATAAATGGGACCCGACCCCAGATGCACCACTAGATACGGCTTATGACCTCCCCACTCTCTTGGTGCGATGGTTCTCCTCTATATCAGCGGCTAAGGAAGGTTCATTCTTCACCCTGGCCTGGATCATCTGGGTCCGGCGTAACGATGTTGTTTCCCACCACATGATTAAACCTCCTGATTTCTGGATAGAACGGGACACCTCATGGATCAAGGGATGTAATCACCACAATGAACATAAAATTCATGATTCTCCCCCCTCCTACCCCCCTCATTGGAACCCCCCAATGGAAGGTACACTTAAGATCAACGTGGACACGTCTCTCCCCATGGATGGACTTGTATCCCTCAGTGTCTGGGCCCGAAATCATCTGGGGAAAATCATCGCAGAAAAGTATGAATCAGATCATTCCTTTTGGTAACCTGCTGTTGCAGAGGCTAATGCCATCCTGGTAGCTTTGATGCTGGCTTCAGAACATGGGTGGATTGATATTTGCATTGAATCTAACTGCCTCATCGTGATCGATGCCATTAACCACAACAATGGGAGACTCCAGTCTTTTGGCCTCATCATCAGGAGAATTCTCTCACTCTGCCAATGCTTTTCATTATGAACCTTCTACTTTTCCAAAAGAGAGGGCAACAATGCAGCCCACTAGTTGGAAACATCAGGCCCCTTCATGGCCAACCAGCTCTGGATGGACAATTTTCTTTCGTGGCTTTGTATTTGTACGTCTGATGATATTCATCATTAATGATATATGTTTTTTCTCAAAAAATATTTATTGTCTAGTGTATAAAACTATAATTTCACTTTATACCAAAGTCGAATTCCTCACATTAACTCAATAAATTACTATACATGATTATTTATTTATTTTTTTTGAATTTTTCAAATTTGTTTTTTGAAGACTCAGTTTAAACTTAAAGTGATCCAAAATCCTAGGCTACAAGGAATGGGGCCTAATAACAGAAATTGACACCCTACAATCCAAAGTTTGTACATTGTGAAATTTCTATTAGATTGATTATAATATATATTGTAAAAAATATCCTAGCATGGCCATTATTTGTAAACATTTTTCTTATGATAATATTCTTACTTAAATACATGCATCAAGTCGTGAAATCTCATTTAAAATTTATTTTCCATGTTTCAAAATGAAAATTTTTACAATCAAGGAAAAATAAATTAAATATTATATTAAATATAAAATTAATTTCAACATGAAATTCCATATTTTCACCCCTAAATTATAATGGAAATTTATTTAGCGTTGAATGAGAATAGAAGACAGGGTTTAAAACTTTGAATAATGTAGAGAAGAGAAGTTTAAGAATGAAATTATAAAAAACAATCTTGGAATAAAATCAATTGGTATTAATATAATGACCAAAAAGTAATTAATAAATATTTATATATAAATTATACATATATACTCCTCATGCATGATTTATTATTGGGTTTGGACACTATAAATAATTAGGTTCAATTGAAAATCATTTCAATTCATCATCTCTTCAATATTAACACAACCAAAATTTGAGTACCATGGAAACCACAGGTGATCCACTTAACTAGATAAAATTAAAAAATTAATGAATTATTAACCATACAACTACTTATATTTTTTATTATATGAATGATAAAAACAAAAAATAATAAAAAACTATTAAAAATAAGCCTGATTTATTCTTAGAAACAACTTATTTTAAGATCATTAGCTTGACATGGATCCCATAACTTACCCAATAAAAAATTTCATGTTTTAAGTATTTTATTTTTCACCACTTACATTAAATTACCATTGATTAAAAACTAAGGTTGGATAGAAGATTTAGAATATTTTTTGGGAATAATACTATGGGTCCTGATGAGTGGGATAATCTAGGGAATATCTGAAATTGATGATCTAATTTATTTTATATTTTTTCTTATGTAATGAAGGATAATTATATATTGGTAGGATTAAATAGAATAATATATTATGATATAAGGTTTTTGGTTGTATGATATTATCTCATACCTAAATAGGAGGGAAGGGCCATGAGTTCATGTGTTGGTTGGTCAAAATCACATTAGGCAGATTGAGAGTTAGAGTGAATCACAATTTGTTATTATAAAGATAATGTTTTAGCCTCCATTTTTTTGTTTTAGTTTAAATAATATGTATAGGATAGAGGTTAATGATTTCCCCAAAGGTTTCAATGATTGGTAGTCCTAGAAATCATCAACGAAGCTATATTCATGAAAATCAAGACACAAAGAGAAATTTACCTCATGTTAATAGAGATACTAAATTTCTTTTTGACTTTAAAAACCTTAAAAACCCCATTATGATCCTTAGGTTCTATTATAACACAAAATAGCTAATTCAACTCACTAATCTCTTCAACATGCACAATTTTAGAAGTTCAATTATAATTTTTTTAGATTAATTATCATGTTTGTGAAGGTTATATCGATGTTCCCATTCCTAAGTCAGATGACTGAGTTGATTGTTTCTAGGAAGGGATGCCTAAATATAATGGGGTATTTCTCTATATAACATAATATTGGATGATTGTTAAGGAAAATGAACTATAATTTGTAAATAAAAATTAAATTTTTTTACTAAAACTTATTTTAATATACTATCAGGAATCCAAACATTATTATTGATGAGATGGATAGTAAAACATGAGGGTTAGAGGTCCTTAATACCTAAGTGTAAATACATGACATATGAAATGAAGTTAAAAATATATCTAGGATAAAATAGGTATTTTATAACCTTTTTCTCTCATATTTATGCATTAATGTATATATAGCCAATTCCCTTTAACTTATGTGGAATGGATTTTTAGATGAGTGTACTCAGATTTTCAATAAAAAACATTATTTTTGTGAGAGAATTTAATTTTGAAGTTACATAATTCTTTAAGGTATATAAAGTATGCATGTGTGTTTTTAATTACATTAATAAGTGTGATAGTGTGTTTAACAAGATAGAATATTTCCCTTACGGTTTTATTCATCTCTTGTTTAGATTTTCCCCTCATCCTTTGAGGGAATGGAGTAGTTTTTTAGATTATATTTGTGGATAGTGTTTATTATATATTCTACTCAGATTAATTAGATTATATGTGTTTCTCTTAAATATGATCTTTATAGGTTTAATCCTATTATGGTTTGGGAATGGGTTGATCACATTTATTGATGATTTTTTGACTCCTCAGGACAGAAATGAATTTTATTTTTTAGAGAGAGGGTTATAGTCAACTAGATTATCCCCTTAAATACATTGAATGAAAAACTTTTATTAGGAATAAGGGAATTACCAGATTAAATCATTCACAATAAAAACTTTATGGATGAAATTTATGAATTAATTTTCAATATTTTCATATATAGTTTATCATGTAATGGGAAAATAATAGATTAGATATTGGTGTTAACATATTATTTTATCATGGGAGGATATTTTGGTTGATGACTGGTTTTTTATAATTTCACTAGAGGTAAAAATTGGACCATTGGAGAAAAAAAATAGATTATGGGTTAGAAAATTATATAGAGGTTAAGTATTTAAAACATATGTTTGATTAGTTCATTGATTATCACTTCAAGAAAAGTCAATAGGATCATTTTACCTATGGTTGAATTTATTTTGGTGTAGAGTAATTTAAAATTATAGATCATTGAACTTTATAGATGATACTCCTTTAATAACTTTCTTTATTTAATAATGTTTTGAAAAATTATTAGTCTTATATTCATATTTTTTAGAAATTGTGAAAATAGGGTAAAAAACATGGTCTTCATATATTTTCTTAAGGCATGTCTCTTTAACCTTACCAAAGAGGGATATAAATGTATCTCTAAGGAATTAATTATTAAAAAGTGTGCTCAACTGAAAAGATTTGCGAGGCTTCCCCTAAAAGAATTGGTTCCCCTTTTTTGGTTTTTATAAGTGAGACATTTTATATACTCAAAAGTATCATTAAGGATTTGTAGAATTTCTTATTTCACATCATATCAATAAATTGTTAATTTAATAGATATAACCCTTCATGAAAGATTAAAATTTGTTATGGGATTGTAAAACCATATTGAGTTACCTTTTATAGGGTATCCATGAAACTTTCATAAATTTTATAAATATATGCTCCCTATTTTTCAAAAATTAATTGAATTATTTTTTAATGTGTAATAACCTTGAGGTTGGGGAAGTTTTTTCAAAATACCATTGAAATTGGTCCTAGAAATGGAATAATACTAGTTTCAATTTTTTTATCTAATTATTATCTTGATCTTTTAAAGAAAAGGTAAGAGTTTCATCCACGATTAATTAATTTTATATGGGTCACATGGTCTCAATTATTTCACTAAACTCTTTGACATAAATGTATGGTATCTAAAAATTCATCCCATAAAATGTTGGAAAGTGGATAAATACATGGTTTTTAAGATATAATTAGCTTTCCATAGTTGGTATGTTTTATGTGTTATGTGGAAATTTTATAGGTAGGTGAAAGGTATTCTGTCATTGTTTGATCAATGACATTCCCCAAATTAGGGGGCCCCACATTTATATTTAAAATTTTCTTCCCATATGATTCCAATTTTGGTTTAACATGGGGTAATTTTGGTGAGTAAATATTAGAGTGATCTTATATGTAGATTCTAGTTTCCTAGTAAATTTTGGATCCAAAGGTATATGTCCCTTAGGTTTACTTGATTCCTTTACCCCTAGATTATCAATCTGAACTATGAAGATTCAATTATCTCTAGTATAATAGGACATATATGGATTGAAATGGGGAAAAGTTAAAATGAGGTTAAAAAAATACAAATAATATAAAGAAAATAAATTGTGTATCTATGTTACATTCTTTGGTCCCAAAAAATAATGAAAAATGTATTAAACTATAATGTTAGGGATTTTGAAGATTCAGGGAAAATTGAATTTTTCTTCCTAGAGAAGGGTGTGTTTTTGAGAATTAGGATTTTGAGAGTTGGAACATCTCAAGGAGTTCTTTTGGATATAATTAGAGCCACAAAATTTCTTTTAGGTGCTCATATAGATGTATTATTGTTGATGCTCCTTTCCGTCAGAGAGTCTAACGACTGAAAAAGGGGAATACCTTAGCATAAAGTGATTTATCCTTTGAAGAAACATCAAAAAATCGACTAAGGCATGAACAAGTATTTCTTTGAGCATGGGCCACACAGGTTCCATCATAGTCGTGTGGGTATACCTGCATGCCACATATTGGGCATGCTAGTGACCTGCGTGCCCTATGTATTTTTTGCCCAGGGTCTTTAGCAGCCTATAAATACCCCTTGTGGGCCCCCCATTTCAAGATGAAAAAAATCCAGAAACTCATATGTCAGCTCTCGGTGCCCTAGTCTCTTCTTGAAGTCTTCCAAACACTTATATGGCAATTTCATACCAAGAATGGAAGATCTCAAGATAGGGAACAAGGCCTAAATGTCGAAATTCATCAACAACTGCACGGCTAAGTGTCTAACCCTTAAAAGAAATGGTCACACATGTGCACTGCCTTACCCCTTCAACATTACCTACGCGCCACCCTTTTATAAGTATTTAAGGATAATACTAAGGGCTTGAGCCAAGTCTCACCCAAGTATTACCTTATGGGTTGACCAGTGGGCATGTACACATGTGTCGCGCATGTATACCTGCGCGACCAGGACCTGCGCGCCCAAACAGGACCTGTGTGCCTACATTCTTTTGGGTGCCCCTCATGTCTATTCATCTCTTTTCTTCAAATCCACATCTCCACTTCAAGATTTAGCCTTCAGAATCCTCTTCAAAGCCATTTATAGCATTATTCCTTGGTTGGATTCCTTATCTGAAAGGAATTATGTGGAACATCTCTCAAAACCTACTGATTTACATATCTTCATGTCACTAAGGTGAGAGATTTCATTCATTAAACCTCATCTTTTAAGATTAGAAGATCTTTAACATGGGCCTTCATTTCAGGAGTAAGCCCCAGTCATAATTCCCCTAACCCGGGCCTCCTTTACAGGAGTAAGCCCCAGTCCAAGTTCCCTAATTTGGGCATCCTCCTTAGGAGTAAGCCCCAGTCCAAGTTCCCTAATTTGGGCATCCTCCTTAGGAGTAAACCCCAAGTTCCCAAATATGGGAATTCTCCTTAGGAGTAATCCCCAAGTTTCCAAATATGGGCATCCTCCTTAAAAGTAATCCCCAAGTTCCCAAATATGGGAATCCTCCATAATAGTAAGCCCCAAATCCCAAATTCCCTTAATCTGGGCCTCCTTCTCAGATGTAAGCCCCAGTTTTCAAGTCCCTTTAACCTGGGCCTCCTTTTCAGGAATAATCCCTAGTCATAATTTCTCTTAACCAGTATCAATTTCTTTTGATTTGGGCCTCCTTCTCAAGAGTAACCCCCAAGTCCCCTTTTAATTTGGGAATCTTTATCAGGAGTAAGCCCCAAGTTAGAGCATCCAAATCTCCATAAAAGCACATATACCTTTATAGACCATGTTCCCGAACTTCTTCTCTAAAATAAGTCCTGATCATTATCTAATTGGGTAATCATACATACGTAATCCCCATATCATTCCTTGTGACCGAATCTTTCATGGCACAAATCGTTAGGTTTTACTGATACCACTTGTTTCTCACACCAAGCATGAATCACGTGATCTTAGAGTGTAAAAGTAATTATGACATCTCTCTTTGAGCCATTAATCATGCATAAACCTCACACTTCTATCTTTGAGCCATTACGACTCACGTGAACTATGTGTAATTTGATCCCAACCTTAAATGTTGAGTACATAGGAAGCCTTTCTAAGGTTGAAGCCCATCAACCATTAATTATCATCCGTCCCATATGACATTAAACTATATCTTAATTCCCGAAATACGTGGGTTATGATTCCTTTTCTAAACAATCATATGTAGGTTTCCCATCTGCGGGTACGATCCCAACTCTGAAATACTCTATGTCCTTCTAAATGACAATAAACTTAACATGCCTCGTTGAGTGGATTTAAAACTAGTATGGTTATCATAATGACCAAGAGATCATTATAATGTCTTGAATGATACCATTGACTAAGAATCTCTAAAAAATACAGATGATTCTCTATCAATGAAGAACCTCAAATACATATAAAAGATTCTCTAAATCTCATACACATTAATCATTGATTATTAGATCTTAATGAAATATCATTTTCATACTTGGTAGTGTAATAAGGATTCACGAACATAACTTAAATCTATAAAGAGAGTCCCAGAATGGACAATAATTCCCCCAAAAAAGGTGTGATGAGTCTGACCTCCCATCCTCTCGACCAACGCCAACTGTTAAGCCTCATCAGTCCACAACTAATGAGCACCTACCTTTTGAAAGTAGGTCAAAATGGATATAGAATCATTGGACGTTTCCGGTTCTATGAACAAACCCGTTAGAAACCGATTGGAATGTTTGAATCTTAAGAAAACAAGGTCGTCCCCATTTCCAGAGGAAAAAAATGGTGAACCCGACGTGAATCCTCAACCAAGTTAAAATGATGTTTTACTTATTTGTTAGGCCCCTATTTAAACTCAATGAGAGGGACAACAAACAATCAATAACATATGTGCTCATCCAAAAGATGTAGTGGCTGAACATATCTTGATTATGTATGTTATATCAAACAGGCACTTTTTTCCAAGATCTTCTGCATTACAGAAATGGATTTTCAAAAGTTCACACATGTGAATGCCTCTGATGTGAATACCTCTGCTGCTACTCCTGCTGGAACGTCATCCGCTCTGAGGACAACATCACCTAATCAGCGTCCTTAATGATGGGTATCAAATGAATTGGTTAAGGAATACTGTCTACACGGTACCATTATGACTCTGGAGGCCACTTGACAAGCCCTCCAAGTCAATAACTCACCCTGGTTGTCCGGACAGCGATGACCAGTGATCAAGAAGCAGGTGGTGCCAACCACCGTCTCCAACTGTTTCAGGTCGTTATCCATAGAACGCAATCACCAGTCCATCCCATATTATGAAGAGGTGAATGAGAAGGTCACTCAAGTCCTTAATTCAAGGAGATAGGGGTCCTTCCCGAGGGATCCCACCAACAATCGCCGCCAGAATCGTGCGGTAGTGTGCCCTAAACATGATGAGGGAGTTGTTTCCAGGCGTTTGACTCTGGTTCCTCGAACCCGAGCAGGCAAGATGAACCACCAGAGGCAAAGACTGTTCAAAAGTGAGTAGGTTCTTATCTCTTCCATTTCTGGAGAAGTACACCAAACTAACTTGGTGGAATGAAACGAGCGGGCACACACACCCGTCTGTTTTAATTCCACTGTCTAGAAGACTCGTCTGGCAGCAACACGCCATTACCAACAGGAAATTACGGAGTATTAATATTGGTAGGAACATACTCCTTTTTATAAATTTTCAGCTATTCAGCAAGCTCGTCTGACTATATATGATGAAGCCCGCCAACCCAATGTGTTGACAACTGGTAAACAGGAACATACACCTGCTTACACTCATCAATCCTGCTAGCAGTCTCGTCTGCCAGTATTGAAGGAAGTTCATTAAACACTTTCGGCGGAGTGCAATCAGAAGACACATATAATTGATTGTATTGATCAACCCTACCTACAGTTTTGTTTGGTAGCACTCGGAGAAGTTAGTTGGAAAGCCCCAATGACAAACAAGAGGCAGACTCAACTCTCTGCCCCCACACATGAGTACTGTCAAAATTCACTAACAGGAAAAGGAGGACAGGAGCAGGAACACAGACCTACTCCAAGCACGGAATGGACGTATATTCTCGTTCTGGTAGCTGAAGTCACAAAACATATTCTAACAACGGTGAAGGAGCAGAAGCAAATCCTTTCTCATATTCTGGATGTCTACCAAGATATTATAACATCTTCAGCAACATTACAGGGAAAGAAATGCAAATCTATCCCTACTAGTGGAGTGACACATAAACAGTTCACTCTAGAACAGACACACACCTCTTTTCCAGTCCAAGATGGTTGTGGGTCATACTCCCCCATGTCATAAGAAAAATCAAGTCCGGCACATAAACCTGATTTGAGTGGAGATAATCAGCCTAACTAGACTATTTCTCCTGAGCAGGCACATACACCTGCCCATAATAACCACTTTTTTCAAAAAGTGGTTACTAAAGTGAGTAAGAAGGCATCTAAGAAGAAGACCTGTCCAACACAGTCATGAAACCAAGGGCCAATCTATAATAAGTCCTTACTCAATACAGGAGTTCTTGATGCACTCAGAAAATTATCTATTGCAACTCAATATTCTACTATCTCATTTCCCAGTAGTGGGAGCATTAATTTTGATGGTCTGCATCAGAAACTTTCTCATGAAGGCTTGCTTCATGAATGTTTGGTTGATCTCGAAGTATCATCTTCAGATGAGAGCCACGATAACTCTCTGTATGGCTAGAAGACTAAGGAGCAAGAGGTTTCATCTTTTGATGTAACCCACCATGGTGGTCCTCCCCGTGATGATGAATTTAGCTGTGAAAATACTCTCCACATTAGTAATTCTAATTGCATGGAAAATGCACAAATTGACAATGTAGTAACAAGAAATCCCTCTTATCTTGAGGCACTTGGAAATGTGAAGCCAGTCATGTCTGATGATCTACCATTAACAGGTGAAATACTTTCTCAATTAGAATATAGCCCGAGGTGTAGGTCATTCTCTGAACCACCCCTGGGTCATTCATCTTCTAGTTTGATAAGTGAATTCTATACCAATCTTGTTGAATCAGATGCAGCAACAAGGAACCACCAGCTCTGGTCTAATTAGGTAGAATAATCTTCATTGAATGATAAAGAGAAAATGTTGAATATAAGAAAACAGCTGGAAAAAGGTGAAGTGCCAGTCATGTTTTCACCTTTGGCTGACTCTCAGTATGACATTCCAGAGATGTTGACGGTGGAGTGTATTCATGATATCTGTCTCAACATGTGGAAAACTCTTTATCAATTGAAAAATAAAATATTATCTGATGATGAATATGAAAATCATGTCAAGATAATAGAAGGGTTAGAATGCCAAATTGACTTGGCATCTCTCTCAGTTTCTCGATATCCGAAGGCTGAAAAGAAGAAGAGAGCCCTTCAGCATTCATGCCTTGGCGCACTAAGAAGATTTCACCAGTTAATTGCCAATGCCCCATATGGTATTAATATCAGGGGATGGGGTGTTCATGGAGAACTATATTTCATTGTTACTCTCCAGTTAGCAAAGCCCACCAAAAGTGGTCTCATGCAATGTTATTTCCCATTGCCAGCCACAACCAATTGGCTTTATTTGTAATCAAAGGCTCGCTAAAGAACATGCCTCAACTAGTTCTTCTCAAAATAAGGCATACTGAGAACAATTTGTCAAATTACTCTTGCATCAGGTAAATGAGAATATCGAACAGGCTTCTCATTTAGGGCGTGCACATCATCAAGTGACAGAAGTGTCAGAAATAATCCAATGTTTATTTGAACCAAGTGATTTGAGTGGATATAGGTTAATGCATCCAACAAATTTCTGGACTAAAGTTTACAGGATTAGGAGAGCTTTTAAGAAAGTCTCAGATGTAGCATCTCAAGAACCACCCCATCTTGCCAGACTAGGGACTCTTTTAGGCTAACCCTCAGAATCAACAAATAGGATTTGAGGAGTTGAGAAGGAATAGCCCCAGTCCACAGGATTGGGAAATTTTTCCAATCCTCAATCTCTTCCTCAGAGAAGGTCAGTCTTCTCTCGATTAGGGAAGAATCCACAAGAGGAACGAAGAGCCGAATTATCAGGAGATTCCGTCCACATTAAGGTTCTTCAAGAAGTTCATGAGGGGTCAAATCAACAAAAGCCAATGTCTAATCAAGGACATGAAAGAAGACAATATCACAAAAATGCTGATAGAAGGGACACAATGCATTATTTATCAATTAATGTCATCAATGCTATTATTGTTGATCCCCCAGATGAGGCTCACTCAGAGGGATCAGATGAATATGTTTCTGCTCAAGAGGTTGTGCACACGGAAGCCAATGAAGAAGGTGTGTGTAAACGAAATAAAAGGATTACTCAGAATCTAGGTATTCTTTCAAATAATAAAATTCCCCCTCTTTGAAAGGCATACAACAAGGGGAAAGGAAAGAATCAGGCTACATTCCACCCTTCCTATGGAGAAGGAAAATCACTCTAACTAGAGAAAAGATTTTCATAATAGGAGTAAGAAATGAAGGAATTAAGAAGGTTGAATGCAGAACTACTTCAAGGTAGTCTTCCTCCTTAGTGTGCTATACTCAGTCAGCCAAGGTAATTTTTTCAACTACTGAGATGGATCAAGAGTATCCTCCTTTACCAGTACACCCTCATAGGTCTAGTCCTATGGGTCATGCGCAACAACAATCAGTTGTTCCACCATCAGTTGTAGTACCAATCACCACACCTTTCCAAGCTCCAGTTATTGAACCTGCTCTGGTCCAAGCTCAACCAGATGTTTCTCAAAAATTAATAACTACCATTGAGTCATTAACAGCTCATTTGGAAGATATGGAAGGAAAAAGTGCACAAATTCAACCATAAAAGAGAGCTTACCCTGAATGGGTTCATGAAATTCCTCCCCCATAAAAATTTTCAAGTACCATATTCCCAATATTTAATGGTTCGGGAGACCCAGAGCAACACTTAACACATTTTGTTTCTCGTTTCAATCCTATTATGGGAACCCCTCAGCAAGAAGAATCTGTTAAGCTCATGTGTTTTGTAAAGTCATTACAAGGGCCTGCTTTTGTGTGGTATACAATCTTGCAATCCCAGTCAAATACCGGGTGGGAGGATCTCCGTCAACGATTCCTTCTTCAATTCAGCTCAACTTTTCAAAAGACAATAGTTTTTGATCTTAAAAATTGTAAGCAAAGGGGGAATGAAACAGTTTCAAATTTCATTGCTCGCTGGAAGGGATTAACAAATTCCCTAAGCTTAGAACTCCCTCAAGAAGAGTTGTTGCCAATTTGTGTTCCAAATATTCCTGATTAATTATGCACACCATTGATCCCTGTGAAATACATAGGGGGTTTTTGAGACCTTACTTTGATCACTCAACAGATTGAAGTCTCTCTTACGAAGACTGAGGATGAAACTCATGAAATTCCATCAGCTCTAGGAAAGAGAATGGGTAAATCAGAGATTGATACAGTTACCATTAAACAAGCACCTATACCTGCTTCTACTTCAAAACCTTCATCTTATTGAAGGGCTCCACCTCTTGATCTTCAAAAAGAGAGCCCTTTTCATCAAGATGATCAAAGAGATCAATGATGGAAATAATTTGAGGATTTTAAGAGCAAAGTTTATACTTTTCGAAATGAACAAGTTCCTGGTTACTTCATTTTGGATCTGTAAAATAATTTGGTTCAGTTTCCAAGGCCCAAAAGTCTGAACAAGGAAGGAGATGAAGACTGTCCCAACTATTTCCCATTTCATCAGATGTTGGGGCATCCCATTCAGGAGTTTTTTGTCTTCAAAGACCTCCTAAAAAATATGGTAGACTTGGGAAATGTAAAACTGAAAGGTTCTTCAGCTAAGGTAGCATGTGTTACTACTACAAATCCCGAGGAAGAAGGTGAGTGGAAAGAAGTCAAAAAAAAATTCACAAAAATATGATGATTCGATTGTCAGGAAAACGATCAACCGAACTCATGACATTTTTTGAATGCAATTGAAGAAACCAATTGTGTATTCTACTATGAATGCCACAAAAAACCCTCTTTATTAGAAGGAAAATCCTCGAAGGGGTGACATAATTCAAAGAAAGAGGAACAATCAGAAGAAGATGAAATCCTGTCAAAGCCCAAGTTGTCTTTGACTCTGGTAGATTTTAGGCCATATAATTTATAACGACGGGCACCGTCCCACTAAACGGAACATCCTAAATTCGATAATTAGGTAGAGTCTTCCTTAGAAGAAGAATTGATCTTTGGTTCTGTTAACATGATTCACTTAACAGATCCTTATGCCAGCCACAATTTCAATTTTAATGATCCTGAGTTCCTTGTATCAAACAGAAGAATTAGAGGGAGTTACAGAGGTCTAGGATATAGAGGAAGATGTGGATATCCCAGAAGACACTATTCTAATCCTACCCCTACTAGAACATTATATGCAGCAGAAACTTGTGACAGAGCCCTTCAACAGGCTGAACAAGAACAAGAAGATTCTTCCACCAATAACAGATTCAGTCCTGGCATAATCATTCTGGAGGATCGGTTAGAGGTTCCACCTTCTTCCTCTTAGCAAGTAAATAGACCAATTCGGTCTAATCTTTCAAATCTAGGAGTATTTCCAACTCCTACCCTGATACAAGGTGCATCTACTTCCAAAGTATCAACTTATAAGGCACCTGTGAAACCACATGTTCCTGTTGGGAAACACAGACCTTTGGATAAAAAATATGATGTACGGAAGCATTTGTCCCAAGTACTGGCCAAGTTATCAATTCTGGATTCCTTGAATCTATCAAAGAATATTTCGGAGGCACTCATCGAGGCTTTCTCAAGTCATCGGGAATTCAAAATTGAAATTGCTGCGGCTGAAGTTTACCATGTAGAGAATAATCCTGCAGAATGCCATGCAGTGTTATCTTTCACAGATGAAGATGAATATGATGTTGTGAATGGACATATTAGACCTTTGTATTTATCTATAAAGGTCAATGGTGTAGACATCCGAATATCTTTCATTGATAATGGTTCAGGAGTCAACCACATCCTCATTCGTACACTTCGTCGATTGGGCCTCACAGAATCTGATTTATCTCCTTTTACTTTGATGTTACAAGGATAAGTTAAAAATGACCAAGAACCACTGGGCGAGATTACACTCAAATTTCAGTTTGGATACCTTGTATCCAATTCAAATTTCATGGTGGTTGATCACGATACAACCTTAAACATTTTTCATGGAAGACCTTGGCGACATCAACATGATGTTATCCCTTCATCATACCATCAATGCCTCAAATATTGTTTCAATGGTCAAATTGGGACATTTTATGGTGATAAGGCCCCATTAAAAACATGTGAATCTCAATACATTGAGGCAGAATTATATCACATGGAGGGTAAGGAGAAATCCACAGCAATGGAGGTTACCAAAGTTAATGCTCTATATGGTTTGGATAAGATTCCAGTAAACCCATTCACACATGTGAGTACAGATTATGCGTTGCCTATCAGTCAAATTCATCGGATAGACCCAAATCCAAGTACTCTTATGGAAACTTCCATAATGTCAATTATGAAAATCAAGCCAGACAGCATGGGAGAAAGTGGTGATTCACCAAGAAATGATGAAAGCTCAAATGGAGATGTCTTAATTTCATCAGCTGAAATCCAGAAAGTCTATAATTCTCCAACTGGGCCAAAATAAGTTATAGAAATATCAGAAGTGAATGATGATGTCGATTCTCAATCCATCATCTCCTCTTTATTACCCAAGGAAGACCCTTCATCACCAATAGGGTCAGAAATGAAAGCCTCTTCCTCAAGATGTTCATATTTTAACATCTCTCCTGATCATGGAAATTTTGATTCATCATCTACTATACAAGTAGAAATAGAAGAAGTAACACATGTTAAAGAAGAAGAAGAAGATCTTAGGGATGCTCCTCCAACATTTGAAGAGGGTATCTCCACCACTGTGGATGAACTCAGAGAAATAAATCTGGGTATAAAAGAAGATCCACACCCCATTTTAATTACTACGACATTGACTCTTGAAAAGAAAGAAATGTATAATTCATTTTTAAATCAAAATAGAGATATATTTTCATGGAACTATAAAGAAATGCCAGGGATTGATCCCGATGTTTCTACTCATCGTTTGGGTTTTCCAGAAGAACATCGGGGATTCAAGCAAGCCGCGAGAAGAAAACACCCAACTTATTCTTCCAAAATTGAAGCTGAAGTGGATAATCTTATCAAAGATAACTTTTTCAGAGATGTTAAATATCCCAAATGGTTGGATAGTATTGTCCTTATGAAAAAGAAGAATGGAAAAATTATAGTTTTCATTGATTTCAGAGATCTTAATTTGCATTTTCCTAAGGATGATTTTCCAGTTCCGATCACAGAACTCTTAATTGATGCAACAACTAGCTATGAAGAACTTTCCTTCATGGATGGATATTCTGGGTATAATCAATTCTGAATGGCTCCAGAAGATGAAGAATCTACAGATTTCATAGCCCCTCAGAGTGTGTTTTTTCTGTCGTGTAATTCCCTTTGGCCTGAAGAATGCAGGCGCAACATATCAGCGTGCCATGCATTGTATCTTGAAACCCTTTTTAGGAATGTTTATTGAATGTTATGTGGATGATTTGGTGGTTAAATCCAAACAATGTTCTAATCACTTGGATTATTTAGAATTCATATTCCACAAACTTCGACAACACAATTTGGAGATGAACCCCTTGAAATGTGCTTTTGGGGTAACCTCAAGAAAATTACTCGACTTTGTTGTACGCCATCGTGGTATCAAAGTCGATCTTGAGAAGAAAAATTCAATACATGGTATGTCACCTCACCAAAATTTGAAATAATTGAGAGTACTTCAAGGACAGTTGGCCTATATTTGGCATTTCATCGCCAATCTGGCAGGAATAAGTTTACCCTTCACCAAATTGATGAAGAAGGGAGTCACTTACCAGTGGACTGAGGATTTCCAAGAGGAATTTGATATCCTCAAGAAGTATCTCTTGAGTCCACTGGTATTAATGCCTCTTATTGAAGGAAGACCACTTATTCTATATGTGACAACTTTAGAGTGATCATTGGATTCCTTCCTTGCCCAAAAGAATGATGCTAGAAAAGAAAATAGATGTAACTATCATAGTCGGACTATGCTTGAAGCAGAAACCCAATATTAAAGTATTGAAAAGTGATGCCTAGCATTAATCATTGTAGTTCAAAATTTGAGACACTACCTACAACATCATGAGGTCCACTTGGTATCTTACAATAACCCGCTCAAATTTATCCTTAGTCGTCCAATGATTACATGACGTTTGGCAAGGTGGGTAGTTATTTTGCACCAATTTGATATCCAGTATGTGTCTCAAAAGGAAATAAAGGGTCAAGCTCTGGCTGTTTTCCTTTATGAACATACTTCAGTAGAAGATACGTCTTTAGATACTGAACTTCTTGATGAGGAAGTCTTATCTATTCAAGATAATCTTCAAACATGGGAAATGTACTTTGATGGTGCTTCCAGAAGTCCAACAGGGAAGAAAATGGAAGATCCGAAATTCAACAAAGTTGGGTTAGGAATTGTGCTCATTTCTCTAGAAAAGTTAGTGCTACCCTATTACTTCTCATTGTTGGGAGGCGGTACAAATAATGAAGAAGAATATCAAGCTCTTATCGCAGGCTTGGAATTAGCGCTTTAGGAATAAGTGAATCACTTAAAAGTCAAAGGTGATTCAGACCTGGTAATCAAACAAGTCAATGGGGATTATTCCACCAGAAAAGAAGAGTTAAGCCCTTTGAATGGTTACATCAGAGAGTTAATGGCAGAGTTTCCTTTGGAACCGACATTTTCTCATGTCCCGCGATCACAAAATTCCCAAGCTGATGCATTGGATAATATAGTTACAGCTCTGGAAGATCCAAACTGGGACGAGACAATCATCAGTATTGCCCATATTCGTACAATTTCACCTTATGTTCAAACCAGAACAGAGTAAATCAATGAAATTAGTCCCATTTCGGAACCATATGGTCATACTACAGGATGGATGACACCTATCAGGTAATACCTTTAAAATGGAACACTTCCAGCTGATAGAGCTGGTAAAGAACAATTTTGGCGAAGTGTGGTTAATTTCACTCTTTATGTTATCCCAAATCACCTAGAGAAAACTCTATACAAAAGAGGTTTTGAGGGAATTCTCTTTAGATGCATTGATGGTGAAGAGACAATGGCTGTCATGAACGAAGTGCATGCAGGAGTCTATGGTGCCCATCAGTCTGGACATAGACTATTTGATCAAATTCAAAGGCTTGGAAACTTTGGCCATCAATGATACAAGATTGTGTTTATTTCACTAAGAAGTGTCATTCTTTCCATGTACATTCCAAATTCATTCATCATCCCCCAGAGTTGCTTCATACAACTAAGTACACATGTCCATTTACCACATGGGAAATATATGTAGTGGGACCTTACCCTTTAGCTACATACAATCAGTTTAAGTACATTCTTACTGCTACTGACTTATTTTCCAAATGGGTAGAGGAAATACCTCTCAAAGAAGTCAGTTCTAAAAGCATTGTTAGCTTCATCAAGTATAACATCATTACTAGATTTTGTGTCACTCATACCATATTGATGGAAAATGGAACCAACTTCTGTTCATCCAAGGTAAAAAAGTTGTATCAAGAATACAACATCAAACCCAATCATTCATCTCAGTATCATGCAACGGTGAATGGCCAAATAGAATCCTTCAACAAGACTCTTTCAAACATACTACAAAAGATGGTGGATAAAGCTAAAAAGTCATGGCATGATAAACATTTTCATGCTTTATGGGCTTATCGGACCACCACCCGCACTGCAACGAGGTCAACTCCATATTCATTGGTATATGGAACAAAAGAAATATTTCCCATTGAGGTTCAATTACCCTCACCCAGGGTAGCCATTTGTGATCATTCATATATAGATGAACAATCTCAAAAGTTATTGGATGAATTGGAACGATTAGATGAAAAAAAGATTGTGCACCCTGCACCACTAAGAAGTCTATCAAAATCCAATATCACTAAATTTCAACAAAAAAGTTCATCTTAGTTCATTTATTCAGGGAGAATAGGTATTGGTTATTAGAACTCCAATGATACCAGGAAAGAAACCTACCAATCTTGAGCCAAAGTGGGAAGGACCTTACTCAATACATAAGGTCTACAACAATGGAGCTTATTATTTATTCTCAATGGATGGAGAACTCATCATGAATCCAAATAATTCTAGATTTCTGAAGAAGTATTTTGTGTAACACAAATACTAATACGTCCAGCAAGACGTTAAACTGTATAATTGCTAGTCTATGAATATGACCACAAACTATTTGCACCATCATCCAACATGATGTTAAACTATGTCCCCATTGTCCTTACTGCATGACATTAAATTGCACAGTGCCCCTTTTGTCCAAAATGACGTTAAACTGTATTGTCTCCATTGTCTTAGCTACAAGACGCTAAACTTTACAGCTCCCTTATTGTCCAACATGATGCAAAACTGTGTTCACATCCAACATGACATTAAACTGTGTCCCTATATTTGTTTTACATGACATTAAAATGTACTTCTCATTCGTCCGACATGACGTAAAACTGAACAAAGTCCCTTAATATGTCCTACATGATGTTAAACTATATTTTGTCTTTGCTACATGACACTAAACTATGAAACACCAATAATCATCACTGCAAGACATTAAACTGCACTGTCCCTCCATTGTCCAACATGACATTAAACTGTACATCGTTAAGGTTGTTTCTACCTCTTGTTTCTCACACTGAGTATGACTCACGTGAGCTTAGAGTAAAATTCAACCATAACACCCTCTTTGGGCCGCTAATCACGTGTAAGTCCCAACACCATCTTCAGGTTGTCCTCAAGTACAACTTGATCACCAATTCTTTTTTAATCGAACTACGTGGACTTTGATCCTCACCTTATAGGTTGGGTACGTAGGCAACCACTCGTGGTTCAAGACCAAAATCAATCTCTTCACATTGGTTCACCTTCATCTCATACGATGTTGATTCATGAAACTGCCCCCGGAACCAATATTTTTTACATTGGTTCACCATCTTCCTTGCTATATGATGTTAAGTTGTTCGCACTTTTTTCCTGTATGACAATAAAATACAAAATTCTTTGACACCCTAAATCGAGAGAGAATCATTATTTACATTGATCTCCAATCATGTTATATTCTAAATAATACGTACATACATGGCAATGCCCAAACCTTTTATCTTGGGTCAAACCATCATTGCACTAATGTCCCCTTTCACCCTTCACTTGTATGAACCAAATCTGTATAAAGGGTATTTCAAGAACTATGTGTGGATTGATTCCCATCCTAATGGGATACTTAGGAACATTCGAGCATCCCTCGAATCTAGCCCCAAGTCTTTGGGCCTAGCCCCAAATTCCACTTTCAGTCCTTTAGCTGAAAATCCCCCCTGTGAAAACATGAATGTGGTATGGAAACCCTGGTCTTCATTCACATCAGGTTTATGAAACACAATATGTACTTCTTATAATGGTCTAAGATTTATGACCATAAACTAAGATCTCCTACACTCTCATCCCACATAACGTTAAACTGTATTTCAAGAACTATGTATGGCTTGATTCCCATCATTATGGGATACGTAGTGAATTCCAATACCTTAATCTAGGACCCAGCCACAACATGATTATGGTTAGAATTAGTCTATGTATCTCCTTCACGCATTAGACAATACTCATTTTCATGTGTCATAATCCCAACCTTAAATACTTTCAGATCTCCATAATCATTTTTTCTTGACTTCTGGTCACAAAATGTTTGATACCTGAGAGTTCTTTTGCCTAACTATGCAGCATGTTTCCTTAGCCGGCCTTGCATAAACAGTCTACATAACGGACTTGTCAGCAGAAAGATACTATTATTTAACTATGCAGCCAATTCCCTTATGTGAACCTGCATAATTCAACCCCCTAATGGGTTTTTTCAAATAGTTGTAACTTCATTCTTGGGAGGAAAACCGTTTTTTTCCTTATTTTTCTTATTGAAAATATATAGGGATCCACCAAAATAGCCATCCTTAACACATTTGTCCCATACTCTTTTTCATGATATGAAAGTATTCAAGTCTATGCTTTATATTTCACTTCCCTATGTTTGGGTCAGACCTTCGTAGGAGTAACATTCATCCAATTCTTAGACAATATCGATTGAAAGTATCCTCTCCAAATTCAAGTACTTCTCTCTATACAGAAGACTCTGTGATTTTTAAAATTTGAATCTCCATAATCCTTCACTGGCTTTTTAGCTATAGAAAAGTAAAATTTCTGAGAGTTCTTTTGCCTGACTGTGCAGCACGTTCCCTTAGGCGGCCTTGAATAAATAGTCTACAAAACAGAATTGTTATCCAAAATATGCTATTATTTTACTATGTTGCCATTGCCCTTAGGTGGCCCTGCATAATTCAACCCCCTAACGGGTTTGTTAAATAGTGGTAACTTCACTCTTAGGAAATACTTCTTATAATGCCCCTTAGCCCTTTTTTCATATCATTCATCAGATTCAAAATTTCTTTAGTCATGGTTTACATTTCCCCCCCATACTTGAATGTGGTAATATGTTTTCAAATAAATTATCAAGTAATTGAGTCAATTTTAATCCATTCGGTCAAAGATATTTCGACCTTAAACATTAGCATTTTTAATGTCTGACGTTCATGACTTTAAACTGCCCACAAAAGACAAGAGAACTCTGAATAAAAGTCAAGTCCCAGCTCACCAAACGTACATTTTTAATGATTTAGGTAATATTGAGCAATAAAAAGATTCAAAGTCTATAGGTTTATTTATAATAATTCTAGAAAAAATCAAACTATGCTTACTAGTCCCATTGGCTTAGGTAAAAATTTAGAGCAGGTAGCAAAATAATGCAAGAACAAATGATTGAAGATGAAAGTGTTTTTCATTGATGCATAAGAGTTAGAAGGACATCCATAGATTGGAGACTCTTCCCTTTTTCAAGAATTACAAGAGGATTTCAACATAAATCTTCATTTGATTTATGGAATCCCGAGCTTCATCAGCAACCATCTAGAATTCATTCATTCAACTAGATACAATAAGACATGCAATGATACCAGCTCTTCTTGGAAAAATTGCAAAAGAATGTTCTTGAGTGCGGTTTGAGAAAATTTTCTGCTGATCAAATAGTGACTCTGTTTCTGTCCAAGAGACTTGGAAGATGGATACATGGATTTGAGAATAGAGCATTAGAAGTAGAGATCCATTTGGAGAGATTACTCTTTTCAGATATTGTTTCTAATGTCATGAGAGTCTTCCCTCCATCAACCGGCAGCAGAAAACATATTAGCCTATGGTTTTCCATTTTCATATCTTCAAGGAAATGGAATGGTAGAAAAATTTGAAATTTCACCCCACTGTTGCTACTCTTAATGCACAACATAACCAAAATAGAGGAGTAGCAGTGCAGTTGCATCTTGAAGATATATTTCTTTTCATCTAGAACACTGACTCCTTGCAGATGACCATGGCCATACAGAGGCAAGTAAATGATCTGTGGAAAGTTAAGATGATTCTTCTTCAAGTACTTTTCCAAATCTGGGAGAGTTCTGTCATAGATATCATAGTAATAATTTCCAAAAATGCTAATCATTTCATCAATGGGCTTGCTAGCTAGTTCATCAGCCATTCCAATTCGTCAAGGAGCCATTGAATCTGTACAAATTTCGAATAATTAAATCTTAAGTGAGTTGATTTTTCATAAACTTTGTGGAGAAAAGTGAAAAAATGGATAAGGAATTAAGGCGCACAGGTCCAATGTTGGCGCGCAGGTGTAACTATGTCGCGCAGGTTTTGGCGCGCAGGTATCACCCTGTAAGTCTAAATACCTCTGCAACAGTGTTACACGAACAGAAGCAATGAAACCCAGGAAAATCAGCAACCTGCATGACGAGAGCAACCTGCATGGTGAGATCTTGAATTGTTCAAAGACATGTGATTTACACGGGAATGGAACATATTTATAGGCCAGGCCGCACCGCTGCGCGCCAAAGCCTACGCTCCTCACACCTGCGTGCCACTATCTGCATGTTCAAAACTTGCGTGTCGTTTCTTCCTTGGTTTCCTCCTTTACCTCCGAGTCAAATCCTATTTCCATTCGGATCCAACTCTGAGGGGGGACTTTTGTTGATGATACTTTCCGTCATAGAGTCTAATGAATGAAAACAGGGAATACCTTAGCATAAAGTGATTTATCCTTTTAAGAAACATAAAAAATCGACAAAGGCATGAACAAGGATTTCTTTGAGCATGGGCCGCGCAGGTTCCATCATAGCCGCGTAGGTATACCTGTGTGACCTATGTAATTTTTTTCCAGGGTCTTCAACAGCCAAAAAATACCCCTTGTGGGCCCCCCATTTCATAACGAAAAAATCCAGAAAGTCAGATTTCATCTCTTGGCGCCCTTGTCTCTTCTTGAAGTCTTCTGAACACTTCTAAGGTAATTTCTTACCAAGAATGGAAGATCTAAAGAGAGGGAACAAGGCCTAAATGTTGAAATTCATCAACACCTACGCGCCTATGTGTCTAACCCTTAAGGGAAATGGTCACACATGCGCGCCGCCTTACCCCTTCAACAGTACCTGCGTGCCACCATTTTATAATCCTTTAGGGATAATACTAAGGGCTTGATCCAAGTATCACCCAAGTATTACCCTATGGGTTGACCAGCGTGCAAGTACACATGTGTCGCGCAGGTATACCTACGTGACCAGGACCTGCGCGCCCAAACAACACCCGTGCACCTACCTTCTTTTGGGTGCCCTGCCTGTCCATTCATCTCTTTTCTTCAAATCCACATCTCCTCTTCAAGATTTAGCCATCAAAATCCTCTTCAAATCCATTTATAGCATGATTCCTTGGTTGGTTTCCTTATTTGAAAGGAATTATATGGAACATATCTCAAAAACTAGTGATTTACATATATTCATGTCACTAAGGTGAGTGATTTCATTCATTCAACCTCATCCTTTAAGATGAGAAGATCTTTAACCTGGGCATTCGTTTTAGGAGTAATCCCCAGTCATAATTCCCCTAACCTGGGCCTCCTTTTCAAGAGTAATTTCTAGTCCAAGTTCCCTAATTTGGGAATCCTCCTTAGGAGTAAGCTACAATCCAAGTTCCCTAATTTGGGAATCCTCCTTAGGAGTAAGCCCCAAGTTCCCAAATATGGGCATCCTCCTTACGAGTAATCCCTAAGTTCCCAAATATAGGCATCCTCCTTATAAGTAATCCCCAAGTTCCCAAATATGGGCATCCTCCTTAGGAGTAAGCCCCAAATCCCAAATTCCATTAACCTGTGCCTCCTTCTCAGGAGTAAGCCCTAGTTTTCAAATCCCTTTTACCTGAGCCTCCTTTTCAAGAATAAGCCCCAGTCATAATTTCTCCTAACCAGTCTTAATTTCTTTTGATTTCGGCCTCCTTCTCAGAGTAAGCCCAAAGTCCCCTCCTAATTTGGGCATCTTTCTCAGGAGTAATCCACATGTTAGAGTATCCAAATATCCAAAAAGGAACATATCCCTTTATGGACCCTGTTCTCGGACTTCTTCTCTGAAATAAGTCCTGATATTTATCTATTTGGGCAATAATACATACGTAAGCCCCATATCATTCCTTTTGACCGCATCATTCATGGCACAAATCGTCAGGTTTTGCTGATACCTCTTGTTTCTCACATCGAGCATGACTCACGTGAGCTTGGAGTGTAAAAGTAATTATGAAATATCTCTTTGAGCCATTAATCATGCATAAACCTCACACTCTTATCTTGAACTACGTGGACTTTGATCCCTACCTTAAAATTAGAGTATGTATGAATCCTTTCTAAGGTTCAATCCCATCACCCATTAATTCTCATCTGTCCCATATGAAGTTAAACTATATCTTAATTCATGAACTACGTGGGTTCTGATTCCTTTTCTCAACAAGGATATGTAGGTATACCATCTATGGGTAGGATCCCAACTCTGAAATACTCCATGTCCTTCTAAACGACAATAAACTTCAAGTTCCCCACTGATTGGCTTTAAAACCAGTATGGTTATCATAATGACCAATATATCTTTTTAATGTGTTTAAGGATAACATTGAATAAGAATCTCTAATAAATATAGATGATTATATATAGATAAAGAACCTCAAATACATATAAAAGATTCTCTAAATCTCATACGTATTCATCATTGATTGTCAGATCTTAAGAAAAGATCATTTTCATACTTGGTAGTGTAATAAGGATTCACGAACATAACTTAAATCTATAAAGAGAGTCTCAGAATAGACAATAATTCCACCCAAAAAGGTGTGATGAGTCCGACCTCCCATCCTCTCGACCAATGAAAATTCTTAAGCCTCATTGGTCCACAACTAATGAGAACCTACCTTTGGAAAGTAGGTCCATATGGATATAGAATCATTGGATGTTTTTGGTTCTACAAACAAACCCGTTAGAAACCAATTGGAGTGTTTAAACATTAAGAAAACAAGGTCATCCCCATTTCCATAGGAAACAATGATATAGGTAAATTCAGCTTAATAAATGACTTTAGAATAATTTTTTGTGGTTCTGTTAGTCTTCTGAGGGGATTTTTACACTTAGGATGGATTTTTTTTGAGATTCTCTATGAGGAGTTTTTTTAGGATATTTAATATTTATAAAATAAATATTCTTATTCTTTTATACACAAACATTGATATATCCTAAATGGCGATCCATATTGAAATTCAAAATTTGATGTTTTTTCGGAAATTGACGGTTTTACCTATCCATGGTATAAAATTTATCTAGATCCCAGGTCAATTCTTTAATGGGTAATTATTTTATTTTAATGTTTGTTTCTAATTTATATTACACTATATTTTTACTATCTTACTTACTCACACGAGAGTGGGAAGGATTACCACAGATACTACCATGTTGAGGGAACAGAATGAGGGAGAGAATGGCACACCAGGAAATGTATGAGGAGCTAATCTGAGCTAGATCAGGATGAAAAAAATGTGGTTCTTGAATCCATGTTAAAATATTTTGTGTGTCTCCATGAGGTAAGAAATTTTATTTATTGGTAACCTTATCCCCATTCTATTTTCCATATTAAAATTATATTATAATATATGGACTATTGGGGATTTTTTAATCCCCATAGAGGGTATGTTTATGGTGAAATGGAGGTTTTAGGTGATTAATAGGGGTTTTCATTCAAAAAACTAAATCAAGATGCATGTAGTTCAAGATATTTGGTTGTGTACTTCATCAATGTGGAAAAGGTGAAGAATATGTCAATATGGATTGTTGTCCAAAAGGAAATACCGTGTAGGAATGTTGGTACATGACATAGGGTGTGTCTAAGTACAAGACGAAACCCTCTATTTCAAGTGTATACCATATAACAGTGAATGGATACGAATATCATGTAAGGTCTATGGAATTTTACAGTACATTCCATGTGAAGTACATGAGATATATTGAGTAAATTTACATGACTCTGCACAATGTATGTCTCACATTCTATGTGTTATTGTCGCACATATTGTATTTTGGTAAAACATATCGAGAGAAGTACAGTTACATTCCCATAATGAGGTTTTGGATGTAAATTCCATGAACATTGAGGTATACACTGTGTATTGTTCCCATGGAGGGGGATTTCATGTTTTCATGTTTAAGAGTTGGAATTGGACAAGTGATTATTCCATTAAAATTAGTTTTCCACATAGAATGTGATGGTGACTTCTTTACTTCTATTAGGGGAAGTTGATGAGATGATTCAGGGATTATGAGAAATGAAGAGATTATTTTCCGCTAGGAATTAGAATCCTAAGGGAGACATGGGATGAGACACAAGTGTGGGTTGTGGGTATTTTATTGATAGATTATTAAGGGATTGCCAATTTCCTTAGTGTGAAATTACTATGGAAGGTCCTTTGTGAGTGGGAACAAGTTTTAATGAGGATGTGGACTAGCCCCTTGAAGTTTTAGTTAGATATAGCCAATATTATAAGAGGACATCATGGGTGTTGGATAAGGCTTGATTTTGTAGAATAAAAAATAATATGGGTTTGGAGGACCCCAGTGGATTCCCATGTAGGCCATATACTGACTCTAGTGGGTTTAATGTTTTTTCTTATGAAACCAAGATGGTCTGGAAGAGTGTTTATTGAGAGTATAAATGGATGTCAGGGTGTGTTTTGAGATGCAAGGATAGGTTCCAAGTGACTAGGATCCTAATTTTGTGATGATGGTCCCATGTGATGGGATAATGGCTTTTTTTGTCTTTTTTGAAATCTTTGTACATGTACCACATGTTGTGAAAGTTTATTTCCCCATATTCCCACTTTATAATGGTGGGAAACATTCATCACATTCATCAATGATGTTTTCTCCTTGAACAAATTGGGATGATGAGATTTTGCTTCCTTCTTCCATGGATTCATCCTTGGAGTTGTTTCTTAGTCTCGTTTTCCCAAATAGAGTTATTCATGTTCATGGAACTCGTTACTAGTTCCATATATATGTAAAAGCTGGTTCACTAGATTAATTCATTCTTGAAAGGACATCAAAGTTGGGTATGGAGAGTATTCATGTTGGGAATCTCTAGGAATGTCTGGACATTAGAAACATTGGTCACCTGTAAATCATCCCCTTTCTAGGGAATCTCATGTGAGCCATCTTATTCACAGAAACCAAGGTATACTATGTTTATCACGATGTAATAACTTCCATGGGTATAGTTCTTCCATGTATTCTTACCTCAGGAATCCAATTTTTATTATGTGTGGTTGGTATTCTAGGGCATGCCACAAGTTCTACATCTTGTGAAGATAGATTAGGATATCTTGGTGAGATGGATCAGGGTATGAGTTTAATGTCTTAGGGAGATGAACACATGGTTAAAGTATTGTGGGGACAAGGTGGTAGATCAGAACACTATATTGAGGAGGATTTGGAAGTTCATCCTTAAGAGGGAACAATAGGATAGTTTAATAGTGGATCATAATTCCCTACAGAGGTAGATTTGGGAGGTTCAACCTTAAGAGGGAACATCTGGATAGTTTACTAATGTATAAGAATTCCCTTTGATGGTGGATTCAGTAGGCGCATCCCTATGAGAGAACACCTAGATAGTCTACATATGGATCCTAATTCACGGTATAGGATCATATAGGAGGTCTGTCCCTAGGAAGAGACACCTAGATAGTTTATTGATGGATTACCATTCCCTATGGTAGCAGATCCAGGAGGTGTCTCCATAGAAGGAAACATCTTGATAGTTTACAAATTGAGTATAATTCCTGGTGGTGGAAGATTTGAGAGGTTCATCTCTAGGATGGAACACTTGAGTTTACCAATGTATAAGAACACATTGTGGAGGTGGATCTGAGAGGTCCGTACCTAGGAGGTAACACCTAGATACTTTCTGGATGGATCATAACTCCCCATATAGGATAATTCAAGAGGTGTATTCCATGGAGGGTACACCAGAATAGTTTACCCACGAATCAAAATTCCCAATTGAGTTTGATTTAGGAGGTGAATCACTAGGAGGGGACACATAAGTTTACCAATGGATTAGAGTTCTCTGTGGTGGAAGATCTATGAGGTGAATCCCTATGAAAGAACACCTATGTTTACCAATAGATCAGAATGCCATCTTTGAGGTAGATCTGGGAGGTGTGTCCTTAGAAGGGAACATGTGGGTAGTTTACTGAGGGATCATATCGCCCTATGGAGGTAGATCTGGGATGTGCAACCCTTGGAGGGAAGATTTTGATAGTTTACCAATGGACTAGAATGTTCCACGGAGGTGGATCTAGGAGGTGAATCCCTTGGATGGAACACCCGTAAGGTTTACCAATGAATTATAATTCTCTATGGAGGTAAATATAGGAGGTGAGTCCCTAGGAGGAACACCTGAGTTTTCTAATGGACCAGGATTCCTGATGAATGTGGATATGGGAGGTGTATCTCTAAGAGTGAATACCTTCATAGTTTACTAATTCCAGGATTGAAACTCACTGATGAATCCTATTTACCCTGCTTAAGAGATAAGAATCAAAATTGAATTTGTTTGATGCTATTTTTTGGGTCATTTATCTGGACCGCTACATATAATTTATCATAATGTGGGAAGGATTCTCATATTGGCAAAAGATCTTCTATGAGAGATGGTGTGGAGCTTACATGTAGAATCTATCATTTGGTGGTGTCTTGTACTCCATGGTGGGATAGGGTGGAATCTTATGATGATCATACATGGGGAATCCAATGTTTATCATAAATGATGAAGCTATAATTTTACATCACGTGATGAGGACGTTGCTATGCAGTTCGACATCGTATGACTAGTATGTAGAACTAGGTAGTTTTATGTCATGCAGACTAGAAATTGATGTTCTAAATCTTCAAGGGGGACTATTTCAAGGTGATTATAAGGTCTAGAATACAGACTCATAACCAATATAGGTACATAGTTTCAATTAAATATTCCATTATTAGGTCTTATGTGACCATTACTCACGCACCTATGGGATGGACATGGTGTTGGCACTACAGTGGAGGAGTGGTCAATAAGAAGGCTGATGTTAGGTTCCATATTCAATGATGAAAAATGGGTTAGGGTACCTATGAATAGTAGAAAAATATAGTATTGAGGACCAGTACACACTCATAGTGAAGTGGGTAGACATAGGAGTGGATGGAACTAGTCACTTGCGGTCTCATGGTGCAGCTGAACCAGTCCTGGAATGGTATGGGGGCCCTGGTCACTTGACATTCACAAAGGGGTGTTCACAAAATAGAGGCACCATGGAGGGGAACATAAGGGGTATTTTAGGAATTTTGGGGCCTATGAAGAGGTGCATCAGGATTTTTTGGGTCCTTGTGGAGGTTAGGGGTTCACAAAGGGGTAGGCTTTGTGAAACAGGGTGACCCTTCCTCAAGGTGATGTCTTGGTTCCCATCGGATTGCCTTCAACATTGATAGATTTCTAAAGTATACCCATCTTCCAAAAGGGAATTTATTCTTACGAAATGGTAAATAGACTTCTTTAGAGGCATCTACACTTTAGTTGGAGGCTCTCAAGAACACAAGGGGGGTGATTTCATTAATCATGGATAACTTGGGGGATCTATTTTATCTTTCACTCACGAAGCTCTGGTGGTTTGAAAACATGGAGTGATTTTTAAAAGTAGAGAGCTCTCTCATCCCATTAAATTTCTAAAAAAATGGTTATTTATAGGAATATGGATTTTATGAATATTGGAGGATTTCATGAATCTTCATTTTCTTCACAAGTGGCTAGGTTTTGAGAGTAAAAATGATATTGCACAGAGGTTACCGTCAACCCATTGTGTCATCTCAAAGATCTTCACAAATCCACATTGTCATTGAATAGAGGTAATCAACTGTACTAATCACTTTCATTAAATAGCACCCCATACTGAGATCTTCATGATTTTCAGCCATTCTCAAAGTAGGGGATCTTTGTGAAATAGACCCTTAAATGGATTGTTGGACTGTTTTGGCTCATATTCAACCTGAACCAACCATCCCTTTATCAATACCTCATGTGACTCATGTTTTCTGGAATAAAACAATTCCCCCTCAGAATTGGAACTTACAAGGTAAAGGAGGGTTATATTCTATAAGAAAATCAGTAAAACATTTCAATGAACTCCCATTTGCGAAGCTCATTCATATGGAAAGTTCAGAATGACCACTTCATGAAGCCCCACATGAACCATGGGCGTCCATATGACTATATATAGTGGAGGGGCCCTATAGGGGGACCATTAGAATTTATTTAAGAGATAATACTATTTAATATTTTCCTAAATATCACACCCTTTGTTTGTGATTTTCAACTTGGTCCCCATTTCTTACAAAGGTGACCTTCTCTGCGACCATTGCTTCATGAACAGTTCTCTGTGGATAGTTTTCTATAATCCAAACATTCAATAAATAACCTCTATGAACCCAAACATCACCAAATGATTTCCATGAGAAAAAAAAAATCAAGAATTGGACCTAGAAAAACTCATATGCCTTGAATCAAATGGCTGGTGAAGGAGATAACACTGCTTCCATTCATCAGAAAGAAATGGTTATGAACATAATGATCAGGGAGAGAATTCATAGCTCCTGAGACCATGATATTATCATTTCATTGATAAAATAATATCAAAAAGAGTATTTTCTAAGCAGGAGGTTTCCACTTTTAGGTTTTGGGCTGAGAGATGATGTATTCATCCCTAAGGTAAGTAGAAAAGATCTCATCTACTAGTTTAGAAGCTTTTTGGGATTGAAAAACATTGAACACTCTCTAGAACCATGTGTACAATATCGACGAGGACAATATGTATGATGAGAAATACCACCCTATAATTTGAGATAATTATTAAGGAAGGTTTGTTGGATCTTTTCATGTATTGGATGGATAACTGGGATCAATTCCAAGGAAAAAATCTCACCAATTATTAGGACTGGGACTATTGGTCAAACATATTGTCCTCTAAATTCTAGGATGATTTGAAGAATGTGGGGATATACAAGGAGGAATAGGCCTCATAGTTTCATAGATATCACCACTTGTTCATTACACTATAGTTGTTGAGTTGGTGGTCACTAGAGAACAACACTTTCTATCTACATCATGGGGTGATTGGAATTAGCCTATGGGATCTTCTCTGAATCACTAGAATCCCAATTCAAGGGCCGATGTATGTTGTATTCCACCCGTAGAGAACATGTGGGATGACTAGGAATAAATTTCATCTCTTGAGAGGGCGTTGTTTAATTTTCCACGAGGGAATAGAAAACAAAAGATAGTGATATTGGATATCCCATCCAAGAAATGGTTTGGCTACTTCTTGCATGAGCTAGTGGATAGGTTACCTGGAATAATGCATACATTCCTTGGGTCATTAAATTGGGTAAAAGAAAACTCCTACCAGAGGATATTATATTAAAGAAAATGGAAAATTTGGGGCTACAACATAAATCCTAAAGATACCATGGTCGAGATGACATGGTTTATTTCCATGCTGATTTGAGGTTGGTTGCTTTAGGTGATACATGAAAATATGAGGGTGCAACTGATAACCTTCATTATGTAATTGATTCTAGAAATGGGGTATCACATAAATTTGTATAACCAAGTAATGGAGATAATATATAAGGTTCTTCACCACATCATCAAAGGGAATACTGCACTTTAGGTGTGAAATCCCCTATACTTCTTAAATAGCTGGGTGGACACACACATGGGAGGATATGACTACCAAACCTTGTTTCCCCTCTGATAAATAAATTATGTCCAGTTATTCTTAACATCACTAGAAGTCACCCACTCAATTTGGGACTAGGGAGCATGCTAGAATACTTTGGGGTATCCTGGCACTTCATGTTCCACCCATTAACCCTTCCAACGGGGATGGTGACCAATGATGGTACATGAACAATTGAGAAGCGATCATACCTCATGGGCTTCCAAGGTGAGGTATTGGTTGAAAGAGACGACTGTAATGTGATCTGCAATCTATACTACCTACAACACTTCACAAAGATGTTCATATTTCTAAAATAGCAGATCCCTAAGGTATACACATATGTTCACCCTGAGTTCCACCATTTGGTCGTGAGGAAGATCTAGAACATGTTCACACATGATGATGGAATATGGTGGAATTATTTCTAACTGCCTACTTCTACATGTATAATAACCCATAATTATGAATTGGTATGGGAAAGTGCATATCCTAGGGGGATATTAAGGCAAAAACCCATATGAGATGATGAAGGAGATGACCCACAACCACATAACTGATTGTGATTGCACGCCAGAGAACACCATGGTGGCTTGGTTGGTCATGTGGGATGAGAAATAGATGTAGGGATGATGGTACCTATCCAAATACAAGCAGAGACTGATGGTATAATGGTAACATCCGACTCAACCATCTTGGTAAAATAGTCATGGGAAGATGGTGAACCGTTCTGGGTACTCTCAAGGGTGTTTTTATAATATCTTGGAAAGAAGTTATTTCGTACAAACATTCCAAGTGATGCGGTCTTCCCAGATGCTTGGGAGATTTGGGGGTTCTTTACACAACTCAACACTCTCCATTGGAAAATAGAGGGACATCATCCAAGAGGGGATATTCCTCATTTGTATGGTTCATTCTAGGGTCAGTTTTCACCTACCCCGAGATAAGGTGGTTCTATAAATTAGAGTCTTGGAGGATCAAGTCCACCATCAAGGCATGAAATGTTCTCTACGCACTTGGGTGAAGGTGGTGTTGGAGGTCGAATCCTCCTCAGAACTCTAGTACAATGAGTTTTATTCTCATGCAACTCTTCAAGTAGAATCAAATAAATCCTATGTAATTTATTCATATTAGGAATCTCCCATGGGAGGAGGTCTTAATGTATATCACGTAGACACTCTATCATTAGAATTAAAAGACACCAAACCCCTAAGAGAATTGTATAACTCTTCCTCCACTTGTGTAGGGATCTATGAGGATGGAGGAGTGGGAGGGTCATTACGAACCCAAGACATAAGGTTATGGAACCTCAACCCATGAAGGGGTGAGTATGGGGGAACACCCTAAATTTTTGGGTATGGGAAGCCACCCATAGGCTAATGCATTGACAATGAATAGTGTGATAACCATTGAGGGAATTCACTTACTAGGGGGATTACCCATGAAAACTCATGAGCTCCTCACCAAACTATACTACTCATGTAAGACTATATACATTTTAACCATTTCTTTCCCAATCTACCTTTCTTAATTTGATTGTATCATATTTAAATGGTTGTTAAAACTATCCTTGGGGCTCATATAATAGTGTTTAAGTCCGTATAGATAGTTCTAGAGGCTGAGGCGATACTAACAGGTTCTATTCTCCTAGTGAAATGGCTAGGGAGTCTGTAGTGGTTGTTCCAACCATAGAGTTTCCATTGGAAGGATTCACTAAGACTGTTCCCTTGATGGAGGTGGAAAAGATGGATCCCACGACAAGGATGGCTGAATGAGCTATGGTGGTGGTGCCTATCATAGGGATACTACCAGAGGTAACCTTTAAAGCTAAATACCTAAGGGAGGATGTAGAAATTATGATGGAAGTTAAAGAGTTTGAGGAAAATGCATTAGATGAGCCTTCCACAAAGTTTTGATTGGTGGGGACCATGGGAGATGAAGTTGAGAATTTTCCACCAATAGGGGAATCTAAGGACGTTGGGATGGATAAATATACCAAAGAGGTTCCACAAGGGGCAGTAAAGGCTTCTTCTATAGGTAAAGGGCTTGGTGAGGATCTATTCCTAGTAATATATTCCCATTAAATAATTCTTGAGGAAATGAATATGGATAGTAAAACCACTGATTTTTTGGTGGTATTCCCTCTATTTGAGCCAACAACACCCAATGTCTTCAAGTATTCTAGAATAGATGCATCTGAGGAGAACCAGATTCTTCATCACAGGGTGTAGAGGTATTAATGGAACTTCATCACTTATACATAAATTGATTACCTACCAAACTAGGTGGGATCTCTCTACCACTATCTCGTTATCTTGGGGATCAGTGCGGTAGACTCCAGCAACCTTCAAGAACTAGCTCAGTAAATCCTTATCGAGTGGGATCCCACTGAAGAGAAGGTACACAAAATTTCATAGAATAAGTACAAGGATAATAGATCCAACATAATTTTTGTCGTTGAAGGAGAGATCACCTACCTAGAAGGGTTTGTGTAGGAGCATGCATTCAATGTTAATTCTCAAGTCAACATCATCGACCATTTGAATGACTAGATAGTGGTGGCCAAGGCCATAGGTTTAGAGGCCACATACTTGGAAGTTGAGTTCTAGGAAAAGTAGAGATGATTATGGATTAGTGCCAAATAAGTCTTCCCCAAAATAATGAATATGTAGTAAATTTAGTGGAGTGGAAGAGGACCAGGGATTCCAGTTAATAGAAGTTGGCTAAGCTCTAATGCTCAATTGTCGGGGTTGATATTTAGGTGAATTTTACAAAGTATAATATCTAATATGTTGATAACCCTCCAAAATATTTGAGGTTTTGTTTTAAACTAATGAATATTAAAACATGTTTCTTTTGTTTTATGATCTTTCCTCAATAATATTAATGGGATAATAAATGATCAATCCTAAGTATCATGTGATCCATGCTCAGTTTGAGAAAAAAGGGATTACCATACAATTTATAATTCATATAGGAGTGTGAAAATTTTTTGAGAACTCAGTGTTTGTATTTTATGACTGAAAATCAGGAGTGTTTGGGATAAAAGGGGATATGGATGGATAACTAGGCTCTCTGAATATCCAAATTTATTTTTCAATGTGTTCTAATGAATTAATTGGGAAATGCCAGGTGAATTGAATTATACCCAAACAAAAGGGAATGAAATGTGTGAATCACAATTCCTAATATCTAGAACAAAGTGGAAGTGGTGTGATGATATGGGATAACTACAAACCATGTTCAAAACACATCATCCATGTTTTTTAGCTGATGATTGGGATAAATAACTATGGGTTGATCGTTGAATATATTCAGAAAATAGAACTTGTTACAAAATATTGTCCAAATACCTCGAGGTTGTTGGACTAGGATTGTTGGTGAGCTATTTCGGACCAACACCATTGCTGTTATAAGGAACTTTCAGACATGGAAGTGGATGACGATCAAGATAAAGGGGCACACAAATCATAGAGATTAAGGGATGTAATGTTCAAATGGATTCCAACACTCCCAAAATTATGCCATCATGACTTCAAGAACAATGGGTAGGCCTATTGGTCTAAACAAAGGTAAAACTCATCTTCTAGGGAGAGATTCACCTAATATGATGAGAAATAGTTGAAAAAATTGAACAATGTGGTAGGTGACCAGAACCATAAGAAATTTCCTTGTAGGTGAGGGCCCAATATGCTATAAGGGATTACATATTGCAATGGGGAAGATAGACACCGTGATTAACATTATATTTTGAGGATGTGGTATCATAAATTTTAATGTTGTGTCATTGGGACATGGTGTATAAGGATTATGCATCGATCTTCCCTCCTTTATTCCTCATATCACATAAATATGGAATCCCATATTTCTTTCATGGGGTTGGGTTGCAATTTAATTTCATCTGAAAGGATGTTTAGTGAACTGATGTGAATAACACCCACCCAGCCATGGTGGTGGGGGTGTAAGAGGGTAAAATGATTGGGGAACTCTCTATATAATCTTATAAAGCTAAATTTACATAAAAGACCCTATTCTAGGAGAAGGAATATGGGGAGAGTCACAAACAGGTTAAGTTTGTGATGATTGGACTAAAAGGTTTTCTCCTAGGGGATATGTATGGAATAGGGGATAGATGAGTCAATATGAATGAAGATTAAATAGATAATAATTCCAAAAAAACACATTTAAAATAGGAATATCAAATATTTTAAAGTCATGATTCTTGGAATCAGTCTTGGATTCTAGTATAATTACATAGTTTTTGGACTATGTGCACCTTAAAGTATTTGATGTGGCACGAAAGAGTAGTAACCCTACATTAATCGGGGGGCATGGAGGACTTGTGATGTATGATACATGAGGTGAAATTTGTATATAGTCTATTTTCCTGAGGCTTGGCCAATGTATTTTTGTTTTAAGGTATAAATCTTGGACCGTGAGATGGTGTGTCTCGATGGAACATGAACAACATTGAAGGAAGATAATTAATCATGAAAGGAGGGGCCTAAGAGGACACCTGATGTTACACAAAATGTTTCCAATATATCTCTCACATAGTTTAAGGTCATGAGGATTAGATGATGAACTCTTAGTTTAGGTTCATAGGTTTTGGACCGTGATGTGAATACCCAAAATGGATATGTACATCATGATAGCGTGATATCACGTTGTGAATGGAAGTCTAAGGATTCCCAACAACATGAAATTCATCCTTGGGACCAGAGTGAATAATTTAAGTTCATAATGATTATTTCATGTGGGGAATCATAAATGAATATGTGTAGTATAGAGAGGTGAAAACCCTCATTGTCATAAGGTAATAATTATTTTTTTAAATTTTTTAATGTTTAATTAGATTAATGTTTTATAAATCTAATTCTATGTTTTTCTTTTTAATCATTTTCATTTTGAAATTTAACATAAAAACATAGGAAACTTTTGAACGTTTTTATTTTAAAAACTCACATTGTCATCCCATATATATGATTAATTATAAATTAATTTCTGCCTATTATGTGATTGGAATTTGAAAAAATAGATTCCATATTTGTAATATTATTAATTTATAATGTCTAATAAGGTTAAATTAGTTCTTTACCATAAAAATAAGTGAAAGTAATTAAAATTAATTACAATTATTAAGAGAAAAATTATCCCAACAAATGAATAAAACTTAAACATATGGCCCAAAATGACCTATAAACATGTCCAAAGAAAGTTTTGTATCCATATATCAACACTATCCTCCTTTGGGACGAGTTGGGACCATTATTGGATCCAATTTTCATAGGAAATACAAAGGTGTAATTCAAATTCAAAAAAATATAGAAGAGTGTCACTCCTCCTCCACTATAAAAGGCCTTCTCTCCTCCCAGTTCCTCACACCACTAAAGACACTTTGTATTGAAAATGATCTACCAAAATAAATCCTCAAAATTAATCTCCTTATCCTAGAAGCCTCACCTTTTTAAGAAATCCATCCAAGGAATCCCTTTCATACAAACTAAAAGAACTTAACTGAATAAGAAGCAACATCCTTCCTTAAGATCTTTTGTTTTATTTCTTTTTCCTATATATTAATTCTCCTTATTCTATGATTATATTAAATACTAATATCCTCAATATGATGCTATGTTTTTATGTTATATTTTAGACATACACTTATGCACACATCCATATAATGGGTAAATAACTTACTGTTTATGTATATGGAAAAATTCCACCTCACAAAATGATGTTGTTCATTTTTCATTAACCACATCTCATGGTTGGGTATTATGATTTACACTATGTTTATAATTATCTAGAATAGAATGGGTGATAAACCTAATATGATCAATATGAATGATCAAGTCATCCCAATCCAACTCTATTAGAGTCACTGCTAAACTGGACAATGCTACACCTCGACCATAATTTGACTGAGGGGCATGATTCACTTTTTTCTGATTAAGAAACCGGGCCATTAACTGATGAGTATGCTCTAGTATGGGTGTGATCAATTACTTTCTAACGATTTATTCACCATTGATCTCTTTGACAACTATCTTGGAGTCTCCCTTCACATGAAAATGGGGGACATCAATCTCAAGGGATAGCTCGAGATAGGTAATGTGAGCCTGATACTCTTCCTCATTGTTGGTGAAACCTTATGAAAATTGGAACAAGTATAAAAATAAAATCTTTTTCTAGGGCGATGAAGATGATCACCAAGCCTACTCTATTAATATTGGGATTATTGATCCTTATACTGGTCAGGATCTAAGAAGAACCGTCAAAATTAATCTCCCGAAATGGAACAAACTAATAAACAGAGAGGATATCCTCATATTAAAAATTAACATCCAAGGGTAGTTCTTTTAGGGACAGATAGGCAGCCAAAAATTGTAAAATTTACTGACCCCTGATAGGTTTCTATAGAATAAACCAGCTTTCAAATTGATAAGGATCACTACCCAGTGAACCAACCAGCCTTTCAGCATGAGGAGATTAAGAATATAGATCAATGAGATTATAAGAGACACTAGATATATCTCACGATGCTATATATAATGTATTAACTTATACTTTGAAAAAACAAATGCGAGATAGCTCTTCTCAATATGAGAGTATCTGGTATCCATGTATTAGAGCATGTGACTGAGAAAATGTAAACTATTTTCTCTACCCTCATTAGTTTTTAGGAGATAAGATAAATGAGGAACCCCTATATAGATGTAACATATAGAACCTTAGGTTTCCATGAGATGTGTGACATTAGAAAAGGTGGTTATAGTAGATACTTCTTGATATCCTCAAACACGGACTGGAACTCCCTATCCCACTGGTAAATGGTTCTTTATTCGTGATCCTTGATAAGGGTATACACCTTCCATACAAATTTACAATAAATAATCATATATAGGTAAGTAGACCTTAAAGGCCTCACTCCTCATAGAGGTTTCTCAGGGGAGGAAACTGATTGATGGTTTTAATCTTTTCTGTGTAGTTTACAATGCCTTTATTTATTATGATGAAGCCAAAAAACTTACCAAAGTTATCACCCAATACATACATAAAGGGTATCATAATCAAATTCAAGGATCATAGGAATCTAATAACCTTCTCAAGTTCTTGAGAAGGTATTAACATTGGTAGGATTTGACCACTGAGTCATCCATGCAGAATTCCACCAATTTACTAAGAATTAGTTTGAAGATGAGGTTCATGTCCCATTAATAAGTGAATTATAGATTATTGAAGATTAAAAGAATCACCTTGTAGAAGAAAGTATCTTAAGACACCCTGATAGTGGTGGACTCCTTGTCCTCAAGTCCATTCAGATATAATTATACATGGAGTATCCATCAATGAATGAGAGGTCCTAGAACCTGATGATAACCTCGATCAATATAATTGAAATAAGAAGGGGGAAATCATCCATTGCAAATTTTGGATGAGGTCCTAGAATATGATATAGTCTCTTAACATCCCATTCTTCTTCATGAACTAGGTGATGTAGGCTAACCACTTAAGGTATTGGACTACCATGATAAAGTTATATTTGATAAGATTATCAATATCGACCTCAACCATAACACCGTGAGAGGGGTACATCGATTCGGAATGCTATTTATACCCATGATGAATCACTAGGAGGATGATATGGTTGATGAAGACCTAATGTTCTAGCAACGACATCTAATCATAGATCTAAGTGAAGACATCGTGGTGTTGTTTCAGGAAATCCAAAAACTAGTGCTGCTCCACTAGGGTAATATATGCACTAATAAATGTTGTCCTCAGATGTTCCTTAGTACCATGTTCCACCTAAATCAACTCATAAATTATAGTGGGGACACCCTCTTCGAATGCCAGAGGTGCGTCTTCCAAATACTCTTCTTTTTGTGAGGATAGAGAGTAAATGGGAGGAGGCAGATCTTCTAAGCTAGATGACTCAGGGGAAGCACTACTTCTTTCTTAGGAGGACAAAAAATTATCATTGACTAGTTCTTGGACAGTTGAAATAGTGGTCAGAGAAGTTATCAATCCAATTCCATTCAGGATCCAACTTTGAGGACCATTATTTATGTCAAATAATTGATGAATAATTGGTTTCTATAGATTCAATCTTTCTATATGGAACATATGGGAAGGCCATGCAATGGTGGCCATAGGGTGAACTTCTTGGTACCTTATAGAAGTAGGGCCTTCTGGTAGCACCCGATCTTTTACAGTGTAAGAGTACAAGGTAATCTATTGGATCAACTTTTTATAAGGGATGCTGAGACCATTATTATTGGAGAAAACAAATAAACCTATCTATTTTTGTGGTGTGGCCTCTAACTAATGAATTAGGATAATAAAGTCATCATATTAATGTATGACCATAAATTTAAAACAGTGGGTGTCAACTCATTGGGAGCGTTGATGTGCTCAACCAAATTTATATGAACCTCATTCTTCACCCTCTTGTAGTACCTGACATCCAGATAGAGGGTTTTATTGGATTAGACGGGGGACATATTCCCTTGGAGTACCCCAACACCCCCATTGATGGGGTAATTGAGGAAATGGTGATAGGATGAAGGAAAAAATATATGATAAAAAATCCAGGGCCTACCCACCGACATGTTATATGTAGTATCCTACGAGAAAAATATGAAATTGGTTCTTAATATTAATCCTCTAAACCGGGAATTCACCTAAAAGTTTCTATGTGGTTTCTTCTTGATCTTGTCCTAGTCTTCAAGTTTCTAGTTAGAGGGAGTTAGATCTTCTTCGTTTAGTCCTAGCTTATAGAGTTTCTAGGTCAGAATGAGGTTAATCCTAGAACCAGTGTTCATAAAGTAGTGGTGGATCTCCATGGGATTGAACTAGCTTGGGTGTACATGGGTGTATGTGACCCTATATGAGAATTCCTTCATCTTCCCAAGAAAATTATATGATGATGTGATATTCCTTTTTCATGTACTCCTTTGTATAGTAGGCCTATATGATGGCTACTTCAGGTTCAAACAGAAGGTAGTTTTGTAAGAAATTGTTATGGTCATCACACATTTAATTTGACAAGATAAGGGACTTGAGGATGAAAATCATCATGGGAATTATAATTTTGTGCATCAATACATCATAATACCGTTCCAAAGGCATATTGTTTCTTATAGAGATCCATCCTTTGGTAGGAGGAACAATAGATACTGCTGGATGAACCACTCGAGGATGACTAGTGATGGTAGTTTTTCTTACTAACCAGATGATCTTCTCTGAAATTTTTAGATAAATCTTGGTTGGTTGAGGATTGACTCTAGCTATATGTATCCAATCACGACATGGTTGTAGCTGAGCTTCTCAGTCAACTAACATGGTCTACTAGGGAGCTGTAACCGGAAGAGTGGGTCTGGTAGAAAATTCCTTCTAAACTCTACACAAAACCTAATGTGTAGTCTCAAAATAATTCACATCTTAGTTTGAGTCACCTACATGAGAATTATAGAAGCTCTCACATCCTCGACCTTTCCTTTGATAATGTCATCCAACGACACATGAGAGATTTTCATGGAATTCTTTAGTAACGAGTATTGTAAGTAGTCTACCTACTAGACATACTTCACCGAGGAATACTCCTACTCATCATCTGTGAAGTCACCCAGTGTTGGGAAGAACCTATGTGAATAACCTTATTTAAGAGGCATGAAGTCACCAAGAGTGTGAGATGACCTTGTCATCAATGGAGAACTTTGATATACCCTGCGTTTATTGTGCCAATTCCTCTAATATTTGGAAGGCCATGATGTATATGGAGAAGCATCATCCAGAGGGGGAAAGGAAATCGAAGGAAGTTATAGACTACCTAAACACGCATTGATGACACCATGGGTACCTGAAACTACCCTGTGAGCTAACTAGTCATAATATTTCTATGTGCTGTGACTAGAAGAATTCTTCCATTCACTAGAGTCTTCCCTACCACTGTTAAGGTTGGAAGAAACATGTGTCACCCATGTCAGGACAATACCCAACTTGACCAAACCATGACCCACTTGGTATTGGTGCCAATTTTTGAAAATATAGAATTTTTTGATGGTGTGTTCGAGGATCTTGTTGTACCATCAATGATCATGGTGGCCAAAGAATCTCACCTCTTAAGGATTTATACACTCTATAAACATCATAATCCCTTTCTCAAAGGAATAGATGAAGTATCCCAGTGCCTATGAATCCCTAAATTAATAGGTATGTTTCTTCTTCTCTAGGAAGGGTTCCCTAGGATCCTAGCCATAATGAGGGTATGGAGCCACATTTTCTCACCCTAGAGGGTAATTTTAGCAAGATGATACTTAATAGATCTGCGATTGATGAAGATAATATTGATAAGGATGATTCCCTCAGAGTGGAACATCTGAAAAGGGGTATAACAAATAAACTAGCATAGGGGACTCTACTTGCATGGTGGAGATAATCTATACTGATAGGCCTTCTGATGGGAGCTAGAACAGACAACTAGCATGGTTTTTGTCCTTCCTGATGTAAGGATTCTTCCATACAATAGGAATTATCCTAAAAAATTTGGGATCCACCTATAATTTTTGGGGTGATGAGGGTTGGGAATATCTCAACCTTAATGTTCCCCATGAACATTTTTATAAGCTCCTCTTAGGATAACAACATGTTAAGTAAATACATGAGGACTTTCAATCAGGTCAAATATTTTATGAGTCACTCATCAGACAACTAATTTCACTTAAAGAGGTTAGAAATAATTTTCTTACATGTGGTGGATTTGAAATGGTAATGGAAATATCTTTAATGGTTTTCCCAACCAGTGATGGACCCTATGGAAATTTGGCCTTCCCAAACAAACACTAGAACATAATTTTCCTGAACAGAACACCGAATCATGGAGGACTCTTGCTGATCTAGGGTCCCAAACTGTGTTCCACACAACTAAATAAAAATTTAATGATGATTTATAGTGTCTCCAATACATTTTAATGATTAAAATCTTGGATTTAAATTCATTTGGGTGCTCAAATATTGTCCACCCACACCAGGTATGTCTTTCCTCCTAGTTGTATTGGCAACTATTGAGTTTAAAGGGCCTCATGGTGAGTGGTGATAACTGATATCAAATTATCTTAGTGAGGATACCAATCTTGACTAGGGTATCTGGAAAAATTTTCAATGAAAGGATCATCAACTTGGGTAATGGTGTCACTAATTCAAGGAGAAGAATAGCTTGTGTCCTGATAAGGATAATCACATTTCTCTAGTAGATTTATCATATCTTGGTTTCATGACTTATTCTATAGCCTTTGCTCTGACTGGGCATGTGGGTCCACCAAGATCGACTGGGGGTATATAGAGAAGGTGAACATGGTGCCCCACTAGATTAGAGATGAGTTCCCCTAGGAAATTTCAATAATCTGGACCTATCTACGAAACAAGGTCGGAAATGAATCTTTTATACTCCACGAACGACTTGAGTAAGGTGGATTCTTTGGGATACATCTCTATTTTCAGCACTACCTTGAACTGATTGGAGGGATAAACATTCTCCATACCATTATCAAGATACTAACTACTAGGAAGCAATGCCTCATTTGAGGGGTCTCTGAGGCCATGTGACCATCTCTACCAATGAGTGAGGATACCTACCCAACGATTTCCCAAGTATTGTGCCGTCCCTTTGGGAAGATCTTCCCCATTAATCCCTTATTTGATTATCCTATCCCTATGATCATATAATTGGTTGGGGATCACAGTATTAACCATGGAAGTTGCTAGAGGGGTACTCTAATTGTAGGTGGATATGATAGGTTTCTGCATAATAGGGATAAAATGGAGAGAAACATACCATTCAAGGCCTCTGATCTATACATGTAGTGAAGATTCATCCATAATTCAGAGGATCACTATGAGACTCTTGAAACATATTTGTTTAATGTTATAGAGGTAACTTTTTAACTGAGGTAACTGATCCACTGGGATCACTTCCAACTCAACCCTTCAGTGCTGTTGGTCGATATCATTGATTAACTTTTGGCTTACAAGGTAGTTCAATCGATGATTATGACGGAGGTGAATCCTTTACAAGATAATATAGCGAAAACAGATATCTTGGACCTTGTTAAGGGACCCTGGGATGTGAAAATTTTCATTGGAAGGTGGCCAGAATACCACTAATAGATGGTTGAGAGATAAAACGTCCCACATACCCTCTTTCTCAGGGGAAGTGTCATACTCTTGGTTGGACCAAGCTATTATTAGTTCTGGATAGTATATGGGTGAAAAAAGTTATTTATACTAACTCTTCTATTGTCTTACTAAGAAAGGAGACACTATTAGAGTCAAATTTTCTCTGCATGCTAGGATGTCTCTTAGGGGTGACCCCAACCTCATTATGGCATGCTTATAGGATGAGATGTTCACCACCACCACATGCATGCGATTAATGTTTTTCATACATGTCTTAGTATAATTATCAGTATATAAAACTTCTAACCATGACCCTACCAAATACCTATATTCTCAGGTTTAAGAGTATATGAGGAAATCAAGAAGTTATGAATGCGAATACAATGAAAGCCCCTAGAAAATTGGGCAAACATCATCCAATTTCATGTACACATGGAAGGATATGGGTATCTTGTTGACCATATATTTTTCAATGAAGAATATAAACTATTGGGATCCTACCCTAGACTATAACAGATAGGGTGAAGGTTCTATTATAGAGTCATTCATACCCTCACAATATGAGAGGTGTATGAGTTCAATGATAATTAAGTGCTTCCCAGGATTTTACTTTGATGGAGAGTTTTCTCCCTTCTACCCTAGGATGGTTATTTAGGTAATAGTACATCCTTGAAATGAGGATGACCTCCATGATGATTGGTTTTAATGTGCGGAGGACCTCTAATCCAATTGGTGAAAGACTGGGGAGGTCCTCTACTCTATTTTATAGGAACATAAGGAGGACCTCCATACTAGTTGGTGAAAGTCAAAGGAGGGCCTCTATATACATTATTGAAGGAACATGGAGCACCTCCACTATAGTTTTTAACGATATGGGGAGGACCACTGTTTTCATTGCAGAAGGATTGCGAAGGACCACCGCTATGGTTGGTGGTTTCATGGGGGCAGACCTCCATGTTCATTGGTGAAGGAGTGGGGAGGACCGTCACTCTTGTTGGTAGTGTCATGGGGAGGACCTCAATGATGATTAGTGAGAGTTTAAGGTGGAAATCCATACTATATTTTTAAATATTAAGGATGACCTACACTATGAATCTCTTCATTATGAAGTGTCCCATAATGATTATCAATGGTGCTGGTGATTGAAAGAGTCAACCCTTCCTACCTATGATCTTGTAAGGGTCACTATCCAAATCGGGAAAGACAGATCTTTATTCCACCATCACATGGATTTTACAGGATACACTAGTGGGGGAGGGGACCATTAGAGAAATGGAAGAATCCCCTTTTCTAACAAATTCCTGATCCAACCCTAGTGTTGGTGTCAGATGCTTTGAATCTGGGATGGTGGAGCAGGGATGAAATCCATTGGTTCTTCAGCCTATGGGACTAGTTAGTTCTAGAGTTGACGAGGCCTAGTAGGAGACCTCCTTGGTGAATCCAATGAAGTAGTAGCAGAGTCATGACTCAAACACCCCTGACCTCTTTGGCACAGTGGATTGAGTCGTCTTAGCACTCTAGGGAGGGACTCCCCAAGCGGGTTGTTGTCGAAACATTGGGGGGGGGGAAGTGTCGATGATGTGTCAATGGATCAAGGTCCTTGAAGGCCATATTCTAGGTTGGAATGATCTATTCTTTATCATATCTGAAAATTATGGAATAAATCACCCTCATTTTGATGTTCTCATAGTGTTGGATAAGGTATGGGTTATCTTTAGTCAATATTGTGATGGAAGTTGTTGCAGAGGCGGGGTTATATGGGATTGACACATCATAGTTTCTACTTCCCAAATTCCTAAGGGTGATGATTTGTTGGATTTATAATTCTTGGTTTTAGTATGTAATTTAGATTCATTTTCCAGTACAATTATAAGGAAATTGATGCTGACTACCCCAACATCATTGAATCATATGAAGAAGATAAGGATCTACATGAAAAATATCACAGACCAAGGTTGAGTCAATGATAATAACCCCAAAGAAAATTAGACTTTCATACTAGACTCACCATTTTCTTGGTGGTACTTGGTGCCAAATTCTTGAATTTGGTGACACAAAAAATTTATGATATCCCAACTACTACTAGTCCCTATATTGAGGCAAATACTTTCACATCGCATTTACCATTTCTATTTACGATTATTTCATCAGGGGTCAAAAATTATAGTAATTCATTTACCCACATTACCCCCTTCCAAAGGTAGGATACTTTCATCAATTTCATCAGCAATATCTTATCCTTGATCGAAATAGAATGATGGGGTTTTGGTTCCTCGTCCTATGGATTTCTTCTTAGAGGATTTTTTGTCTAGTATGGGTCTCCATCATAGATTAATTCAGTTTCATGGAACTCATTCCTGGTAAAAAATCAATGTGGATACAAGTTAATTACATTGCCTTTGTCTTGATTGGTAGAAGCCTTTGGTCAGGAGAGTATTCACATTTGGAATCTATGAGCATGAATGGACATTACACACATTGGTCACTTGTAAATCTTCCACTTTGGAGGGAATATCCTGTGATTCATCTTTGGAAAGAAACCATGGCATCCCATGTCGATGATGAGGTAATAAATTCCAAGGGAGTAAGTCTCCAAAGTATTTTTACCTCATGAATCCCATTTTTGTTACATAGGGTAGGTATTATGGGTCAGGTCACAAGGTCTATGTCCCATGGAGACAGATTCAGACATCTTGGTTAGATGGATTGAGGATGAGTTTGACATCTTGTGGAGACAAACATAGAATGAATGTACATTGGGGACAAGGTGGTAGATCAGAATACCATATTGAGGTGGATCTAGAGATTCATGCCTAGGAGGGAATATCTCACACATAAATGGTTTACCAATGTATCATAAGTCCCCATGGAGGAAGATTTGGGGGGTGTGTATCTAGATGGTGACACCTAGAGAGTTTACTGATGGATTAAAACACCCCATTTAGGTAGATTCAAGAGGTTTCCCCCTAAGAGGAAACACCTGAATATTTTATTTATGGACCAGAATGCCTCATAGAGGTGGATTTGGGAGGTGATCCCCTAGGAGGAAACACATGTATAGTTTAATGATGGATTTGAATGACCCATGGAAGTTGATCTATGAGGTGAGTCCCTGGGGGGGAATACCTGGATAGTTTATCGATGCATCAGAACACCCCGTGGAGTCATATCCAAGATGTGAGTCCCTATATGGGAATAAATGGATAGTTTATTGGTAGATTAGAACACCCCTTGGAGGTAGATTCTGGAGGTTCATGCCTTGGAGGGAACACCTTGATAGTTTATTGATGGATCATATTTCCTCATGGAGGCGGATTTTGGAGGTTCACCCTTGGGAGGTAACACATGGATAGTTTACTAATATATTAGAATAACCGTTGGAGGAAGATCTGGGAGGTGATTCCCTAGTAAGGAAAACTTGGACAGTTTATTGGTTGATCAGAACACACCAGAGAGTCCGATCTATGTGGTGTGTCCCTTGGAGGTAACACTTAGATAGTTTACTGATGGATTACAATTCATCATTGAGGTGGATCTGGGAGAGATGTACTTAGGAGAGAACACCTGCATTTAATAATGGGCCCGAATTCCCCATAGAGGAAAAAATGGGAGGTTCGACCCTATGAGAGAATAGCTGGATAGTTTATCAGTTGATGAAATCTACCTGGTGTGAAAAATATTGGCGGTACATTCCTAGATGGGAATTTTGAGATAATTTACCAATGGACCATAATACCCCATGGAGGTGGATACGGGAGGTGAATATATTGGAGGGAGAAACAAAGATTACCAATGGATCATAATAGACATTGGTGGCAGATCCCAGAGGTCTCTCTGTTAGGGACCACTCGAGTTTACAAATCGACCCGAATTCCCCATGGAGGAGGATTCATGTAGTGTGTCTATAGGATGTATCACCTGGATAGCTTATCAATGCATCAGAACAACCTGTAGAGGAAGATCTAGGAGGTGTTTCCCTATGAGAGAAAACCTAGATAGTTTTTAAATGGAACAGAATGACACGTGAAGGAAAATTCGAGAGGTGTGTCCATATTATAGAACATATAGATAGTTTACTAATGTAATAGAATTCCCCATGGTGTTTTATTTGGAAGGTGTGTCCATAGGATGGAACACCATAGTTTACTAATAGATTATAACACCATATGGAGTATGATATAGGAGGTGCATACCTAGGAGAAAACTTCTTGAAAGTTTACCAATGTCAGGAATGAACCTTATAGATGTGTCCTATGTACCCTTCTTAAGAGACAAGGATTAAAATCCAGGTAGTTCGATGCCACATTTTAAGGTCATGCAACATGATTGATACAACCTGTTTAATATCATGTAGTAAGGATGCATGCGTATCAAAAGGGACTCTACAAGGCATGGTGTGGGGCTTACGTATAGAAGATTCCCTCTAGGGGTGGATTGTACTCCATGGTGGGAGAGGCTGTAATCCCTTGATTATCACACATGGGGCATCCTATGATTATCACATAGGGTAAGCTTATAGTTTCATTCCATATGATGAGAAATTTGTCATGATTTTTAACATCATACAAATAGTATATGGAACTTGGAATTTTTAAATCATGCATCTCTGATGTAGATTGGATCACTCCTCAAGGGGGACTATGTCCAGGAAAGTAGAAAGTCTATTATTAAGACCCTAAACCATGACAGGTACATATTTTCCCTCAAACATGCCACTTCTAGGGATTACATGACCACTGGTCATGAGCCTCTAGGTGGGACATGGCATTGGAACTACCATAGAGGAGTGATCAACTTGGAGGCAGATGTTAGGGTCCCTACTCTTAGAAGAAAAAGGGGTTGAAGTACCTATTCTCAAAAGAAAAGGGTATTATGGAGTCCCAAACCAAACTCGAAGTGAAGTGGACAGATATAGGAGTGAGTTAAACTAGTCATGTGAGGAATCAAGGTGCAGTTGAACTGGTCCCAAATTGGTACGGGGGCCCTGGCCACTCAACCATGCTGACAGGGTGTTAACAGAAGGGATACACCATGCAGAGGCCTAGAAAGGGGATTTTCAAGGCCTGGGGAATTGTGAAGAGGTGTCTCCTGAAGCTTAGGTTCATCATGGACATTAATAGGTTTTTAAAGAAATAGGTTTTATAAATAAGGGTTTCCCTAGGTTAGGGTAAAGCCTTGGTTCCCATAGGGTTTTCGTTTTGAAGGATAGAAGCCTTGCGAACCCCCAAGTGCCACAAGGGAATTTCTTCTTCTATGAAGGGAATGAGAATTCATGAAAGGTATATAAACAAATGGTGGAGGTTCTCAATAACATAAGGGAGGTTTTTTCATGAATATTTAATATAATGGGGGATCCAGTTTTAGATTCACTCAGGAAGCTCAAGTGGTTTGTGAATAGGGTGTGACTTTCGGAAGTTGAAAGGTTGCACATCCCCTAAATTTTGGACATAATGGGGTATTTATAGGTATATTGGTTTCACAATGATTAGAGTATTTGGAGAATATTTATGAGTTTCATGAGGGGATGTGCTTCACATGTCCAAATAAAGCTACTTAGAGTATACCATCAACACTTCATACCATCGCCAAGATCTTCGGAACTCAACATTGTCACTGTGTAGAGGTTAATATAATACCATCTATCTCTCATTAAGGATATCCTAGTGATAGGATCTTCAAAAGGATCATCAATTCTTAAAGTAGGGGATCTTTTATAAATAGTCCCTTAGATGACTTTTTGTGGTGTTTTATCTTGGATTCACCCGGAACCGACCATGCATTCCTCGAGAAATCCCATGACACATGTATTTCGACATCAACATTGTCAGTTTATATATGTGATCAGTGTTGGATTCTAAATGATAGTTATTTTTATTATCATCAAATTATCATTGGTAGATGAATAAAATACCAAACAAAAAGAATTAATTTATAAGGAATCAAATGTTCGAATCATTATAAAATAGACCGGGCCAATAATGGTACCCCTATAATTACTGAACATCAATAACTTCTATCTTCTTACTTTTATGGAATGTGATTGATGAATATCATGATATGAAACTATTTTATTCTTCTTTCCTCGAAGTGGGAAACACTAGAAAATGGATTCCTAAATGTTTTTTGAGTATTCTCCATCGTTTAAGGGGTGTTAGAGCCGTTTCATTGTTAAAAATGGTATTTCAGGAAGAAGAGATCATAAAATATGGATCAAAAATATGTCACACTCAATAAAAGAGGACCACATCCTCTTATATATCCATCCTCAATTCTCTTTATTTAATTAAGAGTTTCAACTATTATCATAATATATCAGGATTAATCTCATCAAACCCAACCGTTATATCCTATTATAGTTTTTTCATTGATCTCATACAATGAATGAACATTATATAAATCAAATAGAAATTTGGTTTGTAACTAATGAGAAATAATATGGTATGAAGTGCTTGCACCATCTAATACTACATTGCATGAAAAAACCCATTTGTAAATGCATCATATGAATTTATTTTACAAGCATCACAAACATGGATTTTACATGCACTTCAAACAATATCCACTATCTTTAAAATCCCATAAAGGATTTATATAAAACATCACAAATATTTATAAATCCATCAAAAACATTTGTGTGATATAGTTTCCTCAAACTATATTCATTTTGGAATAAATTGTTTTTTAAAAACATAATTCTTGTAAAGGCCTCAAAATGTGACCCTATGGGCCCTATAAACATTGAAATAAAATTTGAAATACCTATTTCTTATATATAATAATATAGTAGACTCAATTAATGTATCGATTCTACTCATGCTACAATGGGATCTGGTGTGGTCTCTATTGAAAATATTCATATCTCTATAAAAACATTTCCACCACAATATGAATGATATAAAATATATTTACACCTATATTATCTATTTTTAACTGCAATTGAGTGAAAACTATACATGGAAGAAGTTAATCTAGTATATGATTACTCATATTTTGTTGATTCTCAGAAAAATAATGGCCAAGTTGATGAATACATCACCTAAAATCCATCTACATAAGGAGTACATCACATGTCACTCTTCAATATAGCTGATCATATCACATTTGACTAAACTAATCATGTCCATGTATTTGGGAATTCTAATTCAATCAAGAGACATATTTCAATTCTTGTCATATAAGTAGATAAATAATATCTTTGTTGTCCTCCAACTAGTTACATGATCTGAAACACACCGAAATATCCCCTAATTAGCTATGTTCATATATTTAATTTTGTATGTATGGTATCTAAGTATAAAAGTTAACCAACCATATTTAATAAGTATTGATAATAAGAATACACCACTATGTATATCGATGAACACATGAAATTCCATGAGATACACTTCAACAGACTAGTCTATGTAATATGCCCCTACTTATTAACTCATGAATACACTATCCTTAATGAGTACCAAAATATATTTAATAAAACCTTGTCATATCATCAAAACCCATAATAACCCACAATGATCATTATTTAGAGATAACTCAATGTTATAATTTTTGTGGATATTATCATTTGATTCTTCATAAAAAATAAATTTGAGCACACATGAATGAATGATAAATTAAGATTTCCATTAATTATAACATCACAATACATTATTCAACCATTACATCAATCTCTAAAATATCATATACTTGGAGATTCTACATAACCCTAATGTTATTTATTTTATAATGGTTTTATCAATGGATCTTATATATTATACTTTGTAGCAACCCAAAAGATCATTACATCACCCTTCTCAATGATATCTCATATGAGATGGAATTTTTGATGATTTGTTATGTCCTTTAGCGAGGATAGGATTCATTACCATGAGAAAAAACCACATTGATTTGAAAATATTGTTTAACTGATCCCTTTATTCTAGAAACCACATAATGTTTAGTAGTGAACATCCCTATACAAACAACTTCCTACCCAAAAATCTAATGCATCAATGTATTCAACCACCTTTTATGAGTCCTCTATGGTTCTTTGATTGGAACTATTCTAACTAATATCTCCCCATTTTAGGAAAAAATAATATATATTGATATTTTATATCATATTTGTTAGATTGGAAACTATAATATGAATGAACCTTTAAATAGAGCTCATTATCTCCTCCAAATACTAAGAACATCTCTTTAGTCAATCGTAAGTACTTAATAACATTTTTTACAGTAATTTTGTACCTCTAATGAGGATTATATTGGTATCTAATTTTTATCCTCAAATCATAAGAGACAAGGGTATGAGTACACAAAATTACATATACGATTGATCCTTAGGTTGAATCATATGGAATCTTATCCACCCTTTCCAATTGTTTTGAATGATCTTGAAGCTTTCTATGATCATGACCTGAAACACTGGTAAAGACTCTATTTTAGAGGTCTCCATTCAAAACCACTTAATCACATTACCCATTTATGATTTTTCACTCAGTCCTAGTAAGCATATATATTTATATATATATATCATCATATATTTAGGTTTCTTTACCCATGTCATTCATTGAGAAACCTTTTCTTTTCTACAACTTCAAAGTGATAAATATTGGAATATAATTTTTGATATATAGTATGTTATCTACATAAAATATTAAAAATACTATTATACTATGAGTAAAACACTTATATTCATAAGAATGATCCAAATTTTTTATGAAACAAAAATATTTTATTTCATCATTAAACTAGATTTTCCAACTCTGAGAAGATTGATTAAGTCCACAAATGGACTGTTATAACTTGTTTAACATATAAAATTTATTTGGAACTTAAAAAAATCATGCTGTATCATATACAAATCCTATGACAATTTATAATGATGTAAAGTGGTTTTTACATCCATTTTCATATATCGTAATCATTATTATCTACTATGGATAGAAAAATAAGAATAGAATTTATCCTCACAACCTGTGAAAAGGTTTTTTAATAGATAATATAATGAATTTTTTTTCAACTCCTTGCCACTGGGGATGATTTATAGGTATATAATCTACCATCCAAGTCAATGTTTTATAGAAACTCCACATAGACACCATGGGTCTCACCCCCTGAGGTGTATCCACTAAGTTCCAAACTTGGTTAATGTACGTGTAGTCTATTTTAAAAATAGAAGGATCTTAACCATTTTGTTAGATTGAAAAACATCAATAGATCACTTGTATGTAGTATTTTAGTCCTCAATGAACATTAATTCATCATCATTATCCATAATAAATCTATATATCTCAGGTTTATAATGAATCCCACTAGGAATTTGAGGTTCATGTGTAACTTTAGTTGGTTCTTCTTCCACAAATCTTTATAAAATAAACTCAACCAAAATCTCAAGAACACTTTTTTACTTATCGATATTAAACTTGTAAAAGTTAAATATTACACCTAAAATCTCATATATTAACAAATTACTTCATAAAAAATGTATAAATTCATGCCTCAAATACATTGTGCTCTGTAGGGTGATAGAAATAATAACCTATTATTTCCTTGTGGTAACCAAGAAATAAGAAATTTTCATACACATGGTCAATTTTATTTGAATCCAAATATTGTAAATATTCTACACTACTCCATATCATTATAAAAGACATATTGGGATGCTTCTCAGCCCATATATCATATATAGTTTCTATGAGAACTTTAGATAGAATGTGGTTTAGTAATATGGAAAGTGTCTCTATATTATAACCATAGAATATAGTAGGAAGGTCACTTAAAATCATCATTGATCAAACTATGTATAACAACATATTATTGGTTATATTATATATACCATTCCATTATATAATTATAGGAGGAGTGAGTTTTGAAATTGTTATACAAACTATCAATTGATCTATGAACTCTTAGCTTAAGTATTCACTACCCTGATTTTATTAGGGAGTCTTAATACTTTTCCCTAGATGTTTTTTCACTTTGTTTTGAATTTTTTGAAATTTTAAAAAGTTTAAAGACTATGTTTCATAAAAAAAACATATCTATATCGAATAAAGTCATAAGTGAATATAATAATGCACATGTAAGAACTATTTTCTAGTGTACTCATTGTTCCACATACATCACTATGTATACGATCTAACAGTCCACTAGAAATGTCACTTTTTCTTACAAAATTATACCTTTTCATTTTTACTATAAAAAATATTTTTAATCATAAAATTTTTCATAATAAAATGTGTTCCCCAATCCATATCTAGGGAGTTTCCGAATGTGTTTTTCATCTATCTTCAAGGATATAATGCCAATGGAAAATGGGATTAGAATAAACCTTGAACTTATTATTCTGATTATTATAAAAAGGATTATACATTACTATAATATATTAAAAATTCATTATATTTAAAACACTATAAAACATTTCATTCTAATATATAGAAAAAATATTGTTCTTAATAAGGATTGAAAACACCTTATTTTCCAAACTAGTTATAGAAATAAAATTCTAATTTACAGTGGGATGATAAGAAAAAATTTTAAATTCTAGGACTAATATACTAGGTAGACATAGATCATATATTTTAAAATCTAATAGAGTAAAATTTTCTCCATTAAGAACAAAATAACATTTCTAACCCATCATCAATTACCTAATACTCTTATTATATTTTTATAAACAAAAAATGTGTAATGCACAAAAAAAATGTAATACACATGAGTCAGATTTAGTGAAAATGATCTCTATAAAATTAAGATTATGGTACCATTAATGTTTGTCCTTAAGGATAATTATCATCCCTGGATACTAACCTTTAACTATTTTAAAGGTCAACCAATAAATGATATCAAAAACATTATAATTAAGAAATCAATAATATATAATACGGAGAAATTAGTAGGTGAGTTTCATGAACTATTTATTTTCAGTAAGTAATTTTAATGAATGTTCTCCAACTAAAAATGATGTCCCCATACATCATACCAATTTAGTGATCTAAGATCCATATTTCACTATGAAAAGAGTCCCCTTTGGCATTCCTATCACCACTTAGTTATTTATAGTGAATAAACCTAATCATAAAACATATGAATTTTATATAGTATAGTGGATAAGTCTTTATCCAAAATCATCATTTGGATAAGATAAACATTATTTCTCTGATATCCATCCTAAAAGTTTCATATATAAGTGAAACCCAAAGAAAATTCCATGAAAAAACTAAAAAAAGGAAATCCAAAGGCACTATACTTTGGAAGAACCTACCCAATGATGATTTGGTGTCATCTATAACTTTATTTCACTACACATGATAATCCAAAGGAACCCTAATTTTTAAGAAACTACCATGTTGAATGATTGAGGTAATGAAAAGTACTTCTTTGGAAGTAATCTCACACTATGTATTTTGAGGGTCTTATATTTTAGGATCTAACCAAATTTCACATATATTATATGCATATTAAATTTATAACTATGTCTTCTCATACAATAATAATCTTATCATGTTTTATTTCTTTTGTATATTCATTCTTATAAATATTAAGTTTTAAAATCCCTATTACAACAACTAAATTTATGGGTTCAGTCCACATTAATGTGTAAATATTTACATAACCCACAAGGTTGTTCAAATCAACCAAAAATATAAGTCAAGTACATTCATACATATTCGAATTCATCATATTCACAAGGTAAATGAATGGATCATTTAAAGTAATAGAATTATTTAAAATTGATAATTTCTACTTGAGTTAGCCCGAAGTGATTGATAACCAACCCCATTCACCTTCCTAGATAAATAATCATCCTCTATATGGATGTGAATTCTTACCCCAAGTCACTATTGTCATAGAGAATTTACGCAAGATATAGTTCTATTTATGATATCACTAACACCTTATATAAAAAACCATATTTAAGAATTATTCTTAATATTATATAATAAAAAATGAGGCTAAGGTAGATGAAAACAATATTTTATTAACTTGTACATAGAATGAAATGTGTAGATATAACTCCTAGAAGCGGTTTAGTAGTTAAACATAAATAATAAACAATATTAAAATTTCATAAACAATTTAAAAAACATGAATATAGATGTACTTTATCAATTAAATAAATTTATTTATTTATTTTCCATAACATGAGATACAGACCTAATTTTTTTCATAAGTAAATTATAAGTATGGACATTTTATAAATTTGTAATACAATACATGTTTTATTTTCATTTCAATATGGGCTTGTTAATATTTTGTATTATATGGAATTTGAATGATATTTCTAGAATTATAAACATTTTTAAATTATATTTATAATAAAAAAATTTAAATACTATAAAATATATATATATATATATATATATTTATAAACATTTTATAATTGATAACTTATAATCAAAACATAAAAGTTTTATTTATAAACCACAAGTATGATATATAATATTGAAAATTTATATTATATATTAATTTTTTTTTATGAATAAAATGTCCCATAAAAATTTAGTTAATTCATTATAAGTATTTTTTAATTAATTAATTGATTTATAAATTCCATATAAAAATATGTTCCCAAAATATATTTTAACATGATTTGTAAGGAATGTTTAATCTATTAAAATAATATAAGAAATTCTAAAATATTGTTTTAATATTTTATGTCGAACCACATGAAAAATTCATATTCTACATAATCATATACTACCACTACCCATACATAGGCTATATATATAATGGTAGAATCACATGAAATTTAATCCGAGAAAATTGAATAAATTAATTTCTAATATATCCTTATAAAAAATCATTTACATAAAGAAAAGTAGAAAATCACCTTTATCTAAGAAAATTATTTTAAGGTAAGAATCAAAATAACATTATTTGAAACTTTTTTTCATCGAGATTTTTTTTCTGTTGAATGGGTTTTCCTTGTTACATTACCTTTGTGTATTTCCTTAATCTCTAAATAATTCCCCATCTGTTGTTGGGTACAGACTTGCTTTCCGAAGGCTATAAATCGTTTGGGGTTTCCAACCCAATGAATCTTAGGGACTCACATTGGTTGAGAGGATATGATGTTAGGCTCATAACACATTTTTTTGGGGGAATTATTGCCTAATCTGTGAAACTATTATAGATTTAATACATGTTTGTGAATCTCATCTTAATCACAATGCGAGACTGTTTACCCTAACAAAATAGTAATTGGTTAACTATCTTTTATATGCAACAGACTAGGATCTATTTTGTGAATCCATCTGTATATATATGAGGTTCTTTATCATCTTCCAGTAATGAGCAGTTTCTTATATGATGAAACCATATGACCAAGTTTCTTGGGCTATGATCTCATTTTTGGAGGTGGATGATATAATGAGAATGGAATTGAGCCATTATATGGTGTCCAATATATCTTAGTTATTTCAAGAATCATAACCCATGTTGTTTAGTTGATATGTGCAGTTTAACTTCATGAGTTATGGACTATAAAAAGAAAGAAAATTTTTGCTTAATGATGTGTTCATTGCATCCCCCTAGGACAATGTGATCCATGATCATTGGGAGAAACAAGGGGGGGGGGTGCATGATCAGTCTCATGGAGTATTTATATGTGATATTTGTATTGAGGCTATCTTTTGAGTGTTTGATACAGATCTCAGTCCTTTAAGGTGGCATTCTATATATCCTAGTTATAGCAGGAATAAGAGTCCACATAGTTCTATTATAGATGTTTGAAACCTAATGATGTGTTCTTTGTATCCCCCTAAGCCCACGTGAGCCATGATCATTGTAAGAATCATGGGGGGTTAATGATAATCCTCATGGAATATGGATATGGGATCTGCGTATTGGGGCAGTCATTGGTGTGTTTGATATGGAGATCAGGCCATTAAGAAGGGGTCCTACATATCCTAGTTATGAAGGGAATGAGAGTCCTTGTAGTTATCTTGGAGATGTTAGGGATTACACACTACCCTGGTGAATATTACTTCTTATAGAGAAGGTGTCACATGATGTAGTTGGCATACCCTAGAGGTCATCACATGATATGAATCGAAACGTGTGGATTGTGTCATGAGAGTCATGGTAGTGTGATTCGAGGTGTATTTCTTATCATGGCCAACACTTTTGGGGGACATCGTTGGACCAGGCCGACATGTCCAGAGGGTACGCCGTGAGAGCTACATTGTCATGTCTAGATGTGTCGATGAAACTTGAATGACATGGGTGAGAACCACTATATGAGTTAGTAGATGCATCCTGAGGATGTCACTAGTTCGGGGTGACAAACCAAGAGGTTTCTCAGGATCCAAGTCTTGTCTACAAAGTATTTTCAAGTATTGTACCGATATGTAGGAATCATTCTTCATATCCTATATGAAATATCAAAGGGATTTCATGAGGTCTGGGTGGCACAACTTGGTACTGTAGTGTATTCTTGATTGACACATGCGAAGCTCGTAGATGTTTGTGATAATATCTTCTTCTTGTCTTTTCCACTTTGAATCCTTATTATTGCCTTGTGTTGTGAGTTCCTTGGTTCGATTCAGTTTTAGTTTGTTTTGGTCTCGCATGATCTGGAGGACATGAGATATGGTCTTTGCATGTCTCGCTAGAAGTCCTTCACATGATCGTTTATTGATCAAAAAAAGGGATTTATTCTTGTTGGATGATTTCTCTGGAGGTCCACTAGCATTTTTCTTGGATTAAAGTCAATAAAAAACGTGATAGGATTTGTACATTAGCCCAGAGTCAAAGCACCGACATGCGTAGTGGCAGTCTGGGTCCAAACTTCTAGCGTTTTATCAAATAACCAATGAACCAACCGACTAAACTCGTTTTCCAAGTTGGAGTAGAGAATTTATATGTGTATCCATCAGTGTAATTTCAAGTTTGTGTGGGGAATCAAGCACAAGTCCAGGCTGGAGTTGGAGTGGGGTCCTGAATTACATAGTTTTGAGACTTTCTGCAGTGTACCACATTAAGGGAACCACCAGGTTTTCAGCAGCTGAAATTCTATCCATCCTTTATTAGATTATTGCCAACTATTGATGAATTTCTCTTCGAATGACTTCCAGGTCATCATGTCAACATTTCTAAGGGTCTCCATGAAATCCAAATGACTATTGGAAGGAATCTGGGAGTCCTTGGATGGCTTGTCTTAGGATCTTGGGGGACCACACTGAGGGTGCGCTAGGCACATAACATTCAATACAGTGACTACGAACCCTGATCATCTCCTCTTTTCCGATCTCCATATTTTTATATTATGAATGTCAAGAGTCTTTCAAGATAGCATGTATGGCATTGAGGTTATTTCTTATATTTCTTGGTGATGCATCGTGTGACCAATATGGGTCATATGGTGGTGAATGAGCATCCAGTGGGAAAACAAATTCATTTGTCTTTAGAGAGCCATAGAGTTTCTATACATACCCAAGGTCTTCTATACAGTGACACTACCAAGCTGGCGTGACTTCATGATACAAGGATTTCAAGGCACCGAGGTATCACAACGACTTTTGGATCACTCAAGGTGCGTGTCACATGTCTTTCAATGACCACATACACTAGTCACCGCCTCCCTTTTGATCCCTTTGTTTTATCTGGTAAGGGTTTGGAGTTATGTTAGTTTTCTTTAGTAATATCTTTGATTTTTAGTTTATTTTCTAGTGGTATCTCACGTGACCAATGTAGATCTTATGAGAGTTTGTATGTATTGTGGACAAGACCATGTGCCTGTCCTTAGGTCACCAAGGAATTTATTAGAGGTTACCATGTGGTGTGGATGATGAGCCAAAGGTGTTTTGCGAGGGACACCAGATAGGTCCTGGTGCATCACATGTTTTTAGAGGTGTGTTTCAAGTCCATTAGTGGTCATGATCCCATATTACCTCCTCCTAGTTAGTCCCTTCATTATTTTTAATGAAGGATCAAAGGTCTCATGATATGAGTTAGATATCATCTTGGTATTTTATTATTCCCAATGATGATTTGGGGCCTGATCTGTGTGACCATCGGGGGTCTCTTCCTTTGAATGTCACTTCCCTTTATTTTTGAATGATTCCAGACGGTATTTTAGGAACCTGTTAATGAAAAACCACATGGCATGGGGGATACTCATCCAGCAGTCACCAATCGTCCACTGGTGAACAAGGGAACTCATTGAGGAGGGCTCTCCAAGAATTTCTATTGGTTAGGATCCCTGAATGGAAACTTCACATGGCATTTTGATGGTCATTAAATCGAGAGTCTTCAAACATCATATTCTTCCTTGCTCTCATGGGGACAATAATATCCATGATCAGATGTTTCTTCCTATGTGGTTTTACTGATGCCTATTTGGTGGGTGTCAAAAAATTTTCCTCCCCCAGGAGTGACATCCGAGGGGACAAGGACTAAATCTTGAGGACAACTAAATTCCCACCAGAGTCCTTGGTGGTGTTGGAAACCCATGCTCTTCGAAAAAATTTGGTCTACCAGGAGACCTTTTGTATTCTGTGAATATTCAATCTTCTTATTCATATGATACTTTACGAATATGTTGCTTTATGATTTTCTATAAGTGACTATCTCTTACATTGTGATATATGAGCATGTATTTTATTTTTTGAGGATATCATTAGAGAAGAAGATATATCATAAAGGATGAATTCTTTTCATATCTGCGGTGAGAAGCTTAGGCATGATAAGCCCAAATACATAGCCTCACACCAACTATATCATGATTTAGTTTAGGGTATTTTATTTCATACATTATATTGTTTTAGTTTAGGGTCTTTTAGCCTAGAAATTCTATTGCTTTAGTTTAGGGCCTTAAGATTAGACGGTCAATTGCATTATTTTAGCGTCTTTTAGCTTGAACCTTCTTGGAATATGGGGCTGGCCAACCAGAAATTACTCAAAACACCAAGGGGAACTAAGTTCTACCCAGGTACTGATAGGGCTTGTGAGGATAAGAGTTCCTTTTATATAAAGGGGGAGATACTTTCAGTTGGAGGGTTAAGTCCCATGTGCATTAGTAGTATGGATATAAAAATCCAATCTCCACTCTTCTCTAAAGGCTATAGGATATTCATGTGGTGAATGTGGTTGAGGGTGGAATACAAGAAAATCTAGGCCTGCCTGGATAGTTGGAAGGTGGGTGAGGTAATTCAAACTCCAAAAGTCTGATCCAGGAGATATGGAATAGGGTAGACATGCTGGGTATTTCCCTTAACACTATGAGGTGTCGGGTTCCGCTATGGTGACCTTGAGGCTCATAAAGATTATGAGGCCCTTTATACCAGGCCAAGATGTTTTTGATTGGTGGGTCACAACCCTTGCATCACTATCATGGCCAAGTGGAGAGATCTATTTTCTTTTCCAGGGGCTATGAAATATTTATGAAGTCTCAGACATCATGATGATGAAGTTGGGTATGTAAGGAAGGCTATCCAAGAAGCATCCTGGAACCCTATGGTAACATAGATATTAATTTAACAGCTCGACCTATAATACTTGTGGTTTCAAATCACAAGGTGTGGGACAAAAGAAGGTACATGAATGAAGGGTCACATTTTGTCTTTGAGAAAGGGAACAGAACATGGTGTTGCAACATCAAGGATATCATATCCCCTTGGATAGTCTGATATAGAGAATGTAAATCATGAACAGAGGTGTTTGAGTCAAGAGAATGATATGGTACATTCATACAGGTAGTAGTTAAAACATACTAAGATGTTGAGTGGTACTATAATGATAATAATGCTCTTGAAGATAAGAATTTCATTTTTCTGAGTAGCACATTTGGTTGACTGCCATAAACGCATATGCAGGAGTCATGGGCGTGTTTTCATAGTCAACAAAATGGCCCTAGAAGCCATATATCCTTTCTATGGGATATGAATTCCTTGGTGATTCATGACACCCTAATTTATTATGTTTTGTCAGTGGAAAGTGTAAAATCTAATAAGTGTTTGATTAAACTAAAAGTTGTGCCACTTCTTAACGAACACATTCTCACAGCGAGGAGATGTGACAAATCATTGCTCTAATTTTTTCATAGACCAGGGGTCTAGTGAGCATGCCTTGGGGTTTAATAGGGATACATAGATGAACTTAGGAGAATTATTCCTTACTTACATGTTCCCTAAGTTTTTTATAAACTCTAGAGATGACGATTTTAGAGGGAAATTACCATACTTTTTCTCAGGTCACCCATTATGGGTTTTTTTGCCCGATGAGTTTTGTGTCTCTTTCATTAGTAGATTGGGATCTTGTGATTTGGACCAATATGTGATAAAATTTATGTTCATATAGATTTTATCAAGGTGTGAATAGTTTAAAGTCTTGAAACTTGGACCTAGTATGGGGATGTTACAAAAGAGGCTCATTAGGACACCCATGGTCAAGAGTACTCCAACATCCTTATGAGAGGGTGATGGCAATTTCTTAAATAATGGATCAAGGTTCTCAGGTCCAGAGTGATGATTTGAGACAATAATTCTTGGGATAACCTACATCACAATGGGATTCTGGGTTCCACCTTGGTGATGTCAGGCTCACAAGAATGAAAAAATCCTTTTATATCGGGCCAAAATGTCTTCAGTTGGTGAGACTGAGCACTCACAATGATAACATGGACAAGTAGAGAGATCTATTTCATTTTTAGGGGTAGTGAAAGGTTTGTGATGACTAGATATTCTTGGTCCATGCAATGTGCAACATGGATGGAGGTGATCAAAAAGATAATGGGAGCACTCTATTCTTTGGTTGGCTTAGGTAAGGATCTTGTGGTATTTTAATAAGGAAGGATTACAGATGATGACCTACACAGTTTATCATCATGTAGTGGGGAAATTCATCTTTGTATAGTTTAACATCATGTGGTAAGGATGTGAGAACTGACATGAAAGGAGGTAATGCAGTGGCTGGGCCCTAGGGTGGGAACTTGGGCATCACTACATATCTCATGGGGGTGAGAATAAAGCCACATGAGGTTCTTGAAAGACCGTATAGTTTAACATCATGTGGCAATGACTTAACATCATGCAGTTTAATGTCATGTAGTAAGGATGATGTGTAAAGGTTTAATGTCTTGTTTTAGGGACATATACAGATATTTTGGGGCCATGTGATTTTTGACCATATGATGGAGTCCCTGATGGAGATGTGGAATGTTGTGACATGAAGAAACCCAATGAAAATGAAGACTAAAGAGGTCTCATACGCAACACACTTCATTCTGATAGGACTCAAGTCAATGGGAATGAAGAAGGTTATACCCGAGGCTCGGCCTATGAAACAATGTCTGGGCATCACTAAGTATCTCATGAGGATGAGAATAAAGACATATATAGCTATGAGAGATCCATATAGTTTAACATCATGCGATTAGGACATATTTCATGCAGTTCAACATTGTGCGGTAATGACGAAGGATCACCCATTGTGAAAGTAAGACAATACTATATCTAGGCCTATAAGTAAGCATCTTAATGTCACTATGTATCATGTGATGACCAGAATCAAGTCGTACATAGTTCTTATAATTTCATCTAGTTTATAATCATAGGATAAGGATGAAGATATTCCATGCATTTTAGCGCCATACAGAGAAGAAAAAGGTGAACTAATTTGAAGATGATGGAACATATAAGGTCCATGAAACATTTAGAATGAACCCTAGGATTGGATATCCATGCATCACTATATATCTCATGGGAGTGATAATCAAGATACACATAGTTCTTAGAATTATGTGCAGTTTAATGCCTTGTAGTAAGAATGAAGGAGGGGGGATGAGGTCCCGAAAGGCGGGGGGGGTGCATGGGAAGAAATAGAAACCCTACATGAATAAAGACAAAATAGATATACACCATTCCTTCCATCCCTGAAAGGGGATTAGGCCAAGAGGACAAAAAGAAGTCAGGTTTTGCGGTACCTAGGGATGAACACGATTATTAAATTTCCAGGCATTCCTATGTATCCCGTAAGGGTGGGAATCAAGAAACACGTATTTTTAGTAGAACAGTGCAGTTTAACATCATGTGGAAAGGAAAAATTTCCATACAGTTTAACTTCATGTGGTAAGGAAAAAGGTATTTTAACATGAGTGGAATATAATCCTATGGTTGTGACTAGAAGTAGAGGTTCAGGAATCACTACGTATCCCATAATTATGGGAATCATGTTGTATATAGTTCCTGGGATTTTGGTACAATAGGAGACCGACAAAAGTGTCGATGTTTCTCTCATATGATTTCATGTCATGTAGGGGACACCGACCATGAATTTCAATGTCACACGACAAGGAATCACTGCATACCATTTACCTACTTGTATTTATGATGATAGAAAGAACATCCAAAGACTTTATAACCGATTTTATGTGGATAAACCCTTAAAATAATTTCTAACCTATTTTGAGCTATGCTCAATGTGAGAAACAAGGATTGAAAATGCTCCCTTTCTGTATTTAGAGCCATGGAGGATAGGATATGAGTATTTATATTGTGTATTGGATGGACCAAGATATAGGATCAAGGCATCCCTATGTATCTAATTGAAAATGATAATCAAGCCACACTTAGTTCTAGAGAGACTGTGAATTTTATTGTCATGTGGGGAGGATGTTCCTACACAGTTTATTATCATGTACAAGAAATTCCATGTAGTTTAACATCATGAATCTAGGATGAATATGGTACTTACACTATCATGGATGCCATATTTCTGGAGATTATGTAAATTATTTCTATAGAAATATTACATTGGTGGGAGGTGTGACATGTTCCCCATCCATGTTGTCCAATGAATAAGCTCCATTATTATAGACTATGTATGAAGTAACATCCCTCCCACATGGGTTCCAACTTCGGGGGATTATATCCAGGTATAATTTGGGTTTTAAGATCTTGCACCAATTCTATATAGAGGAACCAGTAGTGGAAAAACTTTTTATTGAATACCCGTGCTCTTTGGTTCTGGTGGACCTCGAGGTTGTGTAGTGTGCACAACCTTTTGTCACCGAGCCACTCCAACTCCTCCAACCATTTGTATTCCTGTTCCTCATATGATATTTTCCCACAAATGGCTATTTAGAGTAAGGGTAGATGTGCCTCTATGGTTAGCACTACCTCGATCCCATACACTAACGAGTATAATGTCACTTATGCAGCAGTACTCATGGTGGTATTGTAGGCCCATAATGCATGGAAACGTTTTTCTAGCCAAGAGATACTTTCCTTGTTCACCATCCTTACTCCCACAAGATTGGTGGCAGTACAGATATACTTGAATTGCTTTGTGGTGGCTGGGGGATATGCTCCCACAAGATCCATACCCCAATTGATGAATGGCCTTGAATATTTGGCCGTATTCTATAATTCTGGGGGATGATGGATGAAGTTTTCATGAATATATAATGTATGAAATCTAATGTTGAATTACACACAGTCTTTTATCATGGTCTTCTATTAATACCCTAACCATATTAACTGGTGGTAGAACCTTTTTCCAGATTGGTGGGCACCATATGAGCCTACATGGACCTCTTATTTGAGGGTGATAATTTCTCTTTCTGTTATGAACCTGAGGGGGATTCCTTAGAAACCACCCTTGTATGAATTTTATGATCATTTGGTCCACCCTACAAGGTGATGTTTCATTCCCATTTCCAAATCTATTCCTTTCTAGTACGATCCATATAAAGAGTTCCATTCTTGAAGATAACTGATTATGGGCTCCATAAACCCAGAGGTAGTTATTGGTCATCGCACTCTGGGGAGGAGCTGACCTAATTGATTTCTTTCATATCACATAGAATGACTGATGTTCCCAATCATTGATGTGTTATGTGGAAGGTTTTTCCTACTAACCAGGGTCTACCAAGATGTCACCTAAATTAGCCAGTGTGTTAGCACAAGTATTTTACGATCGAGGGATATAATGAAATGTGGCCTCAAATTAGAACTCTACCATTATTCCCCTAACATAGCTGTTGAGGGGGGGGGGGGGGGACTCTTCCTTCATTATGGAATATTCACCATTGATGTGCTTTATCACTATTTATGAATCCCATTTTAGGTTCATGAAGGCTATGTAGATATGTAAAGCTAGTTCCAACCCAATGATGAGGGCTTGGTATTCAACCTCATTGTTCATGCATCCTTCAGATAGTGAGAATGCATAGGAAAAAACATATCTGTTTAGAGAGAAAAATATAACCCCTAGTCCTACCCAATCGAGATTTGAGTTTTCCATTAATGTGCCAATATAAATCTTGGAGGCACTATCAAAATACATCTCCCATGTCTAGGGAGTGTCTTAGACATAAAAGACCACTTCTTTTGGCAGTTCGATGTCCTCTGGTGTATTTTCTAGAGCGGGATGTGTAGCCATGAAGTCAACTAGGGATTTCCCTTTAACTGAATTTTGGGATATGAACTAGATGTCATACTGCTACTGTAGAGACCCGTAGCTTGACGTACATGGACATTACATTACTTTTGCGGAATACTTAGTACATAACAAAAACACACACACAAGGATCGTAATAGTTTAGTGTCTTTGGAAACTCGGAACGTAATCTTCTAATCGTGGTGAAAGATCTTCAATATCTCCCATAAAGATCTTCCTTTTTTTTTACCTAAAACCTTTCTTTATATCCCGGGGAAAAGAAAACATAAAAGGGTGAGCTCAAATGCTCAGTAAGGGTAAACAAAAGAAATATCAATCACATCATATACATAAGAACATAGCTTTTGGAAATCTTAACCTGCAAAAGAGCTCATAATATCATAACATGGGATAAATCATAGAAGTGAAATGTAATCCCAATAATCATAACTTAAAACATGAAACTTTGTGTCATATATACATAATCATAGAGAATCATTTCTTGTTAGTCAAGACTCATTGCCAAGACTATCTTAGTGGACAAAGTCCCTTTCTGAATCGAGTCACCCTCGCTTCAGTCCTGTTTCACTAAACCGGTATAACCTACCATTCCAGCCATGTCTATCTCATGAGATATAAAATCTTTACCCAATGCATTGGAGGGAGATATAGGTCCCACCCATCTCATAATGATACCATTCTTATGTGTGCCACAAAATCATAAATCATACATCATTGCATAACCCATGTAATAAAAATGGGATTCTCAAACAACATGACATCATAAAAAAATTCATATAAGATAAAGGAATTCATAAAAATATTTCCATCACAACATAATCAAACCAATGTAATAATAGGGATAAAAACAGAACCCTTTTATTATCTTAGATGGAAAATAATTTTGATAAAATACTTGAACTCCATTCTTGAGGAAAATATCCTTTCTACTTCAAAAACATTTTTACTTTCATAACATGTCATACGACTTTAAAATAAAATAATTTGATTAAAAATAAACTTGAAAACTTGTAATGGAAGTTTCTTGGAAATAATGTTTTAAAAATCCATTCATGCCGTATAAGTTAAAAAAAACATTCTTCGTACTTTTGTCGGAAAAGTCAAAAAGTACCTCGTACGAAAAACGACAAAAGATTCCTTTCATACATATTACTAAAAACTCACCGAAGGGTAAAAATGGATTTAAAAAATTGTAGGTGGATGAAAATAATATTACATATTGATGAAACATGGATGTGGATGATAAAATACACCCCAGTAAATACTTACGAATAAACAATCTCAGATAAAAATGAGATTGTGATATTTCCCTTACCTTAGGTCTGATTTTCTTTGTACGTGTCCGAAGCTCCTCTATAATGGTTTAAATAATGTTATTGACTTATTCCATAATCATATATATTGATATGATATCATATATGGTCATATTCTTAGCTTCTTGTTAGTAATATTTCATTGTTACTTGTTACTCGGGTCTTTATTGCCTTTTGTTCTTATGCGCGTTTTGCCGAATAAATTCTTATTCTTATTTTAAGGTTATAGATACCTTATATACAGAATGGTATTAGTGTAACATATATCATATTTATTCATTCAATTCATTTATATAATTACTATGTAATGATGATCATGGAGAACGAGTCGCATCACATCGTGGAGACGGTATTCCGTACGTACGCACGAGTGATGATATCGTTCCTATGATCATGGAATTGTATTTGAGAATATATATATATATTATTTCAGTATCAATATTACTTTATAATAATCATAAATAGTTACTCATTACACCATTATACCCATCCTTGTAAGGTGGTGGTGGAAAATAGATTACACCACGGCGTGGAGACGGTATTCCGTACGTACGCACGCGCGATGATTTCATTTTTCCGTAGGATGGATAGAAGGTGAATTAGGGTTGTTTCATATCTATAATAACATATCAGTATGTAAGTAATACTGATGTTATTACTTTATAATGAAACAACTAAAGAAGAAGAAGTTGAAGAAGAAAGAAATTGAAAAGATCGGTAATGGATATTACCTCTTCTTTGGAACGCCTCTTTGAATCCTCCACTTAGGGAACTAATATTGGTCTTTGAAGAAGACCAGGACCTCTAGGATTATTCTAGGAAAGTGGAGAGGAGAAAATGGCAGGGTTTGTCCGAGCTTTAGTGCTCAAATTGGTGTGAGGAGGAGGGGGAGGAGGTGCCCTTTTATAAGGGAGGAGAGGGGCACCTTAGGAATATCTCAAAATATTATTTTATATTAAAGTCAAAATCGGTTTATAATGGTTCCAAAGGGTTTTATTTCAAAGATAAAGTGGGTATGGGTCGAAATAATATCATCCAATAGGATTTAGACAAGTTTAGGGTATTATTTTAACGTTATCAATTAGATTTAACTCTAAGTTAAATAATTTAACTTTTACCGTGTCTTTTTGTTTTCTTACACTATATGGTTAATACACTTACTATAACATACCAAACGAACCCCAAATTGTTTATTATTAATATATATATCCTTATCTAAGTCATTTGGCCGAACCTTAGATTTTTAGGAATAAAATAACAATTAATAATATAATATTTTATTTAAAAACTATTTTGTGTCAATTTTGACACTATTTGATTTATGATTTTTTGTGAAAGTCATAACAGACTTATATGTTCGATCCAAGTTGCTTAAATCAACAATAATATATCATAGTAACCTATAAAATTAGTGGAATTCATAAAATGTCTCAAATTACATTTATTTTGGTGTTTATAACATCAATTATGTCAATATTTCATTAATAAGATAATTACTGCATCATCATTGTGTCATAAATAAATTAAATTATATAATGTCTAAAAATTACAAATAAAATACCATTATATAGGAAATCTTTTTAGATTTCTAATGAATATTTACAATCTAATTTATCTTATGTATAACCCTATATTAAAAATGTTTTAGTAAATAAACTTTGATTTTAACTCTTTTAACTCTTCTTTGAATTAAATAATAATAAATGTCCTAATCTAATCCAAGTGGGACTAAATGATAATATTTTACACTTAAGGTTGTTTTTGGTCGAGATAAACTTGTCCAATACGATTACGACATGTGTTAGGGTAATATTAATATCATTTTTACCCTTAATTACCCTATTTACTTTTAACCGTGGTAAATAAAAGTAAAAAGTTACAATTCACCAAAAATTATTTTCATCTCATTGAACCACATTTTACTTACTGAAATCAACCGTGTCTCTTGGATTTTTGAAATTCAATTCACAAAAGCGGTAAAATTATGTTTTATGAAAAATTCAGTTTTTTAACTACCACTTAGTAGTTTCACTATTCATTAGAAATTGATGTTTTTCAGAACAATGCCAAAATTTCATCCTAAGCTATATTTCATATTCAGAATTCAAAAATGAAGTCTATTTTACCAAATTCATAACATAGAAGTTGCATTAATTAATTTTATAATTAAATCCCGCTGTTAAAACAAATAGCGTGTTTTTAAGAAACAATATCTAT